>CM036536.1:2626436-3826436 GCA_020745685.1 Tautogolabrus adspersus | reverse complement strand
TTGCAGACTTGATCTGTTAAATGTTCTTCAAATCTTTCCGCCATTGTTGTAGCGGCTCTCTGGTGTCTCAGATGTTGAGGACGTGCACAACCAACGCTCCAAACCACCGCAGGATACACAAGGTTGATGTGATGCGTTTGCGTACGCGTAGTTAAAAGCTTAGTTTACTCAGGACTCAAGGCAGCAGTGGCTCAGTAGACCCTCCACACCTCAAAGAAACATAGATACATTCGCTTTCCTGGTGTTTTATTTTCCTGGGAGTCGGCATGTAGTTTGAGAAATCTGCGTTCTGTTTCTCTCCCCCCAGGCTCCATCTCTGGAAGATTTCAGTCACTTACCCCCCGAGCAGAGGAGGAAGAGGCTGCAGGCGAGAATCGATGAACTCAACAAAGAGCTCCAGAAAGAGATGGATCAGAGGTCGGGCTTTACCCGTATTTCATCGCACAGTGCGAATCATCATCACACATGCAGACAAATTAGGAATAATGAGAAAATGTTGAAGTACTTAAGTCGTCCATCTCACATGCTCCTCTTTTAGTCAATCAACTCACATCATAGCACCAATCAAAAGGTATTTTAAGTCTCAAAGTTTATTCCCTTCCTTTGTATGTGCACGGTTACTGTGATTGTGTAGTGATCTCTAAGTGCTTCCAAAACTCGTTTACAATAAATAGAGAGGCTTGAATCCATCCTGTGTAGACACAGACAGGCTGAGGCTGCTGTGTAGAATTTATCAGAGTAAACCAGAGTTTTTCTTGATCTAATAAAGTCATCATTTTAAATTCAGAATGTGTAGACCTGGCCTTCAAGTTTTAAGCCTCTAAACTTTTTGTCAAATTCTGTGAATATTTCCTTGGAAGCCAACAAATATCTGCACGTTATCTACGTTAGGTCTTACATTACACTGCAAGTTTTGACTGCACAACATTTGTAAAAAGTTTTATAGCCAACATCAAGAATAAACGATCTGAGCGATTTTTATTCAGGTTTGCATGACTTATTTTCAACTCATCAGCCTTTAGTCACAGCAACGATCACTTTCGAAATACATCAAATCTCAAGAGTTTGCGCCTGTACGTGACCTGTACATGTTCCTAAACTTAGTGACAAACAACCTGCTTGTTATGGAATCAATCCCACCAAATCCATTCATGTGTGTTTGTGTCTTTCAGAGACGCCCTGAACAAAATGAAGGATGTGTATGAGAAGAATCCACAGATGGGAGACCCCAGCAGCCTTCAGCCCAAAATATCCGAGACCATATGTAACATGGAGAAGCTGCGCTCGGAAATCCACAAAAATGAGGTACGAAAGGGGGGCCCTTTTTTATATCTAAATAGACCCCGTTATGATGGTGTCCTCTGCAGTTCCACATAGTATTACACGTTATATTAACAGTCAAAGTCTCTGCTTTCTTCTGCTGTCAGACTTGGTTATCTGAGGTTGAGGGAAAGCAGAGCTCAAGAGGAGACAGAAGACACAGCGCTGACAACCATCATCACGCACCACAAGGCCGAGAGAGGTAAACAGACACACACAGATTACAGAGAGAGCAGACTGCTCAGCCCGAGTATACAATCTGAAAACATTTAGAACCACATACAGAGTCAGAATAATCAAAGCTTCTCGTGTCCCCTCAGTCCTGAAGGCAGTTACACAGACGACACCAGTCAGGAGCATCACACACCTCACCACCGCCCCAAAAGTCCACCATCCGGACGCCCAAACGTCGACCCGCACGAGTTTGACGACGAGTTCGACGATGATGACCCGCTGCCCGTCATCGGACACTGCAAAGCACTCTACTCCTTTGATGGTCAGGACAAACATCACAGACGTTTTAGAAATTATTAATCCATCAAAATTCTCAAAAAGTAGTCCGAGAAGGAGGTCAAGGTCAAATACTAACGTCACTGTTATTCTGACTCTTAGGTCAGAACGAGGGGACGCTGGTGATGGCAGAGGACGAGGTAATGCTCACTTGTTACTTGTCATTCAGTTGAGTAAATAATTTAATCCCAGTTTTCTGATTAATGAAGTTTATTTAGATAAAATCCAACACACACAAAAATATGTTCAGCACTTACAGTAGCACTAAACGTAAAATAATTATACACTAAATAGACTGTATGAAAGATGGAGGACTTGACAGCACACAAAGTGAAGCCAAAACATTTGGAGCTTCCTCTGCAGTACATGTCATAAGCTCCGCCTCCTCCATGTTAACAGATGGGACATGGGTCAAACTGGAAAATCGATATACTTGTCAGATGCATTTTTCTCAAACATGGTACAACAGGAGGAGGTGGAGATGTGTTGTCCGTCTGTATATGCAGTCCCAATTCTCATTGTGTTCTTTATCAATGTTCCTCTCCTGCAGGTGTTGTACATCATCGAGGAGGATAAAGGCGACGGCTGGACGAGGGCGAGGAAGCAGAGCGGAGAGGAAGGCTACGTCCCCACCTCCTACGTAGACATCACCCTGGAGAAAAACAGCAAAGGTGCTGTCACCTACATCTGAGCTCACATCGCTGTCCTCTCATCCGTCTGTCGTCCTCTCTGCCTCTGTTTTTCTGTCCCTCTCATCATAACACTACGAAAGGAAAAAAAAAAAAAAAAGAGACTGCATCTGAACACCTGCATGGACATTCATCTTTTCCTTTTCCTCTTTTCCATCCCGTCTGTCTGTCCTCATGAATATTCCTCTTATTCATTCGTCCTTCTCCTTTAATATCTGTGGGACTGATGTTCCAGAGGTGAGTGTTTGAGCTGGAAGACGAACAGGATGTTTGATTGTGTTTGAATGATGTTTTATCGTGTATATATACGGCATTTCTGAGTGTGTGCGTGTGTTTGAACGACGTCTCCTCTGCTGTTTTGAGCCCCGTGTTAAGGCGACACCACTTCTTTATCGATCAAAGTGTTTTAGATTGTTTTAATGTAATATATGAGACACAATTTATTTTATTTTATCAGTTTCTGTTTTGATTTTGATGTTTTTTTTCCCCTCTTTGTTTTTAATCGGAGATGTTTTAAGCTCTTTAGACTCACGTGTCGACATAATTTATAGCTGTTCTGATTCCTGCTGCTGTTTGTGATTTTTTTTATTCTGTGTTACCTGTGCCATCACACTAAAGGTGGGATTACACTCACAAAGGTTTGTCCTGTTTCAGCCTTGTAAATCAAGAATAAGCTGGAAACCTCCCTACAGAAAGTTTCCCCTTCCTTTAAAGGAGGCTGAACGTCTCTCACTCATCATGTATTTTGTTATCTTTGAATCATTATCCGACTGTTCTTGGTCAATGTTGAGTCACCATTAAACACAGCTCTGACCGTCAGAGGTTCCTCTGGTATCAATGAAAGTCTTTACTTTAGGGAGAAGTCGAGTCATGCTCGATGGATCACAGCCAACACCTCGTAGTGCAAACAAAGGTGCAGTCACATGGCACCTTAGTGTTGCTACTGCTTCATTAATATCTCAGCCTCTACACAGTCACTGGTCAAATGAGTTAAAGAAGAGGTGCTACAACAGGATGTGAACCTGCTGCTTCTCATCACATAAAGAGTCCAAACAAAGCTCCTGGTGTGGACACTATCAGGATTCAATTGTCAACATACTCAGCAGTTTTATTCAACATACTGGATTCACGAAATGACGCTCTTAAATTCATGTTTCAGATTATACAAATGGAGACGCTGAATTGGCTGCCATTCTGTCCAACTAAAAGACTTCAGGAAGGACGTGGACTTAGCTATTGGAAGGTCGCCCTTTCAGTTCGTTGATCACTGTCTTAAATCATCCATTTCACTTTTTTTAGCTGTTGCCATCTTAGTGCAATGTTTGGACGAGAGGGTCCGTACGCGTCGGCCTCTATCCTGATTAGCGCGCTGCCATGGTAGCAACATGTTGATCACAATGTAGTCATGCCCCAAAGCAGACCCTGTTTGGCGTCTTTTTGATTTCTTTGGGGGTTACCATCTGATGCAGAGACCATCAAATGTCTCTGGCTGCAGCAACAAACCAAAGCGACAAAAAGTATAAAGACGTAAAGAAGGTTGCTATGCTACCAAACTGACTCAAACACCCAATTCATGAGGCTAAAGTTTAATAAGTGCACAGATATTTGGCATGGCATGATTTATACGTGTGCACATTTCATTCTAAAATAGCTACTGTCATGTTTGATTAACGCTGACGTGATTGGCAATTTAGAAAATCTGTTGGACATTAGAAGGAATGCAGGATTAACGCTCTTCCACATTGGCTTGACCTTTCATAGCCAGGAGCTATGTCCACTCCTTGAATACATTTTATTATTAGGCATCCTGATAAAGACGTAGAGAGACAGAAGCAGGAGTTTATTGAGTGAAGCATCCTCAATGGAAAACCTCAGCTTCCTTAAAAAACAGACACTAAGCAGCGTCTCCTGATCAACACTTCATCATAAAAACACAAAACCTCCTTCTCAACCTCAACAATGTTTGTTTCTCTGCGTCTTGTAGTAACGTGCTCTCTCCTCCTCTATGTGACCGCAGGTTCCTGAGGGCTGCAGGGTGGCCGGGCGATTTGATTGGCTGGTGGAGGGCTCACGCTGAAGGCTGATTATTGGTGGTGGGGGTGGTGACAAAGAAAGAAAGAAAGAGAGAGTAATGAGAGGACTAAGAGGGAGAGGAAGCTGGGTGGGAGGCAGGTTTGCACGTCTGCATGCTCACTCATCCATAATCAGCAAAGCACTCTGGGATACTAGGGAAGAGTATCGAGGAGAGTCTAGTAGGAGAGTAGATGATCTCGAAAAAGCCAAAAAACAGGCATTAATATAACTTCATTTGGAGAAGTCCAACCCTGTCCTGCAGGAGTTTCTTCTAGTTAATGCAGCCTTTCAAAAATATTCAGACACTGTCGTCTTCTCTGCATCCAGCTGCTGAAGTTTGACTTTTTAAAACTAGCAGAAGAGGCAGGAAAGAGGAACATTTGTTAAGATTCCCTGAAATAAACTTTTGGTAGTTCCTCAACCATTCGTTTTAAAACTCAGGACATCATCACATTTTTTTAGGGTCAGTTTCGATTTTTGCTACTAACAAAATCATTGTTGCTCTGCTCCAACTCATTCCTGTCATCATCATCATCATCTGTGCTCTGTTGGTGATGTCTGCCTGCCTGCCTGCCTGAGCCACTCTGCTCCTCATGCCTGCCCTCACCATCTTACAGTCGCATGTCCTAAACGTGTCCCAAACATGATCAGGTGTCTGTGACTCTAACTACAAAGTGTGTGTGCTTCTGTGGGTGTGAGTTTTGTGTTGAATGTCGTGGTGAATGTGTTTAATGAAGAAGTCCAGCATGAGAATGATTTTATATCTGTGCGTTGAATGTTTCCCAAACAGCTTGTGGGTAAAATCAGAGCAGAAAGCAGGACTGTCAGGTGAAAACAGGACCTCTCTACCACTCTTTCTTTCCCCACCTTCCTCTCCTCTTCTTCCTCGGTTGTAATTCCACCAGTCGACCAGCAGATGGAGACCTTCCCTCACCAAACACCAGCTCAGCGAGAGCAGGACTGACCCCGCTTTAATCAACACCACCAAACATGAAGAGGAACTTCGGACTCTGCCTTAAAAATCACGTCGTTTTACTGTGGAGGGATTATTCCAAACATGTCAGGATTCTGTCTGTGTGACTACATTTCCCATCAGCCACCTGGGCTCAGCTCTACCAGCCCTCTTATGGACTACATCTTACATGAATATGTTTTTCTCCCATTTTTAATCAGTTGTTATTGTGAATGTGACGACACACGCTCGCATGTATCACTTACATGTACGGGAAGCAAAACAGGACAAAAACCACGTCTGCATGTTTGGCTTTCCATACACGTGCAAATGAGGTTATGAACCCATTTCCAAATAAGTTGGGACATTGTGTAATGCCTTTTTAAGATAGGACAGTGGAAAGAGAGTGAGGAATGACATGCAGGAAAGTAGCTGCAGGTCGGATTCTAACCCGCGCCGTCCGCTTGGAGGGCTAATGCCTCCGCACATGGGGTACAACGTAACCTCTAGGTCATCTTCACCCCTTTGATGTGTTACACAACGTCCCAACTTTTTTTGGGGTGTAGCTGTACGTGTGTGTGTGTTACATGCGTGTTGTTCGTTATTACCATTGAATGATTTGTACATATTAACATCTTAATGTCATGCTGAATGTGTTTCCATGGTGATTGTTTTTAGGTTTGTTTGATTGACACAAGGTTTGAGTTGAACTGACGCACTTTGCCCTGAAGTACTACAGCATTTGAATCGGATTGATTGAGTGAATGAAGGTGTGTGTTGTAGGCTGAGAAGAGGTGTGAACTTTACGAATGTGACAAAAAGAAGAAGAAAAAAACGGCTCCAGAAATTCTCTCTCTTTAAATCCTTTTTATACTGTTTTTTGTAACTCTTTGGCGAGCACAAACCTGCTCGTTTTAGCATGATTTTCTACGTCTGTGTCTCTCTGGTGATTGTTTTTGAACCGTTCACTCTCTTTTTCTTCCGTAGACGAGCAGAACGACACATCTCAAGTCAAGGCTAGACTTCATTTTCATGCTATTTAAGACAAAAGATGCCACTAAAGACTCTGCGTTTGTAGATCCAAACAGCAGGTGGCAGCACCTTTGCTGTGTCTGTGTTTCTAAGAAGAAGCTGTGAAATGTACAGAATGATGCTGTAGGTGTTGTTACTTGAACTAACCACGATACCCCACCTTTCTTCTTCTGTCAGCCCTCGTTTTGCAACGGAAAATTGTGGAAAGATTTTAACATTAACTGACTTGTGCTGTCTTAATTCAGATTAAACGAACGAGAAAGATTTTTTTTTTTATTGCTTTTGGACCCTCTGTTTTCAGTCTTTAAATGTTCTTACCTGAGCTAGCATTCACACTTACTCTGAACTTTTGAACACCTATAAGTCGGCATAGGTCGATGTGGTTATTCACCGTAACTGTAATAAGAGATTCATGGAGTATTATACGTTAGAGTGAATTTTAATTCTGTTTTTTATCGATTACACCTGCATCTCATTGTTTTTCACAGAAGCCCTAAGAGGACGTGCATACACCCACTTTACTTCACTCCGTATTCTCGTGATGAGTCATGTTGTTTTCTTGAGATGTTTAATTTATCTCGTTATATCAGGATAAAAAAAAAAACTGGTTTTGTGACCGCGAGTTCATCTCTCTTAGGGTTTTTGTTGTTTTTGCATTATCAATAATGTTTTATTATTTAATTAATATAAGAATTTGAATAAACAGCAAATAATGCCTATCAAAGGTTTTATGTCTTCCAACGCAAGTTTTCTTTAACAGATATTCCAAACCCAAAGACTTTTATCAACCGTAACATGTAAAATGTAAATCCTCACATTAAAGGAAGAATGTGCAACTTTTTCATCCAGTAGATGTCGCCCTTGAGCGCCAGCATGAAACCAAAACAAGGTGCTGTTTGGCCACACCTCCGCTATTCTGAAGCCTCCGCTCTCCTCCAGCGACACACCTCCAACTCCTCTCCCCTCGCGTTCACACGAAGTTGTTATCAAATGGAACACACCATCATTAAACACCATTAAGCGCAAGCGGCGGACAAAATTGTCCTTTGCTCGAACTGCAATCACCTGTGTCCTGCATTGTTGTGTTAGCAGGCTAATGTTAGCGCTCTTTAGTTAGCTCGTTACTTCATTTTGCACGAATTGACACAGAATGAGCGTGATCTAAAGACACTTACGTGACATCCAGATAAGCAGTGAGTATGTTCTTCTTCTTTCCTCTAGTCCTTGACTAAAACAGCTTTACACTCAAGGCCGTCCCGTCCATGTAAACACGGCTCTAACAACAACACAGCCAGCGGGACTCGAGCTTCTCACTCATCGTAGACAGTCATGACTCAGAGAGACATTTACACAGGATAGACTTGATTTCTGCTTTATTTATGTCGCACATTCTTCCTTTAAAGGAGCTGAAACCTGTGAGTATTTTAGTTCTTTAAGAAAAAACAGAACAATTTTAAGCACTAAAACCGGCTTGTTAAATGTGCATGCAGATATATTGGAAGTGCAGATGCTGATAAGGTTTGAGGTTTTTGTCAGTATCCTTGCAGGGCTTTTCTTACGGACACTTTGCAGACGGTACACTCCAATTCTTCCATTTTCTCATCAGATTTTCTTTCTTAAGGTCGGCGTCTTTGGAGTGTAATGTCCCTTTAATCAAATAAAATGATGTCAGTACTAACCCAGGCTTTTAAAACTCACTTAAATGTTTGATTCAGTTCCTGTAATATTCATGTAAAAACTGTGAGCTGAGTATGTAAAAGCCGCTGTGATGTAGTTCTGAATATTATGCAAAAAAACATTCAATTCATCTTTGTGTTCTCAGACTGTTGTGACCGTGAGCATGGTGCCGTTAACCAACCAGCAAAAAACAAAAAAAAACGACGTCTTCTTCTTCTACATTCCTCTTATTTTGAAAAACTCCGATCATCATCGTCGTGTGTTTCCTGTGGGGAAACAAAAACCCTTCTAACAAGCATGTACAGATGTTCTCCAGCTGTTAATCTGGAGACGAACCGTTTTAAATCACAGTGAATAAAAACATGAGCAGGTACAGCGTGATGTCACCACCACATCATGTCGAGTCGGGTGTTTTTACCATGTTGTATATGTTGTAAGAATAATAACCAATGGCAGTACTTCCCTTCCCATCATGCTGTGCACATCTTTTTACTTTGAATGTTGTCAGACACTTTGTGAACAAAACGTTTCTTTTGTCTTTCCTCTGAGATATCGTTCTAATAAAATAAGCAGCAATGAAATGGTGAGTGGGGTTTTTTTTTACGGTGCAGGAATCAGAGAATTAAGGACGTAAACGTGAGGTTTAAGGTGAATCAATGACTAGGTTTATATGTTGAAAGCTGTTTGGATAATTGTCAATTTTCTGATATTATTGCAGCCATGGGTCCTTGGATATTCAGTCGTTTACCACACCTTACTCACAAATGTCCTGTTTACAAAGACGGTCCCCTTAAACTAGAGGAAGATCGGCATATCCAGAAAGTCTTACTTCGAAATCAGAAATCATCTGTGGCTCAGTTGGTAGAGTCGGTCGCCTCTCAACTGGAAGGTCGGGGGTTTGATCCCCAGCTCCTGCAGCAACAAGTGCAATGTGTCCTTGACTGAGACTTAATAAATAATAAAATAAAATAAAATTCACTTAGCAGACGCTTTCATCCAAAGCGACGTACATCAGATAGTAGGTACAACACTAATCCATTCATACACCGCCACCGAAGCAGCGGGAGCAATGCAGGGTTAAGTGTCTTGCCCAAGGACACATCGGACATGTTGCTCAGCTGGGGATCGAACCCTGGACCTTCTGGTTGAGAGTTGACGACTCTACCAACTGAGCCACAGCTGCCTTCACTTGGACTTAAACCAAAGATTCCCTACGCTGCTTTGTCGGCGACGAGTGAATGTGTATGAATGGATTTATTAATACCGAAGGTCACTTTACCCAGCAGCCTCTACCATCAGTGTGTGAATGTGTAGGTGTGACCTGTGGTGTGAAAGTGCTTTGAGTACTCAGAAGACAGTATGTGCATGTAAACGTACTTAATGATTTAACAGTTTTTTATAAATTGATTTGGCAGATTCCTTGAGTAGTCTCTGATGTGCCCGTAGGTGTGAATGTGAGTGTGGCTGGTTGTTTGTCTCTATGTCTCAGCCCTGTGATTGACAGGCGACCAGTCCTGGGAGTAACCCCGCCTCTCGCCCAATGACAGCTGGGATCCGCTCCAACATCTTCGCGACCCGGTGTTGGCATTAGGAAATATTTTCCTTAAATGTGTCTGAATGATCCGATAAAGGATGGGCTGCATGAGGCCAGACACGGAAATGAAGATGTGTCAAAGATTCATTCATCGTTACAAACAAACAAACATGTCAGAGATGAGAGCTGGCTCACTGGCACCCTCGTGTGGTGTCTTTGGGTAATGACACACAAAAAGGCTTCTGGGTTATATGACAATAGTGTCCTTTATGTTTGTAAAATTGTCTGCGAGTTCTTCTTTGTGCTGTCCTGTGATCGTAAATGTGTTTTATGTTTTTCTTTCAGTACCTGCTTCAGGACTTCGGAGGAAATTTAGCTTTCGTGCCTCTTACGGCGTATTTTCATGGATGCAATTTCCTGATCTGTCGATTAATTCATTTAAAGAAAAATGTGGACATTCAGAACAGTTCACATACTTTACATCATATTTATTAAATGTTAAACCACAGTAGTTCATCATAATATAAACATTTAAAAATCAACTTCTTTTTACAGTCAGTCCTCTACAGAGAATATGTACAGGGTATTATTAACATGCTATTATTTCAAATATGTACACATTTAGTCTCTGGCACATTAATATATATATTTATTTTTATTTTAAAACGCTTCATTTTAAGCAGAAACAAAAATATTTCCATCTGTTAAAGAAAAAAACACTTTAAGCTACATTTAGTCCGATCTTCTGCTCAGAACGAGAACACGGTGATTTGTGGAAACCTTGATCAACATAAAATCATTTAATATACGTTATATCTTTATCTTAACAGTCTCTTGACTTTGTATTGCTTTTTAAAGGTCACATATTCTGCAAAATCCACGTCACCATGTTTCTCTAATAGTAATATGTGTCCCTCTCCGTCTTTTGCCTGCTCCACTTTTCAGAAAATGTGTGCTCAAACAGGCCGTTTGGAGATTTTCCCTTCATGACATCACAAAGGGCAGTAACCCCTCCCCCAGGTGGGTGACACTCCCACAGCTAGGTGTTTGTTCTGCCCTCTGAGTCTGCCTTCTCACCGTAAACAATAGGGCATGGAGCGAGAAAGCCCGAGCCACCCAAGTCCTTCCAGAGAGGGGCGTGGTCAGACACAGCTCATTTACATTTAAAGCTACAGACACAGAAACAGCCTGTTCTGAGCAGGGCTGAAATAGAGGGGTTTATAGGCATGATCAAATACAGGATCAGAGTGGATTTAGAACAAGACACTTCACACACATGTTTTGAGGACTTATTGAAACTTGATGAAAAGGAGGATGATATGTGACTTTAAAGAAGCAGCCTGTGGTTTTATAACACAGATCACAATGAGATAAATGAAGCCAATAAAACCTCCAGGTAGGAAGGACCTGGATCCTCTTTTGAACGTATATTCATAAATTGTTTCTCTTCAGATTATGTACACAGATGCAGACTTTGTTGGTAATTATCCTTCTATTATAAAGTTCGATAAGAGGATTTCCTGACATGTCACAATCGGATGTATCACAAGATGTAGATTCTGTTTCTTCTGAAGACTTTGTAAAGTCATGATTTGTTATCGACTCACTAGACTGTTAAAATAATACAGATTTTCACCTGTTGTGCAGTTGTCAACCCTCTGAAGATGATCCAAAACACAGCAGCACGACTGGTCTTCAGCCTACCCAAAACAGCACGTGTCACTCAGCTGTTCATCTCCCTCCACTGGCTCCCAGTTACTGCTCGTATCAAATTTAAAACTCTGCTGCTCGCTTACAAAACAGCGACAAAAACGACTCCTCCTTACCTGAACTCATCCAGGTCTACACTCCCTCCCGACCACTACGCTCGGCCAATGAAAGGCGTCTGATCCAACCTTCACAACAGGGTCCTAAGTCTCTAACTAGACTCTTCTCGTCTGTCGCCCCCTGGTGGTGGAACAAACTTCCAAACTCCATTTGATCTGCAGAGTCCCTTTGCACCTTTTAGAAAAAGCTAAAGACCCAGCTCTTTCAAGAACACCTACGCACCTGATGATATTGATGATGATGATGATGATGACGATGGTTTTGGTTGATAATGACGATATTTAGGATGGTTTTGATGCTGATTAAAACTCTCAAGAGCAGCTGTCGATGTTGTGCTCTGCCTCTGATCACTTCCTGTCAGCACCTGTGTGTCTGATCAAACTTAAAGCTGTTCGTTTACATCTACTGACGTTGATTCCTCCTCTCTAGAGCCTTACTCTCTGATGTTTGTCGCTTTGAATAAAAGCGTCTGCTAAGTGAATTGTAGAAGTATTTAAATAAACTTAAGTTTCAGGCTGATGGAAGCTGATCCTGTGAATCCTTTACACAATTAAAACTGGAGAAGAAAAACATCTTAAATCCTTGTGAAGTATTAACAGGAGAAAATGCGGCTGCAGGAGTGCAGAATATGTGAGTGAAATATGATTTTTAAAACATGTCCACGGCTCCTCCTCAGGCAGCAGCTTGGTATCTGATCACTTATTGCAGTTTTGCCTCGGTGAAGTTCAGCACCTTTCACACATGCTTTGCACTCTTCCACGCTTTGCAGCTTTTCAGACATCGTCCAGGTGTGGTGCATGTATGAACAACTCTCACCCTGACTTTATCTGGATCTTTTCGGTTAAGCTCCAGAGTTAAGACGTCTGCATGAGGGTCCCGTATGTCCTGAAATGATTGAGACGATGTCAGGAGTTCATGTGTGAAAGGAGCTTTTGTTTCTCTTCTTCCATTCACCACGGTTTGTTTCTGCTCCAATCAGAAGTCCTCAGTGTGTGAGCCTCTGCTCTGCTGAAGTCAGATTACGGTTTGTGTCGTGGGCGGAGGCTCCAGTTTCCGTGACAACGCAGTGAGAATGAGGTTGAATTTGTTGTAGCGATCTGATTGGTTGACTGAAGCTCCTCGGCTCCCCCACAGCAGCCGCAGCTGGAAGTCTGTTTTAAACACCTCCAGCAGGTCTTCATCGCTCTGAAACTCTAAGAAAAAAGAAGAAAAACAGTTTAAAAAAATGATGATTCTGAGAAACAAAAAGAAAAATTGCGGACTTAAAAAACACGTTTTCTTATTTTACCGTGTAAGAGCTTCTGTGCGTTTGTCGTGTAGCTCTGTGCGTTGTGTGCTACGTCGCGTGCAGCCTCCAGGTGGCGCAGCATGATGTCACAGCCCTGGTCGCTGGTCTCCCAGAGCTCCGCCCCCTCTGGTGTGATTGACGGACGCTCCATCAGAGTGAGGAGGGGCAGCAGGAGGGGGACACAGACGACGGGAGGAGAAGAAGCTGCAGGAGCAGAAAGAGGATTTCATTTAAATCACTTTTTAAGACAGAAAACTGTTTACTGAAGTTTCTATAGAAGATGTTTTCATTCCCCTGAGCAGGAAAAACTAGGCAGACGTGAAATGCTTCATTTTATATCCGAGCAAAATCCACAGAAATCCCAACAGTCTGGTTTTAAACTTCACAATAAGAAAGTCAATTTGACCTTTACGTGGATGTGACTTCTCGGCCTGACTGTTTCTGCAGACATGTTGCTGTTTTTTTTTCTCCCTTTATATTTCTTTTATTGATTTGATGCTGGAGCTGTAACAGACTCCTAATCATTACTGCTTGAATGTAGGATTAAAGTATCTGTGTGTGTGTGTGTGTGTGTGTGTGTGTGTGCGTGTGTTCAGTACCTGTGCCCTCGTACAGATTCTTGTAGAAAGGTTTGAGTATTTTTTCATAGCTGATGGCGGTCTGTGTGAAGTTCCTTCGTAGAGTCGTCCAGGTTTCCTCCAAACGACTGATCTGCGGCAGGTCCAGCGCTTTCATCAGGGCCGTGAAAGCGAACAGGTCGCCCACCGTGTCCTTCAGCTCCAACGCAACCAGGATGATGCGGTTTAATGTTGAGGCCCGCTCGTCTACGCTGCCGGTACATCCCAGAATATCCACGGCAACGCCTATCGCCATGGTGTGGTGCCTAAGAAACAGAGGTGAGGAGGATTATATCTAAAAACAGCTGAATGTCTGAAAACATGAGTTTTTAGCTTCTGTCTGGTTGTTTGTTTAGTGTAGAAACATGTTTTATTCATCTAGCAGGCATTTCAAATATCACTTTCTGAGCAGCTACAGTTTAACTCTTCGTGTCCATTTTTTTACTCTCTGTGTCTGTGATGAAACTTTTGCGTCCTCGTCACTTTGAGTGCGTGGATAATGTGTGTATGACGTGTTTAGGACATGTACGTGATGTTTACCTTTCCATGAGGTCCAGCCTCAGCTGCCGGCCGTGCGGCAGAGTCACCAGCTCCAGACCGGAGGCCACGCCCATCTGACCTTTGAGCTCCGGAGTCACACCGAGGATCCTCGCCACCTGTGTACAAAGACGTCTCTCTGTTATGACGTTTTTTTAATCTTCATCTGCCGATCTCTCCATCGTGTGTTGATAAGGTGTTACGCTGGTTTAGTGTTGTTAAACTGCTGCGTCATGAGGATCATTTTATGGCGTCAGTCACAACATCTGCCGGACACAAATCTAATTCTGTGACTCAATCAGAGGATTTATGTGAACACGCAGCAGTAAACATGTTTACCTCAAAATGACGCTGGCTCAACAGTTGTTGTTTTTGTGTCATTGTTCACATTTCAGATTTTAAACTTACATAATGATGTGTAACCTGTGACCTTTAAAAAAATGACGTATCATTCAGGTTAAACATGAAGTTTCATGATGTTTAAATGAATTTGCAAATCACATTATTCATCCATTTAAAGTCTGTTTTGTGATTTCCTTGCAGGGCGCTTCCATGTTTATTCCTTTGGCATCCTGATATCTGCTGATAAGAAAACCATAACTAGACACTGGCTGCATCCTGTACGTTACTAAACTCCTCGTGTGTGTGTGTGTGTGTGTGTGTGTGTGTACCTGACAGTCGGCCAGCAGCAGGTGTCGTGCTATACTCTGATGGTTGTGTTTCAGCAGCAGCTCCTTCGCTCTCTTCAACACCACCATCTCCAGAGGTTTGTTCTCCGCGGGCAGAAGTCGAGATCCAAACTCTGCCGGCTGAAACGTCGACTCCGTCTCCACGACCGGCCGCTGGAAGCTGCTCCTCTTACTCTCCCTCCCCTTTGCTTCCCCCTCGACCTCCTCCTTGTCCCTCCCTGCGTCCTCCTCCTCGTCTTCACTGGTGTATTCTAAAGCAGCGATGGCGTGGTGGTACGAGCTTCTGTCCAGTCCTCTCTTTCCTACCGCCTCCTTCTCCTCCCCCTCCTCTCTTCCTCCCTCCCCTTCTCTCCTCAGTCGCTCCACGTAGCTGCAGAGCGGAGGCTGAAGGTGCAAAGCGTCTATGACAGGATTTGGTGAGATTGACTCCCCATACTCCAGCGGGCTGCAGGATCTCGTGTCTGCAGGGCTCGGCTGCAGACGGTCAGTCCATGCTGGTTCTGGATTCTCCACCGAGCTGAAGGAGCTGAGGGGGTCTGCAGAGAGGAGCTGATGCTGGAACTTCAGTGATTTGACTGGAGGAACTGGAGGGCCCCCAGGAGCTGTGGATACCAATGACATCTGTTTAAGCCTTTTATAACAAAGACAAAGTAAAAACAATAACTCCAAGGTTTCTCCTTGGGATATAACTTCAGTTTGGAATCCATTTATTCAATTAAAGAGAACATAAGTATTTTAAATAACTGTTTAAGTTACCTGCACTCTTCCAAATATCCACACATGAAGAGTCCAGGGGAGATGCAGTCAGTCTGGAGGAGGTGGAGGAGGAGTCTGAGAGGTGGGAGGAGCTGGAGGGGGGGAGCAGTGGCTGCAGACAGGGGGAGCGAGGCAGCCGAGCCAGCGGCACCTTGCTGGGTTTAGGAGGCGGTTTGGGACACAGCTGGCTGTCAGAGCCGCGGATGGCCTGACCTAAAAACACGTAAATAAAGAAACATCATCACATTATGAAACTAAATGTTCTATCAGATACATGTGACACAACGAAATACTTTCACTTCTGATATAACCGACTTTTCTATCCTCGTTTCTATACGGCTGACGAGCCGCCGTCCGTGTTTGATCACAGATTGAAATAAATTCAAAGCTTTATCTGGTAGAATTCATCTCGTCTCCTTATGTAAGGTGATTCTGTTCAGTCCATAACTAATACAACTTTGTCTACATGAAAGCCCGAGGACAGGGTTACATTAAAGTCCTCTCTTTAAGCACACAGAGGCAGGATCAAATAGAGAGCATGCTTAGATCTACAGGTACACACAGGTAAGGTGGCAACAGGCTTATTTATAAGGTTTTTGATTGGGCCGTTACATCCAGAACAGCTTTATGTTTAAGTTTCTAGCTTTTCTACCAGCAGTGATGAGAAGACATCCTGTTTACTTGTTTTCTGTGTGTTTTGTGTTTATAATTTCTCTTTTACTGGTTTTCCGTCTCTTTTGAAGCACTTCAAATATACTCGATCAGAAGAGCTTCATGGACATTTTTAGACACAGAAATAGTTTATATGATTTTGAGCTACACTCTCAGATTTTGCAGATATAAACCGTGAAGGAGCAGCATCTGCAGCCATTTTAAATATGGCTTCATTAACAGTCTGGGCTTTAAGATTCTCTTCACTTGATACTGCAGATTTTGTTTAGGGAGGCTGTCATGAAGCGGATTTGTGGGACGTTAGATTTGTATCGTCCATGTCCACCGACCTGCCAGAGGCTCTGCAGATCTCCGAGCGACAGAGGGACTCAGCACCGGCTCGCTGCCCGTCCGAAACACTGGAGACTTGGGGCTGGGACTTGTGAGCAGAGGGTCAGGAGACTGCTGGGGCTGAGGCTTGGATCCTGTAGGAGAGGAGAGGACGACATACAACTTTAGAAAACAAACAAGTACAGGTGATTAAAGAGGGAAGAGAATAAAGGGGGAAAAAGGGTGTGTGTAATGAGAACATTATGAAATAAAACAACAACATGACGAGGAGGGAGGGAACACGTGATATTAAAAGAGTTGCAGAAACACACAGATCACTTTTTTCAAGAATTTGTCATCTTAATTATTTTGTTTTCATATATTGTAGGCAGCACAACAAAGCTTTGAGTATTCCGCGAACAAAAACAAACAAATAATGAGACTGTTAGCCTGCAGCGTGTCTGCAGGAGTGATCCACAACAAGTCAAACAAAAGCGTGCACAGCTTTGAAAAGTCTTCAAAGCATTAAAAAGATGCATTGACAGTGTTGCAAACAGAAAACAAAAGTAATAATCCTGCCCTACTTTTATAACTCTGCACACCTGGACTGCCTTTGTGAGGAGGAAGAAACTGCCAATATTCACGTGAATGGATAAAAAGCTAACTCATATAAAAGTTCACATCAACACAAACAGCCGTGTTACTCATCGGGGGTGCAGCTGGAGCAGGAACAGACTGCTGTCAAGATCAGAGGCGCACACCAGGATTGTTCAGATTGACTTTAAAGTTTAAAGCAGATAAATCATTGGAGCGAACGACACGCTTTGCATAGTGGCTTCCTCAAGTTCGCTCTCCCTCTCTGAGGAAGCCACTACGAGAAACGTGTTTCAAATATGAAGGATTCAAAGATAAAACATCATTTCTGTTCCTGAATCAATCATTTCCTCTTATCATACATTTTTAATCACACACTATGGTAAGGTGGCCGACAGGTGCAAGCGCTCAGCAAAAGCTGAAACGACTTAGATTCAGAAAAATGTGCAGCAAATTCAGAAACGCTGCAAATGCAAACGTCCAGATCAAATGTAACCGCTGAAACGGGCTGCAAGTGAAACAAACATGCTGAAAAATGCTAAAACAATGCATTAACATCAAACACATAAATACCCGGTACTAAGTAAAAAAACACAAATATTCAGAAAACAACTGCTAATATACAAACGCTGCAAATCCAGCCATTTCAACAGAAGTGCTCCAGGCCTGTAAGGGGCGCTGTGTGGGACCGTTTATTATTGATGGTAGAGCGTGAGGGAGACCAGAAGGAAAGACCCAAAACAGTTTTGTGCCTGTTTTATACCGTTTGTTAGAAGTCCACAGGACTGAGGTTTAATGAATGTCAGTTTGACTTACCGAGAGGCAGGTAGCTCTCTGACTGATGCGCTTTGAGCGGGCGTCTCCTCTCTTGGACCTGGTTCAGACTCGCTGGTTGGCTGCCACAGCGATCCTTCAACCTGAGACACAAAGGTTACGGTGAACTCACTGTCAGAGAAGAAAGGAACACCAACTTCTACTTTCTCTTTTGTTTCTCTTACAAAGCCTTTTCTCCTTCCTTTCTGTAAACACACTAAAACCTGCACCACATATTTATTTCTCCCGCCTCCCGCTCTTTCCTCAGACGGATATGGACTCCATACATCACGCTCAGAGTACTCTCATGCAGCGTGAAATAACACGCTCTCTTTATTTATGCACGATACATTTGGAGCATGTCATATATACAGCGCTGTGCATGGACGATGAATAGAAATAGCTCGAGGCTGCGTGTTAGCGGCTTTAGAGCAGGAAGAGGTTTCAAGTATTGATTTAATTCTGCCAGTGAAAAAACTAAAGTATAATTGGTCTGCAGCCCGCCTCCCACTTCCACTGCAGTCCTGTGTGGCTCCGAGTTTATGAGTAGCAGTCTTTATTTATCGAATCACAGCAGTAAAATATGAACCAACACACAGATTATTTCAGCTGCAGAGGAATACAAGCGTCGATCAAGTGTTTGTGTTTCTATTACTCGTACAAACCTGAGCTGGCTGCCCCGGCTCGTGCCGTTCTCCCTGCAGTGTGTGCCGTCCTGCACATTGTGCGTGTTGTCGTGTGTGTGTCCGTTGGTTATGTTGAGGCTGAGGCGCTTCTGACTCCGCCTCTCCTGCGCCATGAACCCCGCCGCCTCCCTGTGATTGCCGGACAGCCCGTACTTTTCCTCCAAGCAGCGTAGAGGCAGCGCTCTGTTGATTGGCTGGAAGATAATGGCTCCGACCACCTTGAGTTAACAGACAGAAGAAGAGATGAGATAAACACCCCCGCACCAGATCAAGTCATCCTCCATAACCAGCATCACCTTCTCTGGCCAAGACTTCCCCCTCTCTCATACCGTCACCAATCTCAGCATCAAAATGGACCCTCACCTGAACTTTAAACATCTGTGCAAAACCTCATTCTACCACCTGAGAAACGTTGCCAAACTCCGCCCCACACTCTCCCTATCAGATGCTGAGAAACTTGTCCACGCCTTTCTCTCCTGCAGGCTAGACTACTGTAAACGCACTCCTCATCGGGAATCGCCTCCAGAGGCTCCAACACATTCAAATCAGCCTATTTGTTAAATATTTGAAGAGAAAGGTCTGCACACTGTTCAGTTCCCAATGAGCAAATATATATATAATATTTGTATGTATAATATTTGACCAGACCCACCTGGGATACAGGTTTCCTGTTGCCAACATAGTATCTTATAAGAGCCGGGACGCTGTCGAAGCCTTCTCTATCCAGCCGGTACTCCACTCTGGAGTACGCTTCATTCAACATCACCACCTGAAAAAAGAAAAGTGAACTATTACATTATTTAATTGTTGTGATTTGATGGTTCCCAAACTTTCTTCTTCTATATGTGACGCCTTCAAAACGAGTCAGGGTTGTGTAACAGAAATTTCTGATATCTACTGAAATTGCATTGCAGATCTTTTGCAACTTGTGCAATATATGTTGTGTTGTTTTGTGCGGTCGATAATAAATAATATGCATATCAGGAATAAAATGGCCTCCTGTTGTAAACTGTATATGTAGTTAAAAAGTCCTACGCTACTGTGTTTAATGTTGGCCATAATGGTGGTACCACTGGTGGTACCACTGGTCGACATTAAACACCTTTGTGATTCTTTACATGCTGTCATACCTTCTTGTTGATTTTAAAGTGCTGGGCAGCGTTTCTCCACTGGCTGGTCAGAACGTAACTTCCTGGAATGGACAGCGAATCACGAATCAGGAAATCACCGTCACGCTGCACCAAGTTTTCTGCAACCTGGAGCGACACAGAAGGTTAAATAAATGGGCGCACCTACACAAACACAAACCATGTGGACACATGCAGGCACACGGTGTTTGTTTACAGTCCAAACATTTCATCTAAGGTAATAACAGTTCTACTGTTACCGTCTTTATGAGCGCAGTGCCGGCTGGTTTGCAGCGGTTACATAAGACATGAAGATATTTAAAGCCTCAACTTAATACAGTATTTATAGAGCGAGAAAAAACATCAGAGAGATCTCGATTTATATTTCATCATTTCACTTTCCTTTGGGAAAAAAGCTCTTTTTGATTCATTTAGACCTTTTACAGATACGTCATGTACGACGGAAAAAAGAAGCTTAGTTTAGGTGAGCTTTTCTAGAGATTTTAGCTGCACCCCCAAACCCCACCTAACCCTGTGTGCAGCCCCCTCACCCTGTGTGCAGCCCCCTCACCCAGTGTGCAGCCCCCTCACCCTGTGTGCAGCCCCCCCACCCTGTGTGCAGCCCGCTCACCCTGTGTGCAGCTCCCTCACCCAGTGTGCAGCCCCCTCACCCAGTGTGCAGCCCCCTCACCCTGTGTGCAGCCCCCTCACCCAGTGTGCAGCCCCCTCACCCTGTGTGCAGCCCCCTCACCTTGTGTGCAGCCCCCCCACCCTGTGTGCAGCCCCCTCACCCTGTGTGCAGCCCCCTCACCCAGTGTGCAGCCCCCTCACCCTGTGTGCAGCCCCCTCACCTTGTGTGCAGCCCCCCCACCCTGTGTGCAGCCCCCTCACCCTGTGTGCAGCCCCCTCACCCAGTGTGCAGCCCCCTGTCCCTGTGTGCAGCCCCCCCACCCTGTGTGCAGCCCGCTCACCCTGTGTGCAGCCCCCTCACCCAGTGTGCAGCCCGCTCACACTGTGTGCAGCCCCGTCACCCTGTGTGCAGCTCCCTCACCCTGTGTGCAGCCCCACCCACCCTGTGTGCAGCCCAGTCCCCTCACCCTGTGTGCAGCCCCACCCACCCCGTGTGCAGCCCAGTCCCCTCACCCTGTGTGCAGCCCCCCCCACCCTGTGTGCAGCCCCCTCACCCTGTAGCAGCCCCCTCACCCTGACATCTCTCCATCAGTGCGTGTCCATAGGATCCTCTTTGTGCATGTGTGTGTGTGTAGCATGTTCAACAACAGAGTGTAAAATGGAAGTCCCCCTCGTTGGATTAATAAAGTTAATCTTATCTTGAATTTTTTCTTAAAGGTACAGTACACAATTTGGCGAACATATTCACTAAAAAGTGGTTGAGCTTGCAGGTTTGCATGACTTCCTCTTAGTTGCTTTCTTGTTTTTTAAATACCAAACATCTGCTCAGCATCAACTTCTCAGACGTTCAGATGTTTTGTTTGTCCCATTATGAAACTAAAATGTGTCTTTTACAGCTGTTACTAAGTCTATAACAAGAGATTAGAGTTCGTCATAATGGTTATTTGTGACTATTTCTGACATCATACCTCAATTGAGAAAATGCTCACACCGTAAAGAGCATAGTCATCTGAACATAAACCCTCAACAAGACAGTGAAAACTCATTCAAAAACATTCATTTTCTGCTGTAACAGATGATCAGTACTTTATAAAGTGCAGCATCCACTTCACTGAATGTAAACACGATTAAAAGCCGAGCTGTGAGACGGCCGGAGGCACAAAAAATACACAAACATCTGAACGAGATTTGGTTTAGACGGAAATCAAATGAGCTTAAAATGTTTCTTTATCTTTGTATCTAATTCAGTCTAGTTGAATTTACTACCTGTTTACTTTATTACACTGTCTCTCTCTCTCTCTCTCTCAAACACACACACACACACACACACACACACACACACACACACACACACACACACACACACACACACACACTGTTACACACTTTAATTAAGCGAGTGTTTGTATAGGACATAATGGTAGTTTAGTTTAGCCAAAGGAAGGAGCTTATTAAAAATGATTACATCTCAGAGTGGGCTCTCAGAGGGAACACACAATCTCCCTCTCTCTCTCTCTTTTACACACACACACACACACACACGCACACACACACACACACGCATGCACCATACAGAAAGAGCTTTTTATACACTGACCTTACGCTATAACCTCGCTCTGATGCTGAGGCCAATATTTAAGCTATAATCTTTCTGTGAGCATGTGTGTGCAGTTTGTCTAATAATAGGTGATCTGGTTCAACAAGTTTTTTAACCAGACTTTAAAAGGGAGGGACCTGTGACTCAGATTTGTGTGTGTGTGTGTGTGTGTGTGTGTGTGTTACCTGTCTGGGTATGGCTCCGTGGTACCATGCGTGGCTCCTCGGCTCCTCACAGTTCATCTTCAGTTCTTCTTCGAGCTCTCTGCGGAGCTTCTCTGAAGGACAGTCCAGGATGAACTGATCCCTGGAGAACTGCGATGAGAAAACAAACAATAAATAAAACAGAAGTCAACGCTGCGCTCAGCTTTTGTAGAAAGTGAAAAAGAAACAAGTCGTGCGGCAATAATCGTAAACGTTGCAACAGTTTCCTTATTCCACAAAACAAACAACGATGAGGTCAAAGCTCAGAGTGATGACAAATATTACTCTGGTGACACCACAGTAACCAGACCAGAGCAAATATACGATAAGGTAGAAGGGAGAGAGGAGCGGCTGTGGCTCAGAGGTAGAGCCGTCGTCTCTCAATCAGAAGGTCGGGGGTTTCGATCCCCAGCTCCTGAAGACACATGACACAAGTCTCCTCAGGCAAGAGACTGAACCCCAAGTTGCTCCTGCTGCTACGTCAGCAGCATGTGAATGAATATGAGGGATTAGTTATTGCTGACAGACACTTTAGCCCGATACTAGCTAACGCTCATTTACCATTTAAAAAGGGCAATGGCCAAATAAAAAATCTAAATAGAAATCCCCCTGATAAGAGACAATGAACCTCTCTGTTTCATGGTGGGGGTGTTGGAACAAAGTGACACAAAAACAGTGTGCAAGGACTGGAAGAGACAGATGAGCTACAAAAATAGTACAACCATCTTGAAGCAGCACGTAAAACAGCGCTCGTTGAGAAGCTCAAGACAGCAAGAACATTTCAGATGAAAATTCCTGACTTGTAAAGAAGTGTTTTCTTAACTCATAGAGACTCCTCATCAGAAGTTACTTTAGTTGCTGCGCTGTGAAGAGTTCTACCTTTAATGTTTAATCTGCACATTGTTCATCGCTCTGAATATAGAACAAAAACTTTGAAATTAAAGTTTACAAAAACCTGCAAAACGTAGCTGCAAAGCCTACGACAACTTTCTGGTTTTTTACCGTCTCCGCTGTCACAATGTTGTACAAACAAAAACTCTTATTTTGTGACTTCTCAGATTTATCCTGCAGGCTCTGAATCTTTCAGGTTAGACATCATCCTTCCATCATGTGCAGAAGAAAACAGCGAGCAGCAACAACACAACACTCAGACGTCAGTCACAGAGCTAAACAAGGCTACAGCTAATAATGCTAAATAGACTTGAGCTTGTATCGTTCTTTTCTACTCTTCTGGCTACTCAAAGCGTTTTTACACCGCAGGTCACACCTACACATTCACACACTGATGGCAGAGGCTGCTACGTTTATCCAAATGTTTTGAAACCCTTTTCATTTTGTAGTAACATTTATCCAACACTGTGATGATAGAGAAGAATCTTCTCTATGTGCTGTAAAGAAGGCCGAGCTGACACTATAGCCGACTTTGATCTGTATCTACTCCAGTTTAACCAGTTTAATCACATCCATTCATTTAAAAGGAGAACCTCCGTTTGTGTCACTCTAGGAGTAGTTAATCAATAATTAGCAGCAGCAGATTAAGACATGAGATGATACACAACACATTTTAAAACACGTTATTGGTGGATTAAAGATTTTTAAAGATCCAGTAACAGAAAGGAAAGCCGTCCTAATCAAGAACGATACGACTCAGAGTGAAGAAGCATTTACACATCAGCCTCAGAAATCTCTTCAAGGTGTCAAACCAACAACCTCCAATCATCTCCTTCCCCCCAATAAAACAAATCTAACTGACTGAAGTGGTTCAAGCTCATCGAAACACCCGACAGGTGATGAAACGATCGATCCGTCAGTTTAACATCAACAAGAGACGAAAAGATTAGAAAAGAGAAAAGTGAAGGGCAGAGAGATCTTTGACAGGACGCAGAATCAGCACAAACACCTGCAACAAAACACTCACACACACACACACACTCACACACACACACACACACACACACACACACACACACACACACACTCAGACAGACACACACACACACACACACACACACACAAACACACACACACACACTGACATACACACACAAACAGAATACACACACACCAAAACACACACACACACGCAGAACACACACACACACACACACACACACACACACACACACACACACACACACACAAACACTTACATGACAGCTGCTCGGTCTCTGCATTGCTTTTCCTTCTTGCTCCTTCCTTAATTACACGCTGCATAGCAAACACACTCACACATTGTTTTTTTTAAATCTCTGATATTTAACAATTCACACAAAACATGTTCGCACCCTCACACTCACACTCACACTCACCCTCACACTCACACACTCGGTCCGTCTGTCTCTGTCCTTCTCTGTGATTTTCCTCTCTTGTCTTTCCACCCGGTGCTTCCTAATGTGATGTAATCCACCTGACCCCACCCAACTGCCCGGACCTGCCTCCATACACACCCTCACCTGACGTACGTAAACACACACACACTCATACTGAAGTGACGCACACACACTTCCTTGAACTTTCCCTGACTATAGTTTGCTGATGAAACATGCAGTCGGTGGTTAAATGTAGAACTCAGTTTGTCCCTTACTGGTTTATACGAATCATGTAAGCTTTTGCTTTAATACTGCTGTCAGAGAGGGATATATTACTTCTGTGTCAGGTCTTTTAATTTAACAGGAACAATGCACAATGCAGCAGATATTATCTCTATCTGTAGTTACGTACTAGAGGTCACCAGAGCTACAATGGCTGTATACACAGAAGTGCTGCTTGTCAACAGGCAAGGCAGGCGACTGCCCTCTGAGGACGGACAAACTTTGAATCCCAGCAGTGGCTCAAAAATGTGTAAATTTTGCAACAACAGTAGGAAGTTTGGACGGCAGCAGCTCAGCCTGTAGGGACTTGGGTTGGGAACCGAAGGGTCTCGGTTCAAGTCCCGATGCGGACCAAAATACGGAAGTTGTTCTGGTAGCTGGAGAGGTGCCAGGGCAGTTTCCGAGTACTGCCGAGGTGCCCTTGAGCAAGGCACCGAACCCCCATCTGCTCTGGTGCGCTCCCTGTGTAGCAGTGTGTAGCAGCTCCACTGATACATGTCCACAGGTCCTGTTTGTGCATGTGTGTGTATTTCAGGCCTATGTGTGTGAGAAGCATGCCTCTGAGTAACAGTGTGTAAACCAGAATTTCCCCTCAGGGATTAATAAATATTTTAAAAATCGACAAAAAAGAAACCTCCCTTAGAGGGCCCCATCCGACAGTACTCACTCTCATTGCGCTGCTGTGATTGCATGCATTATTCTGTGAAAAACAAAGTTTGTCAAAGTCACAGAAGAACAATGAAGAGAAATGATCCCTCTTGGAGTGCAATAAAAGAATGAGGAAAAAAGAAGGCGTGATATTGGATCAGCAGCAAAAGAGATGAATAAAGTGCCCGCCTTAAAAATGCTGAAAATGGTAACTAGTATTAGACGTTACTTACGTTTTCTTAATACCAAGTTTCCAGTTTCAGGTTCATTTTATGAAGATATAATTTAAAAAAGCAAACAGGTCTTGCACAAAACGCTTCACAACGATGGTCATATGTAAAAACACAAAACGTGCATGCTCCTAACAGCACAAAGAATACCTGAGGATGTCTCTACTGCAGGTGCACGGATCTTAATGCTATGCCATTCATATGCAACTAGGTTGTAATTCACCAGCTGGAAATTATTAATATCAGGTCGACACGCTGCTGCTAAAATCAGCTGCTTTGTGCGAAGACACTTCCTGCTCACATGGAGGAATGTTTGGAAAGAAAGAGACATGATCCAAATGTGCACTGATGTCGAGGTTCAAAGCAGACTGAGCTCACGGTGAGCTACCAGAGTCGTGACATGAATACACACACACACACACACACACGCACGCACACACACACACACACACACGTAATGGGAAACATGTCTGTAAGCGTCCCCATGAAACTGAAACCTTTCTCACATGGTAATATCGTTTGTTCTCTCTCTTCAGTTCTCCACCTCTGTGTTTCTGTTATTATTTACTTCTCTCATATTTTCTGAGTCTGTGTAAAGTCATTAGGATAGACCCCTGTGCCCTGAGTCTGCAGGTCTCCATGCATGACAGGAAATCAGCGCATCACGTTACAGCTTCTACGCTGAGAACAACACGCCATGATGCACATGTTCTGACTCTGTCATTGATCTCACTGTATGGAATCAGACTCAGGGTTCAATATTACAGCCCAGTGGTTCGATGAAATTGACATTACTTTCTCATAAACAAACAACAAACAGCACATTTAGAGGCTGCATCATGCTTATCTGGTTTCACTTTATGTATGTTGCATCTCTTAAAGGAAGAGTGTGCGACATTTTACACATAAATATATCAGACATCAAGTACATCCTGTGTAAATGTCTCTCTGAGTCGTGACTGTCTACAATGAGTGAGAAGCTCGAGCTTTTTAGATCACGGTCA
Source organism: Tautogolabrus adspersus (assembly GCA_020745685.1). Taxonomy (NCBI): domain Eukaryota; kingdom Metazoa; phylum Chordata; class Actinopteri; order Labriformes; family Labridae; genus Tautogolabrus; species Tautogolabrus adspersus. Next base: position 3,799,831 of record CM036536.1, on the reverse strand, counting down.
TTCCGTGTAATTTACATGCAATGAGCAGCTACGAGTTAACCAAAGAGTGCTAACATTAGCCTGCTTACACAACAATGCAGCTCGAGACGAGGACAATTTGTCTGCCGCGTGCACTTAGCGCTTAATTATGTTGCGTTCCAATTTGATAACTCCTTTGTGCGAACGCGAGTTGCGAGGGGTTGGAGGTGTGTCTCTGCAGGAGAGCGGAGGATTCAGAATAGCGGAGGTGTCGCCAAACAGCAGTTTGTTTTGGTTTCATGCTGGGGCTCAAGGGCGACATCTACTGGATCAAAAAGTCGCACATTCTTCCTTTAATGCAGTCGTTCTCCACTGGCGGGTTGGGAACCAAATGTGGGTCGTGAACCCTTTTCAGTGGGTCTCGAATGTGTGATTGGGGGGAAAAAAAGTCAAAAAGTAAATGAAGAGCTTTTTAAACATGTCGTTTTGTTCCGTTTCTTTGTTGTGTCACATGTTTTGTACCTTCTGAGGTCCACGCTGCACAATTTTTCATTAAATAAATCTGACTGGTTGAAAAATGTCAGACATATGGGGGCGCGATTTTTCATGAAGGAGTTGGTGGTGGGTCCTGAGGCTAAACCAGTTGAGAACCGCTGTCTTACTGCACTGCCTGTGCAGCATGCTCGTCCTGCTGTACCTGCTGAACTGGATCTAATGAAACTATATAGATAGTATCAAATCCCTTTGATCTGACTCGTAGATCAGAGCTGTGATAAACAACAGGCGCAGGGATTTTCCCCCCTCATAGATCTGTTATTGATTACAGTCACATCTGTGATTATATTTCATTACAACCATCACAGTTAAAATGCTTTTACATCTGCAGCCACACTGCCAGCAAGACTAATGAACAGAGGAGAACTGGAGAGTAGCAGAGGAAGGAGAAAAAGGACGAGAGGATGGAGGGAGGACTACAGATGTAAGAGGAGGGGAGGAATGGATGGATTATGAACATAAAGTATTAAAAAGAGGGGCAGAGGAAAATAGATTAAAGGGGGAGAGATGTAAGAAGCAATGAAGAGGAGGAAGGAGAAGAGATGGAGACGGTGGATGAACGTATTTTTATGGCTGTCCTTTAATAAAACCCTGCAACATGATGTCATCGTCAGAGACTTACACTGTACCACAGTGTGTGTGTGTGTGTGTGTGTGAGCCACATGAGGCAGTAACACTACACAGGACTGCACTGACATGTCTGTCCTGCCTACACGCTCAGATCTCTCCTCTCTTAATTCTTCCCCTCTTTTTATTTTCTTAGTGCTTACAAGTTCAATGAGTTTCTAGCGTCCTGACTGAGGCATCAAGTCGGGCACCTCTTTCATTTTAAGGCTGTAGCAAAGATAAAATGCCTCCAAAGACGTTGGGCCTAAGTTTTTGAACCAGATGTTTATCTACAATCGACACAACGAGGAAGTCTTTCCATGAAACTGACTTAAAACATGCTGACTGAATGAACCTCAAGAGTGATAATTAGGTGTTAGCCAGAGTTCTAACTTGTACAGAAGTGTATTGCATTCATACGGGGAAAACATTTCTGCCTGATTTATCGTTATAACGATCCAGTACTGATGTTTCAATGCCAATGAGGCCGTGTCCCGGCAGTAGAAGCCGGGCTCTCGAGTAGACAGAGCTCCCCCAACCTACAGTACAGCGAGGTGATCGGGCACTACTACCATCCGACGTCCCTGACGCCAAGCCACCACCATCGGACTGTGTCATCCCCACAACCACCGCCGTCCTCATTCATGCTGCTCCGACCTCCACCTCAGCGGCAAGGATGTGGGGACACCGGGAACACGAGGAACACAAAGGACAAATCCTTCCTGCATCTTATCCCATCTCCCCCTATCCCATTTTCTTAACGAGTAAGGGCTTTTACCTGCTTTTTGTAAAGCGTCTCGAGATAACACTTGTTATGAATTGGCGCTATTGATTGATTGACATGGTTGTGATTGATAGACATAAATCTGCAGCATGTATTTGAGCAAACATGAATGTTATTGGCTTCAAATTTATAGGACAGGACTGTTGTGCAGGACGTCCACTCTCACCGTCAGTATTTTCACTGAGACGGCCATGTCATTAAAACAATCCCTCACTCAACGTTGAAGTGCGGCAGCTCTCAGACCAACGTGAACAACCGACCCTTTGTTAGAAAGGATTTCAGCAGGGATTTGATTTTCTTCGGATTACCTGGATTTCACACAGGAGCAGCAAATATTTTCGTTAAGTCCAAAAAAGATTTCAGTGGATGTAAGAGTTCAAAACCAGGACGCTGTGATGCTGTTAATGTCCGGTATTTACCAATCAGAAGCTGCGGACAGCTCTGTAAGCTGCTTGTCTTTTGAGTTCAGTAAGGTGAAAACTAATAACCTTTTAGTATTATAAATCTGATTCCTCATCATGTCAAACACACTCGTATACACACTCTGGACATTATAATCCTCGTGTTGTCCAAATCCCCCGTGTGCTGTATGATAATGTGAGAGCTGACAGGAGGCCTGAAGTGAGATTTATGGATGACACCACTGACCTACAGCTGATGTCGGACATCCTCTATAATCTGAGAATGTGCCGGATGAAGAAAAAAAAGTAAGAAATGCTACAACACTGGTTTGAAGAGGAGGCTCAGCTTTAATCATGTTAAAAGGAAACATAGACAGAAGCCTTCATCCAATCTGGAGCAACTTTTTACGTCTGCGTTTCTATAAGCTGTTTTCAAACAATAACTAAAGTGCTATTTATGAGGAATATCTTTCAAAACAAAGAGCTGATCTAACAAATACTACATCTACTTCAGCATCATCGCATTGATTTCTGCACCGTCACATCATTTTCTATGCATGTAACGTACAACCTGATACAACTCTGACTCATCTCTGTTTGTGATGTCACTGCAGGGACTTTAAAAAACAGTTTACAGGCAGAGGGATGCATCATGCACTTACGACGTAGTGTTACATCACTTTTCAGAGGTGTAAAAATAAATGCACCTTGGTGTTTCTAGATATCTCAAGAGGATTTTTTCTAACATATTTTTCTGACATTTCTGCCTTTGTAAGATGGGACAGCTGAAGAGACAGGAAATGTTAGGAGGAGAGAGTAGGAGACACAGAGGTTGATGGACTCTGCTACGAGGACTATAGCCTCTGCACATGGGGTGCGCAACTTAACCACTAGGCTCTTCCCTGCAAGAAAACTGATTCCCCAGTTGTTAGAGTTTTCTCTAACAATTTTAAAGGTCACATATTCTCCTCCTTTTTCAACAAGTTAAAAAGGTCCTAGAGATCCCCAAAACGTGTGTGAAGTTTCTTGTTCTAAATCCTCTCTGATCCTGTATTTGATCATGCCTATAAACCCCTCTATTTCAGCCCTGCTCAGAACAGGCTGTTTCTGTGTCTGTAGCTTTAAATGTAAATGAGCTGTGTCTGACCACGCCCCTCTCTGGAAGGGCTCGGTTGGCTCGGGCTTTCTCGCTCCATGTCCTATTGTTTACGGTGAGAAGGCAGACTCAGAGGGCAGAACAAACACCTAGCTGTGGGAGTGTCACCCACCTGGGGGAGGGGTTACTGCCCTTTGTGATGTCATGAAGGGAAAATCTCCAAACGGCCTGTTTGAGCACACACAGGCAAAAGACGGCGAGGATGGACTTTTCTCATCATTGGGAGGGTTGTAGACAGAATAGAGACACATGTTAGTGTTAGAGAAACATGGTGAAGTGTAGTTTGCAGAATATGTGACCTTAGTGATAAAAAACAACAATGTGGGAGCCAGTGGGAGATTTATTCCGATTTGTTGCACCCACTTAAAGGTTCAATAAAGATCATCGACTTTTTCTACTGACTAAATAAAGATGTATTTCTTCCTGTTTTGCCATCGAGAGATCAAGTGTTGTTTTTTATTACAAAGGGCCATCATCATTAATCCATCCTCCTCCTCGTCATTAAAATACCAACAGATGGTCTGCTGTTTATCTGGAATTTCCTCCTCTCTTTATCCGTCTGTCTCTTTCAGTTTCTGTCTCTGCCCCTGAATTCTTGTTGCACTCTATTTCTCCGCCTGTCTCTTTTTATCACACTGTGTGCATCCATCCAGCTGTCGCATTAACTCCAGGTGAAGTTTGGAAAAGTCACAACTTGAATGCAAAGTGTCAGAAGTGCAGCTACTTTGGAAAACACCTCAAGGAGGAAAGTGAGAGAAACTTTTGGATGCTGTTTTATTATTCAGCAAAAACTTTTCTCTGCACCTCCAGAGAGTTTCTGACATTTTCTGCAACACTGAGGGAACTCAAGACAATTTATTCTGCGACTTCACTTTAAAAATTCTGATAATAAATAAGGTCAAAGCCTTTAGGATTGCATGGACAGACTCAGAGCTGAGGGAGGTCGATGAGAGCTAATAACTCTGAATGTTTTGATTTCAGGATCTCTAGATCTCTGTCTCAGGACTTCTCCACCTTTCCTGTTTACACACAAATAAATGATGCTACTTCCTGTGTTTACAGGCGAAGAGGCATCTGATCTGTTAGTCTGAAAAAGCTACAGAGGGAGGGAGCATCATCATCACTGCCATCTCTGATACTTCTTTATGGTGTTTAAATCACCTACGTTTTCTTTTGTCAAACAGGTTAGAGGCATGTTAGCTGTTGAATTAAATGTCTGGTCAACACAGGAAAAAAGGTGCCAAGAGATCATTTAGAAGCCAAAAAATTAAATTATCCTATAAATAAAAACCTTTAAAAGTCCCCGACTAGCTGTCTAGGAAAGTTATATTTCACTTTTACGATCTTGTCGTGATGCAATGTGTAAATAAAAGGGCGTAAAGTCGTTACGGTGCTGCTGAGGAAATGCATTCTGTAAGAAGCACACTGATGCATCTATGTCTGAATATGAACAAACTCCTGCAGCCTGGTTCAAATTGTTGGTGAAAAACCTTTTGAGGAAGCTGATGCTGCTGCACATGAATACCTAAAATATTTAGATTACATGATCGACCAGCACAAAGGTGAGATATTCACGGTGCCACATACTTTTGACCACGGTTACATATCTAACAGAGCTCAGGTTTTATCAGGTTGAATTCTTGGAGCAGCAACAGATCCGGGGAAACAGGGTTCTTCTGTGAGATGCTGTGGCGTTAGTTTTAGAAACGTGTCTGAGATTTGGATCAAGAGAAAAGATTAGATGCAAAATCCGAAAAAGGCTTTTCTCACAAAGCCGTCGTGTTGAAATCAGACTGTTTGGACAAAGCTGGTGTTTTTTACTTTGAGTGTTTGTTGTCCTCAGAGCTAAAAGACTAAATCTATATTTATTGTGCAGAGATAGAAAAGAAGCTTATACTGCAACAAAAGACGGACGAACAGCTTTTTATTTGTCTTGTACCGTTTGTTGTTTCTGTCCTTTAGTAATCTGTATACACTGAATAACAGTGCAGCTAAGCCTTAGATAAAAATGATACACAACTCATACGATAATCTGCTGAATATCCTGTATATTTCTTTAAGTACAGTCTTACTCCATGAGTATTCAAAATAGGTCAACAATACATGAAGCAACACACACTGAGAAGAACAAGAAGCTGGCTCTTCTTTGGTTAAATGGCGACCTCCCAATGAGACAGATGGAGGAGAGAGGGAAGAGTAAGGGAGAAGAGAATGGAAATCGACCTCAGGCGAGACGCAGATAGAGAGACAGGGGACGTAAAGAGTGAGTTTGTTGGGGGGACAACATGCAAAGTAAGAGAGAGATGAAGGATGGAGGACCGGCAGGGCTTGGGGAAGAAATTGAGATCAACTGAAGAGCGAGAGAGAGACTGAAAGGACAACAGCATGGATGAGTTCCCTGAGAGTTCAAACCCTAACAAACACTTTGACTCTCTCTGGAAACACATCAAGACGTTACTTTGACACAAAAGGTTTGTTTATTAGATCTGTGTGTGTGCAACAACTTCATTAATGCCACAATTTACGATGAATTTATCAGGAGCATGTTGTGTTTTCTAAATGTATTTAACGATTTAAAATGTGTCACATTGAGTTTTTAATGCCATATATTTGCACAGGCAAGTTAAACAAAGGGAATTTTCTGCCTTTTGCATGCACAATGTACTTCCCTCCTTGTTAATATGATCTGATCACTTTGGAAGTTTCCTTCTCCCTGACCCCAGCGTGATCGTGCATTAACACTTTGCGTTAGCTTGTGTTTGCCTTTATCTGCAGTGCAGACTACATGTTGTGATCCTGCAGAGTCACAGAGCTCACCTCCACGCTGACCTGCAGAAGGGACAAACCCCGTCACCTCAGCCTGCTGCACGGCCGCTCGCTCCATCCAATCAGCTAAATGGCATTCATTTCACTGACGTCATAAAAAAAACTATCACAAGTTAGTAATTTATCATCCTCATGAGCACTATGGCCCTCGTCCTGGTACCTCTATAACTATCTGTGTCTCACTCTCACCATCACACACTGCCTTGTCTGTCTGTCAGCTCCACTTATGGATGAAGCCAGCTGTATATCTCACACACACACACTCGCACTCACACACACTCACACTCACACAGACTCACAGACAGTCACACAGTCGGTCATTTATGAGAGCGTCTGGTCCGGGTAATAAAAGCCCAGTGTTCAGCTCACACACTGAGAGTGAGGAGGACTATTCAGAGATGCTCAGCTCAGGCAGGAGGTGTTAGCACGCACTTTTTCAAAATAGTTTTCTAGCGTGCAAAATCTTTTTTTTCCATCATACCCGACCCGTCAAGTTTCTCACTGTGCACTTACCAATTTTCTATGATCTCCTTTAAACCACAATAAAAGATTAGAGGAGCCCTGAAAAGTGCACTTGCATGCAAGAAAATCTCCAAAACACACACACACACACACACACACTAAAACAGGATAAAGCAGAAAGAAAAACACGATGACAATAGAATAGATTAAAGTTTGCAGCACACAGGCGTGCACAACAACAAAAAGAGAACGTGTGCACTTGCAAACACGCTACCCACATCGGATTTCAAACAACTACAAGCACAATCACGGAGACGAAAACACTGACCCATAACGACTGTGAACACCTGCACACACGCGCACTCCCTCTCTCTTCTTACCTTTGCAGAGATGACAGAGTTCTTGTGGTAGAAGCAGCACAGAGCTGCTGTCAGCGTCTTCAGGTTGCATCGCTCAGACATCCTTCTTAACTTTTCTTTGATTCACTTGACACACACGCTCTAGTTACCTTGACTGAACATCTGAGGATTAATTTGAATAACTCTGAAAACTGAGAAGCCTGATAACGATTCCTCCGAGAAAAAGGTCCATCACAGATTTACAAAAGCTAAAAAAAAACTTGACTAAAGAACGTGCCGAAAAGTCAGACGTGATTCAAATAAAGTTCAATATGGTCTGAATCTGCAGAAGGAACATCTCCATCATCATGACCTCACTCTGTCATCTCTGTCTCTCTCTCCTCCACAGTCCCCTGCAGAGTGAACCCTGTCAGCTCTCTCAGCTCTACAGATCCTTTCCCACACTTTCCCTCATTTTGCCCCGCCCCCTTCTCCCCATATAAGGGCATGAGGAATAACACCATGGGATCTGGTAAGAGCCAATGAGCTGTGGAGTAACTGGGAGTGGCTCAAAAAGTCTTTCTTGCTCCCCCTGAAAACACACGGAGGATGAATGGAGGAATGTAGACGTATGCACATAGAGAAGAATTCTTATGTGTTTAAATATAACCTACATTAAACATTACTCTTTGTTTCTTTGATCTCCATTTTGTTCTGAAAACAAAAAGGGTTTAAAATGTCATTACTGTTCTTATTTATGAATCTACTTTGGTTAAATCTTGAGTTGTTACTTTATGAAATGTCTCTGCCAAATTGTCTTAAATCAAAAATAAACAAATTACAAACAGGGAGGCGTTCAATGAACTATTAAAGGGACTAAAAAACTGGTTCTCTACATATTTGAGAAGCTGGAACAGATACAGTTTTGGCTTTTTTTTAATTCTTTTAACTAATTTATTTACGTACTTCATAGAGAAAATAACTACAAGAATATCCCCCCTGATCTTTTCTCCATCGGTCTTCTGGTTCTTTTCGCACTTTGTCGTCTGTCTGATAATTGTTTTGTAACTGACTTGATATCAATGATCTCTGGAGCATAAATTAGGTTTGATTGATTGATTGATGAAAATGGACCCGACTGCTCAGTAAGAAGCTTCAACAGCTCTGTCTCTTTAACAGGCCTACATAACTTTAATGTCTTTCTTATTTGTTATTTTTGCCCATTTTGCTTTTTTAGAAAGGACAGCAGAAGAGAGACAGGAGATGTTGGGAGGAGAGAGAGGTGGATGACATGCAGCAAAGGACTTCAAGCATTATCACTCTCCAGAGTTTCAAGCGGTGATGCACGTACATGCGCAGATACTTTTCCAGTTGAGTGACCAACCTGTTTTCATTATTTATCTTTTGTGGAAGTGGAAAGTCTAAATCTATCTCTACAGATCAAATAGATCTAAGAAAGATATCAGAAGATGTATCGGAATTGGATTTTTCTGTCCCTAAAATCAATATTGGTATCGGCCCCCAAAATCTCATATCGGTCGGGCTCTAGTTTCAAGTCACCTTGTTTTCACAGGTTTCACAGAAATACGCTGAACTGAAGTTGGTGGCAGTGCGACTCAAAGCCCCCACCGCCCGACTGGAGAGCATCTGACAGACACAGATTTTTTATCCGGTTTTACTTATAAAATCTTTTAGTTCCAAACAGGAGGAAACTTCTGAGGGTAAATCAGCTGCAGGTAAAAACCAAAAACCATAGAAGAGTCATTTCCAGACAGGGTTTGTTGAGTTTACTTCCTGACTCGGTGCCTCTCCTCGTTTCTCTGTGCACAATAATGCAGCTAAAAACAAAGTGCAGATCTTTGACTGAATGTGCGGGCGAGTCCATGAGGAGTCTGATGACTCAAACTTTTTGGCCCATGTATTACATTTTTTCTCATTTCATTCATGTCTTTGCCTTTGAGCAATCATCACAGGGGAGTTTTTGCAGCACACAGTATCTCCAGCAATGATACAGTAGCACTCGTTTTTAGCATCCTTTGGCATTTAGTTTGATGCAGGAGGTCCTGTCTCGCTGCGCCCTTAAACTCCCCTTCTCTTCTTCTACTCGTTACAAACAGACTAAAAATAGAAAATACTTCATTTCCTGTGTTGGAAGAAATTCTTTTCAGGAAATAGCCAAGAGCCACTGACAACAACCGTGTAAAAACATTTAACCTTAGTCAGCGTCTGTAGGTTCAGTCGCTGCTGAGTACCCGCTGTTAATACTTCTGCAGTGTGTCTAGACAGAGGAGAGAGAGTCAATTAGGTGTGTGTGTTTGTGTGTGTTAGTGTTTGTCCAGCAAAGTGACGCTGATAAATAGCCGACAATTTGTGTTTCTTAATGACTGCTGAGCTATTACACCCACACACGAGTTTAGAGCCACAGCTTTCCCACCAAGTCACTGACAAAGACACATGCAGACTCACACCAGTACACTCTTACATAACGGCACATATACACAACTTTATAACCAGAGAAAAGGACCAAATACAAAAAGCATGTACACACATCGACAGCCACATACATGCACAAAGACACACACACACTCTGAGGGTGACACCCCTGCAGAGACCGGTTAAAGGAATATTCTGCCGCAGGAAACGGAGCCACTAATTACAGCATGAACTCTCTGAGGATCCACAAAGGAAATACATGTAGAACATTCCCCATGGGCACCACACAGCAACACACACACACACACACACTAACTCACTCACACACACACTATTGCCAACCACAGCGGCCCCAAATCACCAGCTAGGCTAAACGTCCACCTTAAAATACACACATCCGTCGCTCCAGGAATGCTTTATAAAAACAACGAGGGACAGAGATCTGCACGCTGAGGTTCTATGTTTTCTATTTCTATCTGTTTGTCGTTTCTCGCAAATGAACGAAAGTGAGGAAAACTGTCTCCGCAACTTCAGGAAGGTACGTAGAAACTGGTAAAATTAAAATAAATTAAATATAAAGCTTTATTTTCAACATGTAGTTCATGTCGCAGGGCGAAGAGAAAAGATGTGATGAGCAAAGTTCGAGTGAAGCTGTATTATATCATATTTGACCATATCGCATTGTTTCCTATCGAGGCAGCAGTAGCTCAGTCTGCAGGGACTTGGGTTAGGAGCCTGAAGGTTGCTGGTTCAAGTCCCCATGCGGACCAAATTTGGAAATTCGCTGTCAACTGGAGAGGTGCCAGTTCACTTCCTGAACACTGCTGAAGTACCCTTTACCAGGCAACATCCCGTCCACCAGCCCGAGAGCGCTCGTCGTGGGCAGCCCCCTCACTCTGACATCTCTCTGTTAGTGCATGTCCTCAGGATCCTGTGTGTGCAGCATGTTCAACAACAGACTGTCAAATTGAATTTCCCCTCACGGGATTAATGAGGTTTCTTCTTCTTCTTCTATCCGATCCTGTCGGTTTGTATTGTATTGTTGTTTTGTCTCATCTTGTGTCATGTTGTATCTTATCTTAATTGATTTGTTTTATTTCAAAGCAACATTAAGTAAGCGTGGCGTCTCTTTTGTTATCACATCATACGACGATCACCTGTTTGTCATGAACAGACCGACTGAGCAGCAAAGTAAACATTTTTTTGCATCAAGCTGCGTTTGGTGAGAGCCTATTGTCATTATGCAGTGCTATCAAATCATCAGTCAATATTCGACGTTAAATGAAATATCTATTTTTCTGACCCCTCCTCTGATTTGGGTAAACAGAGGCCGGATTTGAAAGAGAATCGATGGTTTGATATCAGCCGCAGTCGGTGCCCTCCTGTACCAGTTAGGAAGCTTTCATCATGCTCCACTGCCAGAGAATAAATGTCAGTGACGTTGTTGTTTACACCCACAGAGAGGCTGGATGTGTCTGTGCCTGTGATGGGTCATTGATCAGTAATGGACTGTGATCTTAGTGGCAGTCGTATCGATGTGTGCAACGTGACCCCTTTACTGTGCGAGCCCTCACAGCGTCAATAAAAATGGCTGCTGCAGTCAGCGGGTTCACAGCACTTCATGTGACTCCATAGTTTAAATTCAGATAATACATATGATTATTTTTTTGCAGCAAAACTTGATCAACCCCTCTGTACACTTAAAATAACTTTGTTGCAATCAGACCAGGATTCAAAACCAATTTGAACAGCTTTAGAACATGTGCATTTCTGATGTTCAATCATTTCAACTTAATTGTCGACCTGATATTAGTAATGACGAATCATCTCTAATCTTAACCTGGGAGTGTAAACTGATTGTGCAATGTCGTAGGTGAAACATGATGTCTTAGCCCTTATGTTAATCTAGTAAATAACTTTTATTAAAGGTCACATATGATGCAATATACACTTCAGCATGTTTCTCTAACACTAATATGTGTCTCTAGTTTGTCTACAAACCCCCCAATGAAGAGAAAAGTCCATCCCCTCCTTCTTTTTCCTGCTCCTCTTTTCAGAAAATGTGTGCTCAAACAGGCCGTTTGGAGATTTTCCCTTCATGACATCACAAAGGGTAGTAACTCCTCCCCCAGGTGGGTGACACTCCCACAGCTAGGTGTTTGTTCTGCCCTCTGAGTCTGCCTTCTCACCGTGAACAATAGGGCATGGAGCGAGAAAGCCCGAGCCATCCAAACCCCTTCCAGAGAGGGGCGTGGTCAGACACAGCTCATTTACATTTAAAGCTACAGACACAGAAACAGCCTGTTCTGAGCAGGGCTGAAATAGAGGGGTTTATAGGCATGATCAAATACAGGATCAGAGTGGATTTAGAACAAGACAATTCACAGACATGTTTTGAGGAGCTCAGAGACTTATTTAAACTGGTTGAAAAGGATATAATAAAGTCTGATGCGGCAAGACACTTAACCCCAAGTTGGCGGTGTATAAATGTGTATGAATGGAACTAGCTCATAAAAAGAGGCTAATAGCCACTAATATTTACACAGCAGCCTTTACCATCAGTGTGTGAATGTGTAGGTGTGACCTGCTGTGTAAAAGCGCTTTGAGTAGTCAGAGGACTAGAAGAGAACAATACAAGCTCAAGTCCATTTACCATCTACAAGAAGTTACCTAAACATGTGGTGATTAAACTTGTGACAGATCCATCAGTCTGCACACAGGTCTCTCTTTTGCTCTGTGTTTATTTTAGTGTTTTTGGCGCACCGCCCTCTCTGCTTATAGGTCGACAAACTCACTGATTGATCGTCTGTGTGGCTTTATTGACGGACAGACTGACTCTCCCGCGGGCTGCTTGGTGGAGCTGGGTATTAGGCGGAGCAGCTGGTTGGCTGTTTGCCTGGTTTGAACTCGTGCTGGCTCGCTGACAGACGGGGACGATGATCTGACGAATGTCACACGGCTGTTTGGACTTTTAACTGCCTCACTGACTGACTGACACCTGATACAACTTCAGCTCGAGTGTGTCTGTCTTTGTCAGCTTGTAGTACTTTCATTTGACCACTAGAGTGTGCCACACCGTTTACTGGTGTTGTTAAGTCTAGCTCATGAGTTGAGGTGAAAACTTTTGCAGCTGGAGACCTCATACATACACACAGAAAAACACACACATATAAACACACACACATACACACTCACACACACACACACACACAAACACACAAAGAGGATTATTGTTTCCTAAAGCTCTTTCATCAGGGTTCAGAAACTTGGTGTTTTTTCGACTCATAGAGTGGGAATGAAAGTGAAAAAGCAAAAGAAGAGAAGTCTTTCAGAGTCAAAGAAAAGTTGTGTTCCCCCTTTACTAAAGAGGATCAGAAGAGGAAACACAGTTCTCTGCAGCTTGGTACTTTCTTTTTTCTTTCAATGTAGCACTTCTTATTATTAAAACACTAAGCCCCGTCCAAGCAGTCCAGTTTGGTACAGTAAACCCTGATCTTGCTTGCGCTTCCACAGCCAACCGTATCACTAAATCACAGCGGTGCGACATCATGTAGACAGCCAATATATTCAACAAAGAAGAAGTAAACAAAAATCAATGATTCCTAGGACGGCCTGCATCTCCGAGGTCGTCCATGGGGCGGAGCTACGCGCTGACAATAGTCGCAAAAAACTAAAACAGCCTTGAAATGACTCTCTCCAAATCCACCGGATATTTAAACATGGTGCGTTTTACGTTTGTCTTTTATTACAGCTGTCGCACGGGAAGTGACGATTCTTTCGACCAATCAACGGACTGCAGTGTGTCTAGCTCCACCCTCTAGGGCCGGATCGGTACGCTTGGCACCCCTAAAAAAGGGTACCAAAAAAGTAGGATGGTACGTATCAGTTATTTTGGTACCATTACAAACTTTTGACAGTGAAAACCAATAAATGAGTACCGTACCGAACCGAACTGAACCGGACGGCCTGGTGGAAACGGTGCTTAAGTACGTATTTTAGATCTTCCAGTTTCTATGGAGCAGTTCTTCTCACCTTTTATTTATCTTACAGATTTGTTTTATAGATCATTTGACCCCCAACAGAAGCAGTTACTCCTTCCTGTCAGTAAGTTGCACCACCTACTCGGACAATGAGCAGGAATTAGAGATCAAACAGTCGTGGAAGAGGGAACAAAAATAGTTTACAGTGAGACGTCTTGATCTTATTGTTCTTGACAGACACTTCCTTCCTAATGTACGTCCATCCTATAACCTCGCACCGTACATAAACGATGGTCTCACTGCACCAGGTAATGCACGGCTCACTGAAGCGCTCACGCACTTTTGACCCCAACAACAGGAAATGACACACAGCTAATGAACAATATGTTACAGTCTGTTCATGTGTGTGTGTGTGTGCAGGTGGACATATGTGTGTGTTTTTCATCCACGGGGGAAATGCAAACACACCTGGGCTGTGAGAGCTGACAGCTACACTTTCACACGTATTATATAATAACCCCGGGTTACAGTAGCTCCATCTGTGGTCAGCACACACACTCTCTCCGTTTACACTCGCACACAACCCTAAATTGACCAAATAAATACACACTATCTGTTTGAGTCTCTGTGTGTGTTTGTGTGGTTAGCTCCCACATGTGCGACCTGCAACCTGCTCTCGTGGGAAGGATTGAGTTTGCTTTTCAGACCGAGGTGTTAGCATCCAAACATATGAGCTAATAGATGGAGGAGGAGGAGGAGGAGGAGGAGGAGGAGGAGGAGGAGGAGGAGGAGGAGGAGGAGAGTGATGGATGGTTTTAGGAGGGAGAGGAGAAGAGAAGAAGAGTCAACCCTTGGAAAAAACACACATTAGAAAGTACTATCTCAGCATGTTAGTATGCTATGCAACATTTGCAATATGTGAAATCTGAGAAGATATGTTTATACACAAGGAATCCCATAATTACCACTCTTACATCATGCTGTAGCCTGAACTGTCTTTATATGATCGACCCAAAGAGAAGGCTCTCATCACAAATGAAGATATCTTTAATTTGTTATAAGGAGGTCAAGAAGATGTTTAAACCCATCCAAAGGTGGAGAAGTTCGTGATTTAAAGAGGAAATGTGATGATTTCTTCTGAGTTTCCACTTTTCTTTAGGCTGTACAAATGTTGGATTCAGTCTTAAACGAAAGGACAAAGTCGTTTTTTCTGCATAAAAACGTTAAAAAGAATTTTCCAATAACATATGCTGCTAAATAAAACCATGTTCTCTACATGTTGCTGTTCATTTCTGGCCTCAGCCGCTGAATCCTTTACAAGATTTCTGCCTCTTAAAAGGACGTTTTTTGTTGCCACTGTGACTTTGCTAAATGTTGCTCATGATGGATTAACGTCGGGTCTTTGTAAAGTGTATTGAGATAACATTTGTTGTGAATTGGCTCTATACAAATAAAGATTAATTGATCATTTTCAGTCCGTCTCAACAAACAATCATCTTAAATCTCTGCTGACGAGACACAATAAGTTACGCTGTGCCTTTAAACGGAGCTATGATCTGTAACCAAGGGATCGATTACCTCGTGCATCCCTTCGTAAACTTTGTAAAATAATAACTTGCAGGTTTTTGTGTCTTGCTCAACGTTTGACTCCACTTGGATTTGAATCTGCTGCCTTCGCTGTGATTATGCAGAAGTCATTTTTTGTTAGATTTTTATAATTGCCTTATTCATTAACTCTCTGTAGCTGTTCACGTATCATCCATTCATCTCCTCTAACGCTCTCCGACTCAGGGGGTACCCGTCTTCTTCGTCTATAAGGATCTGCAGCAGTTCAATAGAGTAAACTTCATTGTTTTAACTCATTCACGTGCAGCCATAAAGCCGTCGATGTTGTTGTTTCCGTCTTTGTATTCATAGTAAAAAACTTTTTTATAGCACTTTTCTAAGTACTCAGAGACGCTTAACAAAGAATAACAACAAGACAAAACAGTGAAAACAAAACAAGGCAGAAATGATGTAAAGAAAGACGATGAGTGTGTTTGTGGTTGTCGGCGATGTTGAAGAGAGTTTTTATGTTTGTCATGAGTCTTGTTGGGAACTTTGATATTCTTTTAGATAAATGTGAGATATTATGTCCTCACATAAGTCTCTGTTTAATGTTTTAACCTAAAAAGCAGGAGAAGTGCGAGGCGCCTGTAGCCTAGTGGTCACTGCGCACGCCCCATATACGGAGGCTATAGTCCTCAAAGTGGGCGCCCAAGGTCCAAATCCGACCTGTGGCTCCTTTCCCCACTCTCTCTCTCTCTCTCTCTTCCTGATTTCCGACTCTATCCACTGTCCTATCTCTCCAATAAAGACACAAAAAGCCCCAAAATGCATCTAAAAAAGAAGCAGGAGAAGTGGGTGAAAATGCAACATGAGTCAACTACAACATGATTTATTTTGGGAATATCTAGCTGAAGAACATGTTCACAAAATGAAGAAATTGCTCAAGACTTTAGTGCGAGTGTTTGGTACATAAAAGCATTAAATACAGAGTGTTATGTGGAAAGATTTCGATGTAAAACCCAGACTTCTAGCCGCTTTGCCTGCATGTATTTCATGTCTTTAAACACGTACATTTCCCTCACGGTGAAGCGAAAGCTGTGCAGGCTGAGAACGATAAGAGAGGTACAGACATAGACTGAAAGAGACAGAAACATAAAGAGTAAATGACATCGTTTGTCAGCGTGATGCTGAGGTGATAACAGAATGATCACCTCTCAGTCGTCACCTCTCTGCGGCGGAGGAGAGGCGGAGCTCAGGTGGTGCTTATGTTAATATGATTTAGAGCAAAGTGTCGGCACACAGTGACAGACGGATGATCGAGAGGTGTTTTGTTCTTGTAGCCGAGGGGATATTAGATTAACGTCGCCTGTGTGAGTGATGTTTACATAAAGCCTGCAGGGAAATCGTGATGATTATTACATATCCCGTAAAAAGTAGTGTCACTCTTTCAGCGTGATGGACCCGTTTAAATCTGTAAAACATTTTTAAGAATGAACGGTTTATATTTGAGTCTTTATCGTTGAATGTTTTAGGTTTTAAATAACTTGCATATCTTATACCGCAGCTTTTGGTGCTAATTTAACCACTTAACCACCATTTTCTACGTTACGAGAAAACCTCTACATCTACAACTTCACGGATGATTTACTGCAGCAAATTGAAGCTCACAGCTGTGCCGCACATCTGCAACAGATTGCTACTGTGTGTTTGTGCGTCTTTAATCTTTGTGTGGTTCATCCAGTCCCAGAGATACTGTAAATGCTCATTGAATGTGTGCAAGTGCTGAAGTTCATTTAACGGGTTTTGCACTGGCAGAGTGATTTTATGCAATCGTTTATCTGCATGCAATTTCAACATCTAAAACAATGTCAGAGTTTCTATTGAAAAACAAGACCACAAAGAGAGAATTGCTAAGACTATATCCAACAAAGTCTTGGTGGATTTGTGTCTAGATTCCTTAAATCACAAAAAAAAGGAAGCAGTTTTTCCTACCTTCACGTAGTCCACGGTGGCGTCCAGGCCTGCAGCGGGCTCCCTGGGGAACAAAGACAAAGTCCTATTTAGTGAACACATGGCGCTGCAGGATCCCAAACTCCTGCTCCTCTGACTCCTCTCTCTGCCGTTCCTGTGACAGATGAACTGCCAAGCTGGCTGTGTTGAGTCCAGGTGAGTCCCTGACAGGTGCTGATGCTGCTCGGTTACAGACTCAAACACCTCTCCGCTCTTTTAAGAGATTACAGCCATCAGTGGAGGTGTGGTACTTCTATAAAAGGTCCAAATGGATGTCACAGATCCAAACATGAGTCCATATTTTCAATACGCAAGAGCAGAAAGGTAAAGGTGCGGCGGGAATGTCAGTGTCACGCAGTCCCAAGTAAAAGAAAAACTCAAACTTCTCACTGGTTTGCTTCAAATCTCAGTCTCTCTCTTATTCTGCCTGTCTCTCATTTTTTCTTTCTCTCAGTCGGTAGTAAACATGTTCACTCACCGCCGGCCTGACTTGGCCTCCTTCCTTCCCTCTCTCTCTCTCTCTCTCTCTCTCTCCTCCCCCTCCATATAGCACACATCGCAGCCACACGCCTACTCCTCTGAGTCCACTGACAAATTCTCAGAGAGGTAACAGCACACACAAAGACACCATCAGCTGCATTTTTTGTTGTTTTTCTCTCATATTGCATTTTTTAGATTCTTGCACTTCTCCAAAGTTTATTCACAACAACATCAGACATCAGGAGTTTGTGATTTTCATCGACTTCTCCTGAACTCTCCTCTGCTGCTGTATTATTGACTCTTCTGCAACATTCTGTTTTTTTTAAAGGTGAGAATGCAAAGAAAACATTATGTGCTTTTAAATTGGCCGTTTTGTTTGATTTGTCCCGTCGTGCAGGCGCTTCTATTCCCACTTCTCTCCCTCTTTGCCTCGACTATTGGTCCTTGAGTGTGATAAAGTAGCTCAGACTCTCTCCACACAGAAGACTTATATTCAGGAGCTCAGTGAAAGAGGGTAATTAGCTCAAATCCTCCTCTACATTAGTAAGACTGGTAGTTAAAATCCCAGATAAGCCGAGGCCGGCGTTCCCACGGGAATAGCAGCACGGCTGTTTTACTTACCAAACCAAATATGTTTAGCTCTAAGCCCTCTCAGTTTCTTATGTCCAGAATAATGAGCAGGATTTGGTGATGTAACTCAACAGAAGCCTCCATTCACAACAATGTATAGTCTTTATTCATAAAGGGTGAAGTCAGGCGTCTCCGGCAGCCTCAGCACGCTCTCTCTCTGCAGAGCCACAGAGGGAGGAACACCTGTTTGAGGTGTTCGGATTTCTAATCCAACACATCCTGACGCCCCACATGGAGTATCAACACAGATCTACACTGTGTGTCTTCACAACAGGAGACAGACAGGCTGTTATTGGATGATCTTTAAGGTTTTGTTTTTGCATTCTTACTTTGAAGTCGCAGCCTCTGTGACGATCATCAATCAGTCTTTAGTCCAAATTCATTTTTTCCTTTAAATATCTAAAATCTGAAGGATGTTAATTACTAATTTATTTATTTCATGTTTACTTGTAAAGGGACAAGTATGGAGCAAGTAAACCGTGGCCACACACGACAGCATTTATAGCCTAACATACTCGAATATGCAGAAAGATAATTTTTAAAGATTTATTTTTGGGGCTTTTTGGGCTTTTATTGTAGAGACAGGACAGTGGATAGAGACGGAAATCAAGGAGAGAGATTGGGGAATGATATGAAAGAAAGGAGCCACAGGTCGGGTTCGAGCCCGGGCCGCCCACCTATACCTCTGTACATGGTGCATGGTGACAACCACTACGCTACCGGCGCTCCAGTAAGATCATTTTTGAGCTGGATTATTAGTCGAATAATTGATGAGTCCAAATACAGTTAAAGAAATTACAGGATGTCTCTTTTGAAACCTGGGAAGATATTTTACTTTTTATGCATTTCATAGACTAAACAATTGTTCAATAAATGGGAAAAAATGACATTCAATAGTTGCTGCAGGAGCACACTAGTGAAAGTACCTTTTTTAAATCTACAAGGGGCGCCGGAGAGACAGGCGGTTATGTTGTGTGCCCCATGTACTGAGGCTGTAGACCTCACCGCAGCAACCGTGGGTTTGAATCCAACCTTGGCCCTTTGCTGCATGTCAAACCGCACTCCGTCCTCCTAACCTTTCCGGTCTCTCTTCTTTGATCAAATCATATGTTCATATGAAATGCAAAAGAAAAAAGGCAAAGGTTTCAATGCCCTTTATGCATGGGAGAGCGAGATAATATCCTCCACTGTCGAGAAACTGAAGGAGGCAGAAGCTGAAGAGAAGGCAGACATGTCTGTGGTGTCACATAGCAGCTAAAATCAGACCTTCTCTTTACTGTAGTGGTATGTGTCGCTTTGTTAGACTGCGTGGTTGGCTGAACCTCTGACTGGCCCCAAACCTGAACCACAACAACCACCTGCCCCCCCTCCTCCTCCTAACCTCCCGTCCTGTGCCCTCTGGTCAGAGGTGGGAGGGAGGAGAATCACCACATACCAGACAACACCCACATGTAAACCCTCCTACAGTTGAATGTGATACAACTGAGGGGAAATTCCACTTTGTTTAAACCCAGGGAGGTCAAAGATCAGGCACGTAAACAGAGCTGGAGGTGATGGAGAATCTTAGACCCCGGTCGTCAGGCGAAGGAAAGTTTTACACTCTGATTCTTGACCATGGACTTCTTATAAGACCTCTTTGTTAAAAAAGAGGAAGACATTAAGGAGGTGCCTTACATCTGCAATTAGTTTAATGACCACCAGAGGGAGACTCCAATGCCTGAGGATCATTGACTGTATATAAATATGGACAGCACATCTCTGTCTCCTTGTATTGTACAAAATTGAAGCCAAAATACCCCTGCAACGGGCGCTGACATCTTGTATTGGTGATAATACATGCCCAGAAGGAAGCTGGCTGGCCAAACCGCAAAATTGATGACAAGCCACCTTCTACTAACAGAAGCACACATCACAAACAGTCTGTCAATCACTTTTTTAAACGTGTTAGTTTTGTTCAGTTTCTTGCTTCCGTCAGGTGTTTTGAACAGTCACGGGTACAAAACAGTTGGAGGAAGCTGCAAACTGCAAAAACTGCAAAATTTTTCATCCAATCAGATTGATTGGATGAAAAATAATTGAAATTTCGGCTGTGATTTTTCAGGGAGGAGTTGGTGGAGGGTCCTGAGGCTAGACGAGTTGAGAACCACTGCTTTAGGGTACAGCTATCTGGGAATTACAAGGCAGCTAGTCAATCAGAAGATAGACCTAGTGCATATATAACATGTCACTAAAATAAGGTGAAAATATTGGGCCATACAATCAAGACGGTGTCTGCCAAAATGCCAAATTTGAGCCGTTACTATTATGCCAAATTTTAAGCCTACAATTTGAGGCTTCAAAATCTAGTCCACAAACAAATGCATCCCTCACAGAGACTTTTTTTGCTTCTTATTCGAGGTGTACGCTCTTAATGTATGTTTTTCTTACACTTTTATTGTTCCTGATGCCGTCACTTTGAGTGAAAGCACTAAAAGAACTGAGAATCAAAGAATAGTGAGTCTGAAAATGGGAAGCATTCCACAAGCTAACCACAGCTAACTTTGCCTTTTCCTGACCATGTTGCTGAAACAGCAGCAGACGCTGGATTTTTCTGCTTCTACGACCTCAGAGCCGACCTGACAAACCCAGACAAGAGACACAGCAACAAAGACAGAAAGAGTGGAAGAGTAGCGAGAGAGGAAAAAACAACAAGAGTAGGAAGGAGAGAGCGCTCGCCGCAGTCTTTTTCTGGCTACTGTTGTTCTTAGCACTTCACCGCATGATACTCAGCATGACCACAGCTGGCTTTACAGAGGGATACTCCGTAAATGTGTGTGTGTGAGAAAGAGAGAGACATGACAGACAGTAGAGTAGTTTGTAAGCAGCGTGCAGGGTGTGCATGCAGCCTACAGAGGTCAGTGTGTTTTCACAATAAAAGCTTATCAGACTCAGTGCAGCATTCATACAAAGTGTGAATGTACAGTTCTGAAGAATATCAATCAGGCCACACATTCGATAACAGATATGTGAACTACATACTACATTTCTAATTTGCTGTTTTAATATACTTGATTAACCCCCGAGGGGAAATTCAGCTTTTTTACACTCTGTTATTAAGAGACATGAGGATCTATGGAAGTCTTACTCTGAAGAATTTATAGTCATCTCACCACCCTGCAGGTTTTAAAGGTCACATATTTTGCAAAATACACTTCACCATGTTTCTCTAACACTAATATGTGTCTCTAGTCTGTCTACAAAACCCCCAATGATGAGAAAAGTCCATCCTCTCCGTCTTTTGACTGCTCCACTTTTCAGAAAATGTGTGCTCAAACAGGCCGTTTGGAGATTGTCCCTTCATGACATCACAAAGGACAGTAACCCCTCCCCCAGGTGGGTGACACTCCCACAGCTAGGTGTTTGTTCTGCCCTCTGAGTCTGCCTTCTCCCCGTAAACAATAGGGCATGGAGCGAGAAAGCCCGAGCCACCCGAGCCTTTCCAGAGAGGGGCGTGGTCAGACACAGCTCATTTACATTTAAAGCTACAGACACAGAAACAGCCTGTTCTGAGCAGGGCTGAAATAGAGGGGTTTATAGACATGATCAAATACAGGATCAGAGTGGATTTAGAACAAGACACTTCACACACATGTTTTAGGGAGAAAAAGCAACGGGAGCTTTAGCAGCATTAGGAATAAGAATATGCTGCACAGTTGCACAGTTCAAAATGCTTCGCAACGACTAACATGTGAATTTCTTCTCTCTTCTCTTGTTGTTCCTGTCATAGTTCCTCTTATTTTGGAGATGCAAATCTGTAAATCTGTAGCATGTGAGTTTAAAAAATGTAAATAATGTCTTCTAAATAAAATGAATGTACACCTGTGTATTCTTGACTGCACTCATGTATCATGTGTTACCTTCTGCTGTTTTTCTCCCTCAGTTTGTCAGAAATGTTCAATGATCAGTCATGAGCACATACTCTATGGATTTAAGTTTAAAACCATGCAGTGTAACTATTGTTTTGAAGTTGCTGGTTTGCTGTCTCGGCCTGATTTGATTTAAAATGAAGGAGTAAATGAATCAAAGATAAACGGGGAGTTCACAGAGGTCGTAACAAACACTTGTGTTTATTGATGAGAGGAAAAGTTGCATGTGCTGACAGTATGTTGCTGTCTGTCATCTCCTCCCCCCTCTCTCTCCCGGTGGTCCACTGAGGTCACCAGAAAGATAAACTGACCAATGGGGAGCTGGTGCACCATAAGGTCAGGGGTCAGAGGTCAGCTGACATATTGAGCTATGGAAAGTCAAGATCGAGCGGCCAGTGGTTACATTCCTCTGAGATGTACGCACGCCCTTCATCTTTTTATAGAGAAGTCCGCTTTGAATCATCTGGAGCTTCAAAACAACCACAAGAAGAGCGGCGAGGACCGTTTGGAATTGTTCTAACGTTACTGTTTTTACTTCAACAATACAAACGAGTGTATAATTAATTTTATATTTATAACATGTTTGAGACAGTGGGTATTTCTAAGGGCTGTTTATGAATCATCCTTACTTTGAACAATGGGGAAACATTTCCTGAGATGATCTGAGATGTTTTTATGAAGATCTGTAGCAATCTCTGAGCAAAGAGATGAAATAAAACAGATATAGAGAGATTTTTGTTGAACTTCCTGTTGAAATATCCTTTGTAGTATTTGGCTAGAAGAGGGTCAAGTCAGTTACAATGACCATGTGCTGCTCTTTATTCAGACAGCTAATATACCAACTAATCATCCTAATTATCAGATTAAAGACCTGCATGTTGAAAATGGTTAATCTACAAAAAGATGTCTTTTTTATGGAGATGCATTTCAGCTCACATTGTACATTTCTGGATCAATTAAACAGAAAATAAGCCCTGAAAACAAACGTCAACACACGAAGTGTTGAGATGAGCACGATACCAATAAAGCTTTAAAGTCTTCAAACAAAAGAAATCAAATAAAGGGATGAGTTTGATTATTCAGCCAGCTGCACAGGTTGAATTCGACCCGGACAAATTGTCCCTCTGTATGTCAGCGCTGAATGAAATGTATCTAGCATGGAGGCAGAAAGATGGAGAGAGCAGACAAAAGACTCACAGTAATCTGTGATCTGTCCTGCCACACCCTGACCTACAAAGGTAACCCGACTGCTGGGGGCAACACACACATGCACACACACACACAGACACAAACGCACACGTACACACATAGCTGGTTGCATCAGATACAGTCTGCTGTTACTCTACACTCGACATAGAAAGATGGGAAGACATGATGAGGGATGAAGTGTGTGTGTGTGTGTGTGTGTGTGTTTTCCCTCTGAAGTTGAGATAACTCTTACACCCCCTCAGGGCTTTTTTACAGACTCACTTCTCTACATCCAACCTCTGACCTCGCTGTCTCGAGTCCTCGCTTTGAAGAAGAGCAGTTTAAAAAAGTGTGTGAAGAGTCACAAGAAATCAAAAATGCCAAAATATTGTAGATGTAGATCGACAAGATCATACTTTGGAAAAACTACTTTGGAAATGCAGGGCCAAATCAACACAGCAACGTGCCCCTGGGCCGCAACTTTCAAGTTCCCCTCCAGAAATCTACCGCTCACCAAACACTACCACAGAATCAGAGAAGGGGTATGTAGGCTTGCAGTGACACTGTGTGAGATGCTGCTGTTGCACCAGAGGAGAGGCTAATGTAGAGCGAGATGCACTTACTGCCCTGGGCACCCTACAGATCTCGGGCGCCTGGGCTATTGCAAGGTTAATATTGGTTAATATTGGTTGCCTACATGTCTGAAAGGTGGCTCTGGAAAGTTTGCAGCGCCCTCCTGTGTCTGTGGGAAGATTAATATCTGCAAAAGTAAATCTTTGATCTCACTTTAATGTCGCCCTGAACCCACAACAAGAACAAGACTGAATCTTTTTCCTTAACGCAGGAATGTTATTTATCAAATTATGTTTATGTAAGGCAGAATTTCATTGAGACATCTTTGTGCTGTTCTATATGTTCTAACTCTGGGTCACTTGCTGAGGTTAATACTTACAATGAAATGATATACAAACATATTTTTGTGTGTTTACCTGTAACCATGAAAGTCATCGATGATATTTTGGACGAGCGGGGAGGTCAGGGGTTTATTGACGTGCCCGGGAGCCAGTATCGGCTGCATGTGATTGGCTCTGGGGTCCCAGGTGTAGTTCCCGTGGGTGATGTTGGCCCCTCCTTTTTTGCGCCGAGGCAGAGTTCCGTGAATGGAGATTTGTTGGTAGGAAGAGGCGGGAAGCTCTGATAGGCTGCCACTGCTGCCGGGAGGAAAACTGAGGAAGGAAAGAAAAATAGGATTGAAGTTATGCGGCATCTCAACTTTGACCTTTTTACCTGAAACAAAAATGTACAAAAATTGACTGTGGCTGCAGAGAGCCTGTCCTGTGTGTGCCCCCCAGCCAACGACAAGATGCAGGTGAGCTTAGGAGTGGTTACAATTCAGCGATTGGACGTGATTTAACTGGCAAATATGACGGATTGGGAACGAAGTGGCAAAGAAGAGAAAATATCACAGTGAGGCGAAACACCACGCGGATAAAGCTCCTTCACAAATAGGGGGGAACCTTGTATTGGCTTTTACTAGTGGACTCCGAGTTAGCCTGCTTTCTGTTGGACAGGCAGGTGCCAAATACCTGCGGTTAGCTTGTGCTTGCGTTCGGTAGCTTGCAGTACACTATACGTCCTGCAGTGAGTGTGTACTTCTGGGGGCGATGAGCCCAGGAGGAGGGGTTCAGTTTGAATGTTGTGAACACTGCTACTGAGTCCACTTTTAATTTCTCTTATGAAGTTCCAAAAAAAAGTCCAAACTTTCCTTTCACCACTTCACAGCCTCACTTTCACACTCTCTATGAACTTGTTCTACCACTTCAGTAAAGCTTTTTGAAGTTGCTAGTTTTAAACACATTAATTATCAAAATCTTTATTTTTGCTGAGCTTCAAGTGGAATCATCTGATGTCTTGGTTATCATCGTATACATATTTTACTTCAAGTTAGCTCCACATGTTTGATATTTTTGGAAATTCTGGGGACTTCCTGAGAGTCTAAGTATGGTGGGTTTGTCCAAACTATTGTGGAAGTAGCAGCAAAGAAAAGAGAAGTAGATCACTGTTTTTAACTTTGTTTCCTTGGGAACCTTTTTTTTTTAATGTTGGTTAAACAGCTAGGAGCAGCATCTTTCCCCAGAATTCTACTTGTACTGAACTCACCCCGGTCTGGAGCTGAGGAGGTCCATAGAGGAGGCGAGGGAGGCCTGGAGCCTCCTGGAGGAGCAGGTGCCGCTGCTGGAGACTCCCAGAGAGGAGGAGGGGACTCCAGGGTGAGCAGAGCCTCCACCCAGCGTGTGGTGGGCATGCAGGGACCTCGGCAGGCTGGCAAAACGCCCCTCAGCCATCATCCTTAACTCTGTGAAGAGACGCACACACAAAAATATTAAACTCAAACACGGAATCATTTTTACAGATGAATTACTGTCAGTACAATATCAACACTTTTAATAGTAGTAGTAAAAATGATAACTGCAACAATACCATGTTTTCCATCATGACACTGTTAATACGCAGACTGTACAAACACCAGACACTGAGTACTCAGGGTGTAAATGTGGTGCAAAGAATATGAACATCATCTCCATAAATGTGTGATATTATGACCCTCATTGTTGGACCCCCCCCCCCCCCTTTTTTGATCCAGTAGATGTTGCCCTTGAGCACCAGCTTTAAACAAAAAATTAATACTGTTTGGCGACACCTCTGCTCTCCTCCAGCGACACACCTCTAACCCCTCTCTACTCACGTTGACATGAAGAAGTTATGAATAAGAACGCACCATAATTAAGCACCATTAAGAGCGAGCGGCGGACAATATAGTCCTTTGCTCGAGCTGCGATTGCCTGTGGCCTGCATTGTTGAGTTAGCAGGCAAATGTTAGCACACTTTAGTTGAATGACCGTGATCTAAAGACACTTACGTGACATCTAAATAAGCAGTGAGTATGTTCTTCTTCTTTTCTCTAGTCCTTGACTAAAACAGCTTTATACACAAGGCCGTCCCGTCCATGTAAACACGGCTCTGACAACAACACAGCCAGCGGGACTCGAGCTTCTCACTCATTGTAGACAGTCATGACTCAGAGAGACATTTACAGGATAAACTGGATTTCTGCTGTATTTATGTGTCAAATGTCGCACATTCTTCCTTTAAGAGGGGAGGATCAAATTAAGATGCTAAAGTCATAAAAAAAGTAAGTGAATTGACCTCACAGGTATAGGACATCCTGAGGTGAGTTATGACAATGATACGCTTACCGGGGTAACACAGTTATGTAACCATGGTAACACAAGACAGGAGTGAGGTGTAATCCTCTGTAAAATAAAGATATATGATCCGAAACACACACACACACACACACACACACACACACTGAGGTACTGCAGTCACTGGGATGAAATATTGTGATACATGATATGCACATAAAGAGAGTGAGGACAACAGGTGCACCCAGTGACCCCGGCGTCACACACACACTCAGAGGACTGACGCGCCTTCACACACCACCATGCAAACCAATTACACACCACCACACAGGATTCTCACTAGGAGACACCTGAATAGATGATTTCATGATACTCCTGTTAAAAACACACTGTGAGAAGTTTTTCGCAGGTTATGAAACAGACAAACTTTAATGATGACCAACGAAAGCAAACATGACGTTTAGCTGAGTGTGTGCAGACCCGCTGCTTGTCAACAGGCAGTAAACCGCTTGGGGCC
The DNA here is from genome assembly GCA_020745685.1 of Tautogolabrus adspersus. Lineage (NCBI taxonomy): Eukaryota > Metazoa > Chordata > Actinopteri > Labriformes > Labridae > Tautogolabrus > Tautogolabrus adspersus. The sequence goes on along the minus strand of CM036536.1, from coordinate 3,772,848 downwards.
CCAGGCCAGTAAGGGACCCCGAAGGCTGACAAACTTTGAACAACAGCAGTGGCTCGAAATGCAGAAAGTTTGCAATGACAGTAGGAAACCTCCCTAAGGGGGCTCCACTCACTCTCGCTAAACGTTGAATGCATTGTTCCTGTGAAAACTGAAGTTTGCCAAAAACTAATACAGAAGGAAAATGTTAAATGAATGTTCACTAGTCTCGTTTTTACCTCTTTGATACATTTATATTTTTCTTTTAGTTTTGTGTTTCACTGTAAATTCATAGATGTTGCAGCGACATGAAACCTGCTGCGAGTTTAACAACAAGTTAGCTGTTGTTTTAGCGTCTTTTTTCACGGCTGGTTTTCAAATCGTTTGCTCTAAACAACTTTCAAGTAAAGGAAACTTTTTTCAAACACAACAGTTAAAAATTCAGCTTTAGTTTAATCGAAAATCGAAGGAAAACCACTCTCTGTATTCACAAATACTTTGAAATTAGCTTTTTTTTAAACATTTCTATTGCATGAAACAGACCAGGTTTATCGCAATTATTTGATTTATAGTCTTTTCACTGTGTTCTTGGTGCCCTTTCTTTGAAAACTTTTCATTTATGTATTTGTTTTTTGTTTTTCTTGTTGCCAGCTTTACTAAAACCCCCTTTGCCATGGAGATGCTGTATCTTATTTTGACTTTTCTGGTCAATTAAAAGCTCTTGCCCCATGACAGGCAGACATGCAGATAAAAATACATGTGACAGATAGCTTGGCAGTGATTGAACTCAGTAGACGGGTTCTTGATAAATTCCCCCGCTGTGTGATGATGACTCTGCTGCTGTGAATCACTCAGCAGGCAGCAGTAAGTCACACTGTACAAACTGAAATATCTTCAGCTGACAGACACAGTCTTGGCTGAGTGGACGGTACGAGATTCCACAAAGCGGTCCCATTTTCTAATCTCATCGACCTTAACAATCTGAGCTGAGTAACCATGCTGGTGTTTGTTATTGTGTCTCTGTTTGTGCAGCCTGATTAGGATCAGAGAAAGTGCAGAGGAAACTGAGGGGGGTTGGCGCTGAAGCAGTCGAGCTTAGCTCTGCCAAGGAGAAAGTTCTGGGCCTCATTCACCAAAACCTTCACAAGTTTTTTTCTTTAAGTTGTCCTGAAGAGAAGTCCTGAGAGAAGTTGGGGACAGATTCATAAAATGCATCCCTATCTTAAATTGATTCATTAAATTTCCTTGTAAGTTGGAAACTTGTGCCAGCTTCCCCTATTAAGTATCGGTAACTACCCCTCTTTGAGTTACAAAACATCGATGGGTGTCAGAATCTACTTGAAAACTGCGAAAATGGGTTTTAAGCAAAAACACGGACAAAGCCTAAGTGATGTCACTCATTGGTTAGAGGGCATTGGAAGCCTGTCGATGGCGGACGGTCGCCATACTGGAAATGCTGTCTCAACCGAACTTTGAGTCAACTTAACCCAAGGCTAAGAGCTGGAGGTGAGGTGGGTCTTAAGGCCCTGACAGACCAAGCAGATGGCAAAGAACTAGTGGCTACGAAGGCCGCCTGTGGCGTCGGCGCACGACGCCTTTTGTCTTGGCCACAAAGTTGCACTAGAACACACCGGAAAGACTACAGCCGACAGACAACCACCACGTACGTTCTGCACATGCGTGAGAGGAAATAACTCTCCATGCCAGCAGGAGGCGGTAGTCTGTAATCGTCATTCCAAAAAGGGGAAACCGGAAGAGGACGAAGAAGAATGCGAATAAATAAAACGTTGTTAAGACTATTTTCTCACCGCTATCGCTCACTACTCGTAATATAGGTCCTTCTAATCGAGAATAATGTCTGATAAAAAGTTGAAAATGGCACTGGCGGTGTCAGCCCTTGGTCTTTTATTAGTGGAACAAGCACAGAAGAGGTGTTTCCGTTTCTCTTCTCGTGCACTCGTTCTCCTGTTTCGCTTAGCTGAACAGCCAATCAGACAGATTCCTCTCACCAACCGCACCGGCGACTGCTAACAACGATTCAACATGTGGAATCGGCTAAAAAACGGCCAACTGAGGCTGACAGGTGGCGACGGAGCTGGACACACTGCGAAAACTACAGTGCGACGACCGCTCACCGACGGACCGACGGCCGACGTTCTCCTAGGTGTGTCAGGGCCTTTAAGCCCCACAATAGGGGCAGCAGTAACTCAGTCCGTAGGGACTTGAGTTGGGAACCGGAAGGTTGCTGGTTCAAGTCCCAATGCGGACCATAATATGGAAGTTGGTCTGGTAGCTGGAGAGGTGCCAGGGCACTTCCCGAGAACTGCAGAGGTGCTGTTCAGCAAGGCACTGACCCCCAACAGCTCTGATGCGCTCCCTGTGTAGCAGCCCCACTCTGACATCTCTCCATTGTGTGAGAAGCATGTCTCTCTATAACAGAATGTAAACCAGAATTTCCCTCAGGGAAATAGCAATGGTGATCATCGATCCTGAGAAATAACTCAGGGCAAATCCACCAAACACGACAGACTAAAGCAAGCATCTGCTATCTTATAAAACTGTTTTTTTTTTATATTCAAACTTCATGCACAAAAGAAATATCTGCTAACAGATGAATAAGCATCAGATCTTATAGAGCAAGGAACCCTGAATGAATCACTAAACCCAGCTTCATCAGGGGGTCACTGCAGCTGGTGATGATGAATGTCAATTAAAATGCAAACACAGGTTTAGAGAGGAACAGCTGGCCACTTCAAGACTATTCATCGTGACAATTAAAGTTTATACACACACTTACACACACACACAAAGACAGTGTAAAAGTCCTGCTAAGGCATGCTGGGTCAGAGTGTGGATTCCTCTGAGGGGCTGAGCAACTACAGGAGCAGGACCTATTATAAGAGCCTCAGGGCTGGTCAGCTGCGTGTGTGTGTGTGGCCCTGACCATCTGCCAGACACACAAACACACACACCCCTGCAGAGGAGAAAGGACTGACTCTCACTGAGGGAAAACACAGACACACTGCCCTTACACATGAATACTCTGCACATTCATCTTGTAAATAAATACATTATTCATGTTGGAGGTCATTTCCACACAACGTGAAGGTGTGAAATATCTCACCCACTCGTCCTCTTTCTATCTCTTTAATCTCAAATCTCGCCATCTTTTTATCTCCCTAATTTAAATCCCCCTCTGTCTCTTTCTGACTCCGTCCCCGCTCATCCATCTTTCTCTTTCTATCCAGTGTCCCCCTCCTCCCCTTCCTCCCCTCCGACATCTCCTCCCTCCTTCTGTCTGTCTGTCCATCATGATGTCAGCTCTTCTTTAGCTTTTCCCTTCGTCATCTTCTTTCTGTCTTTTGTCCCCCCACCTCTCGTAATAATAGACCTTTCTTTTCTCCTCTGTCTCTCTGTTGAGCTCATCCTCCTTTCCCTACAGCTGTTCAGCTGCAAGCTTCACTTCTCTGCATCACACACACACACACACACACACACAAAATAACACACACGCATACAGAGTATAGAGAGACGAGTGGCAAGTCCAGGCTTTCTGAAGAAGCATTGACAAACATGCATTCAACTTTTACAAGGGAATAAATTAGGATTGGATTGTAGTTAGTCAAAGCAATGTCTGATAAGTTTTCTACAGTCAACTTGTTGCCTGCCATGAAGAATGAGTACTGATGCTCTATTTGCATGAAATAAATTCTTTGAACTCTGCAAAAAGAAATGAGTCCACCGGTACAACCCGTCAGAGTGACAGATGTGAGAATGCAGCAAGCGAGTGGGAGGGGGTGGTGACGTTTATTCCCTGCGATCAGTGCAGGACCACAGACTAGACTTTCAGCATGTGACCGTTCTGTGCTCTTTTGTCAATATCATAAGTCTTTCGAACTACACATAGCATTAATATAAAGACAGAATTTCTCATTATAGCATCGCAGACTCTGTTTCTTCGTCCGCCACTTCTGCAGCGTTCCTTTTACGTCATGTCTTACCTCAGGAGACCCCCCACCTAGTTTTCTACAAATGAATCACAAAACCGCAAACTCCAGGATGAAAGTTCCCCCTCACTCTGTCACCAGTTTTCAACGCCGTATTAAAGAAACAAACCAGAGGACAGCATCACCGGCGCCATGGAGCTCATAAGGCGCCAAACATCAACATTAGGGTCACTGAGCAGTATGCTGTATTTGACGTCTTGCGAGTGATGAACAAAAAGTCTGAGGCCTGGCAAAAAGCTTCATTGAGAAATTCATTAAGAGAAAACATAAATGAGGAGTAACAGTGGAGACACACAATTACTTTACAGAACTGTAACGTTTGAATGCATGGAAACCTGCCGACAAGTCCAGCTTTCCTTGACTGAGCTTCAAAGACAAAACACTCAGGAGTGAGCTTTGCTTTCACTTCCACCAGCGTGGACCTTGGTTTGGGAACACCAACACAAACACACACACACACACACACACTCACACACACACACACACACACACACACACACACACACACACACACACACACACACACATGCACAAGGCCTTGGGTGGGAAACAAGTGCAGATTAACAGGAAGAGGAAAAGGCAGTATAAACATTTAGACAGCAGGCAGCTCATTATAAAGGATTACTGCTAATAAAACAAACAGCACTCTCTTACTGTTCCTCTTTTTTATTCAACCTCGATCTTTTCCCTTCATAATTATCTCCCAGGGTCAAAGGGCATCACTTTTCTAATGAAGTTAGTTTAACTAAGTTTTGATGGAAGGCTCTCTGCAGGTCTCGTCACTCAGAAACGTTATTTTGTAGACGTCAGAGGTTTTTAAGATGGTTCAGCAGGTCCCATTCAAGCACATATCAGAGTAACGTTGTTGGATATTTGCTTTTGAGGTTAATATTTAAATGTTAGAATTATAAAAGTCCTCACACTTTACAAACGGGGAGACAACATTAACATCAACAAGCCTGGGAATGAGGGGTTTCCTCTAGCAGGCCAAAAGAGCCTTCCTGCTTTGGCATTAATACAAATACACACACACAACACACACACACACGCACACACACACCAGTGCATTAGCAAAACCACCCCTGGCCAGAAGTGAACAATGGGAACAACTGTCACATGACTGCTGTTTAGAGCCGGTCTTTGTTGAAGAGAGAGAGAGAGAGAGAGAGAGAGAGAGAGAGAGAGAGAGAGAGAGAGAGAGAGAGAGGTGTCCTACTGCGCTCTTCAGTGCGTGGGCCCACCAGTGTGTGTGTGTGTGTGTGTGTGTGTGTGTGTATGTGTGTGTGTGTGTTTAACATATTAATGAGGCTGTATTAAATCCCACAACAGAGCCTGCCCTTTAATATTTCTGAATGTTTGTGCTCACTCACACTCTTCCTACACCTCTGTGTGTGTGTGTGTGTGTGTGTGTGTGTGTGTGTGTGTGTGTGTGTGTGTGTGTGTGTGTGTGTGTGTGTGTGTGTGTGTGTGTGTGTGTGTGTGTGTGTGTAGAACCGAACAGTGTGGAACAAATATACACACATATTTAGTAACTTTAATGGGTAAAAATAACAACAGTTCCATGTCAAAGTTTTCTATCTCTGCTTTCACACTTGCACAAAACTCCTGAAATCTTCCTGGATTTTTTCGCAGCGTGGGCTGCATGTGTCAACGCAATCGTTAAACTATTTCCTAGAATTTCTTTCCACCAGCCCCCTTGTAACATTTCTGTGTGAAGTCGGGGTGAGCCGATGTGAGAACGCAGCAGGAAATCATCAGGAAAATTCACCAAGAGAAAGTGGGAGGGGGAGCTGATGTTTATATAATGCAACCAGCAAACAACCATATAGTGTTTGGCCTGCGATCGCGCAATCTCTGTGCACACAATGAAACTTTTCCCTCCCATTCAACAGGGATAGTCTCTGGCTGAGAGGGACGTGTGGACGACCAACTCAGGAAGAATTCAGGGGAGTCTACCTAAAGGCTTTACCTTTTAGGGGACGTTCTTAATTTACCTTTTGCAGCTATCAAGGCTAGCTGTTACCCCCGAAGCTAAGCTACATGATTCATGTCCATCAGTAGTGGACAAGGTGCACATCTTCATGACTTGATTCAAAGTATAAATACTCCTGGCTCAGTCAAGTATTCAAACCTTTCACAATGCATGAGTGCAGTCAAGTATACATGGTTGTGTATTCTGCTACGTTATGTTTATTTAGAAAACAATTTGACAGATTCACAGTTCAAAAATAGAAGAGACGATAACTTGAACAACTAAAAATATCTGATGAGCAGGAAAAATGTCAGCCAGGATTTACACAGCGAGAAAACATTCAAATTTTTTCAAACATGGGCGTAAGATGTGGCCATGGGTGCTCAGACGGAGAATTGTCATCCTTTCTTTGCCGTAGCTATCATTACAGTACCAACACTACAACCCTTGTGTATGTAAAATTCAGAATCTCTAACAAGATGGCACACGATTGTCAAAGACAGAGAGCAGGGGAGCAATATCTTCTGAAAAGGTTGCACAAAAACATTTATCTCTGTTCGGCCCCAAAATCAAACCTAAGTCCTTGAAGTATTTATATTCAAACTTCAATTCTCAACGTCTGCAGCCAGTCAGTCTGTCTGTCAGTCTCTGTGAAGAGCACCGGTCGCAAAGTGTTGATGGCTGGCTGAAATACCAAACACCTCGTCTCACTGGGTCACATAACACAACCCCACACACATACGCACACACACACACACACACACATACACAGGATTTTCCCTGCAAGTACACAAAGAAAAGATGAGCTATATGGCTGTAACATAATCATGTCAGCATTAATGAAAGGTTGAGTCTTATCAGCTCAGTTCATTGTCAGTGCAGAGTTTAGACCGGACTCTGACTAACGTCTGAAACAAACTGCTGCGTGTGAGTGTGTGTGTGTGTGTGTGTGTGTGTGTGTGTGTGTGTGTGTGTGTGTGTGTGTGTGTGTTTATCTGCACAATACATCAATACTACACACACACAGATGCACACATGTCTGCCTCTGTCATCGTCTCAGGGGTGGCTGCTGTTTAAAGACGTGTTCTCATAACTTAAAGGTCAAAAACTTCAACCTGAGCGGGAGGCTCTTAACCTGTCAAAGAGACAGAAAGTGTCACGCTCAGTTTGGATCTCAAGAGCCTCTTAATGTTTGCTTTGAATCCCTCATTTGAAATCATATGACACAAGAGAGATTAATGACGATACATTGGTAACTCGCCGAATCAGTGTGGTTTTGCTGCTAACAGATTGCAGACTGGTTGCAGAAAATTAAAGATGTAAATATGAATTGATTAGTCGATTGAAAAGATGGTGAAATGCCAAATATTCTAAAAGTAAATTAATTGTTTTGGGTGATTTTTCAAGCACACACATCAAAGATATACTGTCACCAGCTTTTTGAATGTAAGAGTTTTCTCCTTTAAAGGGTAAATATTTCAGTTTTTTTTTGTGAAATAAGAATTTTTTAAGACAGAAGCCCTACATGTGGACATGCATGTGTATGTTTTATTTGCGTTCGTTTTCCCCAATCTAGAGGAAATCACCTCAAGTTACACATAATCCTGTGAAAATGACTTTTCAATCTGTCATAAAATGAAAAATAAACTTCTACGAAACATTAAAGCCGTGAAACTAATCCTTACAACAAGAGAATGTCACTAAAAACGAAAACGAAAACAGGAGAAATCTTAATGATAGATCTCGATTTTATCTGTCACATTTCATGTAATTATTTCCTGGTGGGGTTTCCACACCAGCAGCAACAATCCCTGCAACCACAGTTACACCCAGTGTCTTGGGATGGCAACATGTTGCTCAAAAAAAAGTCCCTGAGCAAATCTAACTCACTGCAACGAGTAAACAATTCAGCCAAGAGATAAGGAAAAGAGAAGACATGAGAGTGTGGGGAAAGATTTCAGCAGCCACATGAGGAGAACAAAAAAACGAGTTTTCTTTTTTTAACTGTTTCTTTAGATGATGAAAAGTCTGAAAAATGAGCAGATGACCATAAAGCCGGCGTGTCACCTCCGTCCTCCCTGCTATCACCGACCACAAACACACATTCCTACACACCTACAGTGATGTACATGGATGCACACATGAACAGATTTACATTCTTACCTGTCAGCGTGACCTCTTCTCCTTTTCCCGACCTTTGCTCTCAGTCTTCTTTAAGTCTCTTCAACTTCTACTAAAGTTATTCCATGTCACAGTTTGTTTGAATGACTGAGTATCGGACTGACTGACCGGTTTGAAGACGATACACTCACGCTCCTTCAGACAGGCAACAACAAGTAGCGCTGCACAATCACAAGCCCTGCCCTCCTCAACCTCCTCCTCTCTCTCTCTTTCTCTCTCTCTCTCTCTTGGGAGTGATTTGCGAGCCCCTCCTCCTGCTGCTGCTGTGTTTGGGAGGAGTTTTCTTTCTTTCTTTTTTAGCCTGAGTTGTCTCTTAACCCCCCCTCAAACCCAACACCGAACAAAACCCTCCCTCCCCTCTCCTCCTCTGTGTTCCCTGCACAGCCTCATATTTCATGCCTCCGAGTCTTTTTGTTTGGGAGCTCTTAACGCCAAAAACCACCGACCGGTCTGGTACTCAGAGAAGATTTAGATGTGACCTAATGTTGCTATTTGCAAAGAGGGGATGAGAAAAGAACAGACCTGATTACAGCGAGGTTGTGGCATGTTTGAGCAACTTGAGGTGCACTCAAGACTCATGAGGTTTAACTACTTCACTGGAGCATAAATCAGAGTTTGTAATCTGCTTTTTGCCTTCAAACATGGCAGAAATGTTTGCAAAACGATTACATTTCACCCGATGAGGAGGATGAAACAAGTAGAAAAGCACGACTCGTGTCATAACATCAGGTATGAGCTCATGTTGTGTGTGTGTGTGTGTGTGTGTGTGTGTGTGTGTGTGTGTGTGTGTGTGTGTGTGTGTGTGTGTTGGCCCTCAGGACGACACTCTCTCCTGTCTTTGTCCTCCTGTTCCTCTGTATTGTCTAGAGTTGATAACACCCAGACACGTGCATGTGTGTGCAGGTTTATGTGTGTGTGCGCTTCCTTTCAGACAATACAAGGAGCCCATCCTGCCACCATGAAAGCTGAGATGATTAGACGGCCCCACATTAGACTTACACACACACACACAAACACACACACTGGTGTAGGTCCTCAGATGTTGACACCACATTTGTAAAGATTGAGGAGGTCGATAAAGTTCATGAGGGCCAAAACTGACCTCGTGGTGATGAGGGTTTTTAGAAGTATACAACTTTAGTCCTAATTTAAAAAATAAAAAAGAAGAAGCAGGACAAAGAGCAAAAATACACAGACAGCAGCTGATTCAAGGGGCGGGCTAGGGGTGGCCTGGGCCGCGTCTGACATCTGGGCCACCTAAAATTCCTAAACTCTAGCTTTGTTCACACTTGCACAAAAATCCTGAGTTTCTGGGATGTGCTGCACGTGTGAACACAAACAGCTGTTCACACAATATTATGCCTTTATCCTCCTGATCTGGTTTTTCATACTGTACATGCACCTCACAGCAGGAGACAGGAGGAGGGGCAGGGGGTCTCCTGAGGTAAGAGTCCGCTATACGACGCTATAATAAGAATACTTGCCTTTAAATTAATGCTATGTGTAGTTCAACGGAATCACAATATGAACAAAAGAGCGGCGGAGAAAACTGGTGAACAGTAAACATAATGCAGCAGTTTAATTACGTGCATGGAGATCGTGCAGACAGTCTGTCCATTCACTGATCGCGGGGCTTAAACGTCACCACCCCCTCCCACTCGATGAAGGTGAATTCTCCTGATAATATCCTGCTGCGTTCTCACATCAGCTCACTCGGACTTTCTGCAGAAAAAATATTAGGGGTCTGGCAGGAGAAACTCTGGACAAAGTCAGAGTGAATTAATGCCGCTCCTCCTGAAACTATCAGGGCTGATAGACAAAAAACAGGTATCAGTGTTGGGACGATGATGAGGGGGATATGCCTCTGTGCCCGCCATCATGAAAGGTCTGTACTTCCAGAAACAAGCAGATAAGATCCTTCATCACAAAAACATTAGTCAGGGATTATAGTTCTGCTGAAACATCAGCCCCTTCCTCCCTCTTTTTGGAGGGTTTAGGTGATTCAGGAGATAATGACAGATTACTCTCCTGACTCACAGTGCACCTTCCTGGAAATACCACCCTCACACACATAAACATGCCAAGAATTTCGCATGCCGGTGTGACATATTACCCAGTTTAACTCAAGGAAAATATGAAATTCAGCTACAGCTGGATATTTTCACAACCAAACAGTCAGTCCGGCTCTGCAGGAGTCCAGGAGTAACTCTAAGACTTGGCTTTGACCTTCAGGCTGTGCTCTCTGCCCTCTGTTTCGTCATTTTGAATAGATCAACTTTTATACTGCTTGGATAGACATCAGGTAATGCCTCTGGGCCTTTATATTACATGATTTTTAACAACTGCATGTCTTTTGGTGAGTTTAGGATCATATATTGACTCAGCTTCTTTAATAATGCTTTCAAACTTGCACAAAAATCCTGAAAAACTTCTGGGGCTGTATTCTTAAAGCTTCCTGGATCCTGACAGTCACTCCCAGTGACAAAATTCTAAGAATTTCCCCTTAAAGTTAAGACTAGATCCTTGTAAAGATGAAAGTTATTCACAAAGGGTCTTAACCCTTGAGAGCGGCCATGTGTAAAACTGTTATCCATCCATCCATTTTCTTCCACTCATTCGAGGACGGGTCGCTGTGGCAGCAAGCAAAGTAAGTCAACCCAGACTTCCCTCTTCCCAGCAACGTTTTCCAGCTCCTCCTGGGGGATTCCTAGGCGTTCCCAGGCCAGCAGGATATATAATCCCTCCAGCAAACTCTGGGTCTACCCCGGGGTCTCCTCCCAGTTGGGCGTGCCCGGAAAAACTCCAAAGAGAGGCGTCCAAGAGGCATCCTAATCAGATGCCCAAGCCACCTCAACTGGCTCCTTCCAATGCGAAGGAGTAGCGGCTCTAGTCCGAGCTCCCCCTGAATGTCTGAGCTCCTCACCCTACCTCTAAGGCTGAGCCCAGCCACCCAGCGGAGGAACCCCGCGATCTTATTCTCTCGGTCACTACCCATAGCTCATGACCATAGGTGAAGGTTGGAATGAAGATCGACCGGTAAATCGAGAGCTTTGCCTTCAGGCTCAGCTCCCTCTTCATCACAACGGTTTTGGTACAACACCTGCATTACTGCCAACGCTGAGCCAATCCAAAAAAAGTAGAAATGAATCCAAATATCGTCCAATAAATGATCGGAAACGAAAGATATTGTGCTTCCCTAGTTTCATTAATTCATCAGACACTCGTGAAACATAACAGGACGTTAAAAAGTAGAGATGTAGGCCCCTTGGTGGTACTTCCTTCTCACTATTTATAGTACAAAATGCACTGTACTGGACAGGAAGCCAACAAGATCAAGACTAAAACTTGATCTTCAGCACAGTCTACAGAAATAAAAAGTTTACTTTACTGCAGTTTAAAAATGGGTTTAAAGAGTGACACACTCAGACAGCCATTTCCAGCACTTCCTGTTAATGAGAGTCTAAAAGGCCGAGCCCTGATTTGGCACATTTTGTTGGCACGCAGCTCCTCGCTGAGTCACTCCGTTCTGATCACTGACCACCAATCCACCTCCGGGGCTTCTGAGTTTCACAATTAAATAAATGGGATCAGTTACCCCACCGACTTAAGAGAGCAATAGCAATTTTATTCATAAAGCACATTTCATTGCAGGTCGGATTAATGTGCGTTACAAATATTCACAGTCATGAATAAGATACAGATCAAATCAATAAAATCAGACACACCACAAAGCAAACATCGATAACCACACGTGACCACACACACACACACACACACACACACACACACACACACACACACACACACACACACACACAAACACACACAAAGTAAGTATTCGTATGTTTGAGAGGTTTTGAGTTTAAAAGTAGAGACAGTGGTGATGAACCTGAGGTCAGCAGGTCGTTTGTTCCAGAGAGAGAGACCACAGTAACTAAAGGCCCCCTCTCCAAACTTTGATCTAATTCTGGGTATGGCTTAAAGACCTCCACCTGATGTCCTGAGGGGCCGGGTCAGGTTGGAGTCCGTAGGATGGTAAACAGATCTGAGCTTGTATAGCGCTTTTCTAGCCTTATGACACATTCACACACTGATGGTAGAGGCTGCTTTGTGAAGTGTCCATCAGAAGTAATTAATCCCATTCATACACATTTGTACGACGCTGACGAAGCAGCGGGAGCAATTCGGGGTTAAGTGTCTTGCCCAAGGACACATCGGACATTTGGCTGCAGAGGCTGGGGATCGAACCACAGCCTGCCCGGCTGGATGACACCTTCACATTATTGGAGTTGAGTATTTCTGGTTTATTATAAAAACGTAAACGGCTATTGTTTTTTTCTTACATTTTTATTCCGCTCTAGGAAAAGTTTTTTTGGGATATTGGTGTTATTCCTCAGTGGGAAGATTTAGTTTCTTCCCCGAGTTCATCCTCCTTTCTCCCTCTTCTCTCCCCCTCATTCCATCCTTCCACATCTCCTTCTCTCCCCCCCCATTCACCTCCTCCACTCCCTTTTTGCCCGTATAGAACTGCTTCATGTCTCATGTCATGTCTTTCATGAGTGTGTTTCTGATCGGGAACAGTGTGAAGCGTAAACAGCTGAATGTTTAGGACACTCCTCATTCCTGCGAGCTCCTGCAGCCTCGGGGTCTTTCGATTGAAAAGTCAAATCGTTCAAGTGGAGTGAAATCCTGTAATTTTTCTGACTCATGCGATGATGGCTTCTGTGGAAAGGATTCCTGTCAGTTATTAAATCAATCCCACATCACTGCAGAAATTGACAGGAGCACTGCTTACGTAACGTGTATCGGTAAAGGTTGCAACATGCAGCAGCCTGGAGCGATTATAAAGACGTATTATATGAAATGAGGAAGTTCTCTTTTATAATATTACACATTAAAGATCCTTTTAGGTGTTTACGATGTAATGTATCAAAGCAAGATAGTGAACAGGATGTACAGTGATCAGTATATTTTGAAAATTGCTCCACAGTGCTGTTTGAGTTGTGTTCACTGATGAGAGGGTGTGACTATAGGTGTTTTCACACCTATAGTTTGCTCTTGTCTGAATAAAGCCTCCCTAATTGGTCGCAATTTCTTGCGGGATAAAATCCAGGAAGTAAACAAAGACTAGTTGACTCTTGCCTGGCTGTGGCTGCTTCAAAAGAGTCTTTCCAAATTCAAAATGGACAGACGACTACACATATTGATGTCAGCTCTGCTCATCAGTTTTTACATCATTTGAAAGAATCGCTGTAAGCAAACGATATACAGTATGTAGATGTCCTGGAGTCGCCGAAGACACTTATCAAGACAGTTCAAGAGAAGGCGCACGTTAATCCTCCTGAGCCATGACCTGCTCATCCACAGAAATTGTTTCTAAAGATCTGTCAGGTTAGCATGTGGTCTTTAACACATGGTCTGCATGGTTACGGTAGCTGGTGTTATCTAAAAAGGGCAGTCCTTTCTGCAGTTATGTGGGATCAAGTTTGGTTCATGTTCTTACTACAAATGAACAGCAGCAGAGTCTGAACAGCAAGTGGACAGAGACCCATCTTTTCAAGAGGTCTCTGTACGGTTGTTTGGTCCGCACCAGGGTTCAATTGACGGCTTTCACAGCAGCGCAAACAAACAGCACTAACTCGGCAAACAGACTCAAGTTCCTTTTTAACAAAACCAAACAGGTGAAAACGCCTAAACCCTCCAAAACAAAAAAAAGCCAAACAAAGCTTTTGTGTAATCCTCCTTGAAAGTAGTTCTTGTTAAAAATAAAAAGGTGACTGCAGGATCTACTTCTTCCTGTTTTGTTTTTGGGTGTTCTTATTTCATGTAAGCCTGTTTCTTGGAACAGCATCTTCCCTGTTCTTCGATATCAGTTTCACCTTGACATCACAGATGGTGTTACAGACACAAGCAGACGGACAGAGGATCATGTTTATAGTACACTCAGTATTAACTCTGGGTCATGTTGACGAGTCTGTCACCTTCACAGCAGAGATTATCCTGGTTCAGTTTGTCCTCTTTGGTGAGATGTAACACAAGTTATCTAACATTCAAAGGTTGTACAGAGAGAGAAACTCCGCAGCACACTTACAGAAGAAAGATGTTCTATCCATGTTGTCAATGTTTTATGTATGTTGTTATCTAACTGCAGAGGGCTGCACGTGAACTACTGGCATCTTTTTCGTCACGTGTCGCTGTCTTATAAGCCTCGGTGGTCATATCAGAGAGAGCTGTTAATGAGGAGAATAAGGAAAGGGTTTAGTAAGTTTTGTTATGTATGAGGCAGAAACAGCATCAAGAAAGTTGGTGAAAAAGTGAAGCCAATGTTTAAGTGCCTTAAATTTAATTCTTACTCACTGCAAAAGCAAAGCTGCCTCAAAAATAAGTCACTATCTGAAGGGAAAATGACCCCTTCTTCTCATCTGATTTATTCACTCAGTAAACATTTCCCCGATGAGTTGATGGTTTTCTTCCATTTTGAAGCTCAAGCTAAGATTCAGCTATCCTCAGATTAAAGTTGACCTCTTCTGCTGATCCCCATTTTAAAACTCGCACATAGTGTTACAATGCTGGATGCCCAAACTAAACGTGGGCAAAGTTTCAGATCATGAGGTCAACGTGTGTTGGAGTAATCCCGGGATAAGTCTGCAGAGGGCGCTAAACGACTTCTTCTGCAAATCACGCGATAGTTCCCCGATATGAAACGAAGAATTTCATGAGACGGCTTCAAGACTCCACGTAAACCCCCCCATTTGGTAGCCCTGCAGCAATCTGCCCCCCAGGAAGGGGGGGGGAGTCTAGATTCTGTCCACAAACTAACCAACTCCCAACTGACCATGGTATGTACGCTGTCACCATGGCAACATCCCGGTGAATGAGGTAAACAAACAAGCAAACAAAGTGTCGTTATGAAACACCTGCTGCTTCCTTCTCTTTCTCATACACTCATGAACAATGTAAAACTTGTGTGTGTCCATGTTTAGCTCTGTATGTGTGTGTGTGTGTGTGTGTGTGTGTGTGTGTTCTGGATTCACATTACACTTCCTCGGCTCGTATAGCTGAGGAGGGAAAAATCAGATCTGACCTGAGGTCATGAACAGCTGGTAGAGTTCAGAGAGACACAAGCTGAGTGTATGAATGAAGAATCGATTTATTTATAGGCTTCTTCTCTTAATCCAGGAGAAGCTCTCGATTCAAACACGAGATCTCAAAGGCAGAGTCTTGAAAAAATAGTATATACAGTAGGCGTGTACAATGGTAATGGCCCTTATTCATCACTTCTGGGCCTTTAACTGTAGCTCGTCTGGTTTTTTAACCAAAAAGGAAAATACGTGTATTTCTATTTCTTTTTTTCTGTATTTTTAAACAGAAATCAAACAACTAACCTGTTCTTTTTTTTCAATTTTAATATCCAGATACAAAAACCCTGAACATGTCTGCAGAACAGCCTGATGAACCACACGGTAACACCTCAACGAAAAATCACCTCAGAGACTAAAGAGCCGCAAATATGTGAAATATGAGCGCGCACGAGTGTGTTTTACTGATGCCTCCTATTTCACCCTCTAATTGGAGCATCTTTACTTCTCTCCTGCCAACGAGGAAAGTACCTGGCACACACACACACACACACACACACACACACACACACACACACACACACACACACACACACACACACACACACACACACACACACACACACACACACACACACACACACACACACACACGCAGACACACACAAGGATTTTTACTCTTGCCACGTAATCATCCGCTGAAGCCAAAAGCAGTGATATGATGAATTAATCTGCTCCTGGACGCAGAGTGTTCATGTGTTTTATCCTGAAGGTGCTCTCTCTAAAATGCTCTTTAGCTTGTCGTATGTTGAGTTAGCATTTTTGGAGGATGCTCGGTGTGTGTGTGTGTGTGTGTGTGTGTGTGTGTGTGTGTGTGTGTGTGTGTGTGTGTGTGTGTCTGTGTCAAGGATACCATTAGCTGAACAAATCTCCCCCTGTGGTAATGATAGGGGTGGCAGGCTGCCAGGCAGACAGATAATACCACAGTAGTTGGTGACTGAGTGATTTCAACGAGGGGCTGTTTCACCTTAGCAACGGTGCTCAACCTGCAGGTCGGGGCCCCACCAGCGGTCACACAGTGATCTCAAGAATGATGTTCAAAAAGGTGAACGCTGTGAAAACACTGTGAAGACAGTTTTGTGGCTCTGATCACTTGTCAATCAAAAGGTGCTGATGATATTGTGACACCTGTTTGTAGGGCTGTCAGCATTAATACAATAAGCATGATGCAATTACTGTAAGGTGCAATTAAATCTCATTAATCGCGTGCTGTTTTGTCCCTTTAGGCACACCATAGATTAGCCACAAGTGTCTCCCTGTAGACACAGTGATAAAAAAGAACGACACCACTGTTCCTTTGAGTCCCATTGTCTTGTGATTTCCTTGAAAATCAGGGTCGTAAGTTGTCAAAATGACGACATACTGTAGTGCAGCAGAAACAAATTCAAGTGTTTTCAAATCTGTCCTCAAGAGGAGGAGAAAACAACTTTCTGAAATCTTTAAAAAAAAAGGACATTTCTCAGTTCATGCAAAATTCAAATTGAAGCACATGTGACACGTTTTTTTTCTTGCAACTTCACATTTACCGTGTTCAAAATCATTCCACAGTTGTTTCGGTTTCTAGTGTATTAAAATTTAAATGTAGAGACGCCGGTGGTTACTGTGCGCCCCCCCATGTAAGGAGGCTGTGTACCACCCCGTGGCTCCTATCCTACATGTCATTCCTCTCTCTCTCTCACCCTGGTTTCTGACTCTATCCACTGTCCTACCTCTACAATTAAGGCATAAAAAGCCCAAAATAAATCCTTCTTTAAAAAAACTGAAAGGTAATACAGAAACATCTGCGGGAGTCAACAGGTCAAATGTTCCAGCGTAACATAAACGCTTCAAATGGTCAACTTGGTGTGCAGCTCAGTCACCAAGACAACAGTTAGATTTCACAGTATAATGCATGGGAAAGTGGGCAAACAAAAGCAGACACACACACACACACGCACACACACACACACACACACACACACACACACACACACACAGAGGCAGACCTACACACACAACCATGCATGCACACACACTTGTAGAAGTGATTAAACTCAGCAGGACTGCAGGCCTCAGCACTTTTCTCCCTGCTTACTGACAGCTTTGGAAGTGTTCAAATTGGTGTGTGTGTGTGTGTGTGTGTGTGTTTGTGTGTGTGTGTAACAAAGTATTGTCTAGCACTAGACAACCCCCTCCCCACACTGAGACCCCCCCCAGAGGCATAAACATGTCTTTACATGACACCAACGCTATCTGTCTCCATCTCTCCGTCTACCACAAAGGGAAACAAAGAGATTGAAACATGGAGCCAGAGTGAACAACCCGATGTACCAGATAAAGACAGTAAATGTTTGGTCAACTCTCCGTGTGTGTCTGTGTGTGTGTGTGTGCGTGCGTGCGTGTGTGTGTGTGTCACTGTCTTAAAGCGGGATTTTGAGTACCTCTCCTCCTCTCTCGCTCCTGGAGGAGGCGTAGGGAAGTGAGAAGGTGCAGGCGGTGGAGGTGATTGTGGACTCCGAGCTCCAACAAGTCGTACTCTGAGAGGTGGAGCAGATCCTGGAAAACACAAAAAATACAATCCTTAACTGTGACTAGCCAACATAAATCTTTATCGCAGCATAAAGAAGAAGCTTCGGGGAAAAATGTGTATATCTTTCAATCCAAGTAACTATTTTGGGAGTTTTTAAACAAACAAAAAATATGGTTAAAGTGTTAAGACTTTAAGAATTCTTAAGTTTCCTTTAAACTTGTGCTTCTCAACTAGAGGGTCGGAACCCAAAAGTGGGTCACAGAGCGGTTTTCAGTGGGTCGCTAACGTGTGCCTGGAAGAGAAATTGTGTCAAAAAGAGTGTGACACGTTTTTTAAACACGTCTGTTTTGTACATTGTAAGCAAGCGGCAACATCCGGTCTTGATAAATGAAGTCAATGCGGAAGTGAAGATTGAGGAGGTGGTGGAGGATCCTGAGGGTAAGCCAGTTGAGAACAAATGCTTTAAACTTCCTGTTAGGAATTTTTTGTTTGTGTCCACTTTGGCGCCCCCCTGTGGACAAAGTTGTCTTTCTGCGGATCTTGTCCTGTTGATGTGTTTTCCGACAACTACCCCCCCAAAAAACCCATCCTGCTTTCTTTAAACAGTCAAATGCATAACTCAATCTGAATATTTACTGTGGAACATTTCTACAAAGGCTGTTTCTTTACCGACTGTTGATCTCGTCTGACACCTTACCTGGGGCAACCGTTACAAGAATTACGATTTATTCTTGAGCTTTTTCATGCCTTTGTTTTAGAGGAGGACAGTGGATAGAGCCGGAAACTGGGAGAGAGAGAGTGGGGAATGACATGCGGGAAAGGGGCCACAGGTCGGACTCGAACCTGAGCCACCCGCTTGGAGGACTAAAGCCTCCGTACATGGGGCGTGTTCACCAACAACTAGGCTACCGGCGCCCCATGGTCACAAGAATTAAAAAGTGCCTTATAGAAATAGTCAATCTTGTTGCAAATGGTCTAGTTTGGTTTTGTAGCTCATAACGAGGCATCACTATTAACTTGAGTCTGTTTCATGAACAGAGGCTGTAGTCCTCGAGGCGGGTGGTACGGGTTTGAATCCGACCTGTGGCTCCTTTCACGGCTCTATCCACTGTCCTATCTCTCCAATATAGGCATAAAAAGGCCCCAAAATACATCTTTAAAAACAAACAAACAAAAAAAAAGTGGGACAGGTTAGTGGCTCCAGCAGAGCATAAAAAATGCTGAGACCACTGATGACCTCCTTTCTTGAAGTGTGCCGTATCCTCCTCTCACCCTCCCCTCATCTTCCTGTCATTACAGCATTGTCTTCAACACACAAACAAACACACCCCGCCTCACTTCAACACGCAACATGGTATTTACAGAAACGACCCCTGAAATAACCCAGAGAGGGAGCAGACACCGAGTCTTTGAACCAGAACTCAACCTTGTACAGTAATGGAACTTCACACACACACACACACACACACACACACACACACACACACACACACACACACACACACACACACACACACACAGACACTGTGTCATCACAGGACGCTTCTTTCTCAAACTTAAGCCTTGTTGTTTTCGTTTCTCAACAATAAGACTATTCTCTGAGTTCGTCACAAACACTGCTCTATTTAGACTACACACGTGCAGTGGGCAAAAACATGAATATGACATACACACACACCAACACACGCACGCACGCACGCACGCACGCACGCACACACACACACACACACACACACACACACACACACACACACACACACACACACACAAACACAACAGTGCACAATCCGAGTACAGTCATTCTGAGTCACTACAAGATATCTACAAGATACATAAACCTCCACAACCACACACACACATACCTGCATACCAAAGTAGCCAATTTCACACACACACACACACACACACACACACACACACACACACACACACACACACACACACACACACACACACACACACACACACACACACACACATACACAAACACACACACACGTTAACACAAAAGCTGCAAAAAAGCATTTTTAAAAATACAAACCCTTCAATACAAACTCACACATAAAGTTAACAAGTGGTAAAAACACTGCAGATGTTCACACACACATACACACGCAAACACACGCACACACACACACACACACACACACACACACACACACACACACACACACACACACACACACACACACACACACACACAGCTGGTCATTACAG
Organism: Tautogolabrus adspersus; assembly: GCA_020745685.1. Taxonomy (NCBI): domain Eukaryota; kingdom Metazoa; phylum Chordata; class Actinopteri; order Labriformes; family Labridae; genus Tautogolabrus; species Tautogolabrus adspersus. The sequence goes on along the minus strand of CM036536.1, from coordinate 3,752,847 downwards.
TCAGCATGCCTGGACAGTTTAGTAATAACATGTTAAGTCAAAGAAGGAGACACTATATTAGTCCTGCTGATGTTTACATGTGTGACACACACCTCATGACGACATGTGTGCGTCGTTGAATTTGTGTGTGTGTGTGTGTGTGTGTGTGTGTGTGTGTGTGTGTGTATGTGTGCTTGTGTGTGAAACATGGCTGGCATATCACAACCCTAATTCATCTCATAATCTGACCCCTCGTCTGTGTGTCTCTCTCGTCTCCCTCTGTGTTCAGCAGCAGGTTGACATGTTTTCTTTTTTCTTTCTGTTCTGGATCACACGGAGCTGAACGACAAAACAAACTCTCGCAGCATCTCTCTGCAGAGTTTACACAGAAGCTGACGATGTTGGTTTTACCCACTGGTATGTTGGTGTTATGATGAAGATGCTTTTGAATAAAATGATGGAGCACTGTGGGTACAGACACCACGGGGCATAAAGATCTCAAATCCAAAACGCATCACATTCGTTTGTTCCCTTGGATGACCGGCCATACCAAGTTTTATACACTCTTTTACTTTATCTGGTTTACACTCTGTTATTGAGAGACGCACGTCGGCCTGAAATAGACACCACATGCACAAACAGGACCTGTGGTCATGCACTAATGGAGAGATGTCCGAGTGGAGTAGAGCTGCTTCACACTGCTACGCAGGGAGCGCACCAGAGATGTTTGGGAGTTCTGTGCCTTGTTCAAGGGCACCTCGGCATTACTCAGGAAGTGATCTGGCACCTCTCCAGCTACCAGACCAACTTCCATGTTATGTTCCGCACCGGGACTTGAACCAGCGACCTTTTAGTTCCCAACCCTCCAGACTGAGCAACTGTTTAACAAGCGATTGATAATTTAAGCCATTTTCAACTAAAAGTGTCCAACATTCACTGCTTTGATTTATTGATATAAGTATTTCCTGCTTTTCTTAACAGAGTCAATGAACAGTCTTTGGAATTTGCTCTGTTTGTTTTCGACCACAAGGTTATTGAAGAAATCAGGGAATATTTGGATTTTTTGCATTTCTGTTCACCACACTGAAAGAGTCCCTGCACTCTTCTTGTTCCTGTAGCTGTTGGTTACACTGATGATGTCGGCTCCGTTGGTTTCATGGGTTTGTTGTGATAACGAGCAGACAGAATGGCTGAGATGCACTGAGCTGGATGTTGTTGTTTTAATATCCAGAGAAAGGAGAGCAGCACTGAGCTATACAGCTATTATGCATGGAGAATAGTCAAAGTGAGACGGCTGATCCTGTACACAGATGATAGATAGAAAAGTTAAAGCAACAATATGTCACTTTTTCCACCTTAAAAGTGTCGATCTTGTAGTACAACAACTTTCAACAGGGTCCACAGATCGGTTCTAGCACGATGTAAGTTCGGCAGCGGGCCAGCAGGTACAGCTTTACGGTACTATAGCCAGTTAGCCCGTCTCTGTGTACTGTTTGATGCAATGGCTAAGAGCTGAGGCTAACAGACAGAAGAGAACTGTGACGGATGACGCGAATAGAAAAGAGAGAGTGACTGAGCAAGAAGCAGAGTGAACGCCAGAAAGTCATCTGTTGCTTAAACTACTTTTACAGAGACTGTCCTCTGGATTGAAGGAATATGATTTGGTTGTCTATCCTGGTGTTGCTTGTTTCCCGTGTGTGTTATCTTAACGTCTCCTAGTTTAGTCTTTAAAGTTTCCTGTTTTATTTTGTTTTTCCTAACCTTGTGTTTCTCTGTGTTCTTCTGTGTATTGTTACGTTCTTGAGTTCTCGGTGTCTTTAGTGTTTCTTGATTTATTTTGTTGTTCTTGTCCCGAGTGTTTCTGTTATTATAAATCATATTTTAAAACATTTCCCCATCCTGATCATTTTTCTTCTGTGTGTGTGTGTTTACTGTAAAGCACTTTGAACCCACAGAGCTTCATAAATAAACCTGAATCTATCTTTACTCTTTCCGCCTTCTTCTCTGCAAGCTTTCTCCACTGCCTCTGGTAATGACACCAATGCATTCTGGGTAAACTGTTGCAGGAGATCATTGAATTATTCATGTCTTATTGGTGAATCAATCTCCTCTTTTAGCCAATAGCTGCGTCGCATTTCGATCGGGGATGGCTAATGGTGGGATGTTAAAACAGCAGCCTGTGTATCACCGTCCATTCAGGCTAATGGAGTTTTATTACGCCGCTGAAGGAAACACTGACGACAGTTTGTGTTACCAGAATAGAAACATGTTCCTTATGCAGCATGAACTTTTACTGAAATACCCTTTAAAGGGTCAGTTCATCCGAATTACAAAAACACGTTTTTGCACTTACCCCTCATCGACTGGGATCATTTAGACGATTTAAAGTTTTATGTGCAGACTCCAAATAGAAAGTATCCAGAGGTAAATTATTCACAGCGATGCTTTTTTGGACCACAGAAGACATTTCATAACACTTCTTTTTAGAGCAGCCAGAAATCTTCAAAGAAACTTTATGATATTTATTTTATTTTTCACAGATTCAGTTTAGATTTCATATTTCCCCAAATGTCAGGTCTAGATGATTTGTGTTCTCTCTTTGTGATCAAGTTTCTATTTTGATTCTTCAAAAATAAACATGACATGAACAGATGAATAAACAATTAAGGGGAAAAATAGATAGTACCATAGACTGTAACTATTAAAGGACGAAGCCTGAGTGACTCCACCCATCTGCTCCTGCAGGGGGCGCTGGATTCCCATCGATGGAGGTCTCCATGCTGGAAATGCTGTCTCATCCTAACTTTCAGTCAACCTAACGACAGGCTGAGAGCTGGAGCTTAAGCCTCTTGACGAACCGCTACATCGCGCCAGCCTGTCAATCATGTCAGCTATTCGCTCTCCATCTCAGCGGCAAGGAAGTGTGGATAACAGGAATGCGAGGAATGCAAAGGAAAAATCTTTTCTGCATATTATCCCATCTATCCGCATATCCCATTTTTCTTTTGTAACGTAGAGTGATAGTTTACAAGACAAAAAAAGGACCCACGGTTTGGGTCTGCGTCTGCCCATCAACTTATTTTCAGTCATTTTAGGGCGCACTCACGCTTGCAAAGTTGTTCCATACCTGGCTTTAGCATGTTTGTCCCAACTTCCCTATTCCCCCTCCGGCCTGCGCTCACACTGCTCCAGGACTAACCGGGCCTGAGCACAGTTACCTCTTGTACATAACGTCGTAATGTATCACATGCATCCCTTATGTTATTATGAAGCGTGCTCAACAAAGACAGACTGACTGGAGAAAAAAATAAAAAAATGAAGAACATCACAGAGAACATGACAGCTACTTTACGGATTTTGTGGCTAATTTTGAGTCTTTTAAGTCAGATACAGACAGAACACTCCATGTTGTGTACCCGTGTTTGTGCTCGTGCATGAACTGTACCATGCCGAAGCACACCTCTACCAAGCGTGCCAGTGCCAAGAAAGTGTACCGTGCTTGAGCACAGATTGGTGCACTCACACTAGTCAAACGAACTGGACTTTAGTGGTGAAGCGTGCTTAGGCACGGTACGGATTGCCTAGTGTGAGGGCGCCCTACGCTATTTCTTGTTTTTTTCACTGCTGGCTGTAGAGCAAATAGTCACTCTGATAATTAAGATGACTTTGACCTTTTATTACCAAGTTTTTGAATTGCTCCTGTAACTTTGAGGGTATGTTTGATCTGCTAACTACCACCTTCATCATTTTCTGATGAACAATCAGGGTGTAAAAAACAGTGACATCAGACAGTGAAATCAGTGATTTCTTTTCTGATTCTGTGTTCATGTGTTTGTTTTTACCTCCACACCATCATATTCCTGCTCCAGCTCTGTGCAGTACTGCGGCAGTCCCAGCTGGCTCAGCCACCGGGAGATAGACTGATGCTTCATGATGACACATAAACACACACGTGCATGAACGCAGAGTCACTCACACACTTTCGTTCTTCTTTAAGGTGGAACCTGAAACAAAGAAAAGAAATGGATCATTTTACTGGAGATGACTTTTAAAACCAGTTAACCAGCCCATACAATGAATGTCTGTAAAAACCCTGCGCTGAAACGACTTTCTCACACCAAGGCCGTTCTGTAGCCAAGGCTCCTTCTTTATCTGTCTTCAGGGCAGCTATATTACAGACTCTTTAATGCTGTAAACACCCGAGGGTGATGATGTCTAAGTGTCAACAGAAGGCTGATACTGAGACTGAGAAATCAAACCTCGGTCTGTATCTGCCGCCCGTCCAGATAGAGACATGAAACACTAAACAGACTGTTCAGCGAATAGTGGAGCTAGATACTGGGAACTGGAGCAGATATCACCCAAACACCCGGGCTCATTACGACCACAAACCATATTTACTCAGAAGCGCCCTGGGCCATCGCTACGGCAACAAATATGCACAATATAAACACATGAACACAAGGTGATGAAATGATAAATACAGACGGAGCCTGAAAGCTGAGATAAAGCTCAAGAAAACAGAAAAAAAAAATACAATGCGTGTTTATTCTGAAAATTAAAAATGCATTTTATTTTGAAATTTGCTTTTCTTTTCCTTTTCTTCAAAGTTATTTTTTGGGCCTTTTTTGCTTTTATTGGACAGCTGAAGAGAGACAGGAAATGTTGGAGGAGAGAGTGAGGGATGAGGTGCAGCAAAGGGCTCGAGGTCGGATTCGAACCCACCGACGCTGCGACGAGGACTGTAGCCTCTGTACGAGGGGCGCGTGACATAACGGCTATAGGCTTTCACTCTTGAAATGTGCTTTTCTATTTAAATTATGAGAACTATTTAGAGGAGCGTTTTCTGACAAAGATCAAGTGTCTTTTCCTTTTACATTTGAATTGTCTACAGTGTTCTGCAAACACAGAACCAGATAATACTGAATCAAATAGAACTGATTTACAGGTGAATACCTCAGATTATGAGGGATATCACACAAGTAAACTCAAGGAATGGATCGGAATTTCATCTACTTGATTTTACTGATATCAATCCATCGAAATAAATCCTAATCCATCCTAACCCTTCCATGGGACCATCTCAATAGAGCTAAATACATCTGTGGTGAATACTCTAATGATCTATTATCCATAAAGTAAGATGTGAACATCTGAAACTACTCAGTGATGGGCAGCAGTGTCCTTGAAGGCATCCTTACAGTATGAAGGTCAATGCGTCCCTTACAGCTCATGAAGCTCACACTCATACTTGAGATTAGGGATGGGATGAAATATTAATAAAAGGTTATAAAGCAGTCCTAACTCGTGTCATACGATTAACAAATCGCTGGTGCCAATTATTGATAAATCTGTTTTTTTTAACTTCACTCTCAACAGATTTCCCGGACAATTAGACGAGACGCGCCACACTACTCCTTGACTCCTCGTGGTAATGCTCATGACATGACGGTAACGGAAGTTAAATGAACCGAAGAAGTTGACCGCGGGATGAGAGAAGAAAAAAGATGGATAAGGACCTGTGTCCACTTAGGCACTCATTCTCAACTCAAGACAATTTCAGTTCAGCGCTTTGAGTGCTCAGCGTCCTGTGGCTGCGCTCTCAGTTGAAAACAACTCAACTTTCGGATCAGTGCCGGGTTTCTCAGTGTCACTCCCTAACCAACCAATCAAAATCAAGAGGGTGCGGGACCTCTGAATCAGCTTAGTCAACAACAACAACGACGGAGGAGAATCTAATCGGACTCGTCTCTTTGAGGGAATCATTTCCAGGTCTGGAGCTGCTGCTGATGCCAGGACATGATTCCTTGAATAAAGGAAAAAATCGTAACACACAGAGCTATGCAAATTTTAATTGTGACTGACTAATCTGCAGCCCTCATACATGCAAATCATCTAAAGCATATGCTAATAATCTCGCTCCTGATCAATAAGAAACTCATTTCTATTGATTTGAACAATAATGATGCTCTGTGCTGTATTTCAGCAGCTGAGTGTTGTCAGCTTGCATCGTTGTTTGTGTGGTGTCAGCGTCATAGTCTCCCTTGTGCATTGTCTTATTAGAGGCAGGGTACACATGTATGTAAGGAGGGGGGGGTGTACTGTCATTATGCACGTGTGTGCGTGTGTGTGTGTTACTATTCATGTGTGTGACTGAGCACGTGCGGTAGCCCCACTCCTACTCCCACTCAATCACTTAAGTGATGTCACAGAGATGTACATGATGTCACTAAAGGTTGTTAGACCACACACACACACACACACACACACACACACACACACACACACACACACACCTCTTTCAATCATATCAATCTCCTCCGTGGCTGTGTCATCATGTAGATTAGAGAAGGAGTCGTTCATACGGTATATGGACTCCCGTCAGCGTCCTACAGTGTTTTTACTTTAACCTAATGGAGATCTGGAGGTCGTCCAGGAGGAAGACTGACCTCCACGTCCCACCAGGAATGAGCTTACAGACAGAACATACACTGTACCAAGCAGCAGAACGACTGTGTCACTCTGGCTGGAATCTAATTTAATGCCATTGTTAGAATATTAACCAATGAATTTATCACAATTTCAGCTTTGCTTCTCCTCATGTTTACTATGATTATGATGATGTACACTGACAAGAGGGGGCAGAACTACACACAGTCTTAACCAAGCGACAGATCCAGAGTGTAGAAAAGACTCTGACAAAAGTAGAAGCCCTGATACAGCTTTTACGCTGGAGTATGAGTAAAAAGAAGGGAGTGGGAGGCCCAGAAAACTCACCTTGTCAAGTGTGCACCACAAGCTGCAGTGATGCTTGTACAGACTTAAAACCTCCCTCATGAGCGTTCTCATCTCAGCTTAGACAAGAAAAAAATCACACTTTCTTTGCAAAGATTACTGCACCTCATATCATGATTAGGAGAATATTGAAACTTCAATGATCCAAGTTCAGATAAATAGAGCACAGAAGCTCTCTAAACCAGTGGTTCTCAACTCGTCTAGCCTCAGGACCCGCCAGCAACACCGCCATGAGAAAACCGACCCCAATCTCAGGCCGTACGAAACATTTAACAGATGCAAGAAACTGAACAAAACCAACACAGTTAAAAAGGGCTACACAGACTTTTTGACACTTTCACGACCCACTGAAAACAGCTTTGCGACCCACTTTAGGGTCCCGAACCACCAGTTGAGAACCACGGCTCTAAGTGGTCATGCATCCAAACCTTTTATTTAGTCTGTTTTCCGTAGGGTTTCCATGGCATGGACACTGAAGCTTCTGTGTTTAGCCAGCTCTGCATCGGTCTGTAAACCTTTCTGCGTTCTAACCTCTCTCCATTTTTCAAAAGCATCTCCAATATTTACCCTAGTTTGAGCACGTTTCTGCTCGTGGAGCTTATTAGAAACATGCAGACGCTTTTTAGGTCGGGTACAATCACTTCTATCTGAACCAGTTCGCTCGCCTGCTTCCATCGCTGCAACACCTTGGTGGCGTTTTTTGTTTTTGTGCGTGAGATGCGATAAAATGCTCTGACAAATTGTCTTTCCTCTGTTTTATTTGCCCGTCTGTTAAGTTTGCATGAAATCACATTATCTCTACTTCTACTTGATGCCATCACCAGGACGTCAAACTGCCTGGTCTCACTTTCACTAACTTAAAAGGGATATCACACAGGGAGAAGGGTTTCAGTTCACCACTGCACTCCATATGATAACCATAAAAATGAGTCATTACGTCTTACAGTCAGACAACTGGGGTTAATTGAGGAGCTTTTGCAGCAGAAGGATGCCAATGAAACCTGAGTCAGGAACACCCTGTCTGTCTTCAGCTCTGCTTCTGTCTACTGTACACAGATTTTAGGAAGCTTTCAGCATCTTTGAGCCAGATGATCCATTTAAGTAGAGTATTTAGCAGCTGTTTGTCGTTTTTTAAAGTATTGAAGCTTGTCCCTGATAGTGTGAGCGGTTTGTCTTGTAAAAAGTTCCAATGGGCTCCACGTGGCTGGTTGAAAACTTCTGAAAGATCAGAGAACATTTACAGACAAACTAATGAAAATGTGTGTTGGATTTGGTGGAAGGAAAGCAGCTCAAGGATGTTAAGACTCTGCTCGCTATGAAACTAAACTTTTCATTTAGTTGCATGTCCTTTGGGGATGTCAGATTTCCTTTTCTTCGAAAAGAAAGAAACAGTTTGTCCTCATGAGACAGGGGACTACTCTGTCGGGATGCTACAAAAATGGCCTTTGAGAAAGATTTCATCACATGTAACTCCTCTGGTGATCATGTTTTTACATGGCTGGCATTTTCTCCTTTTTGTTTACAGTGGAAGGACGTGGTTGTACATATTCCCGATAGTGCTGTGAGGACGAGAAAAGAGACGAGGTCAGCACTGATGAGTAGAAAAGGAACGGAGCACAGGGGAGCGATTTTTCCCAGGAGAAGCAGTACACAAGTTCACGATCCAGAAAACTAAACCCAGAGTTTCCCTAGAGGGTTCTTCTTCCGGACCGGTCAGATCCAAGCTTCATGTCCTCTCATCCCTGCTGGTTTGACCTCAGCTTTTTCCCATGACCACATTTCTCTGGAGCACTGTCAAAGTGTCCATTGTATTATAGTATATAAATTGACCTATCACAGAATCCCACTCACTAAACAGGCCTGGATAGTTGACATCAGACAGACATGAAATACCCAAACTATGGCAAACATCAAACTCAAAGTCCAGAGCGTGCAGGACAGCATTAGAGGACTTTTCCATTCCCTCAGTCTCTCTCTAATGCCTCTATTGGCTGCCTTCTATAGTCCAAGGGCGTCCCCTTTTTTGCCAATCACATTACACTGACACAATCCAACCAATTGAATTAAGCTGCAAAAATAACATCAGCTTCACCACCCAGCCATTTCCAGCTCCTGTGACAGATCCAAGCATCGGGATGTTTGATTGATCTGATGAAGGGCGCTATGCAAAGACAGTGAGACACTTTTACTGAGTTATAGTCTGAGGTCACTGTAACAAATAATCCAGGTTAGCTCAGGTCTCCCATCTGTCCTGTATGACTATCAAAGGGGGCTGCATGGTGGTGCAGCAGTTATCGCTATTGCCTCACAGTGAGGAGGTTCCTGGTCCGAATCCCCGTTGGAAAGGGCCTCTCTGGTTGGAGTCTGCATGTTCTCCTCGTGCATGCGTGGGTTCCCTACGTGTACTCCAGCTTCCTCCCACAGTCCAAAGACATGCTTGTTAATTAGTGACTCTCCGTAGGTGTGAATGTGAGTGTGGCTGGTTGTCTGTCTCTATATGTCAGCCCTGTGATTGACTGGCGAACAGTCCAGGGTGTAACCCCGCCTCTCGCCCAATGACACCCGTGATCGGCTCCAGCCCCCCAACCCCCGAGCACTCTGGGGGACAGAACACTGCAGGGCTGCCAGCAGAGGGCTGCTCTCCAGTGCTGCGAGAATTGAGCCTATGTAGGAGGCTTAAACGTCTTAGAGGCTTGAATTGTGAAATTCTTGGTTTCATATCAGGGAACTAACGCAAGCACTTTGAATTGCTTATGTGCGATATATACAAATTTGCTTTGCATGGAAGAAGGTCCCAGATAGACTAAAATGTGTGCAGAAATAAATGTTCTGTCTGTTCAGCCGCTCTACGATTCAGAGAGAGTATTCTCAATCAAGAATCTCATCTGTGAGGGAGTCCTTCGTTGCTGTAACTATTTAGGAACATGAATTCAGATGCTAAGTTTGCCCTGAGGTATCAACTACAGACGGCCATGTCAACGCTCTTATTTTTTTAGCTGCATCAAATATCACCAAATCAAAAAGCGTAATAATCATCAAACCCCGAACTCCAGCTACAGCCATGTTTGTATGTAGCCTAAACTTGTTCTGAGCCCAGAGTTTGAGGCAGGAATGTTACCGATTAGGAGATGCTCTGTGACCTCTCCTGAACTGTTTCTCAGGTGTAAATATGAACCTCTGTCAGAGGTGCGATATCATTTTCTCCCTGTGGTCGCGCGCTCGCCTGGAGAACGTGTCTGAAGCTGTCTGAGTGTGTTCACCTGAAGGTTACAGTAACTGCAGAAGCAGCTGGGATATGACAGAGGAACATAATTCAGAGAAGATCAGGTGAGACTGGATAACTACTGTTTTCTGCAACAAGTAGTTCCTCTCCCCTTTGCTTTTCTTCCTGTCTTCTAATCCTACAAACTTGTTTCGTCTCTTGCTTCCTCACCTTTTTTCTCATCTTTTTTCTCCTGATTTTTGTATGATTTTTAATCTTTCTTCTCTCTAGTTCTTGCCGCTTCTGATTTTTTTCTACAGTAACTCTATCTCCTTGTGTCTTCACTTTTAAGCATAATTCCTACCTCTACTTAGCTCCTCCTACAATCCTCCCATTAAATGTCGATCCATTTACTCTACAATTTCCTCTCAGACACTTTAATAGAGCGTTAGAGACACTTCACAGCCTTCTGCATTTGATGCACATATGAGCAGAGATTAAACCACGGCCTCAGGGGTTCATGCCTTTGACAACTTCATCAAGCTCTCTCTGTCTCTCTCTCTCTGTCTCTCGCAGCCACACAGGTGCATATCAAGCATGGCTGGGCATGCAGTAAAGTAGCCACACAGCAGCAAACATCTTATTTGTGTGAAATGTAAGATGACTTTCACTGTGTCTGTGCTGCAGGCGGAGGAGCTGGTATCACACTGCACCATCAAATCAGCACTTTTCATTGAGCTTGGATGTTTACCTCCACGATGTTGCATTTTCTCTCTGAACTCAAACTGATTACAATGCCCCCTTTAGAGGCACATTCCCCTGCTTTATTGGATATTTAACTACGCATGTCTGTTTTTATTTTACAAGCCAGAAAGGAACGAAGAACATTACACTTTGGCGGTGTAATTTATCCCCAATAAAGCTATACATTTCCCATTTAAAGCTCACCTCCTGTAATTTTCACATCTAGGAATAAACTCTCACTTTGTTTAAATCAGCAGTCCGACTCTAATTATTATTATTATCTGTTGAGGATAATTCTCATAAAGATTCAGTTCAGATTGTGAGGGTTTAAAAACACACGTCTGGTCCAATCACTGAAATATTTTTCCGGGAGCTGTGAGCCAACATGTTTCTGCACCACTATTTTGTGCACCTTAAAACACAGCTTGTTGGAAATGCATTTAAAAAATCAGCTCGTTATCACTCGTATGGAAAAATCTTCTCAGTGTGGAGACAAACTAGCTTTGCAATGAAGACTGGCAACATATTTGCAATGTGGTTTAATCATTTAATCACACTTTTAACGGAAACTTGTTTGATATTTGGTTATTTTCTGCACTTATTTTGTAGATCATGTATAAATGTATGCTTGAAAAGAGCTCTGGTGATAACAGCTCCTCGAAGATATGAGAGGCAGAAGAATAAGGGAGGTATAATTTACATGACTCAGCTCTGAGGTAAGGGCATTCCTCGGGGAGCTGCCTTGCTTCAGCACATACTGTAAACCAAAATACAGCTGAAAAACATCTGTTTTTCTGTGAGGAGAATGGACAATGTCCATGGCATGAAGGTGCCCCAATGAGAAGAGCAATACTACTAGCTAAAATGTTCTCTCAACTGAATCCCAAAAGGTTAACATGCAAAAAAATAGCCATTCATTTTTCAGTGGATTCACTGTAAAGTTGGATTTAGTTCATGCATTGTAAGTGCATCTTCTTTGAAAGTCCTTGAGGAAAAAAAAGATATAGATCCAGAATATTCTCCACAAAGTATGCTCCAGTTTTCTACGCTCCTATAGTGAGGCTTTTTGGTCTGATTAAAAATTAATAAGAAGTCAAGTTGCCTCCATCCTTTAACAGCAGCAACGTGCAACCTCCCAGGTGAAGGCGTCGATGTTCTGCATGTTTTAGGCATTGCTTCATTGTTGTCCAAGAAATAAAAAAGTATCATAAGGTGTCATTAGGCTGTTTAAAAAGCTCACAAGTCTTACCTTGAGGGGGTTGCAGAGACACTGAGCCGGTGCAGCGTCACTGCATGCACGCTGCACACTTGCTGAAGATACAATGCAGAGTTAACGAAGAAGCGCTGAGAATAGTTCAGGCACGTCACACAGGTTAGGTTATAGTCCGGTTTCCATCGGTGCATGAGCGTTAGCTTCAGTCGCAGTCGACACTTCAGCTGAGGTGTGCAACGCGACTCGACCTTCGTTTACCTGTCAACACTGAGAGAGAGAGAGAGAGAGAGAGAGAGAGAGAGAGAGAGAGAGAGAGAGAGAGAGAGAGAGAGAGAGAGAGAGAGATATGCTGCCTTCACGGACCGAGATAAACTTGGTCTGCAGGATGGCAGAAAGATGCAAATCAAGGCATCCCCCCTGAAGGAACCACTGAAGGACCATTAAGGTGTCAATAACTGCAGTTCCTCTGATGGCCAGCTGGGACTTTTTCCAAATGTGAGGCTCAATTTTTAAAATGACCATCTTTAAAGCAGAAACAAACATCTTTGCAGCCTGTTAAAAAATGTTTGGGTCAATATTAAATAATATGTGTGTCTTTCAACTGCTCGCTCTCCAATTTAAATTATGAGGACAGGAGCAACAAATAGGCTCGGCCTTTAGCATTTGCAACAGATTCTTTAGTATGTAAATAAGATGAGTTCACATTTCCTTTTTAAGAGGACATATTATCTCCCTTTTCATCCTTTTCAAACAGTCCCCTGTGGTCTAAATGAAACATCTGTGCTGTGCTTTGGTCAAAACATAACATGAATCAAGCACCAGAGGAGGTTTGTGACCCTGTAGAAACCAGCTCTCTCAGAACGCTCTGTTTTGGTGTGTGTGTCTCTTTAAATGCAATGAGCCCCCCCCCTGAGTTTTCCCAGTAGACATCACTCCTTCACTAGCGAGAATAAAAATGGCAGACCTGCACAAAAGTTTTGCTCTAGGCTGGAGGTGGAGTCCATGGGAGGAGATACCAGGGGAGAGGAGAGTATTTTTTACCAGAATCCCACTGTGACATCACAAGGAGAGAACATTTGAAACAGAGCATTTTTCTCTGTGTTGTACGACTTATGCAGACACAAACAAAGGACTGGATGGGTTTATTTCACATTTTGTGGGTCGGTAGACACTCAGGTTACCCAAATATTCAAAAACACTGTACAGGTGGATTTTTCACATGACCCACTCTCTTACTCTCTCTCTACCTCTGTACACTTATTCCTTTCCTTGCCTCCTCTCCTCCCGTCTTCCTCCTGGCCAAGATGGAAGTAAAAGACAGGGCAACCAATTTACAAACATCTGTAAAACTGAGGTGTGGAGCACAGCTGCATTACTTTAACAGTTTAAACACAACTTATACTTACTTATATTCATGTGGATTGTTTGTTTTTCTATATGCAGTGAATGAAGTAAAAAAGTATGAATGGATACACTTGTGCTTATTCATAGCTCCTCCAGTAGGGTAAGTCTCCTCTCAGCTCAGGATGCTCTCTGGGAAATTATTCATCCTCAAATGACGCGCTGAGATCTGATTTGGTTGCAGACAAGAGGATGACGAAAAAACCCAGAACACTTTATGGAAGCTCTGCAGACATGCATTCATAGATCATATTTTACTCACGTTTTCCGTGATTAGCAGTACGTTTCAGTTGTTTTCTCGAGACCTCTGCTTAATTATCCGATTATCTCGGGATAACTTCGCTGGTGTTTCAGTCATAACGAGTCGTTTCCTCAAAACCTCAATACATTAACTCGTTATCATGAGACAACCAGCTTTGTTATCTCAAGATTACACATTAAGAAGTCGAGACCTTGAGAAAATAACCGGAAAACACTCGTTATCATAGGAGAACAGAGTAAAATAAATATGGATGTATGTCCATGAAGGGCTTCCGTACAATATAGTCTACAATACAGACTTTATTCACTGCTAAAACAATTTGATTTCCAACAACATATAATATACATCTGAAGAAATGTTGGCACTTCTCGTATATTTTTGCTCCTCCCCCCTGTGACAGTTTTCAGTACCTGCAGCACTCCCGCCTATGTGAACTACTAAACATGACAAGATCATGAGAAGGCTTTTATTCTTTCTTCAATGCACACCCCCACCTGCTGGACACTGTGCAAAATGCTCCTGTAAAATCAGTCAGCGGTAATCTCTTACACATTGGGTAAAGTATCCACTTAACTCAAATGATGGACTTATTAGAAATTGGTAGTTAGGCAGTAACTTCATTAGAAATGTTTTTGTTTGTAGCATCATGATCAGATGCTGACGGCTCGTCCACTATGAACAAAACAGGCCCCACTGCCTCCCCACGAAGCAGATCACTTTCATCAATGCAGGGGAGCAGCCAAAACCTCATCTAAGAGCTGCGTCTGGCAGCTAATGGCTGACCTTGGCAAGCAACTCAAGTTTCCTGCGAACATCACAGCAACATCATTGCGACCAGATACTGTCATTTTGAAAAAGGCCTCAAGACAGCTTGCCCTGATAAGAGTCGACTGTGACCCAGGAAGACCACATTGAAAGGAAGCTGGCCAAGTACCAGGGACTTCTGGAGGATTGCCGGACACAGGGGTGGGAAGCACTCTGCCATCCGGTGTAAGAAGGCTGCCGTCTGCTCACACAGAGTCTACACCCTGCTCGGCATGAGAGGGCTCTTGCGGAAAACGGCCATCAGGGCTGCAACGGAGGCAGTAGCAAAAGCCTCCAGGTGGCTGTGGATGAAAAGGGGTGATTCGTGACATAATGCTGATGGGATGCAAGTGGGGGGATAATCCACCCTGGCTGGGTCGCCTGGGCGAGGGTGTATGATGTTGAAACACCCAATAAACCCAGGAAACGTCACTGATGATGCACACCTGTAGGATGTATCGTTCATCTAGTGAAACACTGATTCCTCAAACCCAAAACAGGCATGAAGTATTCTTGCTGTGTTTTCAATATTTAGATGAACTGAGTCTTTAAAGACTCAGAACGCAGCATCTCCATTTCTCAAACATCACACAGACCACGGCTTCAGTGCAAGAGTTGGATTTTATTGTTTTTAACCGTTGACACAATCAGCAGAGAAACAAGGCATGACAAAAGACAGAAAGAGACGTACTGGAATCAGATTTTGTTGAAAGCTGCTACGTCGACACTCTGGATCTAAAACAGACCAAACAAGAGAAACATTAATTTAACAATACGTGAAAGCAAAGATTTCAAATGTGCTTTAAGTTCCTTCCAAAACAGATAAACTCTCGTGACTTGAGTTTGTTTCTTTATCGAGTTCATTTTAACTTACGTAGTCTTCGAACTTGGTGATTTCCTCCTCCAAGAGGTCTGTTCCCACCTTGTCGTCCTCCACCACGCACGCAATCTGGAGCTTCTTGATGCCGTAACCCACCGGGACCAGCTTGGACGTTCCCCATAACAGGCCGTCGGCTTGCACAGAGCGCACGCACTCCTCCAGCTTCGCCATGTCGGTTTCATCATCCCACTTAAAAAAAAATAAAGCAGGAGAGGCGTTAACTGTCAGAATACAACCTGTATAAAAGAGCCTGTTTGTCATCATAAGAAATGTAGGGTTGACTTACAGGTTTAACGTCCAATAAGATGGAGGACTTGGCGATGAGGCCGGGCTTCTTGGCCTTCCTCTCGGCGTATTCTTTCAACCGCTGCTCTTTGATTTTCTCTGCCTCTTCGTCTTCATCGCTTCCAAACAGGTCAATATCGTCGTCGTCATCCTCTTCTTCCTCCACCTTTTTAGCTGGAGCGCTGGTCTTCTGCTGGACGGTTGTGCCCTGAAAAAAACCACATTCTTAGAAAAGAGGTCTGTGGTGTCGTGCTTCAGATAAACTCAACACAAAGACCCAATTGTTCAAAAGCAATCTGATCGGAGCGAAGTGATGTGATCAGATCTTAAAAACGAGTTGTTCAACAGAAAACAAGGATGAAGAAATCGGATAAGATCAGGCAATCCAATCAAGGATCAACCTGATCCCAGCAGAGCGCTGGATTCAGAATGGATTAAAGGAACAAAATAAAATAATTAAAGTAGTTCAAACAAAGGAACGTTTTTAAAACTATGAGGATATTTGAGATGCTCTAACCATAGCTGCACTTCCTCATTTCAAGACAAGAACCAAGCTTAGCCAGACATACTGCGAAAAAACCACCGACTGGCAGTCATACTACTTACTGCTGTTGAACTAAGTACGCAGTATGCAGGACATACAGCCAGGATCTTTCATTTTGTGTGGATTTTGGCGCCCCCCAGTGGACAAAACGAATAGTATGAAGTCCCATTTTGAGCACAGGTAATCCAGACTTGGCTATCATTAAAAGTCCGTATCAGGACTGGATAGTTTCCATGCACATCGAAGTTTAACCCTTTTGAACAACGGGGACCCAAATGAACGATTTGATGCAAACTGCGTGTGTGAACTCACATTCGTGTAGGGGACTGAAGGAGCAGGAGCCGAGGTCACAGCAGCAGGAGATTTCTCCAGAACAGAAACCCGACACTCCAGTTTGGAAAGAGCGGCCCTCAAGTCTTCCACAACTAAAGAAACAGAAACAAAGGAGATGATCGTAACCACTGCTGAAGCTTTCATTTAAATCAGGAATTTGATCAGCTGTCGTATTTAATGAAACATAAATGAACGTTCAGTCAGTTCGTTTTATGTTCAATCCCTGAATATTTGACAGGTGCAGCATCTTGCAGTATGTGTGTATTTTTTTGTAAACATCCTTAGTTTCAGAAGTACTTCATAGAAAATAAGCTGATGACCATGAGTCGTGATTAATAGACTTAAACGTTAGTTCATTAGGACTGCAGGTACAAAGTACTAAATAAATACTGAAATGCAGCCGTTTGTTTTTGCTCCGAGTCCTGAGGTGATGTAGGATTTTTTTCTGTATTTCTTACAAGTTTTATTCTTTCTTTTGAAATGTGTGTGGTGAGCACACTCCATCTACCTGACAGCCCCAGGCCCACCTGTTTCATAACAATCATCATTAAAGGAAGAATGTGCGACTTTTTGATCCAGCATGAAACCAAAACAAACTGCTGTTTGGTGAAACCTCCGCTATACTGAAGCCTCCGCTCTCCTCCAGTGACACCTCTAACCCCTCTCCACTCGTGTTCACACGAAGGAGTTATCAAATGGAACGCACCATAATTAAACAACATTAAGAGCAAGCGGCGGACAAAACAGTCCTTTGCTCGAGCTGCAATCACCTGTGTCCTGCATTGTTGTGTTAGCAGGCTAATGTTAGCGCTCTTTAGTTAGCTTGTAGCTTCATATTGCACATAAATTAACACAGAATGAGCGTGATCTAAAGACACTTACGTGACATCCAAATAAGCAGTGAGTATGTTCTTCTTCTTCTCTCTAGTTCTTGACTAAAACAGCTTTATACACAAGGCCGTCCTGTCCATGTAAACATGATGTAAACACGGCTCTGACAACAACACAGCCAGCGGGACTCGAGCTTCATACTCATTGTAGACAGTCATGACTCAGAGAGACATTTACACAGGAGAGACTTGATTTCTGCTGTATTCATGTGTAAAATGTCGCACAGTCTTCCTTTGACACACACGACTGAAGCCTTATTCTTAAGAAGCTTGAATCCAAATACGTTTACCGTTTTTGTTTGATAAATGACTTTTTACTCAGAAGTAATTAATGAACGCAGAATGTGTGAAAATGCAGACAGTGGCTCTAAAAATACGCACACTGTGCCTCAGGAGTCCAGCCATGCAAGCAAAGAAAACAAAAACGCATTCATAGTTTTAGAAGTGGACAAACAAAGGCACCTTTGTGTAAGCTATGGTTCTCCAGCTCCAGGCTCTTAATTCGACAGACCAGTTCTCCTTGATCAGCTGCACTGCTGCTGCTGCTCTGCTGCTGCTGCTGCTTTGGGTAGAGACACAGGGGAATAAAATCAGCAACATTTAATGAGAGCAATATCTGCAGGCCAAATCACACAGCGAGTCTTCTCATCACACTCAGGACTAGTAGACAGAGTGAACACACAACACACAGCCAGCGTCCCATTTCAGAGACATCTAGAGCCTCAGACAGAAACACATGGGCTGGAGTCTGACAGCAATATCAGTGAAAAGCAGCTACTTGGATCGGGTTTGCAACACTTCACACACACACAAAATCATCTAATAGCAAAAAAAAGCTAAACTAAGGGTTGAACTCTAATAAACTGGAGCGTGGATGTGAGCGAGGTGGTTTCAGGGACACACACGGCTTGGACGGCACTTACAAACTGGGACTGTTGGCTCAGGGAAGGTTGACCAGACCCTCTGTTACACAGTGTGGACTTCAGCTGGGGGGGTAGGAGGGGATTTCAAGCATGAAGAAGGGAGGGAGGGAGGAACACAACTGAATGACGTGCAAACTGCTGAAGGAGAACAACTGAGGATACACCATCATTGATCTGAGAGGTTTCATGGTAACGTCTCCAGTGATTCCTCGACATTGACTCTACTCTGGTGTGTTACCGAGGCAATTTAAGAGCCCAAATATGTTTGTCGAATATAAATATTTAGGATGTATTCTTAAAGACAGAGTCAGCAGCTTTTTCCTACAAAGGGAATATAGACTTGTACAAACTTAATGCCGCTAAATCATCACTTCTGAGCCTCCATACATGTGTGGTGGTGACTGCAGAGACCCTGTCCTCTGCCTGGATTTACATGTTTTGGTTGACTTGGGACGTTTCAGGACAGGGAGAGGATGTGTTTCCCCCAGCCAATGAAAGCACGCAGGGGGATTATGAGTGGATGCAATTCAGTGTTTGTACGCCATTCAAACCGGGCTGTAAAGAAGGGAAATATAATCACAGTGAGGCTAAACGCCAAGTGGAGGGTCGAGGGTGAACCTTGGATCAGTTTTCTCCCACGGACACCGAGTTGGCCTGCTTTTTGGTGGACAAGCAGGTGCCAAACACCGTCGTTTAGCTTGTGCTAGCTCGCTAAATTATCGACTTTTCCGTAATGCAATGCTCTCAGGTAGCTTGCCGT
The DNA here is from genome assembly GCA_020745685.1 of Tautogolabrus adspersus. Taxonomy (NCBI): domain Eukaryota; kingdom Metazoa; phylum Chordata; class Actinopteri; order Labriformes; family Labridae; genus Tautogolabrus; species Tautogolabrus adspersus. The sequence continues at coordinate 3,733,832 of CM036536.1, read as the reverse complement.
GTACAAGCAGTAAACGCACGCTAACCCTGCAGTGAGTGTGCGCTTCTGGTGGTGATGAGCCCATGAGGAGAGGCCCAGTTTGAATGTTGTGTTTACTGACTTGTTGCTACTGACTCTACCTTTAAATGTTTAATAGACAGAAATGTTGATGTAGTAAAAAAGACGTGCTTCTATGTTTCCAAGCTGTTTTTTCCCCCAATAATCCTGTCAAGGACATCAATAATAAAGGTTACAGAGATATTGATGTAATACAAATATTCTCACAAGTCTATGAAAATGAGTAGAGGAGGGTTCAACCTCAGCTCATTTAGTGCTGCAGCTTTGACTAATATAGACGTATAGGAGGGAAATGCTTTGCTTTAAAATTTCTACAATTATCCCAATATCGTAGACCTTTTTTAAACCCCAGACATATATAAGTGTGCAGAACATGGGCGTGAGTGGAACATGTAGGGTAAGAGGCCGATATGGCGAATTGTCTGTACTTACTCCAGCTAGAGACTTCTGGATGTTCTCCCGGGCTCGAGCAATGTCTTGCAGAATGCTGTTGGCTCCAGCATCCTGTGAGAAAACAAATACAACGCTGATTAATCATTTTGCCCTCTCCCTCCTCAGCTCACATTTTTCTCTTTTTGTGCGAGCAAAGGCTGCAACAACATTTAAAATCGTGTCAAATGCAAGTCAGATTTTGCCCAAATCTTCTCGTCTCTAGACATTTCAGATTCAAAACAGTGAAATAAATATTTATAAAGGATTAGCAAAAGTTTTGAAAAATGTCTCCGGGTTAGGCCTCAGTATCCTACACCATTGTATTTGACTACAATGTCAGAATTTGATAGTATTTGAGAATACGGACAGGAGAAATAAAACGGAGGTCAAAAAGCAAACCGAACCTCTGAGTCAGTTTAGTACCTGTGTTGGTTGTGGGGTGCCGTTCACCTGCTCATAGAAGCGTCTCTCCGCCTCGTCGTAGCGAGGTTTGTCGAACCAGATCTTCTCCTGGGCCAGAAAGTCGGTTGAAGTCATGGTGCTACGGAGGAGAGAGCGAGGAAGGAGAAGAGAGGGATGTGTGAAAAGGACACAGGAGGTCAGGGAAAAGAAAAGAAAAACTGTGTTACTACTAAACACCCAACACAACCACACAAAAATAAAACTTTGAGTGATAATGAATGGAAAAACGCAACAATGGTTCGGTTCATACAGCATCAGTCAGTCGGGGAAACTGAAAGCACGCTACAAGAAATAAAATATCCATGAACCAAGACGAACGCAAATAAAAGAAGATGATGAATGAAAAAGGGAAATTGTTCACGCATTCAACGCATGAAAAAAATAAACAAAACCAATGAAAGAAAACTGAAACATCAGAAGCAGCTCCATTCTCCTGGTGTTTTCATACTTGTCCCTCCGTGGGGTGATGGAGGCAACTGATGCTGCTTCCGGCCTCCGACCTTTCTTCACCCCCACAGCCTCACTTCCATTGCAGCCGTGGAAACGACTCTCTGCAGCATCATAACGCCACTTATCCAGCCACACCCGCTCGCTGTCTGGGTGAAGGAAGTGGCAAACCCCTTCCCCCGACTCCTCTTCTGTCTCTGGGACCTCTGCTGGCTCCTCTTCTTCCTGGATCGGGAGCAGAGCGTGGAATACTTCAGCTTTCCCCTGCATAACGACCCTCTTCTCCTCCATTACCACAACTTCCTGCTCCTCTTCTTCCTCCTCTTCTTCTTCTACAAGGCTTTGAGGGTGGTCGCTACTTCTGGAGGTGGATGCACAGCTTGAACGTTTGGAGGAGTTGTTCCCGTACAGATTCTGGTAGAAGGCTGCTTCGGCACGGTCGTACAGCGGTTTCTCCAGCCAGACGTCCCTCAGCAGTTCGATGGGAGGAAGTCCGTTAATTGACTGCCGATTTGTTGGCGTCACCACTGCTTGTTGGACGACAGGGGTTGAAGGGGTTGAAGGGGTTGGGGCTAAAGATTGATATCCTTCATCAGGTGTTCTGGTTGTGATCGAGCGGTTAGGTGGAGAAGCGATGTTCAGAGAGTTGGGAATGGACGGCTGCACGGATCCTTCAACAAAGCGTTGTTCTGCTTGGTCAAAGCTTGTTTTGTTCACCCACACGGCCTGGACGACATGGTGGCAGGCCATCTGATCGCCATGTTGACACACCAGTCCTGAGGAAGGTGGAGCAGAGGTGGATGGAGAGTTGGAGTTTTTCTTTCGTTGGACCGGGGTCGACCGTTTTGACTGGGTGGTCCCATTTGAAGAGCTCGCCAACCAGCACTGGTAAAGGCTCTCAGCTCGTTCGTACATGCTGCGCTCAAACCAGATGTTAGCGCACTCAGACTGGAGGCCAATGAGTCCAGAGTGGGGTTTTGAAGGCTGACTGGTCTTTCTGTCCGCCTTCTCTTCCTCCTTGGTGTTACTTCCGACCTTCTCCTCAGGGCGACCAGCAGAATTGGATGAGCGTTTCTTGCGGCGCTGGCGGCTTTTCCCACTGCGCTTTCCATCTCCATTCAAGCTGCTGCTCTCCGGGGACGAAGACTCTCCGTTTCTTTGACCTGACTCGGTCTTGTTCCTACAACCCGGTGCAGAATTCGCTGATCTGTCCACCTGACAATGGCTGGGAGGCTGATCGTGCTCCGACTGATCCGATGCAGAGCAATGGGAGGTCTTCTTAGACATCATCTTTGATCCGTTGCAGGAAATAAAGACAGAAAACAACAAGTACAGGCTTTTGGATTAGTTAGAGGGACGCAGGAAGGGTTAAGAGACACAAAGGGATTAATCTATTAAGATCAGTACAGCAAATGCATCATTTTAAAATAAACATTTCTACTGGAAATGTGCGATGATACACTACAAAATAGGGCCTAGAAATTACTTCAAAAGACGTGATTAGATGAGCAAGCCATGCATATCAACTACAATGTTTCATGAATGGCATTGACTTGTTCTATGGTTTTTGAGTTCATTTCATCCAGAGTCATGACAAGCACACATGGAGTGAATCTTACTAAAGACGGCCTCCAGCTAGCTCTTATAATAGCTGTGTTAGTAAAGCACACAAACCTTTCAAAAACCCAACACTGCTTTCAAGACACTTTGGTTAAATAATTATGAAAGTTGGACAATGACAGCTTTGAAGTTCATTTTTAACATGCTACTTAAATAAGTATTGAAAAATGGCCCAGAGAAATTGAAAGATTGTTTTGTTGCCAAGGCAACACCGGATGTTACGTCAAAAACTGCTGCATAAGGAAGCGGGAGCAGCTACTGAAAGCTGCCGTTCTGTTGCTGTTTGTGCTGCTGTGATAAAAACGCCATGTCTATTATACTCGGATACATTAGCTCGTCGGTAAACATATTCTCTTCCTCAGGTCGGTTTCGCCCGTTTGTCTTGACCACGGTCAACTCTGAGTTCGTTGTCATTGGGGGTGGGGGGGAGCAGCGGAGAGAATCACTCCCATGATTCCCCGCCAGCCTCGACATTATGTTTAGTTATAGTTTTGATTGAGAGCCCCCTGGTGGTAAAATGTAGGTACTGTGTGTTTAAAATGAGGCCCAAGACTAGGACGGCATCGCATAAAAAGATAAGTATTCTGACAGATATTATGATTGTAATACAGCTACGATTAATGGAAAGAAATGTTATATTCTCATTTTAATTGTTAGCAAAATCCTTCGGGAGGACAATAGTTGGGTTTTCCACAATTAAACACAACGTCTTGTCTCTGGCAAACACATTTTGTCACCCAGGACATCTCTGCAAATGCTGAATTTATGACTTGTTTGAATATTACAGTCGGCTAAAATGCAGTTTACACATCACTATTTAATTGTGCAGCCCTACACAGGACTTTTTTCCCCCCACACAATAGCATGACATGGAGCTAAAGAAGGTGAAATGCTGCAGCCAAAGGATTGAACAGATTTGAATTTAAAGAAATACATGCTGACATTCAGAGATTTGTGAAATGCACCGACATGCTCATGCAGGTAAGGTCATAACTCAGGTTTTGCTGTCAGAACGTCACAAGATTCATGCTTTTTTTATGATGTTGCAATACAGGAAATGCATTCCCTTAATGTTTCATCAAGTGGAAGGTAGTAATACTGAAAGGCATCAACACACGACTGAACACAGATTCAGACACTGTTTCTGGGAAGGCATTTTCTGCTTATTGTGTTTGAAAAAAATCTTCTATTCAAGCTCTGAACTCACCTTGCTTTGTAAATGTGTTGAGCTTAAACTATTATCAAAGTCAAATGCTCAACACGTTCTTTTCATCCAGTTAACCGCAAGCCATTGAGAGAGAAAATTAACAATCACCATCTTGCAAAGCAGTGACACTGGGTCTAAAAGTAACCGTGTAAAGAAAACTCAAACGACATAAACGTCAAGTGTTATAAAGGAATACTCACTTGTCAAATTCTGAATGCAACATGAGAAGAAAGAAGCTACGTGTTAAATATTTCTCAACATAAACATAAGCCTAACAGACTTTTTTAAGGTTACCTGTTTAGTCTAGAATGATGACTAATACAAAAACAACTTGTAGGGAGTTGCACTTAATAACACCGCCTTCAATTTTACCAACGACTTGGAGGCATCCCAGAAAGGTTTTCCACTGCGTCCAATATCTCTCCAATCAAATGGAAGGAACCAGGGGCTGTTTATTTACCCCCCCGCAATCACTGAAAATGATCTTACTGTCAAAGCAGTTCTTTAAAAAGTCCTTGATCCCAATTAGCCGATCAAACACAGAGGTGATGATGTGAAAAACTAAGATTTGGAAGTGCTGTTTAATGTCAGTTGCAGAAAACGATCATTTATCAGGTTAAAGCTGGAGATATTCTACATTTCGGAATCAAAAAAAAGCCCCTTGAATACACAAAAGTATGCAAAGTCCATCCCTCAATGCATTCTGACTTTTCTACTCTCTTTGTGTGTAGCACATTTAGCAAATGTTCACACAGGATGCTGCTATTTTAAGCAGCATATTAGTACCAATTTGGTGCTCTAGTAGGTATTTCTGGCAGCAGCACTGTGTGAGTAGGGATTGACTATAAATAAACTACTGTATCCATGTTTATAGTGATGAAGGAACGAGTCAATCCAGTGTAACGGCATGGCTCACTGGTGTGTTCTTAAGGCTGACTTAGCTCTTACAAAGTCAGGACTGCAAGCCAAGGCCCAAGATAGAAAGGCCTTAACACTGTAGCTGCGTGGCGGGGTATTTCCTGCCTTTCGTGTTTCAAGCTATTTGTTTTACGCATTTATAAAAAGTTCTTGTTGTTAAATGGTCAGCAGTTAGCACAATTACACTGCAGTGTCTCTTTCATCAGTAACGTTTTTTTGAAGTCTGCACTCTGGAAGTCTGAGGAAGCCACTTACTGACACGGTTAATTGTGGGTTCAGGCAACGCAAGTTTATTTATATAGCACGTTTCAGCAACACAGCAATTCAAAGTGCTTCACACAGATACTAAAAGCATCCTGACAAAGGGAAAAAGAGCCGTTCAGACAGCCCTGAGGACTTGAAGACTGTGTGCACACTGCAAGGATGGTTACGTCTGGGAATTTATATTGAGCTTAATGGTTTTTGGAGACATCTGAGGCACAGAGGAATATGATATATCAGGCTTTGGATACATAAACAACCCTTGTTATAGGATCAGAATAGTGTTATATTTGTGTGAGGGTTTTTAGTATCGAGGGTTGCTACTAAAGATCATTTTTAATTACAGATCAATGCTGATCATTTTCTTGGTTACTTGATTAGTTATTGGATGTATAATTAATTTTCTTCACTACACCTCTGAAGATGACATCCTCTAATTTCTTGTGTATTAAGCACAACCTAAATATAATCAGTTTGCTAACACAGATGACTCAAGACAGCAAAATATATCCACATTTGAGAATCTTACAGCCATTATGAAAGATAAAGGGATGCACCAATAGTGAAAATCAGACCCGATAGCAATGTTTTTCATTACCTCTTTTGGTGTAGGACTCCCACAGCGCCAACATTTTCTCATGTTTGCGTGATCAGAACAGATCAGAGTTTGTCGAATAAAAAAACTCTACTCTGAATCAGCTGTTAGATGTACTAGATGACATCGTTAAATAGATATGACGATGTTTGTCAACAGAGCCGATATCAATGTTAAACCGGTGCATCCCTAGTTCAATAATTTAGTAGCTTATGAGGTGATTGATGGGTCTCTGCCAGTTTTACCCCACAAATTATCACTTTTTTTAAGGGTTTATTTTGGGGCTTTTGTGCATTTATTCGGGGGGAGAGAGTGGGGAATGGCATGCGGGAAAAGGAGCCACAGATCTAATTCACACCCAAGCTTGGAGGACCACAGCCTCCATACATGGGGCACACGCACTAGCCACTAGGCCAGTGGTTCCCAAAGTGGTGGTCGGAAGACACTGAGAGGGGGGGTCGCAAGATTCCTTCCAAAAACATAAAAATGGAAATTTAAAACTGCTTATTTTATCTATTATTGGATGTTTGAGCTATCGTGTGGTGTTCTGAAGCCAGTGTTTGGATAGGCCTAACAGTGTGCGTTCAATGTTTGAACCACCTCCAGGCACAATGGGGGTCCCCAGTCTTTAGCTGCACCTTGGGGGTCGCAGGCTGAAAAGTTTGGGAACCCCTGCAGTAGGCTACCAGCGCCCCAAATGATCACATTCTCATAAAGCAACGATGTGTGGAAGTCACCTCAAATAACCTTTCCCATGTGACCACGTGTCTTTTCTCCTTTTGAGGTACCTTGTTTTAAATAAGCTGGTTGATGCTTCACAATCATTTGTGATCCCACTGGCACATAAAAGGTGAGTTCACCTGCACAAGAGGTTGATATCTGGGGCATAGGCAGATCAATTACCCCAAGAAGTGTGGGGTAAAGTTTCCAAGGCACATGTTCAGCTAATAAATATACAAATGGAATTTCCTTACAGAGTTTTAAAGTATACCCACCTCATCTCAACAGGACTAAAGCATCCTCAAACCCAAATCTGAATATATCAGTTTATGTTCATTTACATTACAAGTCCTGTTAAAGAGACTTTACACTTTCACTTTAAATGTCATGCACGTCTCAAATGAATGCAGAAAACCCTGTCGTGCTGGATGTCACACAATGACATTAAAAAGGCAAGTTCAAAGCCTCGACACAGATGTCATCATCAAAAGGTGTGCCATGCTAACCTTATAGCCACCTCTCATCTGAGACGTAGCTAGGATGAAATGATGTCAGTAGGTGGTTAGCATTCAATGGGACAACGAAATAACGCTGTTTGTTTACAAACGTGACATCATAGCTTTAGCTTTCATTTTGACTTGTGTGTAAAAATGTTTAAATAGGTTGAGGAGCGGCCAATGAAGCCGGTGTCCAGACGGCGTGACAGCAGCGTTAGCATTAGCACTAGCGTTAGCATTAGCGTTAGCTGCCCCATTCAGCTAGTTAGCCGGTTGCTACCCTCGGCTAACACAAGCTGTACAACACTGAATATTCATCAATTTACCAAACGTGTCGTTTAAATAAATCACAACAGCCATCTTCAGAGTGAAACAAAGGCTGTCAGTCAGCGTCAAAGTTACTTACTGCTGTTTTAGTGGTTCTTGTCGGTGTGAAAGCAGGCCGGTGGATGAAACGTGCTTCTCCAGCCGTGAGTGACAACGGGAAGGAGGAAGAGGAGGAGGAGGAGGAAGCAAGGAGGAGAAGCGGTGGTGGAGAGAGCTTCAGAGGGGATGGGGGAGGGGGAGTTTTGAATCATTAATGCTGGTGCCTGGTGCCTCATGTTGAACCCAGTAGGACCCCATGCATTGTTGACACTCAGAGATGTAGGAAAATCAGTTTTGTGAGCTATGACCTCCAGGGGTCATTGATTACAGTTAGATATGCAAGAACAGGATGTAGTTATAGTAACAAATGAGAACCTACTTTCTGTTCCTTTTGTCACCCTTTGCCCTATAGTGTCACAAGCTTTTACTCTTTATGACAGCTTCTGTGTTGCTGCTGTAAAACTGTATTTCCTCACCTGTGATGCAAGAAAGACTTTGGGCCCGTCATTCCTGAGGGTCCTATTTTGAACCAACATTGCAAGAGATCTGTTAGGGTAATCTTTGCAGCTCCAAGTGCACAAGAGCAAATGCAGATGGGTCTGGGATTGTCACAATGTAAGACCTTTTTAACTTCAATATGATTCCAGTAAAGATCTAATGATAGCAATACCTGTTGGCATCTTTACAAGACGCCAAAGTGACTTGGGAAGCATCAGTTTTTGCCAACATGTGAATCTGAATGGACCACACCTGTGGGGTTTCAAAGCTCCTGTACTCTCTAGATACAATGCATCATTAAAAAATAATGGAGATTTTATCGTTTTCAAACAATTGGTATCATAAAGTACTGATGTATTGGAAATTTTGACAACCTTAAGTGTGTCATTTCAACATATTGACACAGGTAAACAAACATGTAGTAGCTCAGTCTGTAGGTACATGGGTTGAGAACTGGAGGGTCGCTGGCTTAAGTCCCTGTACAGACTGGTAGCTGGACAGGTGCCAGGTCCCGAGTACTGCCGATGTGCCCTGAAGCAAGGCACCGAACCCCAAACAGCTCCACTCTGACATCTCTCCACTAATGCATATACACAGGTCCTGTTTGTGCATGTGTGTATTTCAGGCTTATGTGTGTGAGAATCATGTCTCTCAATAACAGAGTGTAAACCAGAATTGTCTCTCAGGGATTAATAAAGTTTAAAAGAATTAAACATTTGTCACAAAGGAAAAAAATTGCAGACAAATCATATTTTTAAAGGTCTTTCATTTGATGAAGATATTTACATTGGGCACCTAGAACCAAGGGAGCACAGATATCCTCCTAATTAACCAATTAAATGTTTGAGGTCATTTTTTTAGGGGATTTAAAAAGCCTCTAAAACCTTTGTTGTTACAGCTCAAGTTTCTTCACCAATGTGTTGGTGAAATTTTTTTTAATCATGTCAATTGTATATTTTTTAATGAGGACAGCTGGATAAAAGCTTTTTGCATCGGTTGTTAGAGATTGCAGTATGTTAACAAAATCCAGAAAACACATTTTGTTGTGTGAAGATAATAACCGTATCTAAGGAATAGTTTCAATTAGACCGACAATATCGGCTGATATTTACATATCAAGTGACCTCGGTAGGGGGTCATTTTATCACAGTTATGCGCCGATATTTGTAGATGTATTCAGCAGTCAAATAGCATTTCATTTGAGTATCCCTGAATTACACTAGCAGCTGTCTTTCTGGCTGTCACCAGCAGAGGGCGCTATATGTATTACAACAAGCATCATCACTCTCCAGAGTGTCAAGAGGTGATGCACATACATGCAGTTACTTTCCAGTTGAGTGACCATCCTGTCTACGTCATATATCTTTTCCACAAGTGTTTGATAACTGCATTTGAAGGATCAACTCAATAAACGTGTTCATCTGTATCTATCTCTAAGAAAGATATCGGCTGAAATTTGCCATCAGACTTTTTTCTCTCCCCAATGTTGTTACTGGTGTCATCCCCGATGATCCCATATCAGTCGGGCCCTAGTTTCATTATTAGATGATCAGAAAATAACTTTAATATTTATTGATTAGTTTCTTGACGGTGTTTTTTGTAACCAACAGTCCAAAAAACAAAGATTTTGAAGAGCAACAAAAACTCACGATGGAGAAGCTTGAACCAGAACAGGTTTGTCTCTTTGCTTGACGAATAAAATCCATAACAGAACTTTTGCAAATCCATCAAACAGATCTCCTTTCTCTGCTCGGACACTACTGTATCTATATTTTTTTATTGCTTGTACTTGGAATTGTTGCATCTAGTTGATATCTAAATGTGAACTCTCTGGCCGTATTGAGACCTCGGCTTCACTCCAACAAAAGGAAGGCGATTCACAAAGAAGGATGGTTCATTTCACACTTTATGAAAACTCAATCTACACACTTGGCATTGAGGATTCAGATGTGAACATCTTCAAGAGCGGCTGCACAACCGCCCAGCTTTCATTCCCCCTCCACATTACAAGCAAATAATCAACCAATCGTGTCTACTAAGGCATTCAATCCAATTTGAGGTTTTCAAAGTTGCTTTTTGGTCTGACGGATTCTTTGTCGAATGGTTTCATGATTCTATTGCGTCCATGTTTCTACTGTATTCGAAGGCACAGGCTAACATGGCCTTCACTAAACATGACACATAAACAAATACTGTGTACTTTATATTGTGATGAAGATATCCACAACTATGTGTACATGACATGTAGGTGACACAGTCCTGTTTGTGTGTGAACACTTGAGGATTTAGATCTTAGCCATTTATTCAAATAAATTACAAGGTTATCATCCAATAATTTACTTGTCCGCGTGAAAGTCAAGTTTAAGCCAACATTTCCTTTTTGCTCACAAGTAATCTCTGTGGGCTAAACCATGAAAAAGGAGAATGAACTGAACTTGTCCGAGGGGGAAACTTCCTTAAAAAGGTGACAGGTCCTTTTTTTTGTCTTTGCGTTCCACAGAGATTGAGTCCAGAATTAAGTTCGTTGTGAGGTTTGTTTTGAGTCCATTGAGTGGTGGCCGAAAAGATAAGTGTCATTTTTTGCACCCCGACTTTCGGCCGAACTCCCTGGCTCTCTCGGTGGCAGACTCCACGGCGCTCATGGTGGTCGCCCTCAGTCCGCCCTGCTCCAGCGTGTGAAGCCCGTAGATGGTTGTTCCCCCTGGGGTGCAGACCTCAGAGCGGAGCTGAGCCGGATGCTTCCCGGATTCACGTAACACCCTCCCTGCACCCTGGAAAAAATGGGACATTACCTAAATAATCACAAAGGGTTCATACGAGGCTCGACATTAAAACTGGCCTGGACGCATGATTGACAGAGTCTGAGCCTGCACGTTCCGCTTTCCCGCTCAGGCCAGTTAAAATACTGCCTTGAAAATAAAAACAGTAACACATTCTCAATTGCACATTGTTTTCCTGTCATACTCGTGTTTTGTCAGTAATTCTTTTGAGATCATGGCGTTAATAACTTCTACAGCATCAACGTTTCATAAGTGCCCGTGCCCTCACATGTGTCACAGTTGAAAGGCAGCCAATAGCTTCACCACTGTCATTCCCATGAGCGCACTCACTACACTCGGATTGTACACTCTGACGCAGAACGCAGCACACGTTTGTTTTTCTCTCATAAAAAAACTAGCTTGGTGAAACGGTTTAAGAACCACCGGATCCCAACCAAAAGCCGGGCTCAAATCAGCTCTCAAAGAAAAGAAATCACCGGAGGAGACGAGAGTGACAGAGTATGAAAACAGAAGAGAGAAAAGTCCCGGCCACAGTGGTAGTTAGCTGGAGCTGGAACACACTGCAGCTAAACATTAATCTGACGATAAATGCTGAAATATGCAGAGAATTAAGAAGAGTAGGCTGCAGAAAAGATCAGGGGCCGTATTCACAAAGCTGCCTTACAACAAAAACTAAAGTGACAAAATTCTAAGAAAATTCTTATATGGTGACTAGGGATGTAACGATTCTCTAAACTCACGATACGATTCTCTCACGATTTATTTTACTAAATGAGACTGAAGACAAATGATGACTGGTGATTGGAGCTTCTCATTGTGGTGTCGATTAAATGCTGCATCATGTTGGTTGTGCTATTTGTGTAGTTCCCCGTCTTGACAGTTTTTGTCTCGTCTGTTATCTTCTCACCTCTTTCATCTTCTGTCTTGGGGAAGCCAAAATGTTTCCACACCTCCGATTTAAAAGACGGTGGTGCGTCCTCAATTTCTAAATCTTGCTCTGCAGCTGCCAGCCGCCTCTGCTCTACAGCTGCTGACACTCACGATAAGACTGCGATTCATTTTTCAGAGTACCGATGTGAACCGTGACACCTTTGAATCGTTTTATCACGATGTCACGATTGATCTTTGCATCCCTAATCATGACGCTTCCTAAGAATTTCCCCTCAGATTAAAGACAAGATCCTGGTAAAGATGTAAAGTTATTCAAAAAGCCTCTTAGCCCTTAAGAGAGCTCCTCAAGTGAAGATCAGAGAGGAGGATTTAAGAGTTTCTTACACAGAGAGGAGAGACGGAGAGAGAGGTGATCACAACATGAGTAATAAAATATAAGGATCTTATACGGAATATGTCATATGAGAAGAAGTCAATGAATTAGAAAAAGTTGTTAATTAAATTACTTTCACATCAGATTTGTTCAAGAGTAAGGTTGACGTTATGTTCGGGATCAAAAGTAATGTTCCTGGGTCTGTGGTTACAACAAATTTAACTTCATGTCGACCCCTGGTTCATATGTCGAGCTGACAAACACAGATGTAACAGCGCAGACAAAAAATCTCAGCAGGGTGAAGTGAAAACTGACCAAAATAGTCTGAGATGCGATTCTGTGAGCAAGAACACCCGGCATGCCCATTTTAACAGCTCCTTCTGCCAGCGCTTCAGCAAACAGATAGACCTGCAGAGAGAGAGAGAGAGAGAGAGAGAGAGAGAGAGAGAGAGAGAGAGACAGACAGAGAGAGAGAGAGAGACAGAGAGAGAGAGAGAGAGAGAGAGAGAGACAGAGAGAGAGAGAGAGAGAGACAGAGAGACAGAGAGAGAGAGCGAGAGAGAGAGACAGACAGAGAGAGAGAGAGAGACAGACAGAGAGAGAGAGAGAGAGAGAGAGAGAGAGCGAAACAGAGAGAGAGAGAGGGAGAGAGAGAGACAGACAGAGAGAGAGAAAGAGACAGACAGAAAGCGAAACAGAGAGAGAGAGAGACAGAGGGAGAGAGACAGACAGACAGACAGACAGAGAGAGAGAGAGAGAGAGAGAGACAGACAGAGAGCGAAACAAACAGAGAGAGAGACAAACAGAGAGAGAGAGAGAGATCGCATGAGTGACAATCACAACGGCCCTGTTATTTAAAAAAGTAATCTGATCAGATTATCGCTACAGGATTGGATCTAATCTCGAAAATGGGGTTGTTCAAAGGAATTAAAAGGATTCCGAAATCAGATTAGATCAGTTAATCCCAGTTTGTGTTTATCGTGATTAAACCTCGAGTGTGTGTTGTGTAAAAACTTGTGAGTAGGATTGGATTAGCTTTGATTAAAAAAGCTGATTATCCTGAGCCCAGCAGAAGAGAGGATTAAGGTGGATTTGGGGAAGTTTGCAAGACGAGTGCATTCTTGTCGCTAGCTTTAGCTTTTGACTCTGCACATGCACACTGAGTGCAGAGGACGTGAATCTGTGCGTGAAGAGACGGGTGGGAAAACTGTCCAATCCTTTCATTCAAGCAAAATGGAAAAAATGTACACGACAGACCTGCGACAAGCGACACATGCTATTTTGTTTTTCTGTATTTTTATCAGAGCGCTCACTTCCTGACAGCAGACGATCATGTTTTGTTTGCGGTCAGAAAGGGAAGGCAATATTAAAAAACTAAAACCTGTTGGAGCCTTATGCATGTTTTATTTGTTGTCATTTCATCTTGATGTGCTTTCACACATGCCACACACAGCCGTCTGTAAACAGCATTGGGCTTGTTTGCAACTGACCAGGGTAATTAGGGCATTGTCCTTAAATTAATTACTTATCTGAATCTCATTAGCAATCAAAATTAATTCCTTTGTTTTGATTAAGTCCTATTAGTCTGCCAGCAGTTACAAAATCTTCCCTCTTAACGTATTAAACAATCCTGAAACCCTTACAAAAGCGACTCCGCTCCCGCTCAGTCCAGTGTGGATGTCGATCCAGGCCTCGGGTCCTTCCTCCACCAAACCACAGTGGTGCAGCAAGGTGCGGAGCAGAGCTGCATCCTCGTCCTTTGCACGGGATCCGCGGGCAAACAGGAGAGCCCCCTCTTGAAGCACACACGGGAGATTTGGCATCAGTCTGATGGCGACTGCATTCTCTGGCAGGAGCTGGGAAATAAAAGGAAAAAAAGGAGCATTACTATAGAGCTCCTGTTTACTCAGACAATCACACCACCATGCAGGCTGGTACCTCACCTCCTCTAGTGTTGCCAGAGTCACTCCTGCAGCGACAGACACAACAATGTGACGGTCAGTGACGTATTGTGAGACCTCGCTGAGAACTCGGGGAACCAGGTGAGGTTTGACAGCGACAAAAACCACATCTGAGCCGCAGACCACCTCTACGTTCGAGTGAGTGACGGGAATCCCGAGCTCCTGAAAATCAATAGAAAGGGAGATTACTGACCAACCTGCGTGTAGAAACGCTCCCACAAACACAACCCATACCCACGTGTAAGACTAACAATGTGCTCATCTTGTCAAAAAAAAAAGGAACTATTTAGGAAAAATAAAAAAAGAGCACAAAACCTACTCAGCATTTGGTCCATGCTGCTCAATTGAGAGGATTTACTGCTTTTCTTTTTTTCTGTCCTATCTTTAATCCAGTATATATGGATTACCATTTGTTGGTTGTGCAAAACATCACTGAGGGCTGGAGGACATTTTTTATGGGCTGACATATTGGTAACATGTATTTATATTTGGTCCTCGTTGCTGGATGAAATCAAGCAAAGCAGCTGATCTCATCCTCTAGTTGACTTCATTTTCCGATGTGCCGTTTCTCTCTTTCCTGTCATCAAAGTTTTTGTATTCACCAAAAAGGTTCAACGAAATCACTCATTGTTGTAGGCTATGTGGTTTGTTATTTTGTTGTCATTAAATAACACACGGAGGATTTGTCTGCGTCACTGTTGCTATGGTAACTCGTCTTAGATACTGTCTGCATCGCATTCATTCCGAACAGTCAACAGGCTGTTAAGCTGGAACTAAAACAATATGAAAGTAACAATATGGAAACAGGCTTTATGCTGATAGGGTCATTTGCTTTTGTAGCTCATAAAGAGACGTCAGAATTAATTCCAGTCTCTTTTATAACCAGGTAAAACACATCACAGGAGCTGTAAGGTTTCTACATAAAACCAATTTAACATGCATGACATGCAAACTGATCTCTCTACTCAGACTATGAATAAGAAAAAAAGACACGTGCAGGACTGTGCTGGGTTAGTTTGGAGGCTAAACATCCCTTCACAAGGATAACTGATCGTATAAACAGTAACTGTGATCCTAAACATAACTTTAAAGTGTCCTGCAACCCCGTCTGTCTTCATGACAACATAAGGGGCACCAGTAGCCTAGTGGTTAGTGCGTGCGCCCCATGTACGGAGGCAATAGCCTCTAAGTGGGCCGCCCTGTGGCTCCTCTCCTGCAAGTCGTTCCTCACTCTCTCTCTGATTTCTGATTCTATCCACTGTCCTGTTTGGTATACAAAATCCCCGAATAAACCTTTATAAGAAAAGACAAAATAAAGAAAAATAAAGAAGTCAAATACCTGAAAGCGTCCGAGGTTCCTTGCGGAGGGAGCACTCACTCGGATGTTTAAAGGGAGAACATTTCCTGTTAGGGAACACAGGAGACTGTTAGGGAACACCTCAACCTCAAACCTCTTCTGCTGTTTCAAAGACTCTTCACTGACTCACCAGACAAGATGCCCTTAGCGATGCCAAAGGCCATGTTTCCGGCACCGATAAAGCCGATCTTCAGCTGTGTGTCCATCTCAGGGTCCATTTTGATCTGAAGCAAAAGGAGGGGAAAGGATGTGAGAGTTAAACATCAACAGCACACAGTTATTAAAGTTTAACAACGACCTTAAAATCACAGGACGACCAACAACACAAAACTGTTCATGACCTGTTTCCACAGCAACCACATAAACATCACTAGTGTGTGTTATATACAAACAACTAAAGCTATCACAGCTGCTTTAATTAATAAGACAATTATTTAGAACATGTTTCAATCATCTGGAAAGTTTTACAAGCAAAGACGCCCTTTAAGAATCTCTTATTCTGACTTCTCAAACGTGAGGATTGGATGTTTTTCTTAGACATGAAAGTAAATAAATGCTAATTGGGTTTGGAACTGATGGTTGATTAAAAGAAGCAAATTGAAAACATTTCCGTTGACAGGATGGACAGCACTTTTCATTTTTTGACACCGACATGCAGCCCTTTAAACAATCTGACTATTGTTTTAGCTAGAGCAAAAATCATTTTCAATCAAGAATCAGTTATACGTGTATTAAATGTATCGAGGTGCTTCTGTCTTCCAGAATAAACTCCCTAACAGCGTGCACACTCTTAAAGGGCTTTCACACTTGCAGAAAACTCCTAAAAAACTCCTGATATTTTCTGGAGGAGCTGTATGTGTGAACACAAACAGCTGAATTTTTCACTGAATTTTTTTCACTTCACCCAGAGTTTCTCCTGCCAGCTTCCTAGTATTTTTTCTACTGCAAGTCCGAGTGAGAACTATCCGGAGAACTCAACTCGAGCCAACAGGAGAGAGGAGTGACATTTACATCCTGTGTCTGCTGCACGGTGCATAGACTGTCTGCAAGGGATGGCTACGATCTCTGTGCACGTAATCACGTTTTCTGTTGTCCAATATGTCAGGAGAATATCCGGAGCAGTCCGTCTGAAATTATCCAGATATGTTCAGGAGTGCATATGTGAAAAGCACTTTTGTCTCTTTTGTCTACAGGAAAGCAGAAACATGTACAGATTGAATATGCAACTTTGTGTTGAATAGAGCTAAACTTAAAAAAAACAGCTGAACTATTATGGAGAATATCTTCTGATTTAAAAAACAAACATCTGAGGCTAGAAAGGAGGAGACTTTCACACTTCTTTATAGCTGGCAACGTTTTGAAGAATTTACTACGTCTAATCCTTCGTCTGTACGCTTACAGCACTCCAAAAGATATTACCTGTCTTCACTGTATAATGTTCTGTGACATGTTGTATCACTTCAAGTGAAATATGTAATTTTGGGACAAACAGATGCATTGTGACTCTCGACTAGTTTCACATGTGTACAAGAGACCGGATTACTGGGAGAAATCAGGTTAAAGCAGGAAACCAGATAGCGTAGAAAATCCTGCCGGACAGTTGGTGAGTAATCAGATTTCTCCCTCCTCCTCCTCCTCCTCCCTCATACATGGCTGCTGCCACAGCCTAGCTTCCCCATCTAGGGCGTTGCAAACTTAATCCTCAAAGACTTTACAGGGCTAAAAGAGCGGGTTTCTGCAGCACAGGAACCTAATCTGATTTATCCATCGAGCGTGTAACCTGATTACGTTTCAGCAGGGAGGTGGCTGCTAAAGCTGGGGGTGATCAGATTTATAGTTCACAGGGATCTACGATAAACAATGACGACTCATTGTTTAACCTTTTCTCTAATGTAATTTACCTTAAAGTGCTTCTTTTGGCATCAAAAATATCATAATTTATGGACTTAGAAATAAATCGACCAATCACGGGAGAGTGGGAACAGGACAGAAATCTCTGGATACGGAGGGATTAAAATACTTAGGCTTTTGTACCATAGTAATTTAGACCCAGCACATAAGGTCAATAAGGTCAAACTAATGCAGCTTTACTCAACTGCCCAGCAATAAATTCCACTCTCTCATGAACTTGAGGATATTTAATACCATGACCACTGTATTCGCCTTTTTTAACAAATCTATAAGCCTCCAAAATGACCATGACGCTGAACCAACCCCTCTTTTAAAAACTAAGCATTAAAACATCATGAATGAAGGATGAACTGGAGGACTGCTGTATCTGGCATTTTTGGTTTTTGCAAGGTGAACCTGCAGAAATGTTTGGAAACGGATGCATGCATCTGGAAACACATGAAGGAAATGCAACCACAGTTATGATCTGATGACAGACTTAAGGAAGAGGATTAGAGCCAGGCATGAGAAACACATAAAGATTATTATTCAACTTCGAGAAAAATGTAGAAATGTTGAGAAATAAGTTCAACTGTTGAGGAAAAAAGTTGAAATCTCGAGAATAAAATTTAAATACAAATTTGAGAAAGAAGTCAGTGTCTCAAATTGTAATTCAACTTAATTCTCTACTTTCTCAAAATTTCTTATTCACAATTTTTTTTGCCAACATATCAAATTTATTTTCGACATGTCGACTTATTTCTCAAAATTTCTTATTTTCATTTTGACTATTTTTTCGAAATGGCAACTTTATTTCAAAATGTTGTCTTTTCTCAACTTTTTAACTTTTTTCCAGACGTATCGATTTGAATTTCGACATTTGGATTTTGTTTTCGACATTTTCACATTTCTCAAACTTTGGACTTTTTTTTCAGAATTTCTTTTTTTCAGTTCAACTTTTTTCTTGATATATCCATTTGAATTTACACATATCAACATTATTCTCGACATGTTGACTTTTTTTTCTCGACTTTCAATTTCGTTCTCGACATTTTGACTTTTTTCGCACCATTCCGAGACTTTTCGTGAAATTTTATTTTAACTTTCTCAACATTTCGCCATTTAGTCTCAACATTTTGACATTTTTCTCGAGGTGCATTACGGAAAAAAAAAGTCTTCCTCGTATCATTATGTATTTCTCATGTGTGGCCCTAATCGTCTTCCGTACAAACTACATCGCACCCACGGTGTCACCCCTACAATTAAATCCAGGTTCAGGCTCTGGTTAGCATTATCCGCGCAGGGCTGCGGCCAGTGCAGCATTGACGCATCTCCATCAGACTCTTCTGTCCCTTCATCGTTCCTGTCCGAGTGCACCCCAGCTTCGACCAGGGGGTGCCTGGACTCCATGATATCGACCATTGTCTTTTCATACCTCCACCAGCCTTGTATTTTGGTCGGCGCGGAGGAGTTTGGTTCTCTCTTGCGCTTGTAGTACGCACTTTTGAGAAGTTTCCATCGGAACTTTAACTGGTCCACAGATCTCTGATACCCGGCCGCTGTCATCCTCCTGTGTGCCACTTTAAAGATTTTAGCATTCCTTACTTTCCTACCGTCCAAGCACTTCTCCATGTCGAGCTCTTTGAGGATTTCCAGGAATAACTCCGTCTCTTTCACGTCCCAGTTCTGCTTCTTGATACCAGGGTCTTCCATTGTTATGGCAACGCAGCCTCGCAAGCTCGTGACAGTGAGTCCAACGTTCCAACTGTGCACACGGCTAGGATGCTAATTTGTTGCTAGCATGTTTGCTCAAATCTGGCCGTAATTCACCGAAAAAACGCGCCTATAAAATCACAGAAGCCTCCAATTTAAAATAGCGGGATTGTAGCCCTGCTGCTGCTGCATCCAGCTAGACACAGCCGGATCATAATCCACCACGGATGAGATTAGAAATACAACGCACGTGTAGTGGTTGTTGACTGGACAACCATAAAATAACACGGAGTGACATAAACACGATGTCAGGCGATGCTGTGGAAAAAACACCGGTTTACGCTGCTGATGGCAGGATATGTATTCACCTGGTGGTCTTCCAGATTAGCTGATGTCCTACAGCTCAACGAGTAGCTTGATTCAATCTGTCTGTGAGTTTGGGAACACCCGGAGAATCCAGCAGAGGTCCCGAGAATTTGCGCGGTGTTGTTGTTTCTTGTATCCGCTTTTTGCTGTGCCAGCCGGGCGGCGCCGTCAGCATTCTCGTCCACTCATTCCACGTATGTCCCCACCCCGTTCTACCAGTGGTATAAATCAAGCACATCTCATGTACGTCATCACAGACCATGCGAGCGTTCTGATTGGCTGCGTCCTCGTCGTTTAGGGCGGAGACGTGGTGGACCGAATTTAGCTGTCATTCAAATCAGCTGTGAAGCAAGCGAGGAGCTTCCTGCGAAGTTAATGAACAGGTAGGTGAACCAGTGATAGTTACATGTGTGCGTATAATCCAGCGGATTGCTCTAACAATGTTTTCTGAATGTGATGCACTCTATTACAGTTTTTAATGGCTTTTCTGCGCTGTCTTTTGCAAGTTGACAAGAAGCATGCGTGATACTTTTATGCATTTAGTTCCAGGGAGATCAACTAGAAGATATTTTCTCTTTAATCCTTGTAAAATATGCATGAGGTAATTATGTGTATTTTAAAAGAGCGTAAATGATGCTGCAGTATATACTGAGTAGGAGCGCTTATGCAGCAGAGCAGACATGCCTGGGCAAGCCTCAGTGTGGTCCTCCTCCACCTCCCAAAAAAAGGAATGAATAAATAAAGTTTTGATTAGTTTTTCATATAAAACAGTTACACAAACGCTGCATGTGCATACAAGGCGTCAGAAATGCACATGTGTAAGAAACCTCCAGAATGGTGTGTGTACATTTTCAATTAATCAATCAAACCGATCACTTTGTGGCTTTGTTGTTGTCGCCATCTAGCGACGTATTTGGCAGATGCACCCTTTAGACGTCAGGTAATTTGTTGTGTAGGATAATTATATAGACTCACTCTTGTTTGTTGTTGTTGGTAAACATCAGAAAATACTGTTTAGGAGTATTTAAAGTAGAACACATGCTATGAGGTGAGTTCTGTAGCACTTTTTCAGACCAAAACCTTCTGTCCATGCCTAGATCCAGGACAAGGTGTTATGGGGATAAGGCTTTTCCAAACTTCCAACACCCATCTCTCATATCCACTTTTGGTATTTAACACTCACCTTAAGACATATTTCTACTCAATTGCCTTCAATTTTCAACAACCCACCAAGCTCAGAGATCATATCTCTGTACGTGTTGTGTTCCTTTGCACATCATTGTTACCTGTTCTTTCATTTTGACTGTTTTTGTTCTTTTCTGTTACTGTCTTCTGCTTTGTTTTTCCTCCATCTGTTTAGAACTTTGGATTTGAGACCGACTGATATGGGATTTTTGCGGCCGATATCGACATTAGGAAGACAAAAAATCAGATACAGATATATCGTTGATATCTTTCTTCTTAGATCTATGTTCAGTCTGTTTAGATAGATCTAGATTTATTAAAAAAACGGTGTGTTGATCCCTCAAATGCAGTTATCAAACACTTATGGAAAAGATGTATAATGAAGAAAAGATGGTCACTTAACTGGAACATCACCGCTTGACACTCTGGAGAGTGATAGTGCTTAATATAGTCTATTTAGCGCCCTCTGCTGGTGACAGCCAGATCTGCTAGTGTAATACAATGAAATGCTGTTTGACTGGTACAAAAATACAATTAGCTGATACTGATAGTCACTGGATATGCTCATATTGACCGATATGATCAGCTGACCCTACTTTGGATTAACTGTGTTGTGTGGAAAGTGCTATATGAGTACATTTGAGTTGACGTAGACTGAAAAATGTAAAATACAATTAATTTGGACACAAAAATCCCGCAAAAAATAAGACGAGGAGAATAGAAATGTTTCTCAAATGATGAAACTGATGTGTATCTTTAGTCTCCAAGCAGCACAACTTGTGAATGGTGGAAGGAAATATCTAAATGTATTTCCCAAACATTTAGCTGTTTTTAATAAATGTTTCAAATCTTTCGTCCATGAAGATTTTAAGTGGAAAAAAAGATTCTGATCTGTAAATGATATTGATTTCTTCTGTGTTCTTTTGTAGAGTTATGGGTCGTCTCCTGATCCGTCAGCTGTGTGTCCTGCTGATCAGCATGCTGTTCTGTCAGTGTCCGGGTGTCAGCGGCCTGTTTGAATGGATGAGACAGACAGCGGCTCCTTCAAAAGCAGCAGCAGCATCTCCTCCTCCAGTAGCTCCGGCGCTGCTCGCAAAAGATGCTCAGTTCGAGTTAGCCACTGCAGACGAGAAGTTTTTGGCTGAGGCAAAGCACATGGAGATCAGCCCGTTAGACAGCTGTCATTACAGGGTAAAATTCAGCTTCTTATCCTTGAAATTGGGATTAGTGTGGGTATATGTAAGGCTGTCTTGATAAATCACAATTTTGACAATTTAATTTGATAACATGTTAGAAATGTCTTACTTTTCTCGTTTAAATTTAGAACAAAATGAAACAAAATTACTTCAAACTACTAATTTTGACAGTCCAATAGCCCACAAGTTTGTTTACATCGGGGTTTTTCAAAACAGAAAGTCTTAACATTTTGGTAAGAAGATGTCTTGGGCTTAAAAATGAAATGAAAGGCAAGAAAATGTTATTTTCTTTGACGGACACTTCCTCTTAATCGTTGTAGACTTCTTAGCAGGGTTACAGCTGCTTTGGTTCACCAGTACTGATTTTAATATCATGTGAATAAAGCTCTGTACCTTTTTGGTAGGTGGTTGCCCGACTGAAGGCGAGCTGTGACGGTCTCTCAGAGGAGCAGCTTGCAAAACTCGGTGTCGTACTGTTCAACTGCCAGGCAGAGAGTGAGGGACGCCAAACCTACCCGTGTACAGAGGAAATGGTAAACGTTTGTTTGATATAGGAAGTCGTTTTTTCGTTGTGGATCTGTTTTTTTGAATCTCATTTTGATGTTCCAGACTTTAAAAGAGTGCACAGCAGACATGGATTCAGACACATGGAACGCCTACCACATAGTGAGCAACAGAGCGCGCTCAGTTTGCTACGCGACTCGACAGCAGCTCTTCAGGCGCAGAGCAGAGCACACCGTGAACGCTCTCATCTCCACCGCCACCAATCAACTCGACACAATGAAGGACCTGAAGGTGGAGTTCAGATTCCTTTCAAAGTGTACAGTTAAGAATGAGATCCTGCGATGCTTTGATAACATGGCGTGTTGTAACAGGAGGGCCAGCTGCAGCTGAAGGAGCTGACCGCAGCCTCCCTGAACAAGCTGCTGGACGGTCACAGCGCCCTGCAGGAACAACAGGGGAAACTGTACGAGGGTCAGGAGCAGATGGAGAGCTCACTGAGGAACAACCTGGAGCGTCTGGGTCAGGAGAAAGCTCTCATCGCCTCGGGACAAGAACTGGTAGCCCAGCTCATTCACGGCATCACAGAGAAAATGGGTGAGAGCTGGTATATTTTATAACTCAAAATTCATTTAATATCATAGCGTTTGAAATGATGATCACCTTCATCCTGTCGCCCTCTGTAGAAAATGTGAGTGAGCATCTGCAGATCCAGGGCTCAGAGGTGCAGGACAACCACAACGCCATCGTCAAAGACCTCACAGACGTCAGACACCAAGCTCAGGACATCTACCAGAAAATTGGTAATCAAACTGAGCATCACTTTATCGAAATTAACCGCACCGTTTTAAAACATGTTCAAACGAGTGCTGTTCTGTTTGTTTTCTTCATTCCTGTGTATCCATGTCTGATCAGATCACAGCATGTCAGAGTTCCTGCAGTACCAGGACCAGACCTCCCAGTACTACACGGACCTGATGAACAAACTGGAGCGCATGAACAGCACACTGGGATTCCTGCTGCACTACCTGGATAACATGCAGAGCCGCATCGAGGAAAGGCTTCACACGATCCAGGGTTACCTCGGCTGGGCAGGTGAGACATCAGACCCATGGTGACCGGTCTATAGCGAAGAAAAAAAGGAAATGAAACAAGAGATGTTCAGTTAGTTACACAAAACCAAAATTGTGTAGAGCCTTGTCCCAACACTATTTTTCATTCTGTTCATGTAGGAACCAACCTTTCCTACAAAGCAGTCCATACAATTTTAATTAAATTATTTTGAGTGTTAAATATCTTGCACAAACAAATCAACTCACAACAACAAGCCGTGAAGGACAGAATATGTTGTGGTACCGGACCACACAGTGAAATTTTTGGATGATCAAATCTTCTTCTGCAGTCACGAGATGAGACGTCCTGATAAGAGCTTTTCTTGTTCTTCTCGATTTTACAGGTTTGAGCTTGACAGCCATGTGGACGTGTGTTGCACATACAGGATACTTTGTACTGTGCGCGGTCCTGCTTACATTCCTGCGTTGTCCTGGTTTCTCCCGAGCCATGCTGCTGCTCACCGTCCCTTTGAACGCCGTGGCTGAGGTCAACCAGCAGCCGGCGTTGGATCTGACCAGCCTCAGCCTGCTGCTGCTCACGCTCTCTCTGGGTACAAACTTATAATGCACACAAAATAATGTCTCGCATGTTTTCCTGGATTTATCACAACGACTTTTTTTCTTGTGTTTAGGTCACTGGTTTGTGAATCGGTTGTGCGCCTGTTTCCAGTCCAAAGGAAAGCCGGCCGCTCCTCTTCCACTCGCACCCTGTGACATCGTGAAACCACAGAAGCAGCTATTTTCATCCTGCCACTCATTTCCACCGTCCTCCACACCAGAGAAGTGAGCCTTACTTTTATTACTCTATAACCTGGGCATTTAAAGGGCACATATTCTCTTCCTTTCCAACCAGTTTAAAAAAAGTCTCAGGGGTCACCAAAACATGAGTGTGAAGTTTCTTGTTCTAAATCCACTCTGAGCTCTCGCCGATGTTTTGAATTTGGACTGCAGTACCCATTGTAAACTCTAGGTGTCAGTGACATGTTGGTCCTCTAATGCAGAGCTTGACTTAAAATATCTGAGAAGTTGCTTAACTAGTTAAGACAACTGTCCTGCTATCTCCTCCAGAGATGTGAAAGACGGCTTCATGGAACAAGACGACTTACTGAATCAGGACAGCTTCATATCAGGTGTGAAGTCCATTCTTTTAATTTTCTAACAATCAACTTGTTTACAAATGATTTCCTCAAATAAAAGTGATGCCATACTAGTCTCTCATACTTGCTCTCCATCGTGTCTTTGTATACAGGCGCCCTCGGCATATCAGCGGTGTCCCCTCCACACAGGAAACCAGTGCCAGGGTCCAGATTCACGCCGATTATTGGCACACCCAATCACTCGACTCCCAGGCTCGCCCCTCTGCTTCTTTCAGGGGTGAGCAGAAAAATCAAACGGGTTACGAAAGATAACGGACAGAATTTTTAAAATGAATAGTTTAATTAGTGGGTTTATTTTTTTTTTAGGCTCTGGTTGACAGTATCCCCCTGAGGAACCTTGATGGTTTTGATGCAGTGAACGACTCGCGTGATTTCGGGAACGACTCCCGGAGTGCGAGTCCTGCACCGTCGATGGTCAGCAACAGGTCAGGGTTGGACACCTTCGTGGTCACATCTCTTAACATGAAAAATTTGAGGCAGTCATTGTCATCAAAGTTTTGTTTTTCTCTCCGTCTTTCCCGGAGCAGCTCTCTGTCAGGCCGTCAGCTGTGCAATGGCATCACCAAAACAGGAAAAGCGTGTAAGAAGAGAGCCGTGCCGGGACTGGAGTACTGTAGAGTCCACGAAGGGGGGCTCACCTCGTATGTTCAGTCGTGATATCCTCAGATATTTGTATTATTATTTGCGAGAGAGGTTTTTATCTGCAAAATGTGGTACATGTACCTGTTACTGTTTGGTTTCTGTGATTCTCCCTGTTTCCCTTTAACATTAAGTTGCTTATAAGCACTACATTTGAAATGTTTGCATATACTTGTATTTTTATGTCATGTTTTTAACCCTGTATTTTTTAAGTTAATAAATTATTTCTTTACCTATGATTTAAAAAAGCTGCATACAATCATTGTGTTGTTTTTCTTCTAAGGTTTCTTTTTTGTTGTTAGTAAAACAATCAGATTGGAGAAGAGTTGAGTATTTGATGCATCATTCAAAAGAGGATATCTGGGCGTTTGTTCCGCCCCTGGTCTTCCTCTTGTATCTCTGCCATGTTGGAGTCATGAAAGATTTTAAAGAAGAAACAGTGTTTTTGTTTTTGACTGGTGCTGGTCAGCAGGCCAGGGAAAACGTCTCCTCTTTATTCTGACAGCGAGACGCTTACTGTTTACGAGCTTTGCAGCTGTAAGGCCAGCTGTCTGTTTAAATACAGAGCTCTTTGGGGGAGCTGTCATTAACTAACTGCTTTCTTGGCAGGTGAGGATTTTTTTTAGTGAGTATCTTATTTTTATATAGAAGTGTTGTTGTCAAGACCACACTACAGAGACCAAGACATACCAGAGTGCTCCAAGACCAAGACTATAGATATCACCAAACTGTTTAGAGTATCCTTTACAGGAGCCCTGAAATATCTGGAAATATACGACGCTATATGAAAAACTACCCTATGCTTTTTTTAAATGCATAGGATGCCGTTTGGTGACGGCAAAGTTTCATTTGATATGTTTACCCGAGTGAAGATTGTGCTGTGCATACATTTTGGTTCCTAGAAGAAAGCGGCGAGTCCTCACTGATTTCCGGTGAAGTTATTTGAGGAGGTCCCCTTTCCTAAAGTTGTCAAAAGATGGGAGCTAACGGGAGGGCAAAGAAGAATATAATTCTGCGACCAGTACGTAAGGGTTATATTTTATCTTCCATTCCAATGGGTGTGAATGTGTAGGTGTGACCTGCGATGTAAAAGCGCTATGAGTAGTCAGAAGACTAGAAAAGCGCTCCAGTCCATTTACCATTGAAATACTGAAACCCAGAGGCGCCGGTGGCAGAGTGATTAGGGCACGCACCCCTTGTACGGAGGCTGTAGTCCGGCTAGAATCTGCCCTGTGGCTCCTTTCCCGTATGTCATTCCCCACTCTCTCTCAGTCCCTGATTTCCGACTCTATCCACTGTCCGATCTCTACAATAAAGGCATAAAAAAAGCCCCAGAATACATCTTAAAAACCTACAAAATCCCCCCAAAACATAAAGACTTCACCTCTGACATCGTGGACAGTTCACCAGTAAATTCAACAAACATCACATGTATAAAATATTTATTTAGTTGGTGGCAATATACTGAGTTAAAAAACATCCAAGCCACCAGTTAACCAAATATACCATAAATCTTTCTTTTCTTTAAATAAACTCAATCATTCAAACACGTCCCAGATTTTTCAAAATAAAAGGTTCTTCAGAAATGAAATGTCGAAAAGCTGGAAAAGAAGAACACTTGACATCGTGCCAGCACTTGATTTCTAGGTTAGGGCATTCAATTAAAACTTGAAATGTGTCTCACTGCTGAAAGTGGAAAGTTCTACACACAGGTAGAAAAATACAAAGCCTAGAATTACATAACTCATTAAAAATCCTTAAAAGAAACAAGTCTTCTAAAACAACATAGAGTTAGTGTTGCAGATCTGACTTCAAAGTGAGATGTTCAGTCCATCCGCCTGCGTGATCAGACAGAATCAAACTGACATGACTTCCTTCAGTAACAGTCATCGCGCCTGTGCAGATGAACCTCCATGTTTTCTTCTAACCACGTCCACCTCAGCAGAACCATCACTTTCTCTTCTTCTTTCCTCCACCAACAGAACTGCTCCCGAGTCGACAGACTTTCCACCGAGCTTGATTGTCAGAGGTTTCACTTCCGTGCTGAGTCATAGTTCGCGACAAACCAATCACAGGTCTCCTTTAAAGCTGGAATGAGATGTAACAAAAACACTCAATTATCATCACACGTTCTAAATACGTGCACTGCAGACGTTAAAATAACGACCATTGAGTCTGTCCCACCTTGATTGAAGGGTGTGAAGGTGAAGTCTGGCAGGTAGCGGCACAGCTTTGCATTGCTGGCCGTCTTCTTGAACTGACCGTCTGCTTTACTCGTATCAAACTAAAAAACGGACAGTAAAGGAAACTACATGGCACTCTCAAGATGATGAGAAATATTTGAATACCTTAACTCCCCCTTTCATAAACATTGTAATTATGATGGCATGCAAAATGGGGGAGGCTATGGCTCAGTTGGTAAAGTCGGTCGTCTCAACCAGAAGGTCGAGGGTTGAGGGTTCGATCCAGAGCTCCTGCAGCACCATGTCCTATGTGTCCTTGGGCAGGACACTCAACCCCAAGCTGCTTCCGCTTCGGCGTATGAATGTGATTAGTTACTTCTGATGGTCACATTACACAGCAGCCTCTGCCGTCAGTGTGTGAATGTGTAGGTGTGACCTGCGGTGTAAAAGCGCTTTGAGTAGTCAGAAGACTAGAAAAGTGTGATACAAGTCCATTTACTATTTACCAAAACATTTTGAAAGGAAATTGAGTCATCCTTGCAGACAGCTGCGTCATTCAGGTCTTTGCAGTGTCTCAGTCAGACCCTCTCATTTTTGTAATCATTTGAAACGTTTATTCCAGCAGCAGGACACAGTCTGTGTTTGGCGTCTACGCTCCGGTCTCATCACTCCTCGCAGATTTATGTGACTTGCAGAAATTAGAGGACTGACATAATATCTTAAACCCCTTGTTGCAGCCTACAGGGGGATACTGGGGTGGCAGTGTGGCTCAGGGCAGAGCTTGCAGTAACCAGAAATCTTGCAGTTTAAATAGACCGCCAAATTGTGAGGATGTGTTTTCAGGTGAGTGGATAATGATGCGTGTGTGAAATCAGTGCAGCTCGAGTTGTCTGCCTGGACTAGCTCGCAGGCGTCGCTCCATTTTATGGAAATAAACTTGCAGAGAACTTGTTACTGACTGCTAAGACGGGGAATACAACGGGGAAATGCAGCCTTTTCACAGTCATACATTTAAAGGACCGGTATGTAGGATTCATGGAAGTGTATCAGTAGAAGAATGATCAGTGTTCTGTCCCTGGACTTTTGTGAAAGATCTGATTAGTAAGTTAAAACCCCTCTGAATATGTCAAAGAAAAAAGCACTTTATTTAAAAGGATACAACCACTTCTCCTCTGAAGTCCAGCGCTTCAACAACAGCTTCTGCCGCTTCCTTTATTGAGACTTCATCTTCCTCTCCAACTGCAAACCAGCAGACGTGACAGTGGCATCATTTTTTTATTTGATTCAGCTTCTTTCTTTTAAATCATGCTGTGTATGAGGACTCACCTGAGAGGATGACTGGGTCCACTTCTGGATAATCTCTCAGGACCCACAGGAAGAGACGAGCCAGGTCCAGAGAGTAAATGAACTGTCTTCTGGGAGTGCCGGAGCCCCAGACCACCAGGGGCTTCCCCTCCTCTAACGGTAAACAGAAATACAGGATTAATACGGTCACATTTATACAGACCATGGACACAAACCATTGCTACAATCTTTAGCATCGTATAGCACATTATAACATGTGATGTTTAAAATTAAAGGTAGAAAGGCTGTTAAAGCTGAATAAATGTGGGAGAATATAATGCAATATATCCCTCTGAGAACTATTGAAGGAGAAGATTAAAGAAGAAGCTGCAGGAACCAGGGTCTAAATTTAGATCTGGGCTAAAATATTGACCCCTAAAAAAGACCATGCTACTGGGGTAGTACTTTCAAAAGTTAAAGGGACTTTTGGGGGGGGCGCGTCTCTGATTGGTCAGGCACAGCAGGGTATTAGATCACCCAATATGTTTAAAGGACGGCAGCTGCAAGCCCAAAGCTTTGTTCCCACGTTTATCTGGACTGTTACAATTATGAAAAGGTGCAAAACCCACCAGACTAAGCACGACTTAAAGAACAGAGGAGCAAATGTTACATTCCTCTCATGAATATCCAAATAAAATACAGTTTTTCCTCTCTGTGCTTAAAAGGTGACAACACAACTTCCACAACAAAAGGGAAAAAAACTTTAAAAGAATTATCCAGTGGAAAAATGACATTTGTAAGATAATGTGACTTACTTTGGGCGATGTAAGCTTTGTGTATGAGGCCTGGCAGCACATGACCGTCCTCAATGCTGAAGTTGTCATGAGGGCCAAACACATTTGTAGGAATCACAGCCGTATAGCAGCGCCCGTGCTGCTGGAAATAAGCCCTGCAAAACAACATAGTACAGTTTAACACACAATCAT
This sequence comes from Tautogolabrus adspersus, assembly GCA_020745685.1. NCBI lineage: Eukaryota > Metazoa > Chordata > Actinopteri > Labriformes > Labridae > Tautogolabrus > Tautogolabrus adspersus. The sequence continues at coordinate 3,704,178 of CM036536.1, read as the reverse complement.
TATTCACGGCATCGTGTCAATTCAACAAACATGTTACAAGAGTAGAGTTCTCACCTGTTAGCAACATCAATCATTCTCTTTGCATAGGCATATCCAAAGTTGGAATCATGAGGTGGACCATAGTGAATCTTGAAAAAGATGTAAAGTCAGCCACTGTTTACAAACTGCTACATGCAAACCAACAGAACATAAACGAGGGTCTTTTTTGTTTACCATGGTCTCATCTATAGGGTAGGTGGTCTTATCGGGAAAGATGCAGGTGGAGAGACAAGAAACAACCTTCACCGCTCCAACTTCATGTGCCGCCTGCAGCACGTTATCATTAATGTAGATATTGTTTCTCTGGAGGGGACAGACACATCCGAATCAACAAAAACACATAAAAAGTCATTTCATGAGAAACTACATGAAGATAAAAATTATATTAACATATGCAGATTCATCTTTTTCAAACATATCAGCAGTGATAACAAAGGAGTAATGTCCTCCTACCCAAAAGTCAAGGTTGTATTTCATGTTCTTGAAAAGCCCCCCAACCATAGCAGCCAGGTGAATGACGTGGGTCGGACGATGTTTTTCAAACACAGCTCGTGTTTCATCCATGTTCCTGCACAGAGGTCACCATAATAAAAATGAGGTAATGTGCGGAGGCTGTAGGGCTTTTACAGGAAAAAACAATCTTGACAGGGGATTGAATTAAAAATGTAAACAGATAACAAAAATAAACTTAAGATATGTTTGACTTAATGTAAACAGATATAAGAGAAAAGATGCATGCATGCTAGGAGCAGCTATAGGGAGTATGTTCTCACATGAGGTTGGCATCTTTTGAGGAGAGGAAGATCCATTCTTCCCCCTTCTTGTCTCCCCCCTCCTCTCTAACCACATGCTGTATGGCTCTGCCCACCAAGCCGGACCCTCCTGTAACCAGCACCCTCAGTGGAGCAGTGTGTTCCCCCTGACCGTTCATCTGGAGGAAGCAAAACACAAATTATCCAGTGAGGTATAGGCTTTAAGACTAGCAACACATGATGTTAACAGACTTTAGCACATAAATGTGTAGTTATTATGGAACTGGCTACCTAAGTGTGTCTACAGGTGGGTGTATGCAGACGAACTAAGGTGTTTGCAGTGCTAAAGGCTCAGGTAAATGCCACGTCATACAACAGATCAGTATCACAGATGTATAATGTGTTCATGCTCATGACATTTAAATAACAAGCAAAAAAAAAGAGCACAATCAGCCAACTATATAGAGCCAAAGTCTCATAACTACGCTATGCAAAAAGCATAAAAGTATCTTATTCTACAAGCTTACCTTTACAATAACAGTATCCCGATGCAAACCTTTTCGTTGTTACCTGCTTCCTTTCATCTGAGGTGTAACGAGAGTTTTAGTAACCATGGAATCCAGCCACGGAAGCTAACGTTATTAGCCAAAGTTGATGTTAGCTAGCCTGTGAAAGGTGCTACATTCCTCATTTACGCAGCCTAATGAACTAAAACATAACTGTGTAACTAATATCGCACATTTGTAATATCAAAGTATTTTCTTTCCCTATGACACGCTAGTGCCGTAATTCAACAGTAACTTTGTGCTACACCGATATGTAAAGTAGGTATCCCTCGACCGTTAGCAGAATAAGAAAAGCCGGGGTCAAGATGGAACGTAACATTCTCCTTCCGGTTATGTACTTCAAAATAAACTTTTATGAACAAATAGCTTGGTCGTTCATTGCTCAAAAGACACATAATGAAGTTTAACAATTACTATTAAAATGCAAAAACACGACTATGCATTAAAATGTAAAGTTTAACAGAATAGCAGTTTTCAACGAAATATTTAGATTCGATGTCGTACTTTTATTTTTGGAGATACAAGTACGTTTCCGAGTTTGGTTGCGCTGTTACTGAATTCTCTCGCTACCCTGTGAAGAAAATGTCAAAAACATCCCTTTTTCTTAACAAAAACACTGTTTATATCATCATCAGACTTTTTTTCAATTCATGTAATATTTATTGGCTACATCTGTAACTGGCAGGAATGTAGAAAAACAACTTTGTAAATGTAAAACAACTTTTTTTTTTAATGTAAAACCAGTGTAAAACACAGTTTACTGCTCTGATTCGGTCAAATAACCACAGCAGTGCTCATATTCACTAGCCTACAACATCACTTCCTCTCCTCTGCCTTCTGCGATATCGCTTTTAAACAACAGTCAGAAAAGTAAATACCTGTTTATTTTTTTAAATTCCGCAAATAACTAAATAAGCGTTATTTATTTATTTATCTCCCAGTAACTTTTTATTGCGTAGCCTACATGAACTTGTATGTTTGAATTGTTAATGCAGCCAGTGAAAATGATTGTCTATTGTGTTCCCATTAAGTCTCAAAAATACACATTTATTATTGTTGTTAGTGGAGAGAAGGAAAAGTAATGTGGGATTTGTGTGTTTTCTCTTTTCAGAAAACATGACCAGCTTTCACAGAGGTCACCAAGATTATCATCAAAACAGTAAAACAAACGAGACAAGTTGTTGTTCACTTAGGTTTTTCTATTTTATGTTATCACAACTTTGAAATATGATTTCAAACCCAACACAGTTTGGGTTTATTCTGTTGCCAAAAAATAATAGGCTACAGCGCTTGCAATCGACTGCACATAAATCATCAGTTTATCCAATAAAAAATGAAACTTATTACTAATTCAGAAGTACCTTTCTGTAAACTGAGGTTTGAAATATGTGCCTTAAACCTTCGCTGCCAGTACAATACAACTGCAGGAAATTGAACTTTGTTTTTAAGCACTGAAAATGGGACTCCAAAAACCTTGACAGGAAATTGTTTTTTCGAAAGAATTGTCCTGGTTTCTTTGGATAATCCTTAGCCTAACCGTCACTAAACTTCACCGGACTCTTCTTTCCAAGGCCGCCCATGGGGGGGGGGAAAGGGGACTGGGGCCCAGTCGCATTGGAGGGGGCCCATGACAGTTGACAAAAACATAAACCATCCTAAATTTAAGCAATGATAACACTATTTTGTTTTACACCCAAATACTCACCCTTTTTTATTAACACAAAAAATACACACAGACTTGAATACCCATACCAGGACCTGCACAAAATAAGGATGGCAAAAAAGAAAGGAGACCCGGGCATTTGACTCCAAAGCAACAATGGCAGAGGATGCGAATGTTAGCCAGGAGGCTATCGCTACTGATCCAGTACGCATGCACTGATATGATTAAACGGCATCTGCAGAGGGCCCATTCACTCTGCCTGTCAGGGGCCCAGCCATTTCTTTGGGCGGGCCTGCTTCTTTCTACTTAAAATATAGGCTATTCTTACACAAAGCTAAGCTAGTTTATTAGTTGTTTGAAAAGCTAAATCTATGATTAAAGGGCAAAAATATAAGATCTATATTTCTTTAATTAGAAAATGTCAACAAAAAAATAAAAAGAAAGCCCTCACTTCAAAGATTTTGAATTATATTTTATTGGAATCGGCCCAACATCTTCCTCTGCTGGTTCGGTCTACTGAGGAGACGAGAACTTGCCGAGGAAGAGGATGGACTTGGTCTTATTGTGCCTGATGAAGAAGAGGAACGGGTGGTCGGCTGTGAAGTGTTCCTGCGGCCTTAACATACAGAACGCTGCGATGCCTGCAGTGGCTGCGGCCGCTTCCGTCCCCTCCTCGTTCACTTCAACGAAGGCTTTGTGCGCCACCGTAGACAGGAAGAGTCCTCCTTCGCCGTTCATGCCGGATAGATCTGCCCTTGCCGCGCAGAACACGTCTGCCATGCCCAGTTTGGCGAGCGGCTCGTTCAGCTCGTAGTCGTCCTCCAGCTTGAACTTGGGCAGTTTAAGAACGACTTCAGCGTTGAGGTCCATGTTATCCCTGTTTGTCCATTTGTCCAGCTGCGTCTGTGTTAGCTGTTCCTCCAGCTGCAACAAAAAACAATATGTTGTGTTTGTGTGCTTGGATTTGTGATTGACGATTCTCTCTCTTTTAAGCTTCACATTCAGCAATTGGTAACTTGTTGCTGCCACCTTCATGACGGTGCTGGACTATGGCGATGCTGTTTACACGCATCCTTGCAATGCCTACATGCGCTGAATACTGTCTACCATGGGGCACTGATGTTTATAACCGATCTTAGAGTCCTCCCTCACCACTGCTCCTTGTATGCTCGGGTTGGTTGGTCTGCCATGTCTTCCCGTACACTAAACCACTGGCATATTTTTATTTATAAGGGTATTCTTGGTCTGCTTCCATCTTACCTTCGGAGCTAAATACTGGAAGTTACAATCTTCCCTCCCAGGATTTATACCTTTTAACTTTCACTAAAGCCCGGACTGAATTTGGGAAAAAAGGCGTTCAAGTATGCTGCTCCCTCTTCTTGGAATCGGTTGCAAGATACTCTGAATCTTCAGGAGCTGGTTTCCTTGGATGTTTTAAAGGTCTTCTAAATTATCTGGAGTAGTGGTGTGCAAAACGGACCAAATTGCTAAACGCTTACACCATACCATAACCAGACCTCGGTGTCCGGATGCTTTGCTGACATTCACTGAACAGCTGTTGCTCTGTGCTTTGACAGGGACATGCGCACGTTACCACGTTTAAAAAAAACCAACAAATTAAAGTTTAAACGGTTGGCGATTTTACTAAACGTTTAGAAGTCACACCTCTAATCTGGAGGCAAGCATACCTGACTGTAGATGTTTTAACTAACTCGTATTGCCCTTTTTGATCCCTTGTTGTTGATGATTTATGACACATTTTGATGAATGCTTCTTATATTTATGATTCTTTTATTCATGTTAATTGTTGTTAAGTGTTTTATGTCTGAAACCCAGTAATTTGTGCTGCTGCCTGTCTTGGCCAGGACACTCTTGTAAACGAGATTCTTAATCTCATTGAGACTTTTCCTGGTTAAATTAAAAATCAATTAAAAAACATGACGAGCTTCATAGCATGCATTTGCTGCTGTGTTTATGTCAAACTGATCAAAGGGGGTCTGATGTTTGGGTCATTACAAGTTTATCTCTCATTAGCTTCTAGATGTGTACGTCATTTTACACTGTCATTCTGATCATTAGTTTTGGAAAGGTTGTGAAAAGTGAGCTTTGTAGAGCTTGTTTTCTGAAGACAATGGTGTCATATCAACTGAATTTAAAAAAAATGATGTTTGATAATGAAAAGACTCCACAAGGACCCTTCAAGAGAGGACGTTGAGTACCTTCAAGAGAGGGTCAGAGCCGTCTTCAGACTCCTCAGGCAGCAGGATGAACATGCTGAGCTCCTCATCATCGTACGGCAGCTCCAGGATCTGCAGACCGAACTCAGGGATGTAGTTGAAGGGGAGCGTCTTCACCTGGTGCATCATCTGGACCGGCGTACTTTCATTCTGACGCACAAGAAAGACATTGAGGTCAAAAGATCAAGTTAGAAAGTCTGCATTGGTAGGGTTGTAACGGATCCAGATTTTAAATATTGATATGTGTCTATTAAAAATCAAACAATATGAATACCTGTTTCAATACCAAGGATAAAAAAAACTGTCTTATGCACCTAATATTGGGTAATTGGATATTTTTTAAGTACGAAAAAATCCTGCAGGAGGCCGTTTGGAGATTTTCCCTTCATGACATCACAAAGGGCAGTAACCCCTCCCCCAGGTTACAATTCACTTAGCAGACGCTTTTATCCAAAGCGACGTACATCAGAGAGTAAGTACAACACTAATCCATTCATACACCGCCACCGAAGCAGCGGGAGCAATGCAGGGTTAAGTGTCTTGCCCAAGGACACATCGGACATGTTGCTCAGCTGGGGATTGAACCCTCGACCTTCTGGTTGAGAGTCGACGACTCTACCAACTGAGCCACAGCCGCCCCAGGTGGGTGACACTCCCACAGCTAGGTGTTTGTTCTGCCCTCTGAGTCTGCCTTCTCACTGTAAACAGTAGGGCATGAAGCAATAAAGCCCGAGCCACCCAAGCCCTTCCAGAGAGGGGCGTGGTCAGACACAGCTCATTTACATTTAAAGCTACAGACACAGAAACAGCCTGTTCTGAGCAGGGCTGAAATAGAGGGGTTTATAGGCATGATCAAATACAGGATCAGAGTGGATTTACAACAAGACACTTCACAGACATGTTTTGGGGAGCTCTGAGACTTATTTAAAGTTTTTGAAAAGGAGGAGAATATATGGCCTTTAAAATAACATAGAGCATCGTTTTACAAGGTATAAAAAAATATCGAAGAATTTACAATTTTGCCATTTTTAGCTTCTTGCATTCAAGTTTATATCTCAAAATCTAAAAACTTCAGCTTTAGTTTTCACCTGGTTGACTTTAAAGGGCATCTCCATGGTGTTCGCCACATCGAATGGGTGCTTCCAGCTCCCCTTGAAGTAAATGGCATTAACCAGAGCCAGTCTGGTCATTGGGTTGACTGTTCCTGGCTTCAGAAGATCTTTAATTTTATCTGAAAGGAAATAAACAAAGATTAAACAACGATTCGTAGAGGACACTGTGGAAAGATTGCTGCACAAATTGATTTAAAACTCGTACTTTCTGTCTGCTGCTCGACCCAGCTGTTGATCTCTGCCCTGCAGGCCTCTGAAGCTCCGATGAAATCCACAGACTTCAAGTCTGCCTGGTAAAACTTTTGCGTGGCTTCGAGGAATTTCTTTGTAAAGCAGAAGATAACAATCAGTGAATAACAACATAGATCTCCTGGAGCAACTCCTCATTACCGTAAAACTTCGTAATACTTTTCTTTGTCTATATTAATCACAACTTTGCAATAGAAGATATCTCATTCTGGATATTTATACTTTGGTTACATTCAAAACTATTCATTCACCATGGCATCTGAATTACATTGATGGTTACGGCTGTTTGTTATTCCCTGTGCTGTTTGTCCCTTCTCCCCTTCTGTTGTCTCCAGCTCTGCTCAGGTGAAGCTACTGCTTACTCAACGAGGTGCATCTGGCCTCAGAGCTTAAAGCCCAGCACTGGCTTCAGTAGGAGAGAGGCTTTTGGAGATGGGACCAGTGTGACACCCAGTCAGGGGTTGTGTGTTTGACTTTTGTGTAATCATTTAGTTTGTCTGTTACTAATAATCCCTTGGTTTTGACTTTGGTAAGGCTTATAAGGTGGGTTTATTGTGTCAATTTGTGGGTTGTTGTTAGCCCCATAGGGCCGCCTTATGGTGGGGTGTAACATTGATAGTCACAAGTTGAAAACTCACCGGGAGGAAGTTGGCTGTGCTTTCTCCATAGAGTCGGTTAGCGAGTTTCAGGATGTAGGATGCAGACGGTGAGTTGATGTCAGCGTTCAGAGTCTGAAAGTCTGCATGCACGCCTTCACCAGCGCGGAATGAGAGCGCCTGTGTGACAGTCAGGTACAAAACATTTTATTAAACCATCAAAAAGTTGTGTTATCCCAAACTCTTAGTCCTGAACTGAAACCATAGAAGCCTCAGTGACGTCAATCATTGGTTACTGAAAGGGGGAGGTCGCTGACTTGGAAATGCTTTCTCGACCTATCTTTCAGTCAACCTAAAACCAGGCAAAGAGCTGGCGCCGAGTCAGGTCTTAAGCCTCCTGACAAACAGCTACACCGCGCCTGCCCATCAATCAGGTCAGCCTTATTATCAATAACTCTTATCCTTCTTAAAAATCAAAACAAATGAGTAATAAATAAAAAACACCACACAGGTTGGGCCAATAGAGACAGAGAGTAATTCAGACCAATTTTGTTTTTTTAACAACATTGTAAACATGTTAATTTCTGAATAACTGGCTTTTTTGAATTGGGTGTGTATGTGACTTCCAGAGCTTTGGCACCCACCCTCAAGTGGACACTCGAGGAACTGCAGTTTTTTACACTTCAGCACTGGCTTCTTTTTCAACACTGGGGGTTGCTGCTTGACTAAAATGCAGACCGCAGCGAGCACCAACATCAGAAAAAAATCTTTGCAGCGAGGTTTCAAAATCAGGTGGAAAGCTTTCCCACAAGAGCGGTGGGTGTCATAGCAGCAGGTAGATACTGACATATTCAAAGAATGTAATACATTGGCATAATGTTATCAAATGTTCCGCCACAAATTGTATTTGTCCGGTGATTCAGTCATTCACCCTCCTGTTTTCAACACAGAAGTCATCAATCATGATAAAAGGAAGGAGACCAAAGCACAAAGCTCTGAGGATTTACTGCTCTTTAAAAAGCAAACATAGCATAAACTGCAGCTCAGTGTGTAACAGCCAGTTTGTATAAAGTCCTGTTTTATAGCGAACAATACTTGACTTTGTTTCAGAGGTATTTATTGAGGTCAAAGTACAGGCGTCGTTAGAGTTCACCTGCCTCAAGACACACCTTTTAGTCAGTGCTTGGATACACATCTTTGCTAGTAGGCTGAACTCAGAATGTGAAATGGAAACAGGCCAAGATGACTGCATTTTAAAACCTACATTGCTCATTATAACTGAGATTTCTTACCTGTGCCATCTGAGCCGCAGTGTTTCCTCTAGCTCCCAGGTAAACCATGGCCAGGGCCGAGCTGATGCTAAGCGGGGAGACAAAGATGTTCCCGGTGGGGTTCGCTTGGCTCAGGGTGCGGAGCAGGTTCAAGGAGAAAACGGTGTTTGAGCTGCTGATGGTGGCCATGACTGAAGATGTACACTTATCCTATAAATAGCAAACAGTGTTTTAAATGTGTTTACAACATGTAAGTCAACAGTGTGCTAGGTTATATTTCATAGCTGAGTGTGTTTACATGAAGCAAACTGCAACCTAAACACATTTTCTTCTAGTATATACAACTGACAAGAAGTACAGGGCCCATGCACTTTAACCAATGCCTCAGTTTACACATGAATGCAAAAGTGCCAGAGATGGCTAATGAGCTCATTTTAATCCTCAGTCCTGTCGTAGGTCATAACAAATTATCGGGCGATGCAAAAAAGGAGACCTGTCTCACATTAGCACTTCAACAAGTACAAAACAATACAACATGTATAAACGTTTAAATAAGTTACAAAGAACGTACATGCAGTGCCAGAGCCCAGGTAGTAATTTACTCATGTTTACTTCAAGCCATAGGAGTTTTAGAAACGATAAATATTTAAGTAGTGCTGTAATAATACAACATTTTTCATCTGTGAAACCTTCATGAAGCCTACACACCTTTACAGAATAGGAACAAGGAAACTATGTATTCTTAACCCTTTGATTGGACCCTACACTCGTCAAAAACGACCCCACATTAAGATCAGAGAGTGTATTTACAATTTGTTTGTCATTTTGGTTAATTTTTACATGCATTGTACTCAGAATGACTTTTTGGTCCACACCAGAAGATTTCGTAGTTTTCACTCTTTAACGTTAGAAAGTAAAAATACAAATAATGCAAGTAAACATCCTCCTTTCATTTGTAACTTTTGATCCAGTGATGTATCTAAGGGTTAAAGATATATACATTGATACAGGGAGTTTTGCTCTTTGTTAATGAGCCAATAAAAGTAAAGGTAAAACCTGAGCTTCTGTGTTGTCATTTCATCCACAGCAGCTGATTAGAAAACATTTAATGAATGCTCATGCAGCCTGAATCATCACTTTGGACATTCAGTCACAGACATCACCCGAGGTGGTGTGTAACATCACATACAGCAGTATAGGCTCTGGTTTAACCTCTGAGTTTAAGGTGTAGCCTAAGGAAGAACTTTTTAGATCGTTATAGCTACGAAGCTAATTATTCTTTAATACTTTTTAACCTTAAGCCTTGTTATTATTAAATGTTTTTACCACATTTATAAGCGACGTAAAACACAGCTGCAGTCAAACACACTTGATGCCTACACCATGGTGTAGTTGCAGCTATAAAGATGCGTTCAAGTACCCGGAAATAAACCCCGTATACGTCCATCTTTAAACAGCACGAAAGCAGGTGTGAAAACGAAAAAGCTAGTGTGTGTGACATGCGTCAGTAAAGCTAGTGTGCGTGACTGATCTTCAGGCCTGAATAAGCTGTGTAGTAGCTATATTACCTGATGTTCGTCCCACAACGAGTGAAACTCGCTCTTCTGTCCCGCACTGGACGAGTGCAAAAGTGAAAGTAAAACGTAAAGTGAGGCGGTGGTCCGAAATATCCCCCTGGAGAGAGAGAAAAGTGTCTGTGCAGTGGTTGTGGTTGAACCCAGCAGTTCACCTCTGCCCATTTATACAGAGCACAGACTGCTGCTGTCACCGCAGCTCTGTGTGGGAGGGACGCGTGACTGCGCGATAAGTCACAGACTGGAGACAAAAACACGCCATTATACTCACAGGACAAAAACGAACCGATTCAGGGATGTGAAATAAAGTTTGCAGAAGCTAACACTCAATGTGTGCTTTTATTTCACATTGAAATGCATACTTATTTAATTTTCTCACACATGCACATACAGAGACAGGGCAATACTCAGGACTTGAACCACACCCATCCGACGTTTCTGTTAGGCCACAGACCTGATACAATAGATAAATCATTTAAAGTATTTTAATCTTGCATTATCTGTTTGATTATGCCTAAAAAAATCCACTCAGCCTGGTATGTTACTCTGGTGCGAATGCCAAGTTCCTTTATTTAGTTTTCTGCCTAAAAAAATGATCAATGGGACTCCACAACTTATTTGAATATCAGAATTAGTCTACATTGAATCAAAGATGATCATATGTGCTTTGTCTTTCTTTAGTAACCTTTATGACACGTGTTACCTGTGATCTCTTTACCCTTTGCAGCTGATATTCACAGATGCTCGCAGGTGCGCTCAAGTAGGCTACTGCTTTGAGGGACTTGACTGCATATTTTCAGTATAATCACTTGATACTAATTCTTAGAAACCCGCATGATTTATTTGTAAATGGTAAATGGACTTGAGCTTGTGTAGCGCTTTTCTCGTCGTCTGACTACTCAAAGTGCTTTTACACCGCAGGTCACACCTACACATTCACACACTGAGGTGCAGAGGTTTCTATGTGGATTTTTATGTGGATTTTTGGATCTTCTGATATACTGTCCATCGGGTTATTAACTGACCCATTCATACACATTCAGAGCATTGAGGTACTGAGCATTGAGGTACAGAGCACTGAGGTACTGAGCATTGAGGTGCAGAGGACTGAGATTTAGAAGGGCTCGCATTGGGAAGATCCTGATCCCTGCTGTTAGAGCTGTTCTGAACAAAAGTCCTCACTGAACATGCCAGAGTGGGAACTCTAGATTGTTATTTAACTTTGTTTGTTTTATACTCTGTTTTGGGTATGTTCTTTGGTGGTAATTGTCTGATGGACACAAACGATGCTGTGAAAAAGAAATTTCCCCATGGAGACCATACAGTCTAAGTCTTTAACTTGATTATTTCTACACTGCTATTATTACCCCCCCTCCAGCATTTGATACTATCCAAATTTAAGAAGCAAAATTCTGAAAAAGAATGAAAATACTTCAGAAGAGTCTCGTTGAATTTCACGGTTGAGGAGAATCACAGTGTGGGATGTGAAGTTTCCCCTGGTGTCTTCAGGTGTTTTTATACAGGTGTATGTCTGAGTTACAAATAAAATGACCTCGTATATTTTCCCAAAATAGTGGATCCAAAGAAGACACATAATCAGGAATCATTCTCCCTTTTTCTGTCTCATTAAATTCTTCTTTTTCTGTTTCTTTGGTTGCAGATTTAACCCTTAACTCACTCGACCTGTTGGTTCGTGTTCAGCAGGTGTTTCTCTCACTTTGTCCTATAAAATAAGACAATCAGATTTAACAAACTGGATGAACTTCTATTTTATTCACAAGGATTAAATGTGCTTGTAGGGTAAATGTAACCGTCCTCAGAGGTTGCTCTTTTGAAACCTGTCATGTGTGGAAAGGTGTGTCACTTTGATTTACAGTGTGGAGATTATTTCTTGTCTCCACCCGTCACGGAGGCTTACAGTGTAGCCATGGTAACTGCTGACACATGATAAACATGTCTGATTCATGGCGACCTTTGGCCTCCGGACGTCTATATGTTACATAACAGTCGTCATATAGACTGTCCCACTATGGAAGCCCTTCATCTCTATGTGCTACTCAAAACCTCACAGTTCAAATCATTTATAATGAAGCCAAATCAAGCAGCAAGGTTTAGCTTGGAGAATGACACCTTTAACCACTTACTAAAATGTTGCCTTAATAAACACACAGTTCAAGCCTTTAACTTAGAACAGGAGATAAGAACTCAAAGATAAAGCAGCCTCAGTGTGCCTTATAATCTTGACGTAAGGCTGCAGAGCCAAGGATTATTGTTATTTAATGCAATAATAAGACGGTTTCATAAATGTCTTTGTTACGATTTCACTAAAGGCTGGACCCCAGGTACAACACAACAAACACAGGAGCTGGTTTAAAGGGGGTTTACTGTCCAAAAATGAAGCAGAATGATTGGAAATCCAGCTGGACAGGCAGGCAAAAACACTGGGGGGTGAAAGACCAGGGTTTTTAAAGACTGCAGGCTAGATTGTGGATGGGAAACAGGTGTGCAGCAAAGGAGGAGGAGGTGGAGAGGCTCGACCAGGTAAGGAGGAGGCAGGACTGGAGAGTGATGAGCCACGCCTGCCACACAGACAAACACAGACAGGGGGTTTGGGGGATCACAAGGAAACACAGGGAAAGCTGAGGCCAAGGCCGTAACAGTCTTGGAGAGTGATAACCTTCCCTGCCCTTCTGTACTCTTGAAAGTAACAAAAACAAAGCACAGAAATGTGTTCTACGTGCATTTATGTGTCAACCTCGGCTGTAAGAAAAAATAACTTGTAATAAGATTAATTTAAACGGATGAAAAATATTTCTTCTTAGTTTCAAGAGGACGTAAACTTAGCGGTGGCTCTAGAGGGCAAAAATCAGCAAGCAAAAATAACAAACACATATTGATCATTACGTTTTAACATCCTCCTGTCCTCCACTAGAGGGAGCCAGAGGGACGGGCTGCTGAAAGCAAGATGTCTTGTTCTTCTTTCCCCTTCATGTATCTAGAAAATAAGCGGACCCCAGCACCCACATGAAAAAACAGTGACATGTTGCCGTCAAAACTGTATTTTTTTCCCCTAATATTTACTTTATTAATCCCAGAGGGGAAATTCTGGTTTACACTGTTATTGAGAGACATGCTTCTCACACACAGGCCCGAATCACAAACATGCACAAACAGGAGCTGTGGACATGCATCAGTGGAGAGATGTCAGAGTGAGGCTGCTACACAGGGACGCACCAGAGCAATTGGGGTTCAGTGCCTTGCTCAAGGGCACCTCGGCAGTACTCCAGAAGTGACCGGGCAACCTCTCCAGCTACCAGACCAACTTCCATACACCAAGACTTGAACCGGGGACCCTCCGGTTCCCAACCCAAGTCCCTACAGGCTGAACTACTGTTGCCCCATGATTAATTGATAAAACTCACAAGAATAGGCCGACACACTTTCTCTGAACAAAAGACTTTTGTATAAACTATCCAGTCAGAGTGTTATCCGGATTTTAACAACTTTGACAACCTCAGAGCAGACGGAAACTTGTGCCCACCCCCTGAGATCTTTGAGCCCCCCCTATAAACATTCAATATTTGTATATATCTTTTGGCTTAAGACGCATTCAGTTGTTTTAGTTGCAGTAATGTCATCTTAAGTCTCTGTTTTTCTTTTTAAAAGAAAATTAGCATCTTTGAAATTCTTTCTTAGGTTCTGTTCAAATGTTTGAAATCCTAATGTCTTTATGCTCTACTATTCATGACTGCATGTGATCTTATTGTCCCCTTTACGTATACAATATTAGCACCAAAGTTATACAATCTTATCACTTGTTGTTATTCTGTAACAATGACATTGAGAGTGAGTGGAAAACTCACATGCCAGCCTTTCTGTTCTGTTCTGTTCCTGTGGTTGACGTTGGCATTTCCATTAGCAGCAGCAGCATCCTTTTCTCCTGTCATCGTGCTCCGTCACCACAGGGCCACCGATCTGTTCACGGACTCATCAGACGTGTCAGTCATGAGGTGGAAACAGAACATGGTCGCTGGGTTAGCCTTGAGGCAAAGTCAGACCTCATGTGAAAAAGGACACGTGCATAATGACGCAGCAGTCGAAGAAACGCGACACAGCTAGAGTAACTTGTTTCCCCCTGTTCCCACTAATTATTAATCATGTAGTCAGCTTCTGTATTTATATATACAAACCTTTACATTAATCAACTTTCTCAAATTGTCCAAATATGTGATATTTATCACTTTATTTTGTATTTGGACTTTTACTTCTTGGTGTCTTCTATATGATAACTTGTTCTGTCTTGTGTTTTTACATTTTACGGACTGTGCCTTTAAATGAGGAGAATTATCTGGTGGCACACTTCTCTGTTCAAGATGTTGCACTTGACGTGAGCAAGAGCGCCCCTGGGTGGAGTATTTGACCTTTTATAAAGCTCATTGTTGTTTTTGTGATTTATGTACAAGTGTGAGATGAAACCCGCTCCCCACCAGCAGCGAGGGACAAAGGCGAGTGGGCGAGGGATGTGTGTGTGTGTGCACGTGCGTGAGGGGGTATTTCACATTGTTTACCTTACTGTACCTTTGTCCTTCAGCAGGCTCATCAAGGACACTCTAATGCCTGGACTCACAGATAAACAGTTACAAACCCTCAGGACCCCTGGCTCATATCGTCCCCTCCTGCAGCGCGAATTACTAAACAAATAAAGATCTGTATCCCCTAAAGCCGGCGTGCTGGGCTGCAGCAGCCGTGACACTGGAGACCTCAGCTGGGAAAACAGAAGGAGGTGGAGCTGTGGAAAAAACGAGGGTAAACACATTTTGATGTGAGGGGCCGTTTGTTCCACAACAATGTTCAACGGCTTACCTGTCCTGAATTTATGGAGCATCAAAGATTACACCACCTCTCTTATTAGGCTCAGTTCTTGGAAGAAGAAGCCAGATGCGACTGGGCGTGACTGGTCACTTCCTGTGTGGCCTTTCTCTGCCTTTAAATCTAAACTAAAGGAGTAGTTCAACATTTTGGAAAGGCCCACATTTCCTGTTGTTTTCAAAGAGAAATGAGATCCACAATTTCAAAATAAAGGCAAAGCTCATTTGTTTTTTAAAATCTTTGCCTTTATTGATAAGACAGCTGAAAAGAGACAGGACGTTTTAGAATGAGGATGCTGCGTAACTAGCATCAAGTAGCCGAAGCCGAGAGTCGAGCCTGCAGCCAATGCATCGAGAACTTTGCCTCTGTGCGTAGGGAAACCACGCTCGACCGACTGAGCTAAATCCCCCCCCCCGTTAAAGTGGCTTTATTCTATTTTATAATAACAAAATAACTTTTCAAAAAAATCTGCAGACTCATGTTCTTTCAGAAGATCCAATAATCCAAACACAAGGGGAACACGAAAACCCGCACTAGGAAGTCACAGAGGATGTGTGTAGGTCTGACGATGGACTGACACAGAGGCATGAGAATTGGAGCCAGACTAAATACAGAGGGTCATTAAACACAGGTGTGACAGACGAGGCAATCAAAGAGGAGGGAGGGAGACAGACAAGGACTCAACTTTGAAATATTACAATAAAGAAATCGCAAGGAAAAATATATAATCTGGGCAATAAAGGCTCAGTCCGGGCAGGTGTAGTTTGTGCTAGCCCACTTTATACCCCTTTTAAAGTTTGGTGGAGAGGTAATGTGGGCTGCTACACCATGTTTACTTGTTGATTTCTGTGTGTTTTTTTAATGCTTGATGTTGGAGCTTTAACCACCTAGCTGAGCAATCAACCGTTGTATCTTGCATGTCGTTGCTTCTGATTGGTTGTAGCATCCAAACAGATTTAGGTCTGTGCTCATTATGACACCTCTTGGAATCAAAACTGGACTGAGAGGCCGCAGAGTGTTTCGCATTAGAGAATGGCTTCGGGCGGTGCCATCTTCATGCACGGCGTGTTAGCGAGTGCACTCATGCGTACTCTGTATCTGTATGTACAAAATGCGTGCCGGTGACTTTATCTGACTGAAAACATACTGAACGCACATGGGGAATCGTTCATGACACATCACCAGATACCACCTTAATCTCATGTTCACAATACTGAGCTCAATTAATGCATGACTCAAGAGTTAACCCCCCCCCCATAGATGCAATTAAATAAGGTGTAACTTATTTGATACAGATTCTGAGGTGATGCCGCTGCCCAATTTGAACCAACCGAGCAAGAACACTGCGTACCAACTCTTTTAGAATGTGTTCAGATTTCGTCGGCTATTTTTTTTTTAAGCACTGACACAGCCTTTGTAATCAGATCTCCTTATATTTGCAGAATGACATCTGATGTTGCTGCTACAGAATATATACCTTAGATGGCTGCTTGGTCTTTATAGTAATGTATGCTAAAGATACAGTCCATGCAATACCTTCACACTGTCACTGTCAGACACCAGACCCAGCAGACGAGCTGAAGGCCGTTATCAAAGCAGCCTGGGCTTTAATAACACTGCCTTTTCGCTTCCATGCCACGCCACATTGATGCAGTAATTCATTCAGAAGTAGCTGTGACCAAGCATTAAGTGCATATGAACATACTTTTCAGAAGGATGGACCTTTCTGTATTATTAAACTTTATTTTGGATTGATGTTATGTGATATTCTAAGAGCTGAACGACCATAATCACCAGGATTAAGAAAAAAAAACAGGCTTGAAATATTTCACTTTATGTCATGTGTATATGAAAGTTTTACTTTTTCATAAATGAAAGAAGGGAGCTTTTCCACGATATTCTAATATTTTGAGCTGCACCTAAATGAATAAATAAAGGATGATTTGATCGATTGACATCAACAGGAAAAACCTGCAACTTTTCTGTCTCCCATGCAAAAGACTCCACAAATTATTAACGTATGACAAACACTGAATGAGATATCAAGTCAGATACAAAGACTGCAGACGCACACACGGCTGTGGCTCAGTTGGTGGAGTCGGTCGTCTCTCAACTGGAAGGTCGGGGGTTTGATCCCCAGCTCCTGCAGTCCTGTCCGTTGAATCATTGGGCAAGACACTTAGCCCCAAGTTCCTGCAGCTTTGAGTGCCATATGAATGTGTATGAATGGGATTAGTTGATTCTGGTGGTCTCACTACATAGCAGCCTCTGCCATCAGTGTTTGATTGTGTAAGTGTAAAAGTGCTTTGAGTACATCTCCTCCATTAGCTGTACAGCATACCATATTTGACCCATGTGGGCACATTCCTTATTATGAATATGAAGCCTATGTACAATTTAAAAGGGTGAGACACAAACCCTTTTCCAGGCTGTACATTTCTTTAATTCTGTGGTACAGTTTTTAATTTTAATATGGGGAATAATGGGGATTTACTCACTTTGGGATCCAGCCTCAAGTGGCCATTCGTGGAACTGCAGTATTGAATCTATTTTTCAGGCCTGTTGGATGACACTTGGTTGACACAGAAAGTTATCTGTTGCGTGTTTATGTCATAGTTGTATCTTGTCCACTATTATCCGTTGTTCTTTTGGATTGCACTGCTCTTACACAGTAAAGGGAAATACAGCAAACAATCTGCAGCAACAGTTTTCGTTCCAATATAAGGGAACAATTGTCACTCCGAAGAACTCTGATCACCAACTTCAGTTTCCTGGTTTATTTATTTCCTCCTCTGTCATCCCTCGTCTGTAACCAGGCAGCAGAACCATAAATGAGCTGCAGACCTCGAGTCATGAGATCATGTCAGCGCACTGTAATGGTCACCGCATCCTCCATTAATGCACCTCAGATCAAGTCAAACACGATTGCCCTCGATTCTGTCTGCTGAGGAAAAGGAGCCTCTGCGAACTGACTGCTGTGGTCAGCTGGCATGCCAGCCTCATTGTGTGCCCACACAGCTGTGACCTTCTCAGGGATCATCAAGGAATCTGCCTTCCTGATTGAGATTCCACGTAAGATTAAGTGCGGCCCCTGGAAATCTGTGTCAAGTGAAGCATAGCCTACAGTGTGTCAGCCGTCGGCCCTCACACGGTCCAGCTTTTGTTTTGCAGCTCGCGTGCAGTCAGTGCCACGGAGATTTACACTTCATGCGATGCCGGTTGCCTGCGCACAAAATTGTGATTTGATATATCTTTAAAACTCTGCGGCAACCATACCAGACAGTCTATGCAGAATAATAGGCTGAAAATACCTCGCAGTTAACGCAGCTCGTAAAAACTGACCTGCATGCACGCCAAGGGGCATCCAGTGTGTCTGCTTTATGAACTTCCTGTCTGGGAAATTGCAGTTCATTTGTCTGATTAGTCATTTTGAATACTTAAATATATTTGAATGTTTTTATGAATTAAGTTATGGAGAATAAGTAGTTGAAGTTATTAGTAAATGTACACATAAAGTTAAAAATGGCTTTAAAGGGTTGATCTGTTTGTTCCAGGAAATATTTCTACGTCATCATCAATCATATTTGCTTAATTAGTTGTAGCTCCTGTTTCTCAACATGTGTTTTAGTTCGTGGTATTTCGCCTAAATAGAGGCGCTGCTTGTCAACGGGTAAGGCAGGAAACTGCTTGGGGATTAGGCCAATAGGGGCCCCCCTGAGGCCGGACAAACTTTGACCACAGCTGCGGCTCAAAATGTGCAAATTCTGCAATGGCAGTCGGAAACCTCCCTAAGGGGGGTAGTCATGGTATGCCTGTGTATTTGCTAAAATCTTATTTGTGTTAATCTATAGAGAGGCTTTCTATGGTGACTCTAGTTTGAATTGTGACTTTACATTTTGTTTTCTTTACATTTAGAAATTGTATACATTTAATTTCTCTCCCCCCATTTTCACAACAGGCTACAAAAAAAATTGTGTCGGGTAATCGGTTTCATTTGGCACATTTTTCTGGAGGAGATCTTTCATGAGCAGATTGAATGAAATAATTTCATGTAGGCCAAGGGTAATACTCTGAAACCTTTTTGTGTTTTTATGTAGTTGCACTTTATCTTGTTGACATTTTCATTGACAAAAATAGGTCATAATAGCCGACTGATCGCTGTACACTGGGTTGAAATACAGGAAATGTGACACATGCAAGGTGTACAATCGTCTGAGTGGGTACATTTCCTGTGTGCCAAACTCCACCATTGTCCGAAGATAATCTAATTGAGTGTGAGCTAAATATAGCTGAAGTGGCGGACAAACATTTGGCCTACAGTGACACTATTGGACTGATGTAAAGCGCTGTTAAACCCTGAAGCAACAGGCACCATTGTAACCAATTAACACACAGAGAGAAGGTACAGTGGAGTGGGACAGGAGGGCGACAGAGGAGTGTGGGATGATTCAGTGCCAGGACAGAAGACTAAAGAGAGGTCAGGACAACAACAGATGATAATGAGACAATCCCGTGAAAGGCTGGTGCATCGGAGAAACTTGTGTTCCATTACCTAATGCGGGTTATTGTTTGGAAATGTTTCACAGGGATGCAATTGCAAAAATATAGGATCATATTTGCAAGATTACAAGTTCTAAGTACGGTACTTCAGTGAGCAAATAATGACAGAAGAATAATTTTATTTTTTAGCAGAAATCGTGTAAGACTTATGGATGAGTGTATTTGTGTTTGTGCACTAATGTGACTGTTACAGTCTGCTCTTCAGTTCCCCTATTCTGCCACTCACACATCCTCCTCCTTGCTCATCCCAGGCCGTATATCCTCCCGTTTTTCATTTCATTTTTGAGAATAAAACAAATACAAGAGGAACGCCCTCTGCACTGCAACAACAACAAACTCGACTCCACATTCCCTGACTCATGTTTTCCCCCTTCTCTTCCTGCAACACGTCTCCTCTCTGTAAGATTTAAAAGCAACACCTCCCCTTGAGTGAGAGCTGCTCCTCAGTCAAACACTAGACATTCTTGTTGTACTGTTGGCAGACATTTAGTATACAAGTCTGGGCTTTTAAGAGGCAAAGAGGAGGACGCATAAATATCGCTGAGATTGTCGCTCTGAGTCATGACTGTCAACAATGAGAGGCTCGAGTCCTGCTGGCAGTGTTGTTGTCGGAGCCGTGTTTACATCGTGTTTACATGGACGGGAAGGCCGTCTCCTCCCCTTTGCTTTTAAAAGCTGTTTTAGTCAAGGACTAGAGGAAAGAAGAGCAACATACTCACTGCTTATTTGGATGTCATGTAAGCATTTTTAGATCACGGACATAACCTGTCAATTTATATGCAATGTGAAGCTACGAGCTAACTAAAGCTCGCTAACATTAGCTTGCTAACACAACAATGCAGACCACAGGTAATGCAGCTCGAGCACAAGACAATTTTGTCTGCCGCTTGCGCTAAACTCCTTGCATGAGCGCGAGTGGAGAGGGGTTGGAGGTGTGTCTCTGGAGGAGAGCGGAGGCTTCAGAATAGCAGAGGCGTCACCAAACAGCAGTTTGTTTTGGTTTCATGCTGGTGCTTAAGGGCGACATCTACTGGATCAAAAAGTCGCACATTCTTCCTTTGAATTAGTTGTCCACTATAAAGGGTGATTAAGTAAATTAAGAGTGCAAATTGGTGCATGTGTTGAGACTGAGGAGACTGGGGTTAAAGCCGTTTGAAATCAAAATTCAGAGCTTACTTGTTTTTCTCGAGCATTTTAAACTAAACATAGTAGTTTTGATAGATAGATAGATAGATAGATAGATAGATAGATAGATAGATAGATAGATAGATAGATAGATAGATAGATAGATAGATAGATAGATAGATAGATAGATAGATAGATAGATAGATAGATAGATAGATACTTTATTGATCCCGAGGGATACTTAAACCTTATCAAACTACAACATCTTCATAGACTACCAACAAAGTTGCAATGTTGTAAAGTTTTGGTTTCACTTTTTTAGTTTGGTTTCGGTGGTTTTGGACCATTATTACCTGGATCGAATCACGTCTAGTCTGTTGGATGTTTAACAGATCTGACATATCAACTAAATAGGTGATTTTATTTGACTGTTTTACTAACAGATTGTTTCCTCAGATTTTTAATGTAACAACAAACAAACAAAATATTTCTTTAAAGCGCCATCTGTATTTTTCTCATCCTTCATTCCCCCCCTTCTGCCTCCCCCACTCTGTATCTCTCCCCACTCTCAGTCTATCATCTCTCCTCTTGCAGAAACACATGGCACTCTGGCGTTCCTCTCATTCCACTATAACAAGCCACATTCCCTGGAACACTTCTTCCGCTCTGTCCCTGCTTGTGGTCCCTGGATCCCAGAGCAGACCCCCCCCCCTCCTCCCCTCCAACCTCCCACTTCTCCCACACACTCCTCCATGTCCCTCACCCGCCCCTATCTGGTGCTTATCCCCGGGCGTCTGTGGCTCCCCGTGTAGATAGCCACAAGCAGCCAGAGCTTCCCATTTAACTGTCTGTCTTCTGTCTGTGAGTCACTTTGGATCAGATTGTTCCAGTCGCTCGGTTCGTGCAGAAGGAGGAAGAGAGCATCCAGCACCAGGACCTTTTAAAAAACACACAAACCAGCAGAGGAAGAGGGGGGAACCTGGAGAGACGGTCTCCATCACACCCATGAGAGACATGGGAGGAAAGGAGAAGAAGGTGCTCGTCATTGCAAATGTGCCCAACTACAAAGGGTGAGTTTTCTAGGCAACTTTTTGGACGTATTGGGTATTGTCTTTCCTCTAATTGGCATTGTATAAGAAGCATTTTGACCTGCATTTACTTGAGACAGAGTGGTCTTCAACGTGCACACCGTGTTTTGCATTCTAACACCTCTTTTCCTGTGGTGTCGCTTACGCTCGGTGCAAGGTGCCACTTGTCAGGTTACACAGCACACTGATTTACTTTGCACACATTTACTCTGGGGTGTCATTTGAATTAGACATTGGACTGTTCCTCTCAAATGTTCTAATAAATACAATGAATATGGATTAATTAAAGATTAAAAATACAAAACAAATCTGTTGTTAACATTTGACGATCTCAGTGTTCATTTGCAAATGCTCAACAAACTGGACAAACGTTCATCTATTCGTCCTGTTAAAAATAAAATGAAGTGGGAATCATTTCATGCATTCTTTGCTTCTAAGACCAAGAGTCATTCATGCATAATTTAAGCCCAAACAAGAATGCAACCCCATACTGCTGAGGACTAAAAAAAGGGCCGTGCTTTGTTCTTAGCGAAATGGAAAAGTACATTGACTGGTACAAGTTCTTCAGTTACACATTTATGCAGAGGTTGCGGAGCTGTTGTCAGTGTGAAGGATTGGATGTGCTTGTTAGTGTGTATATCTGTGCGTACCGTGTTGCATGTGTGTGAATGTTTCTGAGAAGCCGGTAGTGTCTAATTCTACCCATAAATACTCTGTGTATACGTTTATTTATGTGGGTATTGTATACAGCACTTACAGCAGAATATCAGGGTCTCCCAAGTTCATCAAGAATTTTGGCCACGTCCTAAGAGATCATCCTTAGTTCAACTATTTGCATTGGACCCTCCAGAGAGCGATGGCGATGATACGTCTATCATGACTTGGCTTTCAAGCTTCCGCGAGCTGGCACGGTTGGAGAGGGAATGCTGAGTTTAGTCTGAGAAAAATAAACCTGTTGATCACTTGATATTATCGTGTCAGGCAGTCAACATGCTTAAATTGATGCCTATTAATTTGAGAAGTGTCTGCGGTCACTTGAGGATCCTCTCTAATGAAGGAGTGCTTTTTTTCCCTCTTCTCTGCGAGGTTGTGGTTTAAAATGGTGTCCTTTAGCAAAGTCAGCTTTGGGCTCCACACTTGAGACCTTTTGGAACTCTTTAACCGACCTTCGCTGTTGATATTTGAACTTTTCAACGTTCGCTTACTTCGGTTGAGTGGAGATCAAGTTTGATGTGATGGTAATGTCCTAAAGTCATCTATTCTCTTTCATAGACACGCACGCACACACTCGGAGACACATTCCTATGGTTTATAGGCTTTGAAGGCTGTTTCCATGCAACTACTAAACCAGGACAACAGAGGCCCCTGAGAGAGATGGCACCCTCTGTGTCCATTTGAGACTGCCCCTCATACTGAGGTCTCCTGGGACTAGATTCCTCTATCCTGGCCTGATACCTAAAAAAGGCCCCTAATCTGCCCTGTTGCTGTTTCTGTACCTTGTAAAAAACAAACCCCAGCTGCACACAAGTTTGACAATAGACAGCGGTGCATGCACACGTGCACGCAACACATGCAAAACATGCATGCAGCAACCCCGTGTCCTCCCTCGCCACTTCACATTATCTCAGCCAAGAGCGTCTGCAGTAACTGTTTACCTAGCAGCCGATACACAAATCGGACACACTGATATCTTAAAGATCATTTCACAGCCAACAACATGACGTTTGGCCGTGCTAAACTGGAGCACCCGGACGAATTGTGAAATATTCAGGCCTGGCTTGTTATTCTAAACCATGCAGATCTATTAAAGAACTGAGGTGCCCCTTGCTGTGCTATGGATAAAAATAAATCATTTACATTTTAAAGTTGGAGATACACCATGAGTCCAATTCTGGAAGAACATCCTGTTGATTATATCGCAGCTTTGCTTTATGTACCATAATCAGACTTGTGCTATCAAATAACTCAAGCTGGTAACTTTCGGTTCAGTTTGCGGTTGACTCTTTTTGGGGATGTAAATGTTTCTAAAGAAAAAAGATTAACTAAAAGAACTGAAAGCAGAAAGGGCACACTTGTGTTAAAGTATAAAAAAACACTGGATCACAATTATGAAACTGTCTCAAGATGTTTACCTTTCAAGCTCTAGAGATAGTTACCAACACAAACAAGGGTGAAATGTTGGACGCTTGATCCAAAGGCAACTGGACTTGGTTGAAAATCTTGAACCAAGTCCAGTTGCCTTTGGATCCAGCTTTGAATTTACCATGACCTGGATGTCTGAGAACCTACACAGACGAATGTGTTTTTTTGCAGAGAAAGGGAAAAGCTCTCGCTGTGCACAGCTGTTGATAATCAAGAAATAGTACGAGTACGTAATCAAACTGCTGCTAATCCATCTGTGTTGAAGACCAGAAGAATTTCACCTTTGTTTTAAAATAGTTTGGATATTAGTTAGGCTCACTTTCTTTCCTTGTTACATGTAGAATAACAAACGAAAAGTTCACCATTTGTGAGCATAGAGTGAGAAAAAGGTGCCGAATGCTTTACTTAATAAATGAGGTGGCGTTGTGCATGAAGCTCAGAGTTTCCTCTCTCTTTCTCTTTTAAATAAACTGGACGAAATTAAAAGTTACATCAGCCACACGTTGCGCTCTACTTTTAGCTTATCCAGTGCTTTTCCACTTTATGATCCTGGAACCATTTTGGGTCCTTTGCCACATTGTGACACGTAAGAGTGGGCGGCGGGGGGGTTGCAATGTCACCTGTTACCTTTGTCCTTCACAGTATCTCTCTTTTCAACACTCTCCGTTGTTCCCAGTTTGTAGCTGGTACCATCATTTGGTCGCAATTAACCCACGGCTATATGTGGACTATTTTACTGCTTTTGTCTGTAGTCCTTGGTCCCAACATGGACAAATTATTTTACAATAACAAAAGCATCCAGACGCTGTCCCCTCTGATTTGTATTGTTTTTATGATCAACACTTGTGCTCTTTTCATCTTCATGCATTTAATAACCCCCATAAACCAGCAGTATATATAGATATGGGGGTATTTAATGCTTGTGGGTCGGTTTTAATGGTGATATTTCCTGTCATCACGTTGCTCCATGTGGTACATTTGGCATTGAGGGGTGGTTGTGTGTGTGTGTGTGTGTGTTGTCGGGGGGGTCCCTCATTTTTTTTGTCCTGCTCTTTACTCATCCAAACACAGACTGTTGGACTCATTCAGTCCTCAGGGTCTCAGGGATTCATTACCACTGTATGAGTTATGAGACACATGCGGTTCTTCCTATCAGTTACACGGAGGGATTATGATGGAGAAGACAGATAGGAACCCCCCCCTTGACGTTTTATAGAGGGGGATTACAAGAGGCCGCCAAGCAAAAGTAAACAGACACAAACTACAGCATTACTTGGACAGCGACACGCTGGCTAGTAGCCTGCATGCACACATTAAACGCAGCCACATACCACAGAAACACCCTTATGTAACCGGTGGTTAAAGCAACAATGAGTCAAAGTGACCACAACGGAAAGCTAGCTGTTCAGATTTAATTCCCGTCTGCCTGGCAACGAGCTTTGTGACAGCTCCTGCCTCCTAATGGTTTTTCACCGATGGAGGTTTTCCATGTCTGGTGATGCGTGCCCCTTGACCCTCGCCCTGTACTACTGAGCACCTTAAAATAAAGCCCTTTAAAGTGAGTGACCTGGGGTCGCCAGGCCCCGCGGGGTGACGGGGCTCTCCAGGGCTCCCCAGGGCTGCAAGACATGTCAGCTGCAGCCGACACCGTCAAAACAGGCATCAGAGTTCTTGAAAGGCTGAGGGGTGGTCGGGTCAGACAGCTGTTGTGTTTCGTAGGTAGAAGGAAAATGTAGTTCCTTTTTCTTAAGAGAACTCTTAAAATATCAAGTTATAATCATCCTATTTAAGCAAATGCATTATGCTTTTCTCAAAAAACTTGACGGACCTTACGTACTTAAAGTAAAATCTACTTTAATACTTGTAATTGTGACTAAATGTCCCTTTAAAGAAACCTTAGAGGAGTTGGAGCTGCTGGTTTAGCACAGTTGGTAGAGCGGGTGCTCCAAACAGAGGCTATAGACTTCATGTCACTGGTTGCGGGTTCGACTCCTGGTCCTTCTGACGCTGTTTGGTGCATCATCGTCTTCCCCTGCTCTCTCTCCCAGCTTTTCCTGTGTCTTTCAAGCTGTCCTATCAAATAAATTCAAAAAACCCAGAACATAATCTTAAAGGTGCACTCTGGAGTTTTGGTAGAGAGATGTGAAAGTTGGATAAATGTACAGATTCTGTGCTATATGTTCATAACTCTCTACACAAACTGCCCTCAGAGGAAAGGTTGGTCCCTGGAACACTGTTTGAAGATAGCTCCAAACTGTGTCCAGGGACTCATTTTTTCTTTTGAATAAAGTTTGTGTATTTATCAGAAAATATCGCATAGAATTGTTTCACTTCTCCAACTTTCAAATCTACACTTTAATCTAAAACATGAAGAAACCAATGATTAAAGGAGCTGTGTTGGCTGTGTTATGATGCATGAGAATGTGGGAAACTTTCTGCAAATATGCATCATCTTATGAGCAGACACTAAAGATTCTGCAGTGGTATTGATTAGAAATGGAGCACTTATATTGCTTACAGATACATGTTCTGGAGGCTCCACAAACAAGTATACAAGCTGCCTTGACGACTGTACCAATTTTTTGCAAAAAGTCATAAACATTCTGCGACTTTCCTCCCCAATTTCAAACTTTCTCCAGACTTTGTTTTTGCTCTGTTTTGTATTTTATTCATCATTTGAATTAGCTTTGATCGAAGTGACAAAACTCAT
This sequence comes from Tautogolabrus adspersus, assembly GCA_020745685.1. Taxonomy (NCBI): domain Eukaryota; kingdom Metazoa; phylum Chordata; class Actinopteri; order Labriformes; family Labridae; genus Tautogolabrus; species Tautogolabrus adspersus. The sequence continues at coordinate 3,677,625 of CM036536.1, read as the reverse complement.
CCTCTACCTTTTCTTGTGCATGTTGTTATCCCGAGCTTAAACCAGCACCTTAAAAAGTAAATAAATGAAGATAAAAGTCGGTGATAGTTACATGTAAAGTTGTAAGATCTGTTAATAAATCACTGTATGTAAATCCCAACATAAGCAGCAGTGACAGGTGCATCCCTGTCCGCTCTTTCAGTTTTAGCACTGCAGTTGAAATCCAACCCTGAGAAAGCCCCTGATGCTGAAGAGCAGCCCCCGGGCCGCTACATGCAGTCTTCATCGCATGCTCTGTGCTGAAACTACAGCCACTCTCTGACCTCAGTAATTGTCAAGCAAAGGCGCAGAACATTTACACTCTGGGGGTATAAATATCCCCAGTGATCTTCCATGACTCCCCCAGAGGCTCAACAGGTAGAGCGCAGCAGAAAGCCAGCTGTCGCCAGCAGGCGTCAGGGCAGATCCCCCCCTCCCCCACAACCCCATACCCACCTCCAACATCATCAGTCATCCAGTTTGGATCTGGACTACTGGACGGCTCGATCAAAGCTCGTGGAGTGCACTCATCACACAGCTATTTCAACAGTGTACATTAAAGTTGTGTAACAGATTTTACAGGAGATTTTGCTGAACCACTTCTATGAATACAGGGATCTCCCTTTAATTCACTGGTTTCATTAGGCAAGTGCAAAGCAATGTTGCAAAGCACCGACAAGGACTGCTGCATATCAGTGTGGATTAACAGGATTGTTGAATCAATGTGACGCAATACCTTGACATTTAAAGTAATTGATTCACTGAATTAGAACGTGTTTAGAAAGTTATAGTCATAGTTTATTTATATTCTCCTGAATCTTTTTGGACAAATTAGACCGACGCGTTTCCGCTTGTGGCCTTCATCAGGGTCATCTTTTGAACATTTTCATAGAAAATGTAATTTTTAATCAGGATAAACTTTGGTTAATGTGTCTCCTTTCTTGTTATTTCAGGTCAGACAAGAAGACTCCGTGTAATGACTCTGCTTCTGGCAAAAAGAATGGAAAACCTCCATCATCTGCCGTACCACCACCCATCCCCATGTCCCCCATCGTAGAAAAGATGGAGGGGCTGAAGGCCATCCGCAACCGCAGCAACAGCCTGCGTCTGGGCCGACTGGCCTTCTACCGGCACCTGGAGAAGGTGGAGACCATGCGATGCTTCTGGGAGCTTAAACACGTGGAGATGGAGGGAGCAAACCAGCAGGTAACGTTGACACTGCATTTATTCTCATCGCTGTCAGCAGCCATTTTTCTCATGCCGTGCTGTCCTGATTGACCAGAAATTTAACCTACATAAGGCCATATTTTTAAAGGCGGGATATTCTCCTCCTTTTCAACCAGTTTAAATAAGTCTCAGAGCTCCTCAAAACATGTGTGTGAAGTGTCTTGTTCTAATTCCACTCTGATCCTGTATTTGATCATGCCTATAAAACCCTCTATTTCAGCCCAGCTCAGAACAGGCTGTTTCTGTGTCTGTAGCTTTAAATGTAAATGAGCTGTGTCTGACCACGCCCCTCTCTGGAAGGGCTCGGGTGTCTCAGGCTTTCTCGCTCCATGCATTATTGTTTACGGTGAGAAGGCAGACTCAGAGGGCAGAACAAACACCTAGCTGTGGGAGTGTCACCCACCTGGGGGAGGGGTTACTGCCCTTTGTGATGTCATGAAGGGAAAATCTCCAAACGGCCTGTTTGAGCACACATTTTCTGAAAAGTGGAGCAGGCAAAAGACGGAGAGGATGGACTTTTCTCATAATTGGGGGGTTTGTAGACAGATGAGGGACACATATTAGTGTTAGAGAAACATGGTAAAGTGTATTTGGCATAATATGTGACCTTTAGGGTAAAAACTACACATTTTATATCCATACGTCCTGTGTTGCGTGGTATATACTGATACAGACAGGCATAAAAGGTGTTCTAAGGTAGGAAGTAGTCGAATGTTCGCTGTTTGAATCAGTCCCTCGTGGGTTACAGAATGTTTTTTTTTAAATTAAATGACCTGATGCCCCTCTGGATATTCTCTATCCCTTTTCTGTTCAGTGAGTCATCCAGCAGAAAAAGGTGAAATTATTACAATTTGTAAGTTTCAGCCAGGTTATTCCTTTTCTGACACTCCCTCCTCCTCCCTTTTTGTTGTGTTGCTTGAAACACATTAGCAGAATCAATTTTTAAAAACTGTTTCTGAGGTTTTGAATGAGACCTTTGAGCTCTGCTATCATGCTCCCATATTAAATTGGAACGACGTTATCTTCTCGATTGTCAGAAAACCAAACCAGACTTTTTGCATGTTAATCCCCTTTACTTAACCTCGTCTCTACATGTCTGCTGACCATTTTCAAAAGCAAGTTGCTTTGAATGTTGAGTTCTGTATCACAGAATCATACAGTTTAGAACCAAATTAAATGAGTGCAAGAAATCCTGTCATACGATATGATACGTTATTCTTTATTGTCCATTTGGGAAATTTGCTTTGGACTCAAAGTTTTGCAGACATGCAGCTGCCTGTAGTCAAAGCAGTATCAACAAATAAAACCAGATATGATGTGCGCCCTACTGTATGTACGGAGGCTGTAGTCTTCGTTGCAGCGGCTTTGGGTTCAAATCCAACCTCAGTCCTTTGCTGCATGTCATCAACCTACTCTCTCCTCCAAACATTTCCTGTTTGTCTTCAGCTGTCCTATTGCACATCACACATACTGCGCAAGATCTGCATAAAATCCACAACAACATTCACATTAAAGAAACATGCAATTAAGTTAAAAAAGTATCTATTTCACAGTAGATAATATAAAGTGAGGCAGATAGAGTATCTTGCGTTGTACCTGTTGCACAGGTAGAAAGTGAGTGATGGAGACCAGTGGCTGTAAGTAAAGAAAAACCACCCAGCTCCAATGCAAAATGAAAAATAACCTGCACAACAAGTATGTCTGGTATTTATTGTGCTTAAAATTGTCCCAGTCTTTGTAAAGTGTGCCCCATGCTGGCATTACTGCCTGTAGTCTGTTCAACCTGAGCCAAAGTCATCAGTCTGCGCAGAGGGGAGGATGAAGGGGACTAAAATAACTCACAGCAGACTCTGTTCCAGCTCTATGCACCTGTTGGCAAACACAACATGTGCAGACAGGTGGAACACAACAAGCCCACTAGAGGGAGCTGCGGATCTTTATATGTTCTTCCTGCATCTCACTCTATCTTTCTTTCCAAGCCGAACACAGTCACGGCAGATGGCTGTTTACCATGAGTTTGGTTCTGCTCGTGGTTTCTGCCTCTTGAAGGACGTTTACTCCAACACTGTAACTCTGCTAAATGTTGCTTAGTGCTCATTATGAATTAACGTTAGGTCTTTGTAGTGAGGTCTTTCACCTGCTCTTTTGTAAAGTGTCTTAAGATAACATTTGGAAAGAATTGGCGCTTTACAATTAAGGATTGATTCATGTTTTATACAGTCTAAGTTGGGCCTTGTCAGCTACCAGCCTGTCTCTCTCATGTACTTTAAGCCATGGACTAAAGTAAATGTGTAACACAAAGTGAACGCTCATAGATGTAGTGGCCACAAGATGGAGGCACTGGGCCAGTTTGTTCCTGCAACAATCCTGCAGCTGGCGAAGTCTCCCCCTATTTAGAAACATTATCTTTGATTATTTTATCATCATCTTGTGATGTCACAGTTAACGCAGTTTTGTTTGGATCTAAAAGTAGCAACACTTAACATTCAGCTTGTGTCTCTTTCAGGAAGCTGAGATAACAGGAGAACATTGTACATGTATAAGTATCAGCGGTAGTTATAGTCTTAGAATATTGCACATAGTACCGAATGAATATATAATATTTAGGGCTTTCAAAACAACGTGTTCATTTCGATAAATTACAGAAAACATAACTAATTATCTGCACTCTGACGTCACTGATCATCCAACAGTCTACAGGATAGTTAATGATCAGCCTGAACATCCCAGTTTAAAAAGATGTGTTTTAAGATGAGATTTAAAGATGGAGAGAGAGTCAATATTACAGGTGTGTGGTGGGAGGGAGTTCCAGAGACGGGGGGCACAGCGGCTGGAGGCTCTGGACCCCATGGAGGACAGGCGGACGGGTGGTGCAGTGAGTTGAATGGAAGAAGAAGATCTGAGTGCGCATGGATGTGATGATGTGCAGGAGTTCAGAGAGGTACAGAGGAGTCAGGATCTCAGTGAAGCTACTGTTGGCTGCAGGTGACAAACAGTAGCTGTATGCGTTTCTACATTATGTTTGGAATTTGTTTAGCTTGTTTTTTGTCTCGTCGAACTTATAAATCAGTGATGCTTTCCAAGTTACCACCAGGCAGCGCTCAGGTTTATATTCCAGCTACATTGAGGGGGCAGCGTGTGTAATTTAAGATCCTCAGTCTGTCACAGAGCCCTGTGAACAACTCTCCCACCTCTCGCTCAATCTCTGAACTCAGACCTCAGTTGCACCTTTGCTCCGCCACCTGTCTGTCTGTCTGTCTAATCCCTCTGCTGTACTTATCCCTCTCCCCCTCACACCTCCAGCTTTACACTCCTCATAGTTAAACTGCTACAAACTCTTCCACGCTGTAATCAGAAACATGCAGGGAGGTCATCAGATGCTCCGGCTTCATTAACAAACGCTGTCGCTCAAGCCCGGCTCTCTGCACAGGTTCTCCTCAGATTCCCTCTGAGGAATATTTTCCCTCCCGGGGCCCTGTGCTCTGTGACCCCTTGAACCCTACCACCACCCAGCTGCTGCTGCTTGTAAAATCAGGCTTGCGTTGGACTGCTGCGCTCCAAAGATTCTGCTTTAAACAGTCTTGAAAATCTAAGATGCATAACACAGCAAAGTTCTGACCACCTGCAGTGGTCGATATAGATGTTTATGATGAAAATGTTGTGTTTCATTTCGATCTGTCAATAGCTGGTGAAATTTCAAAGGATGAGAATTGAACATAGCCAACGTGACACAACCCATTTTCCCGTGGAGAGTAGCTAGTAGGCTAGCGGGGAATCATGGGAGTTCTCTGTGCTCCCCCCCCCCCCCCCCCTGTCGGTGAAAACAAACTCCGAGATGACCGTAATCGAGACGAACGGGCGAAACCGACCTGAGAAAGAGAATATGTTTACAGACGAGCTAATGTATCCGAGTATAATGTACATGACGTTTTTATCACAGCAGCACATACAGCAACAGAACGGCAGCTTTCAGTAGCTGCTCACGCTTCCTTATGCAGCGGTCTTTGAGGTAACATCCGGTGTTTCCTTGGCAACGATAAACATATCGTGTCTGTCATGACGGCTCATCATGGCGGCCGCTGCGACAAGACACGTCCCATTACGGATTTCTCTGGCTTTGACATCTGTTGGAAATATTTGAGGTGATGTAAGAACTCAACAACAAAAATGTATTTAACATGGGTTTAGTCCAATTAATCAAATTTTAATTAATTTAGATATTTGGATGTAAACATTGTCATCAAATTCTACATATGATACCTTTAATAAACAAACAGCAATACAAATGTTTTCCCTCCTTTCAACACGATACACCCTGATGATCGTATTTTACGGAGGACTCTACACCTTCTAGGAGCTATAGGTGTAAGAGTTAAGTCTTAACTCATGCCTACATTGGAACTAGCTCATGCTGGTGCAACACCACAAATCTCAGCAGTGCGTCAACTCTGTCATAAGTCAGAACTGACGCTCAAACGAGGCTACGTTTGAAGCTGTGCAGAGCTGGTGCAACCCGGTGCAGAAAAAAAATCATTTCACCTGCAAGTTGTGTGTTCCTTACTCGCATACAAAAGAGGAACATGAGAACTTTTGTGGGGGTTTTTTTGTTCACTTACTTACTTTACTTTAGCTGTTTTTCTCTCCCCCCTTATTTGCCAGGGTCAGAGTGTAGTTAACCATTTTAACCGCCCAAATCTTAAGCTTTGCTTCTGCTTGAACTGAGTCTTTTCTCAGTGCAGAAAATAGACGATAACTTTGGGAGTATTCCTTTATGTCTCTCTCTCTCCTGCACACGGGGCTGCATGTGTCAAATCAAGACAAGTGCTAAAGTAGCAACACGTGTCTACAGCAAAGATAAACTTAGCCCCATACATACACAGGTGTTTGTTTACATGCGAGCGTGATCTTCAACTGGATTGCAATTGTACTCATCTGCAATGATTCATGCACAGGACTGTCTCTGTGTGTCTGTGAAGTATAGGGAGGCAAATCTTCTGCAGGACAGATAGGCGTACGCATATATGCATGAAGTGCTGTGTCTGAAGTTAAAGGATACCGCAGGGGTCTCACTAACATACCAGCAGCAGCTCAAGGAATCTGATTCTGCGTACAGCAACGACACCCTGAACCCAACACCACCTGTCCCCTTTTCGTCTCGGAGACAGCGTGTCCTCTCCTTTTAGGTCCCAGGGTGGGAGAGCAGGGAGGACGCCGGGTTGGAGGGTGACTGGTTGGCTGGGTGGGCAGGCGGCTTCACAGCACAGATCCTGTTCTTGTCCGAGCCTGTAGTGAGCAAGAGATTAAACATTCAGTTCACAGCTTCAGAAGCCCGACTATTTCATAATCAACGTCCGCTGTCTCGCCCCATGTCAGCGACCTGCTGCCACCTGATAGTCCTTCGCCGCAGGTGGCAGAGAGGCTGAAGAGAGAGAGACAGCCAGAGTAGGTGGACAAGAGGGACAACAGAGACAGGAAGATGGAGAATTTCTTCAGGGACAAAGATATTTGGATAGTAGGGAGTGTGTGTCTGGTGGCCACTTTCCTATGGAGACGGCTGTGGAAATTATTTTCCGTAAAGAAGAGAGGAAGGACCACATCCTTCGGAGACACACAGGTAACAAGCAGAGATTGTTGACAGGCTGATTCAGTGACAGGCAAGAAGTTCATTCAGCCTGAAAGAACAGCAGGAAAGAAGGAAATAGAAATATTTGTTTATGGAACTCAGCTGTCACGCTGTAAGTTATGGCAGCAGGCCTGCCTAAACCGGAAGTAATGCATGTTATCAGATTATCACCTGCAGCATGCTGTCTGAATGCCAGAGTAATGAAACAGAGGGAGTATTTTTCTTACAACAAAAGCTTCCTTTGGTGTATTTTGCTCCCTTTTGACAAGGACGTTATGTTAGTAAGTGCAAGTCATTCCAGCAACTCTTCAAATGTGAGAGATTTAGATTTGAGCACGTTAATCAAATATAGAAATCGTATCATATTGCCTGAAATAAATGTAAAATAATGTAGTATCTAAGACACACTTATACAGCAACCTGTTGAATCTTTCCTCTTAATGGTGTTTCCAATGTGAGGATCAGCTTTCATCCTCTTATTTTGTCCTGCATTAATTTAAAAAAATTAAATGAGTTCTTCTGTTAGACGGTTAAGTGTGACCTTCATGAACTTAATTAAAGGAGCCAGCTCAAGGGAGCATGTTTGTTTAGCGGTTAAATAGTGCGCCCTAAGTTCGAGTCCAACCCTCAGTGTCTTTTTGTCGTCTTCCTCGATACTCTCCTCCTAATATTTCCTGTCTTTTACTCTTACTGTCCTTTCAGTAAAGGCACAATATGGCCCAACAAAAAGTCCGCTCTTGGTGTTGAATCTTTTGCAGCTGACACGTAACTAATACGTCTACAGATCTGAAGAGATTGTGCAGGATTGAAACTTGCACCTGAGTTTTTTTCCCTGCATTTAGGCCTCCTTAATAAAGCCCTACAGTAGATGGAGACAGTGCAAGATGGTGTTCTGGTTATTATACCTCCAGTTTTAAAATATCTAGCAATGCTTATGATCTGCAGGCGTTTCTGGTGATGTGAAAACAGGCCTCAGCGCTGGTCTTGTCCTGGATAAAGTAGAGAATTATTGACCAATCATGTCTGTGCTGCTGGTTTGCAGGCCTTCTATATACTGGCATGAGAACTTGTAATGTGAAGTATCCCTGGTGTCTGCAACATTTCTGCCGTGGGGCTGAACTGAACATGTTTCTTTGACAAAAACAACTCATCAACAATCGTGCTTGGCAGTATGTCATTCATCTGAACACTGTGTGTGAGCTCAGGACAGTCAGTGGAAAACATCACGTCATCTCTGTCTGCGTCACAAACTTGTCACCAGCAGTGACATCTAAATTCTGTCAGGTAGCACTTGGTTCCCTCACTCCATCAAGCCGAGGCTATACATACCGCAAACCAGTAAAAACCAGTTTATTATGTAAACATAATCCAGCATGAAGCAAATGTAATTGACTCCTCATAAAATGAGAGAGCAGTGGTGCAGTTACAGGCTATCAGTGTCAGCTCTTTTTTTATTAGTCTCAGTCTTCTTGCCTCAGCTGACAGCTGATTACTGCAGGATTTATAACTCTATTTGTCGTCTTTACTGCACCGTATACTGTTTGTATGTCAGCGAGACTTTGAAGGTGAATAAAATGATCAGACAGGTTAAATCTGTTTGATTACGATCTGTCCAAGGTGCTGAAACAGCCGTGTTACTCAGCGGACATCTGATTAACAAACGCTACTTCACCTACCTGTTTCTGTGTCTGGTTTACTGTAGTATGTCAAAGCCGGGGTGCCAGTGGCCGAGTGGTTAGTTTGCATGCCCTGTGTACAGAGGCTGCAGTCCTCTAAGTGGACGGCCCTTGTTCGACTCCCACCTGTGGCTTCTTTCCTGCACGTTATTCCCCACTCTCTCTCTCTCTGATTTCCCGCTCTATCCACTTTCCTGTCCCTCTGATAAAGGCCCAAAAAGCCCAAAGATAAATCTAAAAAAGTTAATTTCAAAGCCAACAAATCTGATTTATGTGGAAGCATCCTAAGATGAACTGGAGGAATTGTCTTCTTCCACATCTGCAGCATCCTGGTAATAAAGAACTTCTCTAAAAAGAGGGAAGGTTCATTTATCTCTTCTTCCTCTATTCAACGCTTTATTTCTCTCCATTAAGCAGTCACTTGAAAAGAAAATATCCTGCACACTACTCTTGCTTAGCATCACCAATTCATAAGAAAGAATCACAACATTTCGGTCCCTGTGAACCCTTTTGTCAAGTGTCTTTTCAAGTGCCAGTGTGTTGTCCTGCTTACCTACTTCATGAGTTGGATCCTTAAAAACTCTGTGCATGAAGAAGGAAATTAACATATCTATTCATCAGATCATTTACTAAACAACTTATCCTTTGAGCATTGGGGTGCTGAAGCTGATCAAGGCTGACATTTAGAGAGACGTGGGGGAAAACTTTGGACAATCAAGGGGCTGACGTATAGAAAAACAACCTGCACCTTCATGCAAATAACCATTTTATTAGACTTACAGTATTAGTGCGATTACAGGGAGAACATACTAAACAGAAAAGCCGACGTCGTTTAGCGGTCTACCCCTACAACACATGTCAGTGTAAAAATGAATGATCCTATTAAACTGAAACAATAGCTTTACTGCTGTCATGTAAGATATGTAGAGTGAGATTTTCCTCCACCAACTAGCAGGGTGCATGAAGAGTGAAAGGCTAGAAGAGGCTCTGATGAAGGCCACAAGCCGAAACATGTCGGCCTAATTTGTTAATAAAGTTGATCCTCAAGTGTTGCAGGAGCTTTTTGACCTCATGTAAGATACAGTATGTCAGCAAACAGAACTTCCAATCAAAAGCTGTGTTGAGCTTAGACTGAGGTTCATCTGATGACGACAAGATCCCAATCTCTCTGTTCTCAAAGGCTTTAAAAAAAGAAGTTACTGTTAAGATTGCTGCACTGTGATGCAGTGGTTAGCGCTGTTGCCTCCCAGCGAGAAGGTTACTGGTTAGTATCCCCGTCGGTAAGGGTCTCTCTGTGTGGAGTTTGCATGTTCTCCCTGTGTCAGCCCTGTGATTGGCATGTGACCAGTTCAGGGTGTACCCCGCCCTCTGATAACCAAGAGAACCGTTTTTTGAGTCGAGATTTGAGTCACTATTTTAAGTTTATTTTTGCACAGAATACAGAAGAGTATTTGTAAATGTGTGTAATTTATAAGGTTCGCTGGTTAAAACTACTACTACTATCAAACCTATAAATAACCTGGTGGTGCACAATGACAGAGCAGCTACTCACGTCTCGGTCTGGGGAAATGTGCAAAGTTCCTTTTCATCTCAATCAAAACAAATGGTTCAGTTTTTTTGCACGCCTTTAACAGGATACAAATCAATCTTTTTTTTGTAAGAGGCTTGCACGGAGTAAACTGTAGCTCGTGCTAATGCGTGTGAGTATGACTAATGTGAGAAGCGCTTCTCCTGCCTCAGATTCTCACACTCACATTGCTCAGATAAAATTAGCACACAGACAAATAAATGAGGGAGTGACGGAGGTGATGGTCAGTGAGGAGTCAGTCACGGTTTTATGTAATGGATTAAAGGACTCATAATGACAAACATGAACTAGATTATGTGTTTGTTTGATATTCATACTTTAAATCTTATTATAGACAAACAGAAAACTACAGATTGAAGTTAGTAAGAAGAAATGAATTCACTCACACAGCCCTATTTCTAAAATCTTGCTTAAATCTTCTAGTTTGCAAAAACGTTTCACAAGGTGTATTCAGACTGCCCGTTCGAAGCGTGATATTGACGCCCCTGTGATGTCTCTCCTTCAATCTGAATGTCAGGGGGGTAAAACGGGGGTGAAGTGATCCAACCAGTTGGTAGAGTCGGTCGTCTCTCAACTGGTAGGTTGGGTGCTCGATCCCCAGCTCCTGAAGCAACATGTCCGGCAAGACACTTAACCCCAAATTGCTCCCACTGCTTCGTCGGTGGCGTATGAATGTGTATGAATGGGATTGATGGTCACTTTACAGCAGCCTCTACCATCAGTGTGTGAATGTGTAGGTGTGACATGCGGTGTAAAAGCGCCTTGAGTAGCCAGAAGACTAGTAAAGCGCTTTACAAGCTTCACGTCCATTTACCATTAGCCCCCCTGTACCTGCATCGTAGGTAAGGGATCGGTGGAGCAAGCAGGAAAGAAAAGCACTGTGTGTGTGTGCATTTGTGTGTATGTGGAGCTCCTGCTGTTTGATGTAGAGACGGAGGAGCTTGGTTACGGCACAGTTGCAGAATCACACTCTGAAAACGTCGATGAAGGAATAACAACTGCATAAAAAGCTCAAAATGACCTTTCAGAGGCAGAAACCTCGAGCAGAACCGGACTCGTGATGAACAGCCGTCTGCCGAAACTGCGCCAGGTTTGAAAAAATGGGATAGAGGGAGACCATCGATTAATCTGTTATCGTGTTTTCACACATACACAGAACTCCTGAAATTATCCAGATATTTTCCGGGTGAGCTGCATGTGTGAACACAAACGGACAAATCTGTCACCCCGACTTTACCCTGACTTTTGTCCTGCCGGCCCCCCCCTGGTAAATGTTCCACTTGAAGTTGGACTGAGCCAATTAGTGAACACAGCAGAAAATATTTAGAAAAATTCACCCCGGTCTAGTGGGAGGGCGTGAAGCTTTTCATAACCTGCTTTTATTGTTAGCAGAAATTCTTTCAGATTGGGGGAGGAAAACCTTTATTTTAAAACAACACCAAATTCAGTGGTAACATGAAGTTAAATCCTTGATTCTTAAGGGATTCTTTTATCATAAAAAGAAAATATTTGTGTCTGGATTTTACTCCAAAAATGTTTAACCCATCGTATAAATCCTCTAAAAATGTTGACCTGCGATTGTTGAAATCCCTTTGATGGTATCTTACCCAGTTTTACGCCAATCTGTTAAACCGAAAGAGACCGAAATGATTTTCTCATAAAGACATCAAGTTTTCTTGAAACCTAGTTTTAGCTCGCCGCTCTTATCTCCCTGTCTCGTCCTCTGTCCGTCTCTGGTATGAGGGCACGGAGGGGGAATGTGCTGTTTTCGCCTGGACTCCTCTGGCTGCTCTGTTGGTGTCCACTTTCAGCCGTTTGCATAACTCATTACTAGCACACTGCTGATACATACTAGAGTCAGTACAGGCATAAGAGCTCGCTCGCCATTACCTTATTTTACTTTGTGTGAGGAGTTCATCAGGTGAAATGATTTTTTTCATCCTGTGGCACAACATAAAATGAATCCCAAGCTGCAGCTTTGAGAGCAGGTCTGTATCTGACACCTATTTGCTTTTTAAATCACTGTATTTGAGTCCATAAATTACACGTGTCAAACCTGTACTATGCTCTTCATCAGCCCCCCCCCCCCCAAAAAAAAGGGTTATGGTAGAGCAAAAACAGAGCAAACAGCTGGATGATCAAATTTACCTGAAGTCCAAACAAAATCTGGTGACGGCGCATTTAGTCACCGAAGTGCCGTTCTGTGGAGCAAACTGCCTGCTGACCTGAGGTCTGTAGGAACTTTAAGTTCTTATCAGAGTGGTCTTAAAACATTGCTTTTCTCTATTGTTTTTGGTTTCTCGTTTATCTTTCTATGTGTGTTTGTCTGTGTTAGTCTATTGTCCTGTTTGTGCGTTCTGGTAGGAACAGGTGTATGTGTTGTATGGGATCAATCCATCAATCAATCATTATTTGTATAGCACCAATCCATAATCAGCGTTATCTCGAGGAACTTAACCTGCTTAAAAAGGAGCAGATAAAACACCTTACTCATTGTTAAGAAAAATGGGATAGGGGGAAATGGGATAAGATGCAGGAAGGATTTCTTCTTTGTAGTCCTCGAGTTCCTGTTGTCCACACTTCCTTGCCGCTGAGGTGGAGGTCGGAGCAGGCCGTGCAAGAATGAGGACAGCGGTGGTTGTGGGGACGACACAGTCCGATGGTGGTGGCTGGGCGTCGGGTGTTGGGTGGAAGTAGTGCCAGATCATCTTGAAGAAGTTTGGGGGAGCTCTTTACTGGAGAGCCCGGCTTCTGCTGCTGGGACATGGCATGAGATGATGCATGGTGTTTTGGATTTGAAGTGATCTTTTGAATCTATTTGTTCATGTCTACGCGTTTTGAGTCAAAACGCGTAGACTAATCCTTATTTGATAAAAGATTTTTATACTGCATCAGAGTTCCTCGGACTTTCAGTTTAGACTGCCTGTTCTTCACAATGAACTCAGTTTGTAATCAGGACAGTCACTAATGTATAAGCTCTTTGACTTCTGTACCCTATCCAGTGCAGCCCTCGCTTCAAGCTGTTTTCTAAAATTGAATTGAATTTAAGTTAGATATCTGTTTATCTAACGGTACACTGGACATACAGTATGTTGCAGCGTGCACAGTATGGCGTGTGTGGATGTACAGTAGATACATTTAACAAATAGGAGGTATGATCCCAAACTAATACAGTATAAGCAGAAAAGTGTGAGTTGTAATGTGTAGTTTTGACCAGCTAAGTTTGTCGTAGTTGAACGTTTTAAAACAATAGTTGGATGCCTGGCGTTTGGTCTTTGAGAGCACAGACGCAGTGAGTGAGTGAGTGACAGCTGGATGAAATAAAGCTGAATTAAACTTTCGGCCAACATCAAGTGACAGCTGGCAGACGAGTTCAGATTTGGGTGCAGTTGCTGTTTATGATTTGACACCATGTACCGTAGATGAAAACATGACAATCATTAACAAGATGGAGGTTTGTGTGAATAAATGTGTGCACGTAAGGGGGTGGGTTAGTAGGTCAGGGTTAAAGGAAACCAGAGAACAGCTGAGTGGGACCCTTTTCCAAATGCTCAGCTGGTCCTCAGCAGGTTCAGTTGTCAGAGGAAGAGTCAGGGGTCTGTGGTGCTCTCACGCCATCTAGTGGTAACAAGACAGAAATGCAACCCCCCCTTACCGTTCCGTTCCATGAAGCTCATTGCAGCTGACATTTTTCCCAAAAAATATATAGCACAGTTTTTGTTTTTGAAGAAAAGTTTTGCAGGAACATCGACCTCTAGTCCACACTTCTAAAATAGTCATTGACTTAGAACAGGGGCGCCGTCCTGCCTGTAGAGAGACCTGAACGTCTTCTTCAAAGACTCTTACCATCCCATCACTGAGTTTATGTTAATCGCTTCCACGTGAAATAATCCGTCAAGTGTTTGGCCTGTTCACTTGGTCAAACAGACAGAATATTTAGATCACATTACTTTTATGAAGCGGCTGTTTACGCCACGTCTTTTTGCTGACACTGTGACACAGAGAGACCGAGGGGCATATGAGATCTCATGCTTGAATTCTCCACTAAGCTCTGCTGGTTTTTGTGTGTATCTATTTGCGTGAGTGTTTTTTTGGGGGGTGGTGGGATCGACGGTAATTTCAAGAGGTCAGAGATCAACGTTTACCCAGAATCCTCTTTCAAGCACGGTCACGCCCAGTGGTCTCTATGTTACATAACACGGACAGCAAGTGGCAAACTCAGGATAACAGAGGGAAGTTGTTTTGTGTGCATGTATTTTTGAATCTGGGTACATACTTGTGTAGCTTATGTAACATATTTACAAGCTTGGCCTTATAGCCTGCTCCAGTGCAAACACACATACACACACTTTGTGTACGTCAAACTGCGCCTCTTTCCATGAAAGGAATTTTTTGGTGTCTGTCCGAGGTCATAACAGAGCGAGAGCCAAACGAACGTTATCACACCAGCTGAACTGTGAAAGTACAGACTGTCATCAGCCGGCGGTGACACGAGTAGGTTTGTCAGATAGAAAAGCAGCAGGTGGAGCTGCAGAGATAATGTGCTGCCTTGTTTCCATTTCCATGTACTCGCCAGACATCCGTCCTCTGGCAACGCTGGAAAAAGCACCATAGAGTTATACCACGTTAAAAGAGAAGAAGAATACTGCAGAGCGGGCAAGGAGATGATGAGTGTAATGTTGACTGTGTATGTATGATTGTTTAAGGAAAGCCGACTAAGATTTAAAGGCGCAATATGTCATTCTGACACCTAGTGTTTAAAAATGGGTACTGCAGTCCAAACTCAAAACATTAGAGCGGTCTCCCCCTGCCCCCTCCTTCCTAGAGTCAGCACTCGCCATGTTGCTTCACTTCCACATATCTGCTCGTGGAGCTTGTTAGAAGGCTATTTAGGACGGATACAATCACTTCTATCTGAACCAGTTCGCTTGCCTGCTTCTATCGCTGATACACTTCTTGGTTTGCAGTCTACCTGGCAAACCGAGGGGTGTCCAAAACAGCCGTGTTGGGGGTGCCTTAAAACCGCCTACCTTCTCTTATCCAAACAAATCCAGACCATTCAGGACCAGAATCTAAAGTTAGAAGGAGGACATACTGGCTGCTGCATTGTTGTCAGAGAAGCCAGCACTTCAACATAGCATGTTTCCTTAATGTCTGATCAGATAGTAAGTTCATTTAATCATTTAAATCGGTAGATATCTTACATAATACTCCTTTAAAAACAGTACACGTGTACAGGACAAGATCAGCAAAGAGGTGAAAGGTACCACTTTGTCCACAGGGGGCGCCAAAATCAACACAAAACAAAAGTTCTTCACAGGAGCTTTAAAGTAATGGATAAACAGTACAAACACATGAAACTATTAGCTTGAGTCACTTGTAAGTGGATCTGAAGGTGTTGATTCTGGGGTGCACGTGGTCGTCTGAAAGGAAGATTGATTTTATGTCTGGAAAATAAATCCAACATAATACAATCTTTGAAAAATCTGTTATTATCTGCTCAGCAGCCTGTACCTGTTGCAAAGCTCTGCAGACTGTTAAAGACGTTAAACATTATCGTAGTAATAACATAAATAAAGCATATTTTTTGGGGGGCTTTGGGAGTAGTTCACCTGTGATCTGCCAAATGGCTTGGCATTTAAAAATGCATCTAGAGTCAGATCTGAGTGTAATGCTGTTGGCACTTTGTTGGCCATTAAAGTGAAACCCCCCCGGTAGTAAAAACGGACGGCGGGCTTTTCAAGTTGACAGGGACCCTTTGACTGCAGTAATTTCAATTATTTTGGTGTCAGTGAGGCCGATGGGGCGAGTCATGACGATGGTATGATAAGTTCTTTGTGGGCATGGAGGCTATTTAAGGGGGGAAACCCTGGATGATTCAGGGGCCCCAGACCTGGACCAGGGCCCTGTAGCATGCCTGAGATCAGTGAGCTGTTACTGAGCTGCTGTCAGTTGGCCCAAAATTGTTAGTCTATTGCCAGGCACCCCCGAGCAGTCTGTCTCAACTGAGGGGCAAGGTTCAACTAATGATTAAAGAGTCCCTTTAAAAGGATTAAATTATGTGCTAGGTTTTACAGAAAACTTACAAAATTAAAGATTTGACTGTGGGTAATTTTTATATTAAGCCGTTAAGAAATATATAGCAAACACAAAGACAAAATAGAAGCAAAAACCGATCTCTGAAATCTTTGTCAGGCCGAGCGAAAAGAAGTAGCTTCTAGTCAAGATCACATTAATCGAGACCAGGGTGCTCCTAGACAACACCGAGTCCATAAATATCACAGAAAAATCATCAACCTGTGTGCAGCGGGCGTGTCACTCACTTAGACCGTGACACCGGGAAGGTTGCGGCAGTAGCTGGAGGATCAAAATGCATTAAAGTTATGTGTTCTTTTAGAAAAAGGCGTTTTCCTGCCTCAGCTCCACCTCTTTGTCTGTTACCAGATTAATTGAAAGTTAGTTTGAGAAACAGCATTTCCAAAATGGTGACCGCCATCGTTCAGACTTCAAAACTCCACTTTAGAAAGCAATGGGTGACGTCCCTGAGACTACGTCCATGTTTTATACAGTCTATGAGATTAACACAAGATGACATATAACTTCTTAAACTGTATACTCCTGACAATAACAGACTGCATGTTAAAACAGAAACAACCAACTTAATAAAAAGGGCTTTCAGTCCAGCACAAAGCATGATGGGAAAGGAGGCATGATGCGCGGCTATGGAAATAATTACCATAACTTAATTTATGCACCTTTTTGCAAAATACAACCCAAGTGCTGGATAAACAAGATCAAATAAAACACTTTTATTTAATGCAATAGAAAATAAGCAAGCAAAGTAAAAAATAACAAAACAAAATGGTTTATAAACCAAGATCTTTAAGGTACTTTAACTTAAAGGCAGGGTTTGTCATTTTCTCCAGATACATTTTTTAAGATTTTGGTTGAAATTGTCTTTAGGTCCTGACAGAAATTAATAACTCATGTACTCTGAAAAAGGAACGAAGAAAATCCGTCATCTGTAGCAGTTGTAAGCCTGTAAAACCTTCGACCAATGTCTGCCACGAGGTACCAATCTGATGAACCAATCACACGCCTCCCTGTCTCCCTGCTTGTTCTCTACCCCTTGCGTGCACAAGCCCACACTCAAAGCACGTCACGGATGACGGAGTTTATACTGTGAGTTGATTTACCGCTGAGACGACGTAGTTTCTACACAATGCAAGCGATGAACTGAGGTCCGCTTCTGGAGTAACGGCGCTCGTGCATGTAAGTGAGGGGCGTGGCTTTAGAGGGAGCACAGAGGGGAGGGGTTGTTGACGGAGCACCGAGGGAATGTTACTTTCAAAATCATGCTAGTTTTCGAAAATGACCAACCCTGCCTTTAAGTAGGCTACATGTATTAACTTACTTTCACTTCAGCTTTGATTTCAAAGTTCACCACGGCAGCCATTACCCTGAGGCTCACGCTTGTTGCATGTCACACAGTCTATTATTGTTTCTGCGGGATAAAGCATTTTGCATTCATGTTGCACTGCAGTGATATAGGATTACGGGACAGTCTGTGGCACTAGAATACACATTATGTATTGTCTGTGTCTTCCTGCTGAGTAACTCTATATGCAGTGAAAGCAGCGAGGCTGCGTCAGTGTCATTCCTAAACAGCTCCTCTATACCACGCCGGCTCTCAGCTTACCGTGTAACCTTTTCTGGAGGGATTTCAGAGATAGTCCAGCAGGGTACAGTTAAACCACCACCAGAGCCGGACCAATCAACCATCTCCCTGCTCCTCCCACCATCGCTCTGTGGAGCATCTGTTTGGCAGGATTGCTTTGATCAACCAAATATCAGTTTTTAACTTTATTAGACGTACACATTATATGTTGAAGACACATAAGCTAGTGTTGCATGATGTAACACATAGTAGATACATGATGAATTAAACATTGGATGGTATGAAAAGGTGACTATTTGGAGAGACGTTACTATACTAGACCATAACCTTCAACTGTAGGTAAACTATCTTTAGAGCTGAGCAGGTCAATCGTTTTATTTGGTTTAAAGACTAGGATGGCATCTGCCTCTTAAGTTTCTCTCAAGACGTTTTCACATCTGCACTCCTGAAAATATCTAGATAATTTCGGGAGGACTGCTCCGGATATTCTCCTGACCTGGTTGTTCACATATGCACCTCAAAGCTGGAGACTATCTCTGTCAGACGGGAGGGGGGGCGGGGGGTCTCCTAAGGTAAGACGTGACGTGAAAAAAAAACACGGGAGTGGCGTACGACGCTATAATGACAATATTTGCCTTGATATCAATGCTATGTGTAGTTCGGCGGAATCACAACATCAACAAAAGAGCGGAGAACAAAATACTGGAGAACAGAAAACGTAATGCAGCCGTTTAATTACGTGTATGGAGACTGTAGCTGACACATGTATACACTCTCTGCACTGACTGCAGTCACAGTATATAAACGTCACTCCCCCTCCCATTTTTTTTAATTTAATTTAATTTTATGTACTTTATTAATCCCCTACGGGGAAATTGTGGTTCGCACTCTGTTATTTTTTGGACATGCTTCTCACACACACAGGCCTGAATCACACACATGCACAACGAGACCTGTGGACATGCATTAATGGAGAGATGTCAGAGTGCGGTGGCAGCCCCTTGGGAGGCGCCCCCTGAGCTGGTGGGGGTTCGGTGCCTTGCTCAAGGGCACCTCGGCAGTGCTCGAGAAGTGGGCTGGCACCTCTCCAGCTACCAGACCAACTTCCATATTTTGGTCCGCATCGGGACTTGAACCGGCGACCCTCCGGTTCCCAACCCAAGTCCCTACGGACTGAGCTACTGCCGCCCCCATTGGCTCGAGGTGAATTCTCCTGATTATATCCTGTACTTGCTGTGGAAAAATACTCCGGGTCTGGCAGGAGAAACTCCGGGTGAAGTCCGAGTGAAAAATTTGGCCGTTGCAGCTCCTCCTGCAAATATCAGGAGTTTTTCAGGAGTTTTCTGCAGGTGTGAAAGCCTTATCAGTTTTATGGATTGTTTCAGAGTCTTCTAGCTGTTTTGACTCTGTCTCGTTTACAGCAGCAGCAGCAGCCATTTGTTTTCAGTACTTACGTTGGTGAATATTTGGAGCAATTAGCAGCTCAAGAGTGAAATATTTGCTTCAGAAGTTGTGGAAGACAAAAAACAGAGCTAAATGCAGAGTGAATATTGGACCTACATACCTCCAAATGAATGCTAATGTGCATCATGTCAACTAGATGTGTAAACAAGCAACACGATGTTTGTCATAACAGCTTTATAAGGTGATAACATGTCGTGTTTATAGCTTGTCCCAATACCTTCAAGTGGCCGTGATGTTATTAAGGCTGCTCAGAGCGTGCAGTCCTATAACTCTTAGTTTGGATGTTTTATTAAGACTACAGATTCAAAGTAAATCAGCCTTACATTTTAAATGCTTCTCTGTAGTTTATGCTACCTTGCTGTCTTATTTATTTATTTTATGTTTTATTTGATAGGGGCAGATACAATGTACAAAGACAAACTGAAAACTGCAATCCACTGCAAGTATCATAGAGAACACACTGTACTCACTGCTTTGTCACGTACGCGTTTTTAGATCCTGGTCATTCTGTGTGAATTTAAATGCAAGGTGAAGCTACGAGCTAAGTAAAGAGCGCTACCATTAGCCTGCTAACACAACAATGCAGCTCGAGACGATGACAATGTTGTCCGCCGCTTGCACTAAGCGCTGAGTGCTTAAGTATGGTGCGTTCCAATTTGATAACTCCTTTGTGCAAACGCAAGGGGAGAGGGGTTGGAGGTGTGCCGCTGTGGGAGAGGGGAGGATTCAGAGTGGCGGAGGTGTCGCCAAACAGCACCTACCTGGGTAGGTTTGCAGAGAAATTGAACAGAAATTTCACAAAAGCTATTGAGTGCGACTGAAGCATCATGACAGTGATTTGGAGGAGTTTTGCACAGGTTGGGAGATTTCTACAATGTGAGAAGTGTTTGTTGTTTTGAGAAGAGAAACAAGTCATCTTTGCAAGTTAACAAGTTAAAGGTCGTTTTTAGATCCTGTTCAAAATAAGGTCCATAAAATAAATGAAGTAACTTTAGTGTCGTGTTTGTAGAGAAATGTTTGTGCTCATTATGTAAGCTAACGTTCGGCGAACTGGCCCTTTAAATCCCTTTAAATACTCCATACTGTAGATTGACGTTAATTTGTTTTGGGCTTATTTTTGCTGACTTATCCCTTCAGTGATCTCCCTCTTCCGTTCAGTGCACAAACATGTACTTCCACTGTATGTACTGCACGCTGTCTGAACTCCCCCAGTGTCCTCTTTCATTTTCACCTTCCTGGGTAAAATGTCTCCGGGGCCCCGAGTGTTAAACCTGACAGCTGACGAGCCGTCTGTACTGGGAAGAGTGCGAGGGACAAACAGAGAATAGGTCAGGTTTTTTCCGTTGTTGACAGATGGGTGCCAGAATATATAGTCGCCGGCGCTTTGTCACCCTGCCTACTTCAGATACCAGCGTACCGAGACGTGGAAATGTATCAGGTCAATGTGTACAGTCGGACACGTCTCAATACATGTCAATCGCTTGTGTCTGCACACTAATGTGAATGTATGTGTGGTGACCGTGCACAGTATCTGTGTCAGTTTGTCCTCTTTAATTCTTAGTGTGCGATAAATCCTCCTCTCCTGTGTATCAACAGTTCTAAGGTGTCGGAGGCATCACCTGTTTCCTGCTCTCTTCCGTTGTCTTGTGCCTCACGTTGCACCGACAGTGAGACTTAATTAGGAATGTTTTCCGATCACTGGATGCCAAAAGTCCAAATCTTCACCTTTTCTCTTGGCTAAATGTTCCAGTTAAAACCTTCTGCTTCAGATGCAGAACTCTACATCATTTTCTTTTCACTGAAACTTAAATTTAAACACAAAATTCAGACAGTGTTGGTAATAGGCCAAAAATTATTTGATAAAAAATTTAAAGATTTGATTCTCTGTCGTTTGCTGTTGTCGGTGAGCGATCGTTGCCCTAGTTTTTGCGTCCGGCTCCGTCGCTACCCGTCATCCCCCATCGACCTTTTTTTTGGCCGATTTCGACATGTTGAATCGGCGGTCGGTGAGAGGAATCTCTCTGCTGGCTGTTCGGAGATTTCTTTTATCTCCAGCTCTCGACACAGGTTCGGTAAAGGCCCATGAGCATGCTACTGTAGTCTCCATGCTTTCACCCTCTTAGTGTGTTTCTCCTTATTTGTCACCTCCGCCTCTTCTTTTCTTTTTCCACTAAAAGACCAAGGGCTGACAACGCCAGTGCCATTTTCAACTTTTTATCAGACATGATTCTCGATTAGTAGGCTTCCTGTAATACGAGTGGTGAGCGACAGCGGTGTTAAAATGGTCTTCTCGTATCATAACAACGGACTAGTTTCTAGTTTAGTTTATGAATGCTTGTATTTACGATTAGTCGATGTTGTTCAGTTGTTTCTTTAAATGGCAGCAGTACGACTGTTCTTCAACCTACCAACCTGCCAAACACCTACGGCCTAAATGATGGTTTATTTGATAATGACGATATTTAATAAGCACCTGTGTGTCCCATCAGACTTAAAGCTGTTTGTTTACGCTTTCTGACGTTGTTTCCTCCTCTCTAGATCCTTGCTTGATTTGTTCTTAATCTCTTTCTGCTGAGTGAATTGTAGAATTGTTTTGTAGAAATGGCTAACTTATTTAGAATAAGGTCAAAAAATCTATCAAAGACACATTTGGAGAATTCAACTTCCCGACGCCATAAACAAACCTTATGGAACTTTAAATTAATCTTTTTCTTTCTGTGATAAAGCCCGAGTCTTGTGTATTTGTGCCATTATGCAATGTTCTGCTGACACATCCTCTGCGGTAAAAACAGCTCGGCAGTGAGAAACGTTAGGCATTTGTCAGGGTTCAAAAATACCCATAATGCCTGTGTCTTTAACAGGGTCTGAGTGGTTAATAAAGTTTTTGCGGCCTTGCACACGCTTGCACCTGTCAGCCCACTTCCTGCTGTGGGACAACAGAAAAAGAAAAACAAAACATACACTTCTTATGTGAAAATAAGAGCCCTGTTTTGCAGAGTACACCATGTGCTCAATCCGGGATTTCTGATTAAGCTGTGTAGATTTTCTTCATGATGAGATTTGGTGTGCTTCTTTATTCGCTGAACATTTTATGTGTTTGTCTTAGTTTTTACGGCGTCATATTTCAGTCTGGGATTCTTGGGATTCTGACACCTGACTGAAGGGCTTTTGAAGTGTCTCGAATGTCACATAGCGATCCTCTCCAGCATCTCCCCCCCTAACTCGCATCAATCCCCAACTGCACACTCGAGCCCCCTGCTCTTATCACTGGCCACCCAGCCCCTGACGTCCACAGGGGGCTGCACTTTAATTTGGACCACAGCCATTTGCTATTCTTAAAACTTGACTGTGAGGAGCAGATCTCTATTCTCCCTCTGCTTCTTGTCTCCCGCCTGCAGCTCTGTCTGCTGAAATGATTTTTGTTATTTGTTGCATCAAGCCTGCACTTAAGTGAACAGACTGAGTACGTGAAAAGATTTTGCTTCTGGTGAGGAGGACTGCTGCGAATCAGTCATGAATTCCAGCCTCGTCAACTCTTTGGCCAAAGTCTACGATCCAAAACCTCTTCATGGCCAGAAGCCGGGTGGAAGGAAGCTCTCTTTTAATGGATCGGACAAGTCCCCATCTCCTTCTTCTTCTCCATCATCTTCCCCCTCTCATGATATCGCCCTGCGCTGCATGGAGAACCGAATGGACTCCCTGACCTCCCAGATGGAGCGCTTGCTCAACATGCAGCAGATCGTCCTGACCCGGCTGGACTGCTTGTCCCAGGACGTCAGAGGGATGGGTCGGGATCTGGCCTCTATGCGTGAAGAAGGGCGACGTGGTTCGGGGGTGGAGGCGGCGTGCAGGGAGCTGTTTGGGGCAGTGGAGAGGGTCGGCGAGCGGGTGGAGTGTCAGGGACGCAGGCTGGATGGGGTGGAGAAGCTGGTGGAGGGGACCCAGCAGGTGA
The DNA here is from genome assembly GCA_020745685.1 of Tautogolabrus adspersus. Classification (NCBI taxonomy): domain Eukaryota; kingdom Metazoa; phylum Chordata; class Actinopteri; order Labriformes; family Labridae; genus Tautogolabrus; species Tautogolabrus adspersus. Next base: position 3,654,399 of record CM036536.1, on the reverse strand, counting down.
TCAGCTTCATTGGGGAGGTGGTGAAGGGCTCCAGGCTGGTGGAGTTGCTGTTTAAACAGCCTGGTAACAAAGCTGGCAAGAAGGTGAGAGGCTTAACAACATTACAAGAAAGATCTTCCAATAATAACCCCGATATCTAATATTTAGCATCTTCAAAACATTGTACCTGCAATATATGATCCCATCCACTTTGTTAGCACAGTTACCAAAATGCATCCTCCTCTTTAACTTGACTTTGAGTGATTTCTCTTTGTGCACTGATTTAGATTTTACGGCCTTTAGTTGGTTTGATTCTCTCTCCGTCTTGAATGTGGGCTTGTCTGTCTTTGTTCGTAAAGCGCCTTGTGACAGTGTTTTGAAAGGCACTATATAATAAATGGAGTCTGTTTTTGTTATGGAGATTTATTATGCCATAGTGTGGGTTTAATTTCCCTTGAAATGATTGACTATACCATAAAACACTTCTAATAATAGCCCGGACTTGTATTTACTTCAGTCTATGAAATGACCCTGCCTTTATTTGGGGCAGGCGTTGATATGACACTTTGAGGCTTTGAATTATATCCAGACAAAACTTGGGCACAGTAAAGATGGGAAAGACATGGACATATTCACTACTGTCTTCAAAATGAGAATATCAATGCTTCACTACCTGCTAGTGTTGTAGTCAAGACCACACTAACCGAGACCAAGACATACTCGAGACTAGAGTGCTCAGAGACCGAGACAAGACCGAGACATTTAGGGATCAAGACCGAGTCAAGACCAAGACCATAAATATCACAGAAAAATCATCATCTTGTGTGCAGGGGGCGTGTCACTCACTTGAACCGTAACAAGGTTGAAGGTTGCTCTCGTAACCGTGGGATAAAAATCAAACTACTAATTTATTGGAGTTGTTTTTTCTTTTAGAAAGAGGCGTTTTCCTTAGAATCAAAGTAATGACGTGAACATAGCCTATCAGTGCTGGTCTTGATTTAAAATCTGCACAGTTCGAGACCGAGACACGACCGAGTAAAGATGCTTTAGATCCAAAGACGAGACCGAGACCTTCAAAAAGTGGTTTCCCCTGATTTTGGTTCCATCAACTATTTCAACACTAAATGCAGAGGGTCCTCCAATGGAGCCTTTATTTGTCGTAACATGTTCCAACAGCAGGCTAGTTAAAGGGACTGGGCCTTAAAATGGGACGGGCTTAAATTTGTTTTACGGTATGCTAAATGCAACGGCAAACAAATGCAATTATTGCAATAGTTTTTATTGGAAGAGGGGCGAGAAAATAGGGATTGTGCAGCCTTATTTTTTCCTCATCCAGTGAGAGATTCATTGAGACTGCTTGGCTCAGATCAAGACCCTCTAATTTTTTGCACAATAATCTCGACTTTCAATATATTTCTGTCCCTCTTTTTTCTTGGATTTATGACTCACAATACGTTTTTTCTTCCTGATTTAAATCGGATTATCAGTCGATGTTTCTGCAAAACAGTCTCTTATAATTTCACACAGATAAAGTATCGAATCGCATTGAAAGATTGGACTGAAGATTTGTCCATCCTCTTCCTACACTGTGGTTCTTTTAGTGTGTTGTGATTTTGACAACATAGCGTGAGGTCCAACTGCATTTTTGTTGATGAGGTAGAAGCAATAAAACGTTGTAAATATCATCATCCTGAAGGGAAACGTGAGCAGTTTGCAGGGACACCAAGAACCAGCTCTAAAACCCAAAGATTCTGCAGATAAAATACATTCACTTCATCTTTAACTGGCGCCGAAGCAGGTTAACAAATCCCTCTCGGCATGTAAAGCGGCTAACATTCCTCTCGTGTCTGATACGGCTCCTCGTGAATCTTTTATTAGCTCTGCTGTACTCCAACATGTCGTTCTCTGTAATGTTAAGTAGTTTTCCTCTTTGCTGTGATTGTCATTTGCCTCTGAGGTGAGACTGATTCAAGTCAGACTGGTTATCTTATCCGAACCTTATTCTTTATCAGCGCTGGGTTGGTCTGCAGCAGCACAGTGTCACTTTAGCACTCGTCTGGCCTGTTCTGCATCGGTGACATTGCTGCATTGATGGATTAAATGGTCTGTGTATAGAGCCTCACATAGCCTGTGTCATTGTGTCAGTGACATGTTTATCGTCCGGGATTCTTGAAGCAATAGGAAGAATGTACAGATGCCTGTTGTGTAACTTTTACTGCCCGGGTCTTTGCAGAATATCTCGGCATGTTTAAGTGGGATTGAATTTCTCACAAAAATTAATGGTGCTGATTTGGAGGCTGTTTTTTCTGTTTTTTTGTTTAATTAGCGAGTGGTTAAATTAAATGAACAGATTTCCTTCACCAGACGGACGCTGTGAGACTTTTCTTAAAGACAGAGAACCTGGCAGGGACGCGTAAACACACACATGCACAAACAAGATCCTGGAGCGATGTCAGAGGGAGGAGTCTGCACATTAAAGAGCGTCCTAGCAGTTAAGGGGTTCAGTGCCTTACCCAGGGGCCCTTAGGCAGCGCTCAGGAAGTGAACTGGCACCTCTCCAGCTACCAGACCACTTTCCAGACTTGGTCTGCTTCGGGACTTGATCCAGTGACACTCCAGTTCCCAACCTAAGTCCCTACAGACTGAGCTATTGCCTATAAAATAGATCTAAACAATCTGTCTGGTTAACCAATGTAAGTGCATTTAGTATCAAAGAAATTACATCTTCTTCATGTTGAAGACAAGAAAAACGACGAAAACACAAAAATAATTCACTGTTCCCATCCTGAATCAGACTCCTCCATCCATAGCTATGGATAACCTTTGACCATTTTGACATGTGTAAAAAAATATTTATTAAATGATCATGCAAGAGTTCTGACTTTCAGACTTGACTCACCTTTTGTCCTTTACTGTCACTTTATGGATCCTATGACTTACGTGTGATCTCTCTGTGTTCTTTTTTCAACAAGGCAAAGGATGAGAAGGATAAAGCCAAACTGACCCTGAAGGGCTCGAAGGCCCAGAAGAAGAGGAAACCTCTGGACACATCAGGTAGGCTCGAACACCAAAATAATCTTTTTAGTGCAGAGATGTGCATGGTGACATGGGGCTAAACAAATGTTGGATTTTTCAAGAGAGACAATGGTTTGGACGCTTTGTTTTTCCCCCTCATCAGAGTCATCCTTGCTCAATGAGCCTGAGCTGCAGGAACAGGTGGAAAAGCTCAACAGGCAGAACACGGAGCATTCCCAGTATGGAAAAACAGAGTCTGACATCCAGAGAGGAGAGGACAGAGGAAGTGGAGGGAGACGACAGGAGCCGGTGGAGCTGATCCTGGATGGACCACACGCCTCCGCAGCCCAGGCAGAGAAGAAGACGTCCACTGAGGAGAAAGAGGAAGAGGACGGTGATGCCTGTCAGGACTCAGAGGAAGAGGAGGAAAAAGCAAACGATTTAAGTCAGGAGCAGGCTGGAAAAGTAGAGGATGGAGGAAAGGAAGGAGAAGCAGAGGGGTCATCAAAATCAGAAACAGCCCAGAGTGTCGTCTCAGATATCTGCAAGACCTCTCTTCTACCACAGGAGAGGTACGTCAAGTCGATCACTATTCATCCATACTATTAACTACTATTACTAAGTCATTTTTTATTCAAGTTAATTCAACAAATCAAAACTAAATATTCAAATTTTTAATGTTTTTTTAACGTGCAGCTCTGAGGAGCTCGGGGACGTGGCCACTTGCAGTAAACGTCGCGTCACAGAGGAAGACTCGGTGAAAGACGACCTGAAGAAAAGCCGAGTGGAGGACACTGAGGTGGAAAAAGCTGACGGACAGGTGGTGGAGGGGGGCGAGCAACAGGCCTCCAAATCTGACGGAGTAACAACAGAGGAGGAAGAGGAGGAGAGGAAGGAGGGAGAGTCGGAACCGAAGGAATTCGCAATTGGTGAGTTACGTACTCTGACAGCGCATTTACACGTGAGAAGCAAGTCAAAGTTTTGGAGGGGTTTTAAAGCTTTTTTATAAAACGCACAGTATGTAAATCCTGCAGCCAGGGGGCTCTCAGTCAAAACAATAACAAAAGATGACGTCACGGCTGGCGGGGAATCATGGGAGTGATTCTCTATGCTACTCCCCCCCCCCCACTCCCGATGGAAACAAACTCTGCGTTGACCGATGAACAGACGAAACAGACCTGAGGAAAGCTGCCGTACTGTTGTTGTATATGTGCTGCTGTGATAAAGACGTCAGAGCCCGAGACGAGGACGTAAATCACAGGAATGCACAGTGAATATCACTAGGTTTTTTTTATGTAGAAAATCTGTCACTAAAAAACAGAAGTCACAGCAATGAGAAGACAAACAGACATCTGCTGTTTCTCAACATTTTGTCCCCATTTCTTCTTCTTCTTCTTCTTCTTCTTCTTCTTCTTCTTCTTCTTCTTCTTCTTCTGTGACTTTTGAGCAGCAAACAGATGAATTACTCAGTGTAACACGTGTAAAGTGCTCACGTGTAACACTTGCGTTAAAACACAAGATCCGTAGTCACAAAGTCAAAGCTCTCAAGTCCAAAAGTGATCAAAAAGTTTATCTGTGTGTCTTCAAATTATGAAAAAGACATGTTCTTAAAAGATGCTTGCAGGACTCTGGGGGGGGGGGGGCGTTTTTTCTGGACCTGTTTTGTAAGAATCCAGTGTTGTACCACATTCATTTGCAGCAGGCCCTCCATGTAGACCCAACTCGGTTGTTAGCTTGTGACATTTGACCTTTCGTTCCTCAGACTTTGGAGCAGATCCAATGTCATAACACCATGCCTGTGGGAGCGTCACTAACATGTCAGCGGACACAGCTGGCAGAGGAGATAATGAGACGTTGGCACGCTGCTATTTTCAACCACTTTGTTTCTGGGGAGGGGGGCTCTGCCTCAGTCTCCATCTCTGTTTCATAAACAACTGAAACTTTTTATTAATTTCATCCTTGTGTTTTTCTTCAGACTCGAGCCCTCCTCCTTTAGCACCATTCGAACACCGCATTGTGACTCCCAAACCCCATCAGATCGCCACCTATTACTCCATCAACAGAGACGAGGTGCTGGGAGGGTGAGTGAAAAAGAGACCCAAGAGTTTATTTTCCTTTCACTGTTACTGCCACATCCCATCATCAGACCTCGATAATGAAATAACAGAGAATCTCACACCCTGCATGGGGACGCGATTGCCCCCTAAAGGGCAGATGATTGTGAGCCTTGGGGGGGGGGGGGGACTTGTGAAAGAGCAGGTCTCTCTGATGTAATAGACGAGTGCTAAATCATGCCGCCTAGAGTGGAGATTACCCCTCAACACGCGAGCACATTTCTCACATCTCTGACATAACAGCACAATATATAACCCTGATTACTGTGTGACTGAGGGCGCTTATTATTGTTGCAGATGTGCCTCCAATTAATGAACTGTTTTTAGAATGAATCCATCAGTTTCTAGTTTTAAAGAGTTAAATGATAGTTTAAAGGAAGAATGTGCGACTTTTTGATCCAGTAGGTGTCGCCCTTGAGCACCAGCATGAAACCAAAACAAACTGCTGTTTGGTGACACCTCTGCTATTCTGAAGCCTCCGCTCTCCTCCAGAGACACACCTCCAACCCCTCTCCACTCGCGTTCACACAAAGGAGTTATGAATTAGAACGCACCATAATTAAACACCATTAAGAGCAAGAGGCGGACAAAATTGTCTTTTGCTCGAGCTACAATCACCTGTGTCCTGCAATGTTGTGTTAGCATGCTAATGTTAGCACACTCTGGTTAACTCATACTCACTGCTTATTTGGATGTCACGTAAGTGTCTTTAGATCACGGTCATTCTGGCGTGCACCCCATGTGTGGAGGCTGTAGCCCTTGAGGCGGGCGGCCCAGGTTCAGATCTGTCCTTTGGCTCTCTCTCTCTCTCTCTCTCTCTCTCTCTCTAATATCCGACTCTATCCACTGTCCTATCTCTACAATGAAGGCACAAAAAGCACAAAAATAAACCTTAAAAAACAGAATCTCTGAATCATCTTTTGACTTACACATGACCTTTGACACTAACGCCACTAAGCTTGTACAGTCCTTAAAAACCAGAACAATGCGCTCCCCTTCAGATCTCAAAATATGAATACACACTTTCACCGTCTCCCGTTTAGATTATTGTAACTCTCTCTATACATGCCTCAGCCAATCATCTCTAAACCGTTTACAGCTTGCTCAAAATGCCGCTGCCAGATTATTAACCTGAACCAGACGTCGTTCTCATATCTCCCCCGTTCTTGCCTCCTTTCATTGGCTTCTAGTAAAATTCAGAATCCACTACAAAATACCGATACTCACATACAAAGAACTGCATGACCTCTGGCCCCCAGCTACACTTCATTACTCGCCCCCAGCTATATTTTAGACCTCCTCGTTCCTTATTCAACCCCTCGTCCACTCAGATCATCTAATCCCGGCTTCTTTCCATCCCACGCTCTAATCAGCATTTGCTGTCTTAGCCCCCACTCTCTTGAATCAACTCCCACACACCATCAGATCTGTAGAATCTTTGGACTGTTTCAGGAAGCATCTAAAAACTCACCTGTACAGACGAGCCTTCATCTAACTCTCGAACCTTTAAGTTTGTTTCTGTGTTTGCCTGATCTTAACTTTGCCCTGTTCAACGTTATGTTTATGTAAATGAGTGTTTAAAAAGTGCTATATAAATAAAGTTTTACTTACTAACTTGCATCCTTTACTCGCCTTCTCATTTCTTTGTAAGAGTCGGATTCATTTACGTATTTATTCTCCTTCCATTAGGGGTCGTTTTGGACAAGTCCACAAGTGCACAGAGAACTCGACTGGCATGATGTTGGCCGCCAAGATCATCAAAGCCAGGAGCCAGAAAGAGAAGGTGCGCTAATGTTGGAGCAATGGATGCTTAAAACTAAACAGAATAAATATGCAGCGATCTCACTGCGAGGCCTCTTCATTCAGACACTGATGCTTTCTTTTCTTACTGTTCAGCATCACAATAGATGATATACTTTAAGAATAGATACGGCTCAGCAGCCTGGAGATCGTGTGTCAGCTGCATCGTGTCTTACTCATCACATAGCGATGTTGGAGACGTCAGATGTTTGGATCATTGCTCTGTGGTTATTGTGAGGTATTCAGAAAGCTCTGAGCCAACCAAAGCCTGTCAAACACACGGACAAATCCTCGCCTGGCACATGTAGCTGTCACCGATCACTGTCTGTATTTGTTGGGTTGTTGAGAGAGCGTACAGTTGACAATTTAGTGTGCAAGGATGAGGTAAGGAATACAGCTGCTAACACTGGTGGAGGCGCTGTTGTGCTTTTTTGTAAACAGAGTCAGCATGTTGCAGCATGTTACAGCATGCTGTGAAAAGAGACAGGTGTCAATCTCTGCTGACAGATATTTCAAAGACAGAACCTGCTCTACAAGCTCACCTTTTACTGTATTATTATCGAACAACTTCCATACAGTTTTCTAGTTTACCACGTCTCACAAACCAAAACTCCCTCCACGAAGTTCTTCCTCTTTCTATGTTGTGTGCTTTGTTTTTCTGGCACCACTGAGCTGTATGTGTCTTTTAAACCGTTGTAGGAGTTTAATTTGTCCTGTTTTACTCTGTCCGTCTCTCAGGACGTTGTGAGGAATGAGATCCAGGTGATGAACCAGCTGAACCACGCCAACCTCATCCAGCTGTACGCCGCCTTTGAGTCACGCCATGACATCATCCTGGTCATGGAATAGTAAGTCCAGATACCAACATTTGAGTGGATACACTGTGTGTCTGTCCGCCAATACAGCAAAAGTAACGAGCCGTCTGTCACTGTGCCGTAGTGTGGAGGGAGGGGAACTGTTTGACCGCATCATTGATGAGAACTACAACCTGACGGAGCTGGACACGGTGCTGTTCATACGCCAGATCTGTGAAGGGCTGCAGTACATGCACAAGATGTACATCCTACATCTTGATCTCAAGGTAAAAAACAGAAACAACTTCTCGTCAGATCTCATTCTTTTGAAATTATAGAACCAAAAAAAAAAGGCTGAGTGCTCCTGCATGTGGTGAAGAGAAAGGGTGAAAGGGCGCCCCCTTGTGGGGAAAACCACAAAGTCTGAAAGATCCAATCCAGCTTCATGTATAGAGCACATTTTGATGTTAAAAGAGAGTCAAAGAACAACCTGTAATTTACCACTTTTATTGTATTCATAAAAAACGTCTCTTTTGTTCTCTTTCAGCCGGAGAACATTCTTTGTGTCAGCCGAGCCACAAACAAGATTAAAATCATCGACTTCGGCCTGGCCAGGAGGTAAAGAATCGTTCCTCTGATTACACTTGGCTCATCTTTAAAATCCGTTTCTGATCTCATTGTATATTCTGTGTTCCTGCCCTGGTCTCTCTGACAGGTACAAACCCAGGGAAAAGCTCAGGGTCAACTTTGGAACTCCTGAATTTTTGGCCCCTGAAGTCATCAACTACGAGTTTGTGTCATTCCCCACGGACATGTGGAGCCTCGGCGTCATCACCTACATGCTGTGAGTAGTGCCAAAGTAAAGTACTCAAAGAACAACTCCGATGTACCTGTACTCTACTTGAGTATTTCTTCTTTATGCTTCATCATACAGTTACCAAAATACAGAAAGAGATATCCTCACAACACTTTTTGTACATTTGTACGGAGGAGTGTTAGGGCCACAATAAGGGGGGAAACTTCTGAGATTTCAAGATTAACGTCGTAAATTTAGTCAATCGTTTGAAACTGACAGAAGCCACTCTGCATCACAAGAGACTTTCCAGACTGAATGCGTCTTCCACTATTGCACATACAGTACACATATGTAATAAGATAGCAGACAGCATCCCTGACCTTCCCCTTCCTGTCCGTCCAGGCTCAGCGGCCTGTCTCCGTTTCTCGGCGATGACGACAACGAGACGCTGAACAACATCCTGGCCTGTCAGTGGAACTTTGAGGAGGAGGAGTTCACGGACATCTCAGACGAGGCCAAAGACTTCATCACCCTGCTGCTGGTGAAGAGCAAGAGCTGGAGGATGAGTGCGGCAGAGTCCCTCAGACACCCCTGGCTGTCAGACCGGAGTCTGCACTATCGGCTAAATCAGAAGGTAAATGACACGTTTAAGGGACAAAGGGTGATTTGGGCTGAAGATGATTTGACCACGCCACTCTCTAGAAGGACTTGGGTGGCTCGGCTTTCAAACTACAGACACAGAAACAGCCAGTTCTGAGCAGGGCTGAAATGATCAAACACAGGATCAGAGTGGATTTAGAACTTCACAGACATGTTTTGGAAAGCTCTGAGACTTATTGAACTGGTTGAAGAGGAGGAGGATATGTGACCTTTAAATTAAATTAAATGTTGACTGATGTAATGACAGTGAGATATTGAGTCATTTTCTGCTTTTATGCAATATGACATCTTGTTGCAGAGCTGCCCTCTGCTGGTCATTAGAAGGACTGCATGTTTATTGCACATCACACATAGGCCTCACTTTTCAAAATAGGATCTACAACAACCTCTTCTATTTAATCCATGCAATAAACAGCCATAGTGGTTTTTATTACATTTACAAAAATGATTATAGACATTGTGATAGACTGGGGTTCATACAGGTGTCTGTCATCGTGCATTCATTCAGTGAATCTTCTCTCATTGCAGAAAAACAAGTGCCACTCCACGCATGCTCCTCCTCCAGAGAGCTCAACAGGTAAGAAGAGCACGTTAACACGTTTTCTAAACCTAAAGAGATTGCTTCCTTTACTTACAAATTTAATATGTGCCTCTTTTCCTGTCTCCCTCCCAGAAACACTGTGAGGCCCTCAGCATGCCTTTAGACAATGTAGGGCCCTGGGGCCCAACACTGGACCAATGCTGCTGTACCTGTATGGCTACTGGAAATCAACTCTCTGCCTCGCATCCTGGTGTTAGCTTAGCTCCGGAGCTTCAGCTCTGACCCTCATCGTGTTCGGCCCGTGGGAGATAAACAGACTTTTTCATCAGGCACAAAGAAACCTGGCAGCATTGTCACCGTCATGTTGAGTAAAAAACTCCACGCTGAACCCGTGAGGACTTCATAACTCTCAGATGGTGCTGTTAGCGAGGTCAAAGAAGCATCTGTTCTGTGATGTGGAAACCAAAACAGCAGAGACTGAAGGCCTGAACTGCTGGACAAAACTTCCACGTGTATGCATACGAAGTTAAAGTCCCCGTGAAATGAAAAAAAGATATTCCAGGTTTTAATCCAGCGTGTTTAATGTTAATTTAGCCACCATTATCTTCCAAATAAATTTCAATAAAGCATTATCTGATTATCTTTTTTACATCTAAATAACTGGATTTTCTCTTCCTGCAAAATGTTTCGAATGTCTGATGACTCATCCTGCACTCAGGGGCGTTTACTAACTTTTGAACCAATTAAAAAGTTTAGTCCAAGCTAAGGCCTCGTGTCCACCTGGCGTTTTTTTCAGGGCAGAAAAGAGCTGGCTGTATGCTCGGGATTGTGCGCTGAGAAGAAAAACGCTGCATGTCCGTCCTGTCTCTATGACAACATAGAGACAGGCCTTTCTGAAAAGTTTAAAGATTTTCAACTTGAGCGCTCAGAGTGGGCTGCACAAAAAAGGCGGAGCGCTCGGGAAAAAGACCCTGGGCGCTGCTCTTGTTCTCCAAGGGGCCGCTTTCTGCAGCGAACACTCCCTACTCATTTAAAACAACTGAAAAAAGGGCGCTCAAAAGAAAATCGCCAGGTGGACACAGGGCCTAACAATCAAATCAAATTCATCCCAACGTTATGTCCTACCTTGTGATTGGCTCTTTCTCCCTTACTTGGAAATACGTCACGACACAGCAGCCACTCCCGCCGTTCTGTTTCACGGGGACTTTAACCTTAAAAATCCTGTTTTGCATCAAACAGACGCCGTTCTTGTTGTCCTGGTGTTGTCCTGTTGCATGCTTTGCACTTTTTTTGGCCTATCTCTGCAAGATTTAGCGAACAACTTTACTTCAAATATAAACTGAATGCTGTTATTTAAATAATATATTTTTGTGAATACAGATTTTCTTTCTTTCTTTTGATTTACAAGTCTTATAAAAAATGTTTTTTTTCTTTCTTTGAAGGTGAAATGAAAATGTCCTTGTTTGGAGTCACACCACGTTAATTTATTTTGTATATAACACAGCTCCACATACTCTCATTCCCCTGAAAAGTGAGAACATCTCAGTGACTGAACGCCGCCGTGTTACAGCCCGCATCTCCGGTACACTTTCACTGTTTCGACCTTCTGCATGTGTTCATGCCACTCGCTCGCCTTTGCCTGGGCGCTTTCAAGGAGCCCTCTCACCTTCCATGAAGGCACAACGAACAACAGAAAACTACCTACGAATGAGTCGTGTTTCGGACTGAAGTGCATTCTTATGTTCTTGATTTACTGGTTGACGCCAGACTGTACTTGAAGTGCAAAGCTTTTCTTCACGATGGGGTGTTTCTTTCAGGGGAGACGAACAGGATTTCTGTCAGGTGTGTTGAAGCTCAGTTCGAGCGGAGAAGTCGACTCATCCGTCGGTGCTTTATTGTCCCGCTCTTTCTAGAAGAGACGGAAAGTTGGATAGATATTGATCACTCGGTTGATGGCTGTTCCACTTGGAAAGGAAAAAGCTTTGTGACTTTGAACATTTGTGAATGTATGATACTTTTTTTCAAGTTTTCTTGTGTAATAAGACAAATACTACATGTAGAAATATAAATAAAGCACACTAGAAAACTTTAGCTGTGTGTCTTGTGTATGTCTAAAAAAGGACTTCACTATGAGTTCATATTATTACTGACATGTTCAGTTCAGTTTATTGCCATTTGCAGTATAAAAACCACATTGGAGAACGTGCAAGAGGTAAACAGTACAACTGGACAAGGACAGCAAATTAAAAAACAGGCAATATAAATAAAAGAGAGAAAGCAGAGAGCGTAAGGCCACATGAGAAACATTAATCACACAGTCTGATGGTGGAGGCTGGGCGTCGGGTGATGTGATGCTAATTAAAGGTCTGTGCAAAGATTGATACGGTGGCCATATTTGTTCAATTTCCCGCGATAAACTTGATCAATTTCATAAATAGTGATGCAACATCATGCACACAGAATGATGGTCAAACAGCTGGTTTACATTTTTATTCATTTTCCTTCAAAACTTTGATTTCACTGTAAATCCTTTTCTTTTCAAACTTGAAGAAGTAACTCTGCTGTTAAAAAATAACGTGTGTTTTACTGAAGTGAAGTGAAGGGCTCTATCTTGTAAACAAGTATTTACATAGAGTCGTATTCAAACTATTACACAAGCAGACAATTTGAATATTCCAGCTGGGCTGATATCAGAGACAAAAAAGTCGCTCTGCCAGATTTAAACAAACAAAAGCTAAGCTGCAGGTTTTTCAGGGTGTGTCAGTTTCAGTCTTTCACAAAAGAAGAAGATGAAGAAGGGGCAGATTTTTCTCGTTCTACGTCTTACTTTTCCCAGGTTTGTTTGTAGATTTAATCTTGCTTTTGCAAAGTTCAGATGGAGAAGATCAACTCGGATCTAATGCTGCATTCAAGTGCCTCTCAGATGGTTGTACGTGTTTTTTTATGTCTCTAATCTGCATGCAACTTGTCATGGTCACCTCTCTGTCTACTGTGTCTTTAATCGATATTTGTTAATGTCGGTCACCATGGTAACTTCAAGTAAACCCATTGCAAAATGCAGAAAAAAAACCCTGCAGTTCCTCTAGTGTCCACTTGAGGCTGGCTGCAGAAGCCGCAAAAGTCACATACACACTCATTCAAAAATGCCCGCTCATTTCCTGAATATCTCGTCTTTATTAGCACACTGCACAGGGAGTGAACTTTTGTTTATGACTAATCCGTTTTGATATATGAAGGATAAGAGTTATTCATATTTCGGCGTAGGTGCAAAGGGACTCTGCAGATCCAATGGCGTTTGGAAGTTTGTTCCACCATCCTTCTCTCCTAGATGTCTCTCAGCTTCAACTCCATACCTCTTCTTAGGTTGTTAGCCGGACTGTAAAAATTGGCAAGGCAATAGCCAATGGGTTTTAAGATTGAAATTAGCCAAAAAATGATACGCAATGCATGCAGTAATGAATCATTTTTACCCATAGAGCTGGTCTTACTTTGGTCTGCCTTGTTTCTGCATGAGAAGAAGTCGAGTCGGTCAACACAAGAAGTCGGGTAGCAAAAAGTTTCTCAGACTCTGCAAGCTGTTGTTCTGATTTGAAGGCGCCGTTGTGTATTTTCCCAGGCGAAAACTCAATTTTCTGATTATTCTTAAACCACCTGAAGGCAGCTTTATAAGGAAACAGTGTATAACCACGACTCAGGAGATGAACCATAAATCTTCTTTTCTCTCAGTTGGACTTGACCCTGCACAAGGATGAAGGTTTGTGCTCAGCGGAGGACACAGTGAGAGTCAAATACCTCGAAGCACGCAGCGAGACACCTGCTGCCAAACAAGAGCAGAGAAGAAGAGAAGAAGAAGAAGAGCCTGGAGCTGAAACAGAGCTCTGTGTTGTTCTCTTTTGATCACGCGGGGTGGATGAGCAGACCGCTGTGCTTCTCAGGACCCAAGGCCTTTTTTTCCCCTCTCTCTAATGTTGTTGACTTTAGACTGTAATGAAATCACACCTCACCTCCCGCTGTGCACTCTGGGAAGTCGAGTAGTGAGAGAGTGCTTTGACGAAGCTACTGACACGCTCAGCTGGAGCAGATGTTGTCATACGTGCTCAAATGTACAAGAATAATAAGAGATTAGGAGCAGCTCGGAGGGTTTGATCGCTCCTGTTAAGATCCAAGTGATGAGAAATAAAGTCCTCTGTCAGAGTCGATATATCGAGTTCTGCTCTTGAAATTGTGTTTATTTTGTGATTCTGACACTGACGGGTCAATTCTGTAAGAGATGTGACCACGAAGAGCCCGATTTCCTTTTAAGTGTCCCGTGGAAAAGACAAGAAAAACATTTTCCCACACTTTAAGAGAGTATCACATGAAGTATAAGTTGTATTTGGTTCTTCTCTCTCTTAATTAATTGAATCTGGGTTGCTTGTGTTTTTGCTTGACTATGGCAGACAGAGCTGACAGACTTTTGCATTGCTTCAAATGTAAACACAACACTCTTCTCCTCATTGTAACACACATTCTTCCTTGTTTAACGATGACATATCTGATATTTTTGGCCATTTTTGCCTTCATTAGATAGGACAATTTAAGAGAGAGGGAAAATGTTGGGAGGAGGGCCAAGGTCGGATTCGAACACACACGCCTGTTGCAGTGGGGGCTACAGCCTGTACATGGGTACATGCACGGCATGGCTACTAGGCTATCCTGCACCCCCATATGTAATGGGCTACTTTTCAAAACTTCACTTTGAGTTTCAGCTCGCCTATCGATGAAACTAACTTGCTACTGTTAACCTTCGCGACCTGTTCCAACCAGAAGTTTAGTCGTACTTCTTGTTAATATAGCTTCATATTATATTGTGTGTTTTTTAATCTTACGAGGCATTCATTAACTTTGGGCTGGTCCAGGGATCAGTTTCCATAGTTGGAGTGGGGCCATAAAGACCCCAGTAGCGTGGCTGCAGATGTTTACAGATGTTACTTCTCTTTTGTGCATGCAATGCCCAGCTGAGCATCCACAACATCCAGTTGAAAATTACAGTGAGCGTTTTTCCCACGAGTCCTTAAACGCAACATAAGCTAACTAACTCAGAGTGTAATGTAACTCCAGCAGACTGTTTAGAATCAGGCCAGATCATGTTTGGTCCCACCTTATTGTTCCCTGACTGAAAAAGTTATCTGCTTTCACACACACACACACACACACACACACACACACACACACACACACACACACACACACACACACACTCACACGCACACGCACACAGAGAAAAAAATACGTTTTTATTTAATTTCTGTTTGACTTTAGGAAGATTAGCAGATTATCTCTCCAGTTAGAGTTCCTCCTTTTGTTATTTAATGTTTTTGATTTGGATCAGCATCCACAGGCCCTTTCAGTTACACAATCTGACGTCTTTTGTTAATGAATAACTTTTTGCTCTAACTTTTACCATCTGGTTTTCTTACTTCCCTTTTTCCAAAGAGCTGCGGTCGTAACTTTAAGTTAGACTGAAGTTTCAGTGTGATCAAACAATTCACCCATCACAGACTGTGAATAAGAACTGGACGTGTCCAACAGGACATCAACTCTCTGTCTGAAGTTGTTTCTGCTCAAGTATGTCATTTAAGAACGCTTCTTTAATGTCAATAAGATCCTTTTTTGACAAGCCCAACCCTGAAACCTACATCACCGACACCTGAAACTACAACCTCAACATAGCAAACAGCCTGGCAAAGGGAAGAGAGACGTTAAAATGTTTAAGTGAAGTCAGACAGGATTTTCCACTTCATCTAAAGAAAACGTTTGCACGAAGACTCAATTGTTATGCAAAAAATGCTTGAGAGCTCAAACCCACATGTTGACGTGCTAATGTCTGAATATGCAAAAAAAAAAACACCTGCGGAACTAAACCACCTGCAGGTCAATGGGACACCATAACATCACCGACAACATATTCAAAATCCTCCTCATGTCTTAACACACTCTCTAAAACTAACCATTCTATCTTACGTGCAATAATAGATGAACAAACATCCCAGGACAAGAAAACATCTTTTTTTTAACGGTTTCTTTTGATGCTTTTTGTAGTTATAGATAGGTCAGAGGAGAAAGTTAGAAATCAGAGAGAGAGAGAGAGAGAGAGGGGAACGACATACGGGAAAGGAGCCAGAGGTTGGATTTGAACCCTGGGCCGCCCGCTTGGAGGACTACAGCCTCCGCATATGTGGCACGCACTAACAATAAGCTACCAGCGCCCCAAAACATTTAAAACATTATTCATTTTATTGTACAGTGTCTCCTTTTACATTAAACCACTTTTTCCACCTTTTCAAACAGTCCCCTGTGGTCTAAATGAAACATCTGTGCTGTGCTTTGGTCCAAATATAACATGAATCAAGCACCAGAGGAGGTTTGTGACCCTGTAGAAACCAGCTCTCTCAGAACGCTCCGTTTTGGTGTGTGTGTCTCTTTAAATGCAATGATGTTGTTTTTGCTTTGTCTGAATATCTCTCTAAAGCATGGAGAGGAGAAAGTTAATTATGACAGAGCAATTTCTCTTTTTATAATGTTTGAACTTGTGGATTGTGTCCTGTGTTTAGTGGGCTTTGTTGGTTTATATACCAGTAGATGTACTTTTTGTCGGTGTATTTGCAGAGTTAGATTTGCAAATAAACCACATGAAGACTCACTGATTGGATTACACAGCACCACACAAAACAAGTTTTGTCTACTGTGGACACTTTCAGGTTCCTGGGACCTGTAGACCTCCTACATACTGTAGACAGCATCAGGTCAAACATTTTTACCAGCTATCTTCTATCTCACCCCTTTTTGTGTCACTTTCTGTTTTAATTACCTGTGATGTGATGTCGTCTTCTTCTTCTTTTAAATGGTCTTGTTTTATTACTGGTGTTTGCTTCCTGTATATATATCTCCCTCTTGTTTGGCCTTACTGTTAATGTCTTCAGTTCTGTGTCCAAGTTCTGCTATTGCTTTGTCTGTCAAAGCACTTTGTAAACGTTTGTTTTTAAAGGTGCTATATAAATAAAGTTATTATTATTATTATTATTATAACAAGACTCTGCATTCAGCAAAACTCGCGTTTAAAAAAAACAACCTCTCTAGAAATAAAACGCAGCAAGAGAGAGAGAGAGAGAGAGAGAGAGAGAGAGAGAGAGAGAGAGAGAGAGAGAGCGATAAGGTCCACTGTCCGTACACCTCTCTATTAAAATGCATTAAAACTGAAGCTTCTCATGGCTCAATTTTAAAAATGTAAATGTACAGCTGCTTGCTGCTGAAGCTGAACTCTATAAATAACAGAATCTCGAGTGGAACTTTTCAAAACTGGAGGCGTTAAGAAAATGTGTACCTATGCTTTTCAGTGCTTTTCATTGTTTTGTTGAAATGAATAGAAATTGATTAGTATTTCGTTGTACTTGTACAGTGACAATAAAGATATCTTATCTTATTAACAACAATCAAACATGAGCTGACGCTAAAATACAGGCTACATATCTAAACAAGAATGCATTTTCAGCAAAAGCTGGACATTTTGACAATGACTGTGTCACTGACTATATCTCGTTGATCAAACTCTGCAGAGGCTTGCTTCGGTGCACGTGTGACTATGCGTGCGTGTTGCGGGTGTGTGGAGGAAACCAGGAAAACGCGGGGTGGATTTCTATTAATGTGGGTATTCTCTTACTGGTTAAGTGGAACGGATTTGATGGTGAAGCAATGGAAAGAGCGCCGGACAAATAGACCATGCACTAATGTTTTTGATGGAAAATGTGGAGGGGTCCAAACGACTTTTTTTAAAAGGTGAGGGGGACTCGACTTTATTTATGGCCCATGCTTGGCCAATAAAAACAGATCCTGGGGGGGTTTCCGAGAAACGCAGCTGCACCTTCCCTCCTTTTGGTGGCGCTGTGAATAACAACCTCCAGCGTTTCCGGACCCTCTCCCCCTCTTTGCTAATCTCTCCTCCGCTGCTCCCTCATGCTCTCCTCTGATTGGCTGATGTGACTGCCGCTTCCTGCTACGTACTGCACTCTTTTGCAGCGGTGTTTGGTTTGGTTTATTGATGCTGAGGAGGATCGTCCGGTGCTCACACAAACACTGCAAACACACACAGTCGGCTTCTTTTTTTGCGTCGTCTTTTTTGTTCGCAGAAACTAAACACCCAGCCGGTCAGAGATGGCACAGTGCTCCGAGTCTGCTCACGTTTCCTCCGCTATGAACGGAGAGCCGAAGAAGGAGAGGAAAGTCGCCGTTATCACCGGCATCACCGGACAGGTAACATTCATTTCCTCCTTCATGCTCCGGGTAGCACCTGTTTGAATGAATGAATGAACGACATGGCGTCAAACACACACTTTGGTTGTGAATTGTGTTAACATGAGATGTTTAGTGGCATTTACACCTGTGCACCTGTCTGACTCTATTTAATGTACTTTATGACCTCCCCGTGTTGAACCTGTGGCGTTTGGTGTTTGCTCAGTTCATCCCCAAGATAGCTAAAGTGCTAGCTTAGTTTACCTGACATGCTTCCCCCCCCTCCAAAAATGATGATTTGCATTATTTGTCTTTTCAAAGCAGACTTGTCCACCTTTAACTCTCACACACTCTTGCATAATGCTTTCACTGAGTCTTCAATGACGTCATCATGTGACTAATGAGCCATGTGTGTTTCTTCAAGTAAATTCCTCCTGCAAAGGTCGAGCAACTGTAATCAGCAGGATGAGCAGGTTTGTCAGGGCTCTCCTCCCTCACACAGGGCCGCTTCTCGACTCTTTGGTTGCCTACAGGTGAGATTTGCTTTCTGCGACCCCCCCACCCACCACCACCACCACCACCAGTACCACCAGTACCACCTCATCACCACAGAAGATACACGATTACTCTAAATAAACAGAATGAAATGGACATCCCAAAGTATACAATGCACTTCCTATTGTAGTCATATCAAATGTTCTGCCTCAAAGCGGAGTTTCTTTCTTTATTGCATCATATATCACATCATATATAATATATATAGCTGATACTGACAGTCACTGGATATGCTAATATCGTCCGATTTATCGTTCTGGCTCTACAGCAGGTACCAGCTTGACTTCACTGGCATCAGTAGTTCTTGTTTGTCTACATATTTTAAGGGGTCATAGATGCAGCACACTAAATGTTTCTGACAGCTCAGTAATCCAAACAAAACATGTTAACAATGTGTAAAGGGGAGCGGTGGTTGGACTTACTGGAAATTCTGCTTCAGGTGAAAAGCATTGACGAGTCAGTGGGTAAAACGACACTGCTTGAGTAAAGATGGTGTCAAAGGTGTTTGCTGTTATGTCACGCTTTTGTATTTTTTCTTTGTGGTCGTTTTTTTCTCTGCACATCAGAGAGCTGTGACGACGTCATCGTAAAAATACAAAAGGACACCAGAATGTGTTAACGGCGTGGATCAGTGTTTCAGGGCCGTAGTGGGCGGAGGGGGCGAGCTTGGTGTCAAAAAAGATTCCATGAATGCAGATGTGTGGGGAGGGAGAGAAGGTGGAGTTGTCACTTGTGAGGCTGAAGCTGGTGACGGATTAGGGAAGAGTGATGATTATTGTTCTTGGTTTAACTTTTGTTCTTTGGACAGGAAACTATTTTTAAGAAGGAGCTCATACGACCACACAAAAAGACACAATTACATTTCTATTTAAAAGAAATAGTCACAGGGGGGTGCACGGTGAATAGGGCTTTTGCCTCAGTTCCTGTTTTGAATCCCCATCGGACAGGATGTACATGTTCTCCCCGTGCATGCGTGGGTTCTCTCCGGGTACTCCTGCTTTCTCCCACAGTCCAAAGACATGCTCGTTAGGTTAATTGGTGTCTCTAAATTGCCCGGAGGTGTGAATGTGAGTGTGGCTGGTTGGCTCTCTCTATATGTCAGCCCTGTGATTGGCTGGTGAACAGTCCAGGGTGTACCCCCGCCTCTCGTTCAATGACAGCTGTGATCAGCTCCAGCCCCTCCATGTACCCAAACAGGAAAAGCGTTAAAGATAATGGATGGAGAAATAGTCACAACTTCACAAAGCTTTTTTCCTGCCAGCTCCCTAATAAAAAACTGAGCGTGTCGTGAAGTTGGGATTAGCGGATGTGTGAGCGCAGCAGGAAAATTCACAGAGCAGGCGAGTGGTTGGGGTTGATGTCGTTGACCTGACTGGTGAAATCATCCTGCATGTAATGAAGCTGCTTCATACCCGTTTCTGCTCCCAGTATGTTCTTTACCACTCTTTCATTGAAACTGTGAACACGTCCAATTACCAGTAGCATTGATATAAAGGCAAACACTTTAATTATAGTGTGTTGGACTCTGTTGCTCCGCCCCCTAGTTCCCTGTTGTCCTTTTTACATCATGTCCTGCATCCTAAGATGTTGGCCTGTTGGCCCCCCTGTCCAACAGGGAACCTCTTCCACTGTGAGGAGCATAAGTGAACATCAACCAAGGAAGATTTCAGGTGCAGCCCGTCTGAAATTCTCAATGCACATTTTCAGGGGGGCACGAGTGAAAAGGCTCGAGTTAGATTCTTATATCAAGTGGCAGCAGCATCTGAGACATTTGGGTCAGTGATTCTGTGAAGGCATTGTTTCTTTGGGGTATGTCATTTCCACAAAGGGTTAAAAGCCCCAGGGAACAAGCAGGAAGTGAGGGGAATGGTGTCAGCTGTCCGTTCCCTGACTGCCGCACTGGAAAAACAACTATCACAGGTCTTGGAAAGTAATTTTCGTCCTCTTGCATTCCTCTTGTTGAGCAGCACCTTCTCCCCTTTGCCCTCTTTAACAGGAGATGAAGAATAACAGTGTTAATTCATTTTTATTCTGCTGTCATGGCGATCCTGTCGAGCACTGTTAGACAGCCCGTGCAGGAGGCAGGCATCTGGATAGACCATCCCAGAAGTCAGTCACAGGTCTGCATGGTCACAGTGATGCTGTAAATCACCTGGATAACTACTGTTCATAAATTAACGGGCAGCATGCTGCTCAGTCTGAATATCTTTGACCGCTGTCTCAGTGTGAAGTATCGGAGTGAGAGGGTGTGAGTTATGGGAGACCACCTGAGTGCCAAGGCAGCGCTGCAGAGGCTGATGGTGCTGTTTTTACGATCCGGGGTTATGAAGAGGACAGGTTCAGCTTCAATGATTCGACAGTAAAACTTTATTTTGGCTTTGAGGTTCAATCCTCATGTTGGGAAAACAACGCGGCGCTGCAAAATGTTCCCTGGAGCTGTTTGATGCTCATCCTACAAACCTTTTTTCTTTCCTTTTTCTTTGTTGGCGTTTTGTTCACTTCTTGCCTCGTCTCCTTCCACGACTCCAGTGTTAGACGTACAGGATGAAATCAGAACGAGTGCCAGGAAAAATAATCATGAAGCTTAGAATCCACGCACACATCTCCTCTGTCGCTCATGATGGCGGCTGACGGCTCCTTAAGGCGGAGTCCTCCTCTCAATAGAGTCTTCCAACTTGTAGTTGGGCAGAAACAGATTTGAGTTTACCAAAGTGTGTGGTCGAAAACTAGATTCATTTATTCGCTCCGCTTGCCAAGGGTGCAAACTTTTCAGCACTGGACACAGGTCTAAACACAAACTCTGTTTCAGTATCACGTTTGGAGCGAACACACAAATGAGCGTGTCAAACGAGTAAGCCGTGCTACATACACTGAACTCATCTTAACTTGTAGGCCATTGTTTTAGCTCTTAGTGGTGGTATGAGAGAGCCTCAATTGACTCCCCCTTCATTCATTGAACTTTACATGTCTAAGATGTCAGGTCACGTTGCTGAATCTCCTGGTGGCTGAGACCCTGAAAGTGGTCCTTATATGGTGTTCTGGGCTGACGTCTGGAAGAATAGCTAGATTTTTGTTTTGTTTTATTCCAATAGCAGCTGTATCTGAAGCGAGGGCATGTTGACTTTACTCTCTTCATGTCATGGTGCAGTGTTCCTGTCTGCAGGGAAGACTGAGAGTCTCTAATTGACACCAGGAAGTCCTGCTCATTGGTGTCAGCAGGTTATAAAGTGGAGGAGAGAGATTTAGTTAACTCTTCTCTAAGTACATCTATAGTACTACTTTCTGTGTGTGGCGTGCTTGGCAGCTTCTCCATGCGTTCTAAATTAAGCACATTAAAGTGATTCATCTGCAGCTTACACAGGATGACAAATAAACACATGCATGGCCCTGAACTCTGAGTTTGCATAAACACAGATTGTGTTTGTGCACAGAGGCTAAGCTTAATTTTTATTAGATACGTTTCAGGTGATCTTACCACCGTAATGAGGCTTCAGAGTCTCCTGTTATCCTCTGTGCCTCCAGCAGAGGGCGCTAAACTCACAGTGCTTCGATTGGTTTTTGGAAAGACATCAGACACTCTTTCTGTTCTTTAACTTCTTTCTCTTTGGCTTACAGGAACAGAAGAGCAGTGACTGTGTGGATAAACCTTATTCATTAAAACAGTTTAATACATTTTAAGATGTGTTTTTTGGGGGCTTTTTGTGCCTTCATTGTAGAGATAGGACAGTGGATAGAGTAGGAAATCAGGGAGAGAGAGCGTGCAGGAAGGGAGCCACAGGTCGGATTCAAACCAGGCCTGCCCACTTGGAGGACCACAGCCTCCATACATGGGGCGTGCGCGCACTAACCACTGCGCCACCAGCGCCTCAAGTTTTTGTATTTTGTCCTTATATCTTCACATCTTGTCTAAACAATGAACATCCTTTAAATCTGCAGTTTTGAGAAGACAGCATGAGAGGTTTTCACTTTTATTTGACAAACTGCTGAAGTCCAAAAATAATCTGCAGAAAAAAGACAAATATTTTATTTTTGTGCCGGCAAAGTTCTGTTACACCCGGTCTAATTATCACATTGAAAACAGGTTTCGTTGGCAGACATGTTCACATATCTTGAAGGAAGAAGAAGCTGTGTGGATTTCTTTCTGTTGGTGTTCAACTGAAGCAGCTTCAGAAAAAACACGATGAATCCGTTGACGTTTTAAAAACTGTTGTTATTTTATTTCCTTGTTTTTAGAATTGTCCTGAAGCTCTGGTGCTGAAATCATAAAACATCAAATCACAGATTGATACGATCATGCAGTTTGCATGAGAAAGAGCCGTACATGAAATACCACCTTCTGATTGTGATTCATATCCATCCTCGTCATGAAACCGGCCCATGATGATGTGATAATGATGTGGTAATGATGATGATGATGGGAATGTTGATTGGAGCTAATGTTCACACTCCCGGGATGGAGGGGCGGCTCATAAGGACTAACATTGTTGACATTTTTCTGACACATGGACTGATTTAATCCAACATCAGCACCAGCGTTCGTTTCTCCTCTTTCTCTTTGTTTTCACTTTTCGGATCTTTTTCTGACTTTCTAAAGTCTGTAATAGTTTTTCTTCCTGAGCTCTTCGTCACGTTGGTTAGATGTTTTGCAGAGGCACATTTTTGTCTCTCAGCAGAAAAAGGAGCACACTCAACCGTAATACAATTGTTCAGGTGCACGACTGCAAAAAGCCAATTAAGCACAAGCCCTTCATCCTCGTGCTGAAAGGCGTCCGTTGTTGATCCGTACGCTGCTGCTCTACTCCGATTAAACAAACTGTCAAGGACATTTAGTGTGCAGACTTTTCTGTCTCTTAATAACTAGAGGTGTGAAGAAAAGTACATTTATGTAAAAATTTAGATTCTTAACTTCTGAGATTTTAATTAGACTTATAACTTCCCAAAAACATTTTTTTTTGGCTAATCAGTCACTCCATGCTAAGTGCTAATGCTAGCTCTTTAACTCCAAACAGAGCAGCAAGAAATGCAGCCAGTCTCCCAGGTGACTGGAGTAGATCCTGAAGTATGGACTAATTCAAGAATAGACTTTGAATCATGAATCCAGAATCGTTTTGAATCGAAAATAGATTCTCAATCGGATCGTGACCCCAAGAATCCAAATTAAATCGAATCGTGAGACACACAAAGATTTCCAGCCTTATTAACCCTTTTCTCTCTCTCAAATGTGATTGAAGCAAAATACGAAAATCAGGATTTTAAGTATTTTCTGTGCCTGTCTTTTATTTTTTAAGCATGACCTCACAGTGCGTCCGGTGTTTTCACTGTAAATTATTTAAATGAATGAAGTCTATTTTAGTAACTAAAGAGGTAAAGTTCAGCACTTCTGAATTCAGAAAGGTTTGTCTCCTTTACCTGTTTGGTTTAAGCTCTTGTGCTCCCCCTGCAGGCGATCTTTGCTTCTGCAGACATCGTCTACATTAAGCTGTTAACTCTATTGTAACACCAACAAGAGTGGGCGTGTCTTACCCCCTCCCCGTCTCCAAGCCATTTTCAGTAAATAAGAACAAGAAATGACCAAACATTGGGTGCTTAGGACTTTACGTCAAAGTTTATAATTCTGGTTTTGTGAGAACTAGATCTTTTAGTGTGAAAAGCTCAAACAAGTCTTTGAAGAGTTAGTGGTGCTTCACTGATCTGGCAGGTGAGTGTGTAGTTGTGTGCGTGTTTGTGTGTGTGTCCACCCCCCCTTGTCCCTGCTAAGCGCCTGACTCCCCATAACAGGAAACGGCGAGGTGAGGCCAGGGTTTATGGGCTAATACGGCCTCAAAGGAGCCTCTTGTTTTCACACAGAGCTGCAGCTCTTCAGGCTTGTTTTCCATATTGGTCTGGCGTGGAACACTTTGACCCTGGCACAGGGGCAGGAAAATATGACACCGGCCGGCCCGGAGCTTTGAACGCTGTGGGGACAGACCAGGCGAGGGGCTGCCAGTGCCCCGTGCCCACCTCCCACCCCCCTGTGAGTGAGGACGAAACAGGTTGGGCATCAGTGCCAAGTTACCGCTCAGCCTGCATGCTCAACCTGGGCCAGTATTTCAGATTGCACCTTCTTCAGATCGATAAAGTTTAAAGAGAAATCTGTAATTAATCGAACAATTGATTGATTGAAAACCTAATTTCCTTAAAGCGTTAAGCCCATTCAAAAGCATGCATTTGACTTTTAAAGTAGTTTGACAAAATATCCCCTCTAATCCCCTCTCCTCTCGATTTCTGCTGCTACAAGTCAACAAATACATCAGGGCAGGTGTATGTCAGCCTGTTTTCTTCTGCCCTCTAGTGGCAGAAAATAGACTTACACTGCTTTTAAAGTGCTTTTAGTCAGCTTCCCCGTTTGCTAAATTCTCTGGTGTCTTCCTAGGAGTGTAAAGCTTTGAAATTTGCTCCACCTGTATACGGCCTCTTCAGAAGAAGGCCCTCATGCAGCCTCAAACGTGACCTTACCTCTCCTCTCCAGCACGGAGTGTGCAGGTTCTTGCGTGTCGCCATACCTCTATTAACATCCTCCACCTTCCCTCCTCTGGTCTCTGGTCTCTGGTCTCTGCCCTCCACCTCCACTGTTACCCCCAGACCTGGAGAGGAAGCATAGGGGTTGGCATACCGGCAGTGTGAGTGTGAGAGTACGTGTGTGTGTGTGTGTGTGTGTGTGTGTGCGCGCACATGTGTGAGGGGGATATTGAGGGATGAATGCCATGACTAGTTCGGAATGTTCCAGAATGTGCGGTCGGAAAGTCTGAGCCGGGAAAAAAGACGAGGAGTAACATGGGTGAGGGGAACAAGACCTTATTGACAGGGCACACACACACACTCTCTCACACCAACACACACACACACACACACACATTGGCCCAGTGTCTGCACCAAAGCTCCTGATTCATGTGGATATTATACCTAATGATCCTGCAGGATTCAGGGAGTTTTCCTTTTCCCGCTCGTGTCGATTAACGTGTCACAGAGTTAACAATCTGCAGGTTTACGTTCCAACAATGTGCTCTACCACCACCGGCCAGTTTCACCAACAGGAAGTACACGAAAGGATGTTTTTATTTTGCCATGTTCAATGACGATGACGATCAGTGTCAAACTGATGGCCCTGCAATGGTGCACTAACATTTAAAGTGTCCCCTGAATATACAATGTTATTAAAACTACTCATAGGATAGAAGTGTGTCAACGTAAAACATCGTAACATCCCAACGGATATCTTTAATTACAGACGGAAAAAATGACTAATACGAGGGCTTTAAACCAAAATGTGTCCTACATAATCTAGACATTATAGCCGTTTTCACATATGCACTCTGGAAAATATCTAGATAATTTCAGGAGTAGTGCTCTGGAGATTCTCCTGACCTGGCTGTTCACATATGCTCCTGTTTGGAATTACAAAAGCCATGATCCCGTCTGACCTGAGGGTATGGATTTCGGGAGATACACAAGGTCTCAATATGAGTCTCATGAAAAAACAGCTGGTAAAAAAGTGTATTCTACAGAATTGGAAATCAGAGCTTCCTCCATCACAGGAAGCTAAATGAATGCACACCTGAAAACCAATCTTATTTAGTGTGAGGAGGAATCCAGAAACAAAGCTTGTTTCTAAAAGTCTGTGAGTCATTTATACTGCGTGAGATCTTTGATTAACTGTTCACACTGACGGAGTGAATGTTTGGTCGTGTTTTGGTCGTGTTGCTGTGATTCCCTCTAGCCAATGTTCAAACAACAGAGTCATGTATCTGCTGTGCAACTTTGCAGCTTTTAAGAAGTCTTTCCTTTTTGTCTTTTCAGGATGGTTCCTACCTGGCTGAGTTCCTGCTCGCTAAAGGCTACAAGGTAAGATAAATACCAAGTACCAAAAGTACCAAGAATCTTTCCTTTTAAAGCTCAGAAAACACACACACACACTGAAATGAATGCAGACAGTCTTGAATGCCAGCAAACACAGACACACACATGGAGCGACATTCCCTCGATAAGCTGAATCCAGCCTCGGCAGTGCGTCGTTGCTCCTGAGGGATCATGATGTAATGTGACGGTGAACATTGTGCACGTACTGACTCACACGTCACCCCAATATGACCCCTTTGTGTCACTTTGAGCCTGTTCACCCCCTCACCTTGTACCCCCTGGGTCAGACTGTTAACAGGGAAACGGTTGTTGTTATACAGCTGTACGAGTGAGGTCACACACTTTCACCTGCTGCATGATGTGATTTCAGGAGCACAAAAAGTCAACAGCCTGTGGATGCATGCAGAAGTTAATGAGCTGTTCTGACTCCCTGACGCTACAGAAGGGTTCAGCGCTGGTTTAAAACTCGTAAAAAAGGGACGTCAAGGCTGATACCACGTGTTTCAAAATTAGTGGTCATTATCTACACTGTCTACTTAGCATTTCAAGTGCATTGGCACTTGCTGCAGCTTTTACGGCTCCCTATCACAATCACATACACACACTGCCAACGAGAGGGAGGAGAGAGGAAAAGGAGGGTCAAGGAATTTTGGCTTCAAGATCAAAAATACACGGATCGTTGGCTGGGGAAAACAGTTATGAGGCGTACTTGCAAGACAATGAAGATATGCAAAATAACTCTGAACTAAGGAGACTGGGAGGCAAAGCTGTTGAGCTCCATGTGAAATCAGCATCTACGCAGTGCAAAAAATGTATTAATGTTTATGGTTTGGGTCTTAAAAAGTCTTAAATAGGATTTGTGCAGAAACCCTGTTTAGATGAACTAAAGATCTTTGGTCATATTTTCACCCAAAGCTTCCTGAAGTGAAAGAACGAGGGAGAGCAGTGGATGTCAATTTAAATGTACTGTACAGGTTAGGTCAGCAAATTCTGATGTTTCTCATCCGTTTTTCATCTTAATGAGATGCCAAAAGGACCTGTCTCTTACAAACAGAGAGCAGAGGAGGGGACACTGTCTATATTGCACAACATCGTAAGCAACTTTTCAGTACGTTTTTTGTGCAACGTAGACAGTGTGCAGGAAGTTTGCTTGCAATTCTTTGAGTTTCATTTTGCAGCAGAGCTTATTGTGTTTCCTCTGCAGTAGCTGCATGACTTCATTTCCCCTCATATGTGGAGCAGCAGCACACACAAAAACACACACCTCCATCCAAGCCTGCCTGGCCAGCTTTGCTCCTTTCTCCTGCCGCTTGCATCCAAGGCAGCGGAGAGGAAGTGGACTGGTGTGTGTGGAGGTCTGGATTGGGGGGGTCGGCATTAAAGAGGAGAGCTCAGGCAGGCAGGAAGCGCACAGTGAATAAAGGAAGTGAGGTCAGGGCACAGCGTCGTCCCACTAATGGACTCCCCTCGGATCAGGTCGTGTTATCTTCCCCGAGCAGAGCTTCCTCGCACGTCCCCCCAGAACACTGAGTACAGATCACAGATCCCAGATCCCAGGCAGCATTCAAAACACATGATACACATTCATTTTTTATCATCAACGTTTGCAAATGAAATGTTCTGAGTACGATATTTCACCATTTAGCAGATGATACAGAGTCCACCATGCAAGTGGAACTGCTTTAAAATCTGCCGACCTCGTCTTTGAGCTTGCTCAAAATTTTAACGAGGTTTCTTGAGGCTGTTGGGAATGTGCAAAAGCCTCATGGTGTTTTTATCTTTTCACTGGTTAAATTGTTTTATGCAGATCTTCTGCAGTATGAGTGACTGATTAAATCCTTGTTTATCCATCTCTGGTGTCTGCTTTTCTCTCAGGTTCATGGGATTCTGCGTCGCTCCAGCTCCTTCAACACAGGTCGCATCGAGCATCTTTACCAGAATCCACAGACGCACACTGAAGGCAGTAAGTGTCCGGACCACTCCAACAGTGTCAAGTGTTGTTGCTCTGATTGGTTGTTTTGTGTAGCATTAGTCTGTGGCAATTTATAACGAGACTTAGAAATAAAAAATGAACTTGAAGGTACCAGAAATATGTGTATTTGCAAACTGGCGTAGGGCATGGAGCGAGAAAGCCCGAGCCACCCAAGCCCTTCCAGAGAGGGGCGTGGTCAGACACAGCTCATTTACATTTAAAGCTACAGACACAGAAACAGCCTGTTCTGAGCAGGGCTGAAACAGAGGGGTTTATAGGCATGTGAGTCTTGTTTTGCATGTCATTGTAACGGTATACTCGTCCCCCTCTCTGTCAGACATGAAGCTGCATTACGGGGATCTGACCGACAGCACTTGTCTGGTGAAGATCATCAACGAGGTGAAGCCCACAGAGATCTACAACCTGGGCGCTCAGAGCCACGTCAAGGTACAGTCATGATCCCATAAATACATCCTAGTCCACGCAATGTAACGTTTTCACCCGAATGAATGACCCCCTTTCTGATAAGACGTTTCCCTGTAAACATCTTAAAGTTGCCTCTCTGTCTTTGGAATCGATGTTAACTTGTTTGGAGAAGCACAATCAGAGGAACAGAGCTGTTATCAGCGTGAAAACAATGAGCATGCCTTCAAATAACAAACTCTTATCATAGTGAATAAGACTCCTTGAGCTTGGACTAGATGAGTAATTCTGCGTCACTTCCGAAGTTAAACTGGTTTCTGTTTTGCGCCATGAAGCACTCTCAGTTTTTCACAGTAAATGAGTTTATTGTCAAACCCAACATGACGAGTCAGAGGATCGTGCTGGAGGCTGCAAACCTTTTTTTAGATCATTTTTGACGGACGTTTAATCCACGACAGCAGAAAGTTTGTTAATTTTATAAAGCTTTAACAGCATGCGATGCAAGCGAGCGTCAGTGGAAAAAATCAGCTTGATTCTATTGTTTCGCCATGATGCCCCGTTTCTATTTTCCCCTCGCGCAGACGGACGAGGAACGAGAGGAGGGGGCTCTACAAGGCACATGCTTTTTACACTCAACAGAGCGTGTTTTATTTTGTTTTACAAAGTGGAGATAGTGGTGCATTAATTATTCTAAATGTCCTTAAAGTTTCCTTTCTCTGGGTAAGAGCAGCGTACAAAACAACAACGGACGCGTTTCAGCACTAGGCCTTCATCAGCGGTTCAGACAACGAGCGGAAGGCCGAGTGACCGAGTGCTGAACCGAGACCGTTTTATACGCTGCTCTTACCCAGATAAAGGAAACTTGAAGGACATTTAGTGTGCTGTCTCTTTTTTAATCTTGTTGCAGTCGTGCACCTGAAACTGTATTTATTGTCGAGTGTGCTTCTTTTTTTTTGTGCTGTTTTTGTACATTAATTATTTCCCCATCCGTGACTGACATGTTGAGCTTTGACTTGTGTCACACCGGAGAGAAAACTTTATTTGGCTCACAGTGAGCCGTTTATTGACGAGCCTCTGAGTGTTGTGATCAGCTCGTCAGTACAAAGCACCGCACGTGGATTTGTCCACCTCCAGTACAGAAGCACTAGAAGTCATACTGTTTACAAGGGGAGAGAATGAAATGTTAAACGGATGCAGTGTGGACAGTTAGCATGTGATCGTGTGCTATTCAACGCGATATCCAACGCTCACATGCTGATAGGACACGGAGTGTGAAATACGTTTTCCCATCGTTTTCTAGGTTTGTTATTCTAATTGTATCCTGTGATTGAGAAACTCACTCCTGTCTGAATCAACAGCCAAAGACTATTTTTAGTCTTTCACATGTGTTAAATTTCCCCTAAAAGAAATTGATAAACGCATCTTTAAGCAGGATTCATTTGTATGTCAAGTAGCTTTCTAGTTGAAGCTGAAACCTTAAAGGAAAGCAAACTTTTCCAGAACTTAGATCGATGTTTTATTCAGCAGTAAATGTGGTTTGTAAGACTTGTGACTAAAGGCTTAAAATCTTGAAATTTACATGAAGCACTTTCAACACCGTCTCACTAACACCTACTTTGAAATGACCAAACGGTTCTTTTTAATTGAAGATGATTGTGAAGTGAAATAGGGAAGTGTACTTGAGTGAAAATGGTCCGTGACTGCTGCTGTTAACGTTTAAAAAAGAAAAGTAAGTAGAAGAAGAAGAAGGGGACTTTACTTGTGAGAAGTGAGCAGTTCACGATGTGGAGGACGCTGGAGCTGATGGGACAGGAAGTCATGTTTTCTTGGATGGTTCGGTCTGTGCCACAATGTCCCTTTTGTCTCGGAGCTCTGTGGTGATCCCAGGAGATCCCTCGACGCCGCCTCCTCCTCCTCCACCTCCTGCTCCTCCACGCTGGGATCTGACACACAGTCTCCAGGCAGCACTGATCCTCCGTCACCGAGGGCGGTTTTTGGGTCGGATATGGAGCCAGGAGCTTAGTCAGATCATAGTTAATGAGGCCATGTGTAATGTGAACATGACACACTGCTTTTTAAAAGTACTTTTCTTCATCGCACAGAGCCACACTATGAATTGATTGTTCAAGCTCAGTTTGATTCAGGTCTTTGAATCCTGGAAGTACCAGGTCATTACCACATCTCTCGGGTGTAGGATAAGCTTTGTTGTTTTTGTAAATAAATGAATGAACTGATAAGAAAATCAACAGAAAAATGTTTAAAAATCGAGAACATTTCAGCAGCACGGCGATAAAAGGTCCTTCACAGAAGACGTTAAAGGATCATGACACAGAGAAGTGATGAAAACAAGCTGTGAAAAAGCCAGGAGAAGATCAAATAAAAACAGCAACAACAGAAGCTAAAAATGACGTGTGGACTACAGGAGCTGGGGATGGAACGGTCAACCTTTTTTTTGTGTGTGTGGCATGTTTGACTTCATTGGATCGGACAGCTGTAGAGAAAGAGACAGGAAATGCTTAGAGAAGAGAGTGGGGGACGACATGCAGCAAAGGGCCGAGGTCGGCTTCGAAACCCACGGCCGATGCGATGAGGACTGTAGCCTCTGTACATGTGCACGACATAACCGCTAGGCTATCAGCACACCCAGAGATGAACTTTTGAGCCACAGCCGCCCATATCCAGAGGAGTTATGGTTTGTGCCCTTCATTCAGAAATCAAATGTGAATTGAGAAAAATGTATCGGGCAAAACCGTAATGGTTTTTACAAAACACTACGAAGCCCATGATGTTCCATTTGTATCCCTTCTTATATGATTAACATTTATATGCAGTTGTGGTTGAGCAGCAAGTTGATTGTTGGACACAATTTGATCTCCTCTCAGCTCTGTTCTGGTCTCTGCAAAAATCCTATAAAACGTCTGACTCTCCGGCTGTAAGACGCTCAGTTTCTTCTCCTAGGGCGCACTCACACTAGCAAAGTTGTCCCGTAGCGTTCCCCTACTGGCCTGCACACTGCTCCAGGACTAACCGGGCCTGAGCACGGTTACCTCTGGTAGACAACGTTTTAATACAACACATGCATGGCTTTACGTGATCATGAAGGGTGCTTAGTTTACAAGACAGGTGGACTCGAAAATAAAATAAATAAATAAAAGGGACGCACTGTCGAGTCCGCGTCCGCACATCAGGGAACAACACAGAGACCATGACAGCTACTTTGTGGCTTAATTTGAGTCATGTTAGTCAGATACAGACAGAACACTGCAGGATTTCTCCATACGAAGGCTGTCCACGTTGTGTACCCGCGTGCTTGTGCTCGTGCATGAACTGTACCGTGCCGAAGCACACCTCTTCCAGGCGTCCCAGGGTCAAGGAAGTGTACCGTGCACGGATCGCAGCACTCACACTAGTCAAACGAACCGGACTTTAGGGGTGAAGTGTGCTTGGGCACAGTACGGATTGCCTAGTGTGAGTGCGCCCCTATTAGGTTAAGGTTTGTCAGAGCCTGATGTTTGTGGAGTAAAGCAATTTGCTGCTTTGGATGGAAAATTAATCCGTCCATTTCTAAGTTTTCAAGCACAAATGTGATGAAATCTCTCTGGTTCCAACTTCTCCACTGGAGGGATTACTGCTTTTCCACTTTATTGCATAATAAACTAAGCATCCTTGGTTGGTTGGACACAGACAACGTCACCATTGACTCACGAATTTTGGGTCTAAGAATGGAAAAGAGACAAAAAAGGAAATGAAGGAAGACAGACAGACAGAGAAAGGAAAAGAGTGGGAGGGTTGGTCAGATAGGAGGAGAATGATGATTTCTTTCTCCACATCCTTTGTGTTCAGAGGCCATGACTCTGCTCCCACCTCCCACACGGATCATCATTCTTAGGCCACACACACTCAGAGTGACAGAAAGTCCCTGTACCTGAACATGAAAGTTTATTTGTTTCCACACCTATAAACCTCGCTCTGGTTGCTCCACACCACATGCTGCCCGCTCTGAGCAGCTGAGCTCGCTGGATTACTGGCAGCAGCGGTGTGGAGACATTTCCAGTCTGTCCCACCTCAGAGGAAAAGATCAGTCACACCGGCTACTCAGCATCTCTCTCTCTCTCTTCCTCCCCTTCAGACCTCTCAGTTTTACAGGGAATCCCTTCTGAGGCCAGCTCGTTCATCAGACTCTCCCAGGGAGATGGAGTAGTAGGATCAGTTAGAGATGGGGTGACTGCGTGTGTGTGTGGGTGCTAGTTTCCGCTGCTCTGAGAACACAGTGAAGGTTATTTTCTGATGCTGCAGGGGCGGAGGTGGACGGGGAATAGTCGACGCCGGACACTGAAAAAGGCCTGAAAGGCAGCCAGCTGCATTATCAAAAGACCGCCAAACAGAAGGGATATTATGTCTTTTTCATTTGACCGTATAACGGCAGAAGATTTGATCAGTTTGATCTCTGTGCTCAGTCGTCTTTCCCTGAAGCTATTTTCCAAAACACGATATAATAACCCACAGGAAAGATGGCCAAAAGGCCGAGATAAAAACAGCAATTTCCTCCTGAGTTTCTGCTGGATGGTTTAGTTAGTGCTCTAACTCATCTAGTGAAAGCTTTGGGGATGGATTGGGATTGGGATGTCGTCTGAAAAACAGATTTTGTCTCAACTTAAACGCCCTAAAGATCATCAGGTTGCATCGACTGGCTGTAAAGTATTTAAGATGGTAAATACCACATTAGGAGACGCAGAAGAAGAGTCTGATTCATCAGAAGCTGCTGGAATCTGAATGTGCAGACACAATGTGTGTTACTTTTAATTATTGTAATCATTTCAGCACAAACAATCCACTTCACCTCCACTTTTATGAATGAATGAATTTATTTGGAACCAAAAAAAACCCTAAAAGTTTGCAGCTTCTGTTTGACATATGACAGAAAATATTGAGTGTTTTTTAAAGGTGGGGTTAGTTTCTGATCAGCGTAATATGGGGCGAAGCATCTCCTCTCATTAACTCAGATGAATGTATAGATAGTGAATGGTCCGTGACAATCTAAACAATAAACTAAACTAACGTTTGTAGGAAGATAGGATTGGGATTACACACTAGAAACAGCAAAGTTTGTCATCCTCAGTTTGTTGTGGAAAGTGTATAAAGCAGCCAGATCTTCGTCCACAACTCGATCTGTTTCTGGTTTCTTTTTGTTTTCTGGACTTTTCAGAAATGCGACTTTGAATGACAGTTTTGAAGGTCAGTTGAGCCTCACGGAAATGTAGTGGAGAACAATGTGTGTTTAGTTTGCAGTTTCAGCGACCAACAAAGACTTAACCTTCAACTTAAAATACAAAGTTTGACTTAAAGATAGTGTAATAACAAACACTGTGAAAATATGGGTGGATGTCTTTCGAACTACTTTTTCACAAGATGGAAATAGAGAGCACTGTCCTTGAACACAGTTTCATGAATTATTAAACTCTCACAAAGCCTGAACGACGGAGCAGAACGGGGGAGTCCTTTCTCCAGCGTGCTCACAGTGATCTGTTCTACATCTGAGGGTTCAACACCACCCTTGTTGTGTTTTCCCACTGAAGCGCTTCACAGGAAAGCCGTGAACAAAAAACCCCTCAACGTCCCTCTTCTCTCTGTGCGAGTTCTCCCACCTGCAGCCGTCACACACACACACACACACACACACACACACACACACACACACACACACACACACACACACAGACGGGTTGAGTTATTAACACTCCTCGCTCATGACGGAAATGAGGACGGAGTGAAGTGGCAGGGATGGTGAGGCAGCACTTTTCCCACTTCATTGTTTCTGACGGATTTTCAGATTTACTTCCGTCATCGTCTGTACCCGTCTTCCTCCTCAGAAACACTTCTTATCATTCTTTTATCTCTTACTTCTCTCTCTACTACTACTCTTTGGTCTCTCCCTCATCCGGGCTCCCACGCCAGAGACGCACACAGGATTTAACACGCCTGTTTCCCCACAAAGCTCGGCACTGTTTGCTCGTTGTGTTGATGCATTTATAGGCCTTAAGTGTCTATTGTGCAGCCTGCCAGCAGTTTACTCTCACACGCAGGCTGTACCGCTGTACTCACTCCAGTGTGAGGGCATGTTATGCAATCCTTTTTGCTCGTTAGCAAACTGATTCTGCTGTTTGGACTCCCTGAGAGTGTGTGTGATGTGTGTGGAGAGGATATATTGTTGGGTGTTTGGAGCCACAGTTTCCTGCCTTATTTGCCCTCCGACTGTTGAGGATGCATGCTCTTGCCAAATCTGCTCCGAAAACAGCACAACTCTGCTTTCCAGGAAAAACCAAGCCTTCTCCAAATTTGGTGATTTATGCAGTCAGATAAATGCAGGCCTCAAATGCTACTTTATGGCTTGAAGTGATCCACGTGAGCCTCGTAAAAAACGTTATCTGAAAGTCTTTTGGATTATGTCCTGAAACATGCCATCACTAGGCTGAAAATAAAAATAATTCACATCCTCTATAGGGTTTGTATTTCAAAACAAACCCGATGTTCACTGAACAGTGATTACACATCCAGAAGTTTCGTTCTTTCAGGCCCATTATAAGTGATGAAAACTTTATCATGATACAATGCAGAATCAGAAAGTTGTTTCTTCAACTCCACGAACACGTGACTTCATTTAGAAGTTGTTGAACTCCTGCTTAGAAGTAAAACGAAGTTCCAACCTGTGAACTTACCTCTTGTGTCTACAATGGAAATGTGGTGTAAAGGTTTCAGAAGTACATGTGTGTAAATGCCAATTCTTGTATTAGTTAGCTTAAGCGTCCTTTAAAGTACAGTATATTACTGTAAAAGTCGGTGCTCGTGCTTAAAAACAAGGTTGCTTTTTTCCCACCAAGTTCTCAAAGAGTTTCTTTTTCAGAGAAACATGGATTGCAACTTCTCTTTAGGGGATTGTTAAACTCTCAATTGGATGATTTGAAATGCTTTCTGCAAGGTTTGCTTTTGCAAGGAAATTGGAGAAACACTTTTACCTCTTTTCTGAGCATCCAAGTTCATTTAGTGTCAGAGAAAATCAGAGAAAAAAGGAGCCAGACTAGTGAAGAAAAAGCTTAAATCCCTCTCAAACCCATTGGATATACAGTATCTCAGACATGCTTTGATGAGGCTCTCAAAATGTTCATTTATACGTGTAGTGTTTTGGATTTAATTCAGATCTACACGCCCTGTAATGTTTTACCAAACAAGACTTTTCTTTTGTACGTGAACGACTAACTTTTTAGAGAAACTCGTCTTTCATAGTTCAGGGAAATGTTGTGATCACAAACTTTGGAAACTCCAAACAGCACTAATTGCAGATTACCAAGTTTCTGACAGCTCATACATCGACGATGATATTTGAACTTGCGGTTCTTCAGTGTTCCCTTAAATGTTCTTAAGGTTTCAGATATGAAATAGACGTTCCCTTGTTTTATATAGAAGGTTCTGGAGAGACCTGGTTAGCATAAAAATCATTTCATAATACCCCTCTTTAGGTGAATGATGAGCGGTGAGGTCTCGGTAACAGCCCATTGGCTGGGTTTACTCACCCTCTGATTGGTGTTTACATTATTCCCGTTCAATCAGTGCTCAGTGGCACGCTTGTAGCTAAGTGTGTGTGTGTGTGTGTGTAAATTAGCACATTCCCCCCTGAAGCATGTGCGGTGTGTCTTTAGACTCATTAGCTGCATGTGTGCGGTTTGTGTGTATTTAAGGTGCCATGCTTTCCATTGTTTGAAAAATTCCCCTTCGGAATCAGAATCTGGTGGTTTCGGCCTAAACGGAGATACGGCGTAATCTCGGTGCCCACATTTTAT
Organism: Tautogolabrus adspersus; assembly: GCA_020745685.1. Lineage (NCBI taxonomy): Eukaryota > Metazoa > Chordata > Actinopteri > Labriformes > Labridae > Tautogolabrus > Tautogolabrus adspersus. The sequence continues at coordinate 3,617,751 of CM036536.1, read as the reverse complement.
CATGCGTGCCGTCTGTTGAATGAGCAGAAACAGGACTGTTGGTGGCCTGGTGAGAATAGCGCCCTGAGCCTGCAGAGCCCTGTTTGGAAAGGTTAGAGGCAGCCAGCCTGCAGCCCGGGTCCAAAGTGAACTTTAGCTTAAGAATAGACTCTCCTGTGCCAAGAGAAACAAGTCTGCACTTTCCTCGAACACAGTCAGGGAATGTTCTGTGGTCGTGCTTTGTGGGTCAGATTAGTTACTCCGCTCATGAGTCAGTCCTTTTTTTCTGTTTTCCAGCAAGGTTGTAACACATGGAAACATGCAGTTTGCTGAAAAGAGGGGGGGGCGTTTTGAGGTTTGTTAAGTAAACACACTGAGTCAATAAATAGTATCAGAAAGCTAAATATGATTTGTATCTAAGCCGTATCTTAAATCAAACCCTAAATGCTTCACATCAACTGTCTTTTTCGTGTGCCTCACATGGGAGCCAAAATAAACGGAGCAGATGTAGTTCCACATGTGACTCATAGATGGCAGCAGTGAGCCGCTGTGGACGACTCCCCTGATCCTTACAGGCAGGAGCACAGAGAGCAGGTCCCACTCAGGAATCACATGCACTCAGATGGTTTTTAGGATTCATGAAAATACATGAATTCAAACGCAGTAACCCTCATTTATTTTAAATGTTGTTCTTTTTAACACGAGAAATATGAGTTTGAGACGCGTGTAAAACATGAATACGCCCCTTTTTTTTCTGGCTTCGACTCCGTGAAGTCGACTGTCGTGTTGTTTTTTGAAAGTGTAATGTCTGTTGTCTTGCAATTATTACAAAAAAAATCCTATCGGAGGAGTCAAACACTCAATAAAATAAAAAATATGTAAAATAAATGATAATATTGAATGAATTCAGTTATTTTTAAAGGGTTATGTTTTTACAAAAGGAATGTTATGTTGTCTTTTAACATTTATGAGATTGTGATTGGCTGCAGACGTTGGCCAGGTCTGTCTCGTAAAGGAGATTTTTAATATTAATGGGACTTCCTGGTTAAAATAAAAAGGTAAAAATGAAAAATATCAAAAAGTGATTGAAGTGAGCTGATGGTTTTACATTTTCAGAGTTGTTAGAATTTACTTTCATACTTTTGATTTGACAAGAAAATCATTTTAAAAGCGTCTGTTCTTTGGTCTGGGGGCTCGTGAAGAATGTTGAATTATTTTTTTTGACAGTTTATATTTCATTAATTTTATCTATCAGCATGGGCCGCGTGAAATGAAGAAGGAAAAGACTGACACACGGTACGGGGGGTGACTTTTTTTTAAACAGCTCCATTTTGATTTTGAAAACGATACGTGTTATTCATAGTTAGGCACATAGCTGACATGATTGACAGGTGGGCGCGATGTAACGCTTCGTCAAGAGGCTTAAAACCCGCCTCAGCTCCAGCTCTCAGCCTGTCGTTAGGTTGACTGAAAGTTAGGCTGAGACAGGATTTCCAGCATGGCGGCTGCTGCTGCTGAGCCTCCAGAGCTCCCTGCAGGAACAGATGGCTGACGTCACTCAGGCTTCATCCATTAATATTTACAGTCTAAGAGCCCAGGTCATGACGAGGCCCCCTGCAGGTGTGTCTACAACAATTCAGCTCCTCTACGGGGATGAGATGGAGCACTTTGGTCAGCGTTGACTTCAGAATAAAAGGAAACACCAGGAGGTAAAGATTGGAAAGTCAGACAGGAAAGAGATCAACACCGTCATTTGTCCTCTTAACTGTTTTCCTCTCTCCAACTCTGTGTCATTTATTCCGTTTTCCCCTCTCAGCGCGGAGTGATTGACAGTTGCCTGTAGCATGTTTGTGGGTACAGTGAGTACCACAATAAACACACAAAGCTTGGCTCGTGTGTTCTTAATGAGTTCGATGTGATTAGTGAGAGAGACGAGAGCTGAGGTGAGAGAACGGTAACCAGGGATTACGTTAAATATTTATCAAAGTCATCAATCTTCCTGTTGCTATGTCCTCCAGGGAGATATAAGGCAATCACAATCAGCCTCAAAATGGATGTAATGATTTATCTGCAGCTCGTGGCTGAAGAGATTACTTCAAACTCTCCCTTTGTGTCAAAGTGCTACGTGAAAAGATTTGTTTTTCTTAATAATTAGACCCACGCTGCAATTAAAGTCTCATTTTAGATGTATTTTTCTAATAATTATATCTATAAATATCTCAAACTTTGTCTAAATAAATACCTATGGAGATCGCCCAAGTGAGGTTTGAACCTGCAAATCGAAGCAGCTTCTTCATTTGTAATAAAGGCGGCACTTACTCTGTAAAACTCATGCAGCTAAGTCAACGTGTCCTCAATCATTAGCTCATGTAATGGCCGGGCAGATCTGTACCCTTGGCACCTCAACAGAAGGGTACCAAAAAAGTAGGTCGGTACGGATCCCTTATTCTGGTAACATTCCCAACTTTTGACTTTTGAAACGCCAATAAATGGGTACCGTACCAAACCGCACCGCTTGGTGGAAACAGGGCTTTTGCCTCCGTACACGGGCTGCACGCACTTACCGCTAGGCTACCGGCACCCCGAGAGTACCACTGCACTCGGCCTGCACACTAATGGAGGGGCAGGGGAGGAGGGGAGAGTTTGTTTTGATCTGAGAGACTGGTCAGAAGTCTGACATCTCCTGGATCGATAGTCGCATACTGTACCTTTAAATAAGTTATAAACCTTTAAAAAAAATCCCGACAGTATCTTGTGACCGTCCAAAGATCACAAAATAACGAGAGAAGAAAGCTACGTTTTTCTTGGGAATTTATTTGCCCTGTTCTGCATCATACCGTATATTTCTGTAACATGCTGAGTATATGTTTGTACAGTTATGCAATACAAGACTCTGATGGTTGTGTGAGGGTTGGTTTGAGGGTTTCAGGGTTTTGTTCAGTACCTTTCTATTTTGCACAGTAACATGAAATAAACATGTTGCATGCTGCTGGGAGTAAATAAGGACAGGAGCGTGATCTTGTGAGCAGACTTTATATTTCTATTGTCTTTGATATTCTGTCATAATCCCAGAAAGTTTACGGTCATCTTTGAGTTTGTTTCTACAGTCGAGCTGACATTTTTCTGCAGGGTCTAAAATAGTCGCTCGCTGTGGGGTTTGGTTTCGCTGTGTTGACATTGTGGCTTCTCTTACGGCCTCTTACACTACAGCTGCAGCTCTAATGTTGAGGCGACTGCACCCAAAAGCAACATATCTCCACTTCTCTATTGCACACAAGCTTTGCATGCTGTTCATTTGAAAATAGCATCGGTTATCCATTAGCATCGCACGTGGTGCTTCCAGTAAAGGGAGGATGTATTAGAGTTGTGAATTCAGTTTACACAGTGGACATAGAGACACACGGCAAGGTTGACAGAGAGATTTGTTGGTATGTATTGCTATTGTGTGTCTATAAGTGGTGTTTACATAGACGTAATGTGTGCAAAGAGATCTCTGTGAGCAGCACAGCGGACTAAACAGAAAACCTCAAAGCTAAGTGATGATGCATGAAGAGATTGGTGCTTTTATTTCGGCTGTTTTCACTTTTTTTTGTCGGCAAATTCCACCAAGATTTTTATGTAATGGAACAAAATGATGTATGATGACGAACAGTCACCGTATCTCTTCATTTTGTCTTCAGTTCAGCAGCTGCTTAAAAACAACACACTACCCGTGTCGCACAGTGAAAAGGTGACATTTCACTCAGTCCTCGAGTGCCGTGATCTCATTACTCAACATTGTCTGCTCACCTGCTGCTGCTGCGAACTCTCTGCTGTGTGTTCACACCTAGCAGCAGCCTCTAGTGTTGAAAAATGAAGCCAACGTGGAAGTGCAAAAATCTGCAGTTTATCGAGTGTCCACCTGAGGCAGTCTGCAGAAGCACCGGGAGTCACAGACACACAACAAAAAAGCCTGTTTTTAAAGCAGAAATCAACATGTTTACGGCCTGGTGTTGGGTTGAGACGGCATCTCCAGCACGGCGACCGCCATCGACGAGCTTCCAAAGCCTCCTTTAGTAACCAATGGGGACGTCACTCAGGCTTCCTCCACTATTATTTACAGTTTATGCTTCACACCCTCATAGATACAACGACACACTCAAACATCAATCAGTCAAACTTCATTTATATATCAGCTTTCAGACAAATTCAATTGCATTAAGGGCACCTCTGCAGTCCTCAGGAAGTGAACTGGTCCTTCTACAGCTACCAGACCACTCTCCAGACTCAGTCAGTGCCGGGACTTGATCCGCCGATCCTCCGTCATAGTCTATAGCGGTTATGACGCGTGCCCCATGTACAGAGGCTGTAGTCCTCGTCCCAGCTGCCGTGGGTGCGATACCGGCCTCGGCCCTTTGCTGCATGTCATCCCCCTCTCTCTCCTCCCAACGTTTCCTGTCGTTCTTCATCTGTCGTATCTCATAAAGGCTAAGTACTTAAATTATTACACACTCAGCAACAATTCCCCCTGCTGCTACGTCGTGTTTGTGTAATTCAGCAGTTTTGTAACGAGTTTGCCTGCAGTTGTTTGGGGTCGCACATTGCTCCCAAATTAAAATAGGTGATTTTAATCTCCTGTTAGGGATGAAAGGCTTTGAAAAGGAAAAGGTTATTGCTATTTCACAATCTGTAAATTCCCTTTTAAGAGCGCCACAGTCTTTAATTGTTCCAGAGACACAGTTCCCTTTGTTGTTGTTTTTTCAGGTTAAATTTGTGTCTTCATGTTTGAGGATTGCAACCTGATTACAAAAGCTCGCTGTAATGAGGGATGACCTCACTTGTTTGGATCACATCGTGGAATGATGATCGTCGGGAACAAAAAGAGGAGAGGCAGAGTTAGAAGAAGTCTTCGATGTGGATGAGTTACGACATTAGATGCGTATCTTGATCGGCGTAATAGTTTTAGGGCTTCGTTGGCTTAATGAAGGTGTCATTGCACGCTGTGGTTTTATCTGTAGTTGCTTTGTGTGTGTGCAGGCTGCTGCCTTTGCCTGTGTGCGTTTTTTAATTGAAGCCTTAAATCAGGCTGTCATACCTGTATGGAGGGTTGGGCCGCACTTTCACCTTGTCTCCTGACAGCCGAACAAACAGACCTTTATTCTCACAGGGAGCTGCAGCGTCAGATACAATAAACAGCGAGGACAGCTGCTCCGTGAACAATCCAGTAACAGTGAGACATTTAAGATATGTAGTGTATTTGCGTTGGATCCTGAGAATCTTCGGCAGAGTCCCACAGGAGACTTCAGACGAGAATATCTCACAGATAAACGTCAACTTGTACAGAATATTCAGGTTCTGGCCCTCATTAAAACACATGCAAATGAAGGTTCCAGTTATATCCTTCATGCATGTGATTCCTCCCGTTAATATCAGATGTCCCAGCTCAAAATGTGTCACTGCTTCATTGCATGGTTTATTCTTCTTTACAGTAAATGATTAACCCGAGTTAACCGGCTTAGTAGCTTTTGTTTTGCCATTTTTGCATCCTCACAAAATGATATTAAAGTAATGCAAGGATGACGACTGGTAGAGATGCTAACAGCCTGCTAGTTTCACATCATTAGAAACATGTTGTGGATGAATAACATTTGATCTCATTCCTAAAGGTGGTGCTATTTAGAGGAACTTACAAAAAGTGGCTCTGCTGTTCTTACCACTCTACTGTGGAAACAATGACTGTCGTTCACCAGTTTCCCCCCCTGTTTATAATTTATTTATTTTTTTATTGTAAATAGAAGTGATCCACGAGCCAGTCTGATGTCATCCGCGGGGCGGAGTTGGCCCCTGGGTCGTGAGTTCAATAGGCCTGCTGTAGGCCAACAACGTCAGAGACTCTTATGTTTCAGCCTCCGATAAAAACGTGTTAAGGCTGGCTAACCGCATCGCCTCTGATCCTGACTGAACACAGAATATGAACTATTACCATCAAACTGGAGATACAGCGTCCCAAGTTTGAATGAGGTCAGACTGAATCACTCCTCCTTTCACCAGTCGATTCTAAAATTGAATGTGGAGCTGAATCCCCGATCAAAGCACGTTCAAGGCGTCTAAATATTTGTTTGCTGTGTGAATGTTGTGTCATGTGTTATGTTGCAAGATCAAATCAAATCAAATTTTTAAAACAGGTCGGTACTGTCATTACCGAGGGAAGTGGAGGTTAACTTTCGTAACCTAGCAACAATGCCCGGCACTCTGAAGCTGTGCTCGTGGGGGCTGTCAGAGCAAAAAAATGGCGTTAGTGGACACGGGCTCTAATTCTGCGAAGTCGTGCAGGCAGTTCAAGTTCTTCTAAAAACATTTCTTCATGTATATTTCTTTGAGCATGGTGGTATTTGAATGTTTGAAAAAAGGAAGGCCGTTCTCCCTAAAGCGTTGCCACAAGGTTGGAAGCAAAACATTTTCTGAAATATTTGAAGCATTACGTTTGTTCTTACTGGGAACCAACAGGTCCAGGCCAGAGCGTAAAAAAGGCTGCAAAGCAAAGATTCACGAGATACATCCTGTAGGTCATTTGTTGCTTAAATGTTACAGGTAGAAATATGAATGATAAAACATTGTACGAGACATCGTGGTCGTTTTTTGACCCTAAGTGTCACGCACATGGCCAGTGTAGCAGTTTGGTGCTTCCAGATGTTTGAGTGACAAACAGAAAAATGATCATTAATCAAACTATCAGCACTTGTTCTTTGTTTCTCTCCGTCTTCTTGCCTCAGCCGTTTCTTTCCCCTCTCACTTTTTTCCATCTTTGCTGCAGTGGAAAAGTTTGATGGGAAAGTTCTTGTTTCAGTGTCTCTCTCAGGATCCTGCAAAAGGTCTAAAAAAAGCATCTCTGAGAGTGTCACTCCTCGCCCTCAGGCTGCAGGATTGTAGTTAAGATGATGATTACTCCTCCTGAGTATCATCATTAGCACAGGTATCAACGGCGGTGAAGAGAATTGTCTCCGCCCGTTTGAGAAACTGGTAGCAAAGTGTGATAAATGGTCCCTGCGCTGTTATTTTGAACGCTGATTCTGTCACAGAGAAGAATGGTTTCCAGTTTTCCACGGTACCATCAATCAGCACGACGGCGTCTGGTCGGGCAGGTTAGGCAGACGGATAGAAAGACAGGGAGAGGCTGACGGACGCGTGAGGAAGACGAGCTCTAAACTGTCAAGAGGACGCCAACTTCCAAGTGTTGACTTAAAGCTTGTAACCTCTCGGCCTCCCTGAGCTCATCCTGCAGACAGATTCCTCGATTTGTTTGTGTTTGAATCCGACCTGGTTTCATCATCATTACCACATAAATCAGCCAACGGTGGTGTAATCGTTATCTGCATTCAGTTCATCTGCAGGGCTGCAGCTAACGATTATTCATCTCATTCAATGTCAAACAATCTCCTGGATGGTATAGGGGCTTGACCGAAACCGGATTTGTTTGAGGCATTTACCGATGTTAATGAAAAAAAAAAAAACACACAATGAATGATTGAAGGTGCTTTCTTTTCACCCAACACATTAGGACAAACTTTTTTTAGGTTCTTTTTTGGGGCCATTTTGCCTTTATTAGATAGGACAGTCAAAGAGAGACAGGAAGTGTTGGGAGGAGAGATAGGGGGGGACGACATGCAGCATAGGGCCGAGGTCGGGTCCAAGCCAACCTCGGCAGTACTCAGGAAGTGAACTGGCCCCTCTCCAGCGACCAGACCACTCTCCAGACTTGGTCAGTACCGGGACTTGAAACGGTCACCCTGCGTCATAGCCTAGCGGTTGTGACGCGTGCCCATGTACGGAGGCTGTAGTCGCAGCTGCTGTGGGTGCGAATCCGGCCTCCGCCCTTTGCTGCATGTGATCCCCCTACTCGCTCATCCCAATGTTTCCTGTCTCTCTTTAGCTGTCCTACCTAATAAAGGCAAAAAAGCCCAAAACGTGCCTGATCGAAGTACTTCCACTAAAAGTACTTCTTTTTTGGTAAAAAATGGTTGTTTGAATTGCTGATTGGAACCCTTTAGAGACCGACCTTTTCGTTAATGTGAGATGTTTTTAAATCAGAAACTGAGCAACATTTCTCTCCTCAAAGCTGCCAGACTCCAGTGAGTACATGTTCTACTGCAGGTGTTTGTGTTATTTTGTGTCTTCTGTTGGAGTTTAAAATGTTAGACCCGACACAGTGTTACTATAGCACTATACCAGAAACAAAACTAATGATGACCAACGATTCCACCTGGAAAAATCCATCTTCCTCTTTCTTTTTAGTTAGCCATTACTAATCTCTTAAAATGTTAGTGACTATAGCACGAGGGGATGAGACCCCATTGAACTGGAAACAAAAAGATCTCTCTGGAAATCCTGATGTTTGAGAGGCTGGAAACAAGTGTTGGCATTTCATACGCCTCTTTGCTAATGTAGAATTTAATACATTTTTGTCGGTGAACGTTTGTGGTTGTTGACTTGTCTTGATCAATCCAATCCAACCAGCCCTGTATCTCACTTCAGTTTTGTAGTATGAACCGTGATGCAGCGTCAGGGATGAGCAGCGAAACAGTCCAAATCCTCTCTGTGTTGTTTTCTTAACGATGAAGACGTGGCAGGCCCCCTCTCTCAGGCGTGTAAATCACTTTTTCAAAATGCCCTCTTAGCACATTGTACCTTTCAGACATGCTTAAGCTGCAGCCAGTGACCCCGAGACATGCGTGATATTTGTGCACGAGTGTGTGTTTTGTTACACGTGTCGTCAAGTGCGTGCATGTGCAGCCTTGTTGGGGCGCCTTGAGCTTGTGTTTGCATCCATACGTGTACTATCCATGAGTGGTGGAGGTGATGATGAAGACGTCAGGGAGGACGATGAAGAGGAGGATGGTGCGGTTGATTTGGGAGGGTTATAGTTGGCGATGATTGGTGGCATCTTACAGAGAACAGAACACGATTAGTCAGGAGATAATCTCTGCTCTCCTCTGTCTGTGTGTTCACTGCGGGCAAACTGCAAAGAAAACACTCGGCTGTTTTCTTTTCTCTGCTTTCCACAAACACACACACACACACACACACACACACACACACACACACACACACACACACACACACACACACAAATGCACAAAATGATTACGGAGAATTTAGCAAGAACTGACACAGGATAGAGTGGGTGTTGCATTTTTTTCTTTTTAAGCATTCACCACGTGTGTGTCTGTGCTTTTCTGTCCCGTGGTTGGTTTCTTTTGGGGCTCTCTCGCTGCTGTAGGTGAACTCATCACGAGTGGCGGTGTCAGGGTGTAGCGGATAACTTAGAGGGTCCCCTGGTGCCCTTAACGGTTCCCCCAAGCATTCCTTCCCCCAATTATAGACATAATGACGGGAAAAGAATGACAGGAAAAAAGCGATAGATACATAAACACTGGCCGGAGCAGCTTTCACACTTTCCCCTGAATGGCCAGTCATTTTGACAGTGACGACCATTAACACACACTCACACACACACACACACACACACACACACACACAGAAATTCACCTGGGATTTTGATCTTCCCATGCTCAATCTTTCCTAGGACTCGGTGCCACTGGTATATGGGAATTTGTGCCCTGGCTGTGTAATCTAAGCTCTGTGTGTTTACACATGTGTGGCCGGCGCAGGCCACCACCACAGCTAAACGTTTACAATAATAGTCTCCAAGTGATGCCCGTTGTAATAAAAGTCAAGCGTCCCGCCCGGCGCGGTGAAACCAATCTGTCGTGCTGATCTTATTATAGTCAAATTAAACTGTCGTGCCTCGGGCGGCGAGGCTGTAAACTTTGGAACTTCAACAAAAACACACTCGCAGCTCGCCAGAACCTCCGCCGCCATCATACACAGGTGTGATTCTTCCTCTGTGTGTGTGTGTGCGGGATACACTGCCAGTTCAGCATGTGGAGACACAGTGGTGGGAATATACCGGAGTAGATGCAAACACATAACTCTTCTGGTGTGAAGCGGCTGTGCAGCTTTTTTATCGTACTGAGCACTGAACTTAAAACTTCTCTTTTGATGCTTCAAACTCGTGGAGCGCCCTCCAGAAAACGACTGAAGTCCGTCCCTCTCGGTCAGAGTTTAGGATTTAAGTTTCTAGACACTTCTTTCTAATTGTATTTGTTTTATTGGATTTTTATTGTTTATGTGATTATGCGTTTGTTTGTTATTTGCTTGTTTCAATGATCTTATAATCTGCACCGCATTGGAAACAAAGGAAACCTCGACATCATTTCTAGAATAAATAAAGGTTTCATTTATTTCAAAATTTCAAAATAAAATTAAATACACATTACAACAACTAAGAGAGCATACTTTGTGTGGAAAAAAATGTTTCCAGTCCTTCCCCTATTTACCCCCCCCCCCCCACACACACACACACACACACACACACACACACACACACACACACACACACACTTGAAATAGATGAATCATAAGGACACTTTATGGCTTTGACGTAAAAAGTCTAAAGAGTCAAAAAGCTCCAGAAACATTTTTACTTTGAAGATCAACTTTATTAACAAGTTAGACCGACACGTTTGGGCTCGTGGCCTTCATCAGGTCAAAAGTCTGAGAACGTTGACTTCAGATTTGGTTTCTTTTATTGTCTTACTTTTCTCTGATTTTGTCTTTTTGTTGCATTTTCAGTTTTTTTTTTTTTTAATTCTTTAGCCTTTTTATTTAATTTAATTCCTCTAATTTTTTTTTTTTTTTTAAATCTCTTATTTGCTATTTTTTCTTTCTCTTTTATTCCCAGCTTCGACCCACTTTAATTGTTTTTATCTGTTTTAATTTCTGGTCGTTTTTGTCTCTCTTACTTTCTTATTTATCTTCTCACATCTTTGGTCCTCTTGCTCTCTATCATCTGTTTGATGATATATTATTGCATTTCCTGAGTTCTTCTGATGTTGATAAAATACTCCTGAAAGCTTCTTTGAGCAGCTAAACTCGCACACAAAGGGATGGAAAGAGCTTCAGAATATCCTCAAATGAAAAGCTTCACAGCTCGTGTATTTTCATTAAATGATACAGATGTTTTGTTTTTGTTATGGTTTAACATCACTGCATTGTAAGAAGCATGACATCTCATTTCTTTCTGCTTTCTAGTCTTTAAAAAAAGCAGGCTTGTAAATGTCCTTCTTGTCTCTCGGGTAGAAAATAAAATAGAAACAGAAAGACTCTGACATGCAGCAGTTAGAAAACAAGAATCTTTAAGGCTCCTGAACCTGAGGAAGCTACAGACGAAACGTGTTGTTCGCTCACAATAAAGTACGGTTAAGTTATTTTCAGTGTGCCACCGATTATTGTTTTCATTTTCATGGTATTTTCCTGCAACCGTGCTTACCTGAGAACATACAGGCTGTGCACGGGGTTACCCTGTTGGCCATTAAGATGAAGAAATGTTTGTTTGGCTAATTGTGAGCGTCTGCAGCTGGTGATGTGTGCGGCTGCTGCAGAAGAGTTTAGCAGCGTCTTTTGTTGATCTGGATTGTGTCTTAACTTGCATCAATGTGGTCGGCCAAGAACTCAGAGTGAACGTCTCCGAGCCAGACGTTTCTCTCTTTCTTCTCTTGGTAATCTGTGTTCATTCAGTGTGTGAGTGTGTGTGTGTGAGTGTGTGTCTGTGAGTGTGTGTGTGTGTGCCCTGCTCAGGTTCAAGAAGTTTTAACCGAATGTCAGTCAGCGCCTCTCTGCCTGGAGCAGGACGACACAAACAGTTGCACACACACTGTTAGAGAGAGAGAGAGAGCCATGAGTAACTGTATTGTTGCACGTCTTGCCTGCTTTCTGCTTACTTTTGTTTTTCTCTCATTTATTGACTTGGACTTGTGGTTCAGGAAATACAATCAGGTCCATCATAACCACATGTGAAGCCTCAATGCTACTGTTCCTCATTTCTGCATATTCACAGATCACGCTATTTCAGTCGATCCTTTAGTAGTTGTACTTTAACGGGTGCTCTGTGTTAACGCCTTGTTACTCTCAAATCAATTAGCATCACACTGATTCTGTTATCAGGCTGTGTTTGGACACATTAGGAAACTTCTCTGATGAGAACAAGAAGTCAGAGTAACTCTTGAATCTGCAGGCAACATGAATAAACATCAGCTGACCGCTCACCCACAGGACATTAGTGAAACACAAAACAATGGGTTTGGAAGGAAGTTGTGTCTTTTGTGTGTAAATGTTACCAGAGGCTGAGCTTTCTGGGAAGGGTATTAGTATTCTTATTGCTTTCAGTCACACCATGTAACAATAACCGTGTTAAAAGAGACCAAATATTTACAGAGTTTGAGTCGTAAGGTTTAGAAATTTGACTAAAATGACGACAGGATGAATCAGAAAACTTAGTGACAGGCAGTTACGGTTTAACTTAAAGGTTTAAAATAGAAATCCATCCATTATCTTTACCTCTTTACGGGTTCGGGGTCGCGAGGGGCTGGAGCCGATCCCAGCTGTCATTGGGCGAGAGGCGGGGTTACACCCTGGACTGTTCGCCAGCCAATCACAGGGCTGACATATAGAGACAGACAACCAGCCACACTCACATTCACATCGACGGGCAATTTAGAGTCACCAGTTAACCTAACGAGCATGTCTTTGGACTGTGGGAGGAAGCCGGAGTACCTGGAGAGAACCTACGCATGCACAGGGAGAACATGCAAACTCCACACAGAGAGGCTCCTGTCAGACGGGGATTCAAACCAGGAACCTCCTCGCTGTGAGACAACACACCGCTAACCACTGCACCACCATGCAGCCCCTAAAAACAACTGTGCACAATTTATTGAAGCTGAAGGGAAGAGTATCTTGTGCGGTCATTGTCGTGATAACCTGTGTTATCATTTCAGTCGAGGTTCACAGCATCTGTCGGTAGCATCAGCAGCAGTGCTTGCATCGCCAGCCTTCAGTTCTCCCTGCAGGTCGACATACATGTTTGCGCTACATGTGGTTACACATAGCTTCAGTAAATATGTCGGATTAACCTGACACGGCACACATTCAACCTAATCTTCATTTTCTAGATGAAAAACTGTCAAACCGCTCTGCTCCTACAAGATATCAACCGTCCACTAAGCTGGTTTACATCCAGGCAGTAGAGTAAAGCGAGCAGAGGCCAGATAACCTGAGCTACATCCCCGGCCCGTCACAACATTTAACCAGAATTGTGGGCCTACATCTAGAAATATTACTATTTGGTTTTACCGACTAGTACTTTTGATGCGGGCTAGCAAAGGTGCTGATGTTAAATTGTTAGAAAAGTGACTTCCAGAATCCAGTCCTTTTCTTCTGTGTTTCTTAACTAACCCACTGCTCTAATGGCTCTTCTATAAATGTGGGTAAGCAGAGTGACTTTGCATTTTGCATCCCATGAGAAACATTGTACACCTGTGTGACACTTCCTTACTAAGTAGTAATTATTAAATCTGCTAAGACATTCAAAGAATCCAGAGCGTTGTCACGCCTCTGACAGTGACCCCATGAGAAAGATCAGAAATCAAAGAGTTGACGGTCCATGTCAGCCGCTCTGCACACTGGAATGCTGCGAATTAAAGCATCGATCTGTATTCCAACTATTGGAGACGTTTTTCCACACACGGCTGCGGAAAACTCTACAATCAAAAAAACCTCATCGACTTCAATGAGACGATGATTAGCAGAGAGCAGCAGCTGCCAGGGCTGACTTGGCAGAGCACCAGGAGTGTCATTGTGGTATGTTGTTGTTTGCTTACAAGTGTAACCGCACTGGGAGATTGTCACACAATGGCAGCTCTCATTTTTCTGCGTGTTGCATCTGTTGACACTTGCTGTCGGATAGGGAGATGATCCGTGACAGCTACGTGATGGGCAGGTCTCTGCAGAATTCCTCACAACGGCAGTTATGGATCATTTCTTCTTTATGCTCACCACAGCTTGTGTTCACCTGGGACGATCAGACATGTAATATCTGGCTTGATACCTTGCTTAAAATTGCCATCCTAATTAGTTTGATTAGACGTCCTGTCATAATTATCCAAAATATTTTGATGTCTTGCGAGATATTAACGTCTCATTCCTGACGCCTGCCTAGTCAGAGGAGTTTTCTGCAAACGGAGTCTTGGTTGGTTTCCAACATCTGCTGACAAAAACCTTTTTGAAAAGGAATAAAAACACAACTATTTTGTCTGTGCCCAGTTTCCCCTCTATCTCGCACAGACAGGATGTGAACGCCGGGTTCTGAATATGTGAATATGCAGATGAAGTGTAAGGTATCACTGCAGAGGAAGAGATTTCCTATGCGAGGCTTTGAATGGGTCTCTGTGAGCCCGCGTCGGTATCCGCTCCCACGCCGTAAACGGGTAAAGCGACCCTGGCTGGACGGGTTGTGGTCGGCCTCACTTGGAGAGGCGGAGGTCTGACGGGGGGAAGAGGGAGCTCTGTTACTCCGGCTGCTGTGGTCGAGATGTGAGGACGGAGAAGTCTGTGAAAACATGCACAAGGGTGGCATCAGATATGAGTGTGGCCTCATTTCTGCAGGACTAGAAAGTTGTGCATTAAGTAACCATTAACCATTGCTCAAGTGGAAGGTTTAAAAGAAACAACACAGAATGCAGTTCTACATTACAAAAGTGCTACACAGACATTCAGGTATCTTCATCCTCCCAGTCTGGTTATCCAAACACCAGAGTGGGAGAATTTGCTTTTTTACTTAATGGTCCTGAAATGATCTGCATGTGTGAACGTAAACAGCCAAATTCTTCACTCTGACTTCATCAGGAGTTTCTTCTGCCAGCATTTTTCTGCAGAGAGTCTGAGAGGGCTGACGTGAGAACACAGCAGGATGTAATCAGGAGAATTCAACACGAACGAGGGGAAAGAGGTTGGAACGTTTATTACCTGCGATCAGTGCACGACCATAGACTGTCTGCATGCGACCAGAACGATCTCTGTGCACGTAATTAAACTGCTGCAAAATGTTTTCTGATCACCAGTGTGTTCTTCACTTTTGTTGATAATTTTGTGATTCTGTGGAACTGCACATAGCATTGATATAAATGCAAATATTGTCATTATGAGGTCGTGTAGAGGTCTATGTTGCTTCGTACTTCGTCCGTCTTTTTATGTCATGTCTCGCCTCAGGAGACCCCTTGTCCTACCCCGTCCCGTCTTACAGGGATCGTCTCCTGCTGTGAGGTGCGTGTGTGAACAACCAGATCAGGAGGATTTCAGGAGCAGTCCTCCTGAAATTCTCTAAAAATCTTCAGCAGTGCAAATGTGCAAACACAGATGGATGCTTCTTTGGATTTTATCAGGAAATGTTGACTACCCACCCTGCTTGTAACACCAAAGATTACTGCATATGCAAGGCCTTCTTCGGTGGTTGGCTAAACTATAAGAGCCTTAACAGACATTTACTCATCTGAAAATCTTTAACTAATCTCTAAGTGATCACTGCTCTAGTTAAGATTAGCTTAATCTTACAGATTCTTCATAAACATGTAGAGACAGGCTTTTAGTACCAGAAGTGTTCTGCTTTCTATTTATAGTCAAAGTGTTGTCCTGTGGCCAACAGGGTTCCCCCCGTGCACAGCCTAAACACCTTCTCAGGTGCAAATGGTTGCACAAGGTCCGCGGCACACTGAAAATACTTTACTGTATTTTATTGTGTGTGAACGACGCGTTTGGCCAGTAGCTTCCTGTGCTGGGCTAACCTGAGGAAGCTACAGGCGAAACGCATTGTTGTTCTCCTGTGTTTAAGCAGGCAATGGCTGAATGTGAGAAACAGAGCTCGAAAAGAAATCAATATATTATTTAATCAATATTGTTAGACCAGTTTGAAAGCTGTGAGACCTCTTCAGACATAACGTTATCACCCACATCGATATTCTCGTGTTGTGAAGGATGTTTTAGCTACATTTAGAAGAAGAAGAAGATATACCCGTACTTTATTTATCCCTGCAAGGAAATTCACATTTTTCACGCCCACATGCATGCACAAAAAAATAACTGAGCTTCTGTTGACCTTAAAAGTCAAATATGCAGGATAAAGCTTCACCTTGATTGACAGTCAAACCTGAAGTGTTTACGTTAATCTTTCACATTTCTATTTATACCCATCACTATCCTGTAGTTGGCATAAATTCCCACCCTCTCTGTTGTAGTGACGTGTGGTGGACTGAATGCATCATGATACGATCAGGTTCTTAAATACAGCTTCACAGTGTTGATGGATGGACCATTTGCACGTCTGCTATTGTTTTTAAAGTCATTGTGCGTGGAATTGTTGGCTGATTTTCTTGACTTGCTTCGTTGTGTCAAGTTTGACGCAGCAACTCGGAAGCACAAAAGCTGAAAACACTCATGCACAAAACATGACCTGCATGCCAACTGTAGCTTTATTTACAACCTATATTTAAATCTGTAAAAAAATCCCTGTACATATCTCTATCTTGAGAGTAAGTTTCCAACCCTGCTAGCGTGTGTGTTTGTGAGGATGTGTCTCAGTGAGTGTGTGTGTGTGAATATAATGATATTTTCTGCAGCAAACAGCTGGATAGCCCGAGGTTGAGCTTGTGGTTTAGCCAGGTTGCTGTTGGATCGTGGGATAGTTGAGGTCAGCAGATTTTCTTCTTGCATGCTCTCCTGCGGTCCGATCGTCCTCTGTGCACCAGCCGCTGACTAAATGTAGATACACATCAACAGTGTCAGATTTCAGTCACATCACTTCTTTACAAGTGGATGTGTAACGTTTCATCTCTTAGTTATTTCATATTCAGAAAGTTTCCTCTTCAGGGATTGGCTAACAGTATTTCTGTCTCTTCCTGGAAACATTCCCGCTTTATGTTTCTGTTAGATTGTCTTTCCGCTTGAGGAGTAGCAGCAGATAAAGGGAAGTCTTTCCATTAGCATCCAGCAGAGACACTTCCCCTTCCCGAAAAAAAACCCTTCCCTGACACAGACCCTCCTTCAAAGACCGGCCACTTTGCAACAGTCCGACCCAGCATGCCGACCCCTTCTCCGCCCTGTTGAGAGAGGCGGGTGGAGCCGGTCTGGACTTGAACTCAAGCGATTGTTTTCTGCTAACCTTTCTGTGTGTGTGCTGTATTTGTGTTTGTGTGTATCCACATGGGTTATTTAACGTGTGACTCATGAGAGATATCTCTGGTGTTAAAGGTCAGTGATGACACAGTAGGAGAACGACGCTATGACACGTGTTGGAGAAAAATGTAGACAGAATGGGTTATTCTTTCTCAATATTTTGGTCTTACTTTGTTTGATTGTTATTTGTGATGGTTTAATTACATTGGAAGCTGTTACTGAAAGCGGATATCTCAGAACAGCCTTTAGGAACTTTCTTAGTATTCGAACTCAATGCAACGTTTTACCCACCGACGGGCCGTCGCACCAACGCCACCTCCCGCAACTCCAAATGAAAGGCACAAAATAGTTTATTATTGTAATTTATAGTTTCATTTCAGAAGACCATGGATGTATTTTCAGCGTTTGTTTCATTGTCCTGTTCAGCCGATTACGAAATGCATTTCCAGAATGCTGCATGGTTTCCAACTCGTGATTGGGTTGGCAGCCTACATCCAGCACGTGCATTTGATTCAGTCCCGCTGGTTGACGTTGTTTTCAGACACAGACCCTCTATAGTGTTTTGTTTATTTGTTTGCTTGATAGGAATTGTCAATACTAATGGTTTAGAAATGTTGTCCAATAAGCTTTGTGGTGTTTTGGAATTCGCTGCAGCTTATCTTCGGCCGACCGCTGTCAAAGCTATCGGCTGTGCGGAGTCATTTTAATGGAGATAGATGACGCAGATTGAATTCCCATCACAGCCCAGGCTCTGCAACACATGCTCGCATTAAGCACGCTGTGATATCTCTTCCCAATAAGGACAGCTTTACATGCCGTCATAACTAGATTGATGACTTGTCTTACTGGTGATTACCGGCTGTACAGTATGTGTGTTTGTTTGTGTGTGTAAGGTTAATTTTAGCGCCTGTTCAAGCGCTCCTGTAATATCTGTAAGCCTGTTGCTTACGCACGCAAACACAGCTTGATTTAGGTATTGCAGTGGGGTCCTTTGTGATTATAATGCTCGTTGTGTGCATGTGTACTGTACGTGCACACATCGTGTCATGTTTGTGATTTATTAAGTTATCTTCCCTTCTCTAACCTGCATACTGTGTGTGTTTAAAAAAAGCAGAGTGGGCTATGAAAGCCTGAGCGTGTGTGTTGGTTTATGTACTTGAATGAAGGCCACTTAGTTCTTAATACAAGGGTAATAATTGAGCAAGATGTAGAACAGTCAAATTTGTTATCAACCCCTTAACACGCTTCAAATACACTTTGTCCTCTGCATCTTTTGGAGTATATTAAGAATGCATGGATACAGCGATTGGGAAATAAAGGGGGTGGGTACTGTGGGGGTGTCAGAGACAGGAAAAGGGGGGAGATGTTGAAAGACGTGGAGGAAGGTGTAGAGATAAGAAAGTGCTAATGTCTCTAATCCGCTCCAGATGAAAGCTTTTTGGCGTGACAGGGTTGGAGAAGGATGGGAAAGGTTTGCCACACGTCTACAGTCACATCATATTTAATGACTCGGCCTCCTCGTGCTGACAGACCAACCATTACTAGGCTGCAAAACACACGCACACACACGTGGTCACAAACATTTCCACCTTCATATAAGGGCCGCCCAATTAATGACGATAACCTACTAATCCCTCTCAACACACACTCTGTTTCAAACCCTCCCACAGTCGTTCTCCAGCTCTGCCATGTCATGTCGGTCATTTTCAGATCAGTGTTGTTTTTAATCTTTTTCTATGTGAACCGTAAGAACACGAGTCGCTTGCCACCAAGACAACATGGCCCATAAAAATGTCTAAAGAGACACTTTCAGTGACTCTGCAGAGCAAGCGAGGAGGTATTTATAACTAAACGGGCACCCTGTAACTGACAGACCATAACCTGGATCCTGCTGGTTCTCTTTTTTTCTAAGGCTCTCACACACACACTCACACACAATTGCAGCTGTTGTGCTGCTGCGCCTGCACAGGGGGTCCTGGGTGGGCCTGGAAGGACTGACTGGGGTTTGTGGTGGGTTGGGACTGCAGAGAGAGAGAGAGAAAGAGAGAGTAAAAGAGGGGAGGTTGTGTAAACTGTGCATAATGTTGGATCAGAATCTGAGCTCCGTTTTGGTCCCGTGGCTTTGTGACAGCTACCAGTGCAGCCCGAGTGTGTGATGGTATGCGTTATTGTGGCCGACTGTGGTCTGCGTGTGTATTTATGGGAGTGTGTTCTTGTGGGAGTGTGTGTGTGTGTGTGTGTGTGTGTGTGTGTGTGTGTGTAACCAAAGAGAGGTAGCACCTGCAGGGGCGGTGGTCTCTAAACTTCACTTCTATTTAGGGATCATTGAAACGTGTGTGTGTTGGTGGCTTCCTCTGCTCACAAGGACAGCATTCATCATTGAGTGGTGCAGGCTGGGTGGGGCGGGTGGAGGGGGGTCCACAGGGGTACAGCCAGATTTAAGTGGGGTCTGTGGGTGTGTGAGAGGGGAGAGGAGCAGTGAAGAAGGGTGATGGGTGGAGAGGAATGTGCCAATTTGTCAAGTCTTACCTCCCACCACCCCCACCTTTCTCTAATCAGAGATGATGCAGGGTCGGTGCTGATTACAGCCAAATGGAGCAGGAGCAGCAGCTGGAGCTGGGGGATGATGGAGGTGTAAAGGGGGTGGGGTTTGGTCCTGGCAGGGGGGCTCAGATGTGGGAGGTCCATCCTCACCTTCTCCTCTCAGCGCTCCCTTTGAAGTCATCTGGTCCTGGTCAGTTGATAAAACCAGTGAGGAGAGATTTTATCTCCTCTTCAGGATGCCGTTTACTCGTCTTCCTGTGTGCTGTGGAGATGGCAGTGTAATGTTCGGTTCAATGATGGGAACGAGGCAGGACTGAAATGCAAATAAGGAAAACAGATTCATGGTAAGAGGTGTGTAAGAATGCAACATCCACATCCGTTCTTAATCAGAATCAGAAATACTTTATTAATCCCAGGAGGAAATTCATTTGCTACAGTTGCTCTTAAACACCAAATATAAGAAGGACGTATAGAAATAAGTCTACAATAGAAGTAAAAATAAAGACAGTAAAGTACCAGAAAGGAAGAAAACGGACAGGAGCAACTGTAACAGGCAGCTTGTGCGGTCGGTGCATGCGCACATCAAACAAACTAATCTCAGATGTCTTTAACTCTGTTCAGTTTGATCATTAAGTAAAAACAGGAAGTGTCAGGTGTTGCATTTTTTGTTTTTCAGACCAAATGAAACCAATGAAATTTAAACAGCACAAACATGCAAAAATCAAGATTTGAATCTAAGTCTTTTGCTAGATTGATTTTTTTAAAATACAAATCTCTTCATATTTTTTATTAATAAAACTATTCTAAAGTGTCTCTATGACATTTATTCACACCATAGACTGTGAATATTAAAGGACGAAGCCTGAGTGACGTCAGCCATCTGTCCCTGCAGGGGGCTCTGGAGGATCATCGGCAGCAGCCGCCGTGTTGGAAATTCTCTCAGCCTAACGTTCAGTCAACCTAACGACAGGCTGAGTGTTGGAGCTGAGGCGGGTTTTAAGCCTCTTGATGAACCGTTACATCGCGCCCAGCTGTCAATTATGTCAGCTACACGCCTGACTACGGATAACACGTATCGTTTTCAAAATCAAAACATAGCTGTTTGAAATGATTCAGTGTGTGCCAGTGTTGACAATAACTAATCAGACCTATTGTCGTTTTTTGTACCAGGCTGTAAACATGTTAATTTATGCTGTAAAAACATCTTTTTTGCCTGTTGTGTGTTTGTGACTTCCTGTGTTCCTTGAGTCAGCCTCAAGTGGACACTCGACGAACTGCAGGATTTTGCACTTCTGCATTGGCTTCATTTTTCAAGACCTGAGGTTGCAGCTTGATTCACTTTCATGGATGGATGTTGATGTCTTTGGCCGTGTCATACTAAAAAACCCACAAGCTTACAGCCAATCAACATGCTCAGTTGTTGCTGAAAGTAGATAAGTCGCATGTTAACTGACAGCCCATCTGTCTGATGTCAGATCGCTGCTTCGATTTATTGGGGTGCTTGTACTCGAGGGAACATCTTTACACTTCCTGTTGTTGGTTATACCCCTGGAAAGAAACTCACTGCTGATGAAACTCTCTGTCTGTGTCTTCATTCGAGCCCGACCGATTAGTCGCTCAGCCGATATTAGCATACCAAGTGACTATCAGTATCGGCTCATTTTATCGCAGATGTACAAGAATAATTCACCACAGTCAAATAGCATTTCATTGGAGTGTCATTGTATTGCACAAGCAGTTCTCTTTCTGGTTGTCACCAGCAGAGGGCGCTATATGGATTACAACCAGCATCATCACTCTCCAGAGTGTCAAGAGGTGACCCACGTACATGCACAGTTACTTTCCCATTGAGTGACCATCTTTTCTTCATTATATATCTTTTTCACCAGGGTTTGATTACTGCATTTGAGGGATCAAAGAAATAAATGTGTATATCTCTCTCTCTACAGATCGAACATAGACACAAGAAAGATATCGGCCGATATATCGGGGTTGGATTTTTTTCCTCCCAAATATCGATATCGGCCCCAAAAATCCACATTGCTTAGGGCCCTAGTCTTCATGCATGTCAGTGTTTGAACATGTGTGATTCCTCCTCACAGCCCCCGGGGCCTGACCACAGCCCTCTGCAACAGAGAGCTGTTGCCATGTTTACAAGCGTGTGTGTACATTTGTGGGTTAGGAGTGATTGAGTGGTGGTAAATGTCTGCAGGGTAGATCAGTCGATCAGAGGAAGGCAGGAATGAAGGGCTTCTTCTTCTCTCCATTGACTTTTCCAGGGAGTTCCCATCCCAGGTGTTATCTGCAGCTCTTCTGTCTGCCCTCCTTGTAATAAATGCTTAAAAAAAAAACTATCTCTTTGAGCAACACCTCTCACAATCCAACATTGTTTTCTAATGTCATGCATTGTTTTTGAGAATTATCTGCTGTTACTTCTTTAAATAATTTAAACAGAGAGTGTGTAAACTCCGCCTCCAGGGGGCTCTCAATCAAAACAATAACAAAAAATGACATCGAGGCTAGCGGGGAATCATGGGAGTGATTCTGCAAAAACGAAAACGAACTCCACGCTGACCGTAGCCACGGATAAAACCGACCCGAGGAAGAGAATATGTTTACAGACGAGCTAATGTATCCGAGTATAATTAACATGACGTTTTTATCACAGCAGCACATACAGCAACAGTACGGCAGCTTTCAGTTTCAGATCACGCTTCCTTATGGAGCAGGCTTTGATGCATCATCTGGTGTTTCCACGGCAACGATAAACATGTCGTGTTTGTCATGTTGACGAGACACGTCCCATTACAACTACAGAATTAAGGATTTCTCTATTTCTCTATTTTATATAAAAAGATATTTGAAGAAGTTATCTCGAGGTTGCAACGGAGCTCAGACCCGAAGTACGTCGTGTGTCCTGTATTTTAGTATTTTGCTAATGGCATACTAACAGTCAGGTTAGTATGCAGTATATATATTTTGATTATGTAGTAGGCAGTATGACTGTGGTTCGGACACAGCTATGGTTTTTTCGTAGGAATATATTTGGGTCCATCAAACAGATTGTGTTGACGCATGCAGCCTTCCAATTTTTCTGCATTTTGGCGCCCCGAGTGATGGAGCAGATGACGGCAGAGAGACTGGCCATCACCTGTTCATCTGAACTCCATGAATAGAAGAGATGCCCAGGAAAAGAGAGAGAGAGGTAAAGTGGAGTGCCTGGAGGCTCACAGGGACTTTCCAGACTCGTCTGCATAAATCCAGAGTTTGACAGCTCCTCTCCAGCTCTCGGTCCTACCTGTCCTGACACACGCTCTTGCAGCACGTACTTCTCCACACTTTTCACTGAGCTCCCTCCCTCCCTCTTCTCCATCTGTCTCCCTCACATCCACCTGATCTGTTTGACTTGTATTTGTGCATTGCCATAGCTGCAGCTGCAGCCTGCACACTCACCGAGCAGAACACGCCTCTAATTAGACACAAAAACGCAGAAAGCTTGTGATGATGAGTGAGCATCGGTGGAGGGGGATTAGTGGGTGTTTGCATGTCATGCCATGTACAGAAACCAGATTTGGAAAATGAACGTTGTTCCTTTTATGTTGGAAGTTTATTTTTATAATCCGATATTTTAAGCTCTCTTTAACTAGATCAACATTTCAGTGCTCAGCCTCTCGGTCTGTCTCTGTCTCTGTACTCGTCTACAGTCAACAGACACAATAAGAGAAACAGCTGAGTGAATGAGAAAATCTGTTTTAAAAAGCATGCTGGGTCATTTCATCCTTTTTATGAAATCTGGCTGTCGAAGCCAAAGAGAACAGAACAGGCGATTATTCTCCTTTTGTTGTGAAGTGTAGATTTAACGGGGCTTAGTTTCAGCAGTTCACACTCAGTAGTGGCAAGTCTTTAAGTTTGTTTCCTCTGCAGGAACTTTTCCAGCAGCGTTTAAGAATTTGGGAACTTTACCTGAGCTTTAGGTGAAGTTCAAAAAACATATCTCTTCAACTCTCCGATGACCCCGTAGACCAACAAGGCAGAGTTGTCGGTGCTTGGTTTCTTTCACGGGTCACACAAAGCTTTTGAATGCTCCGACTTGTGTTGTTTCATCAATCCTTTAAATGTGGTTTCATTACACGTTGTCTCAGGCACCTCAGGTTCAGTTTCTGGATGAGCTGCTGACTGCAGAAGTTGAAACGTTTCTCCCTATTTCAGAGTAGTTGCTTGATGTCTTTCTCTGAATCATTTACGATACAGAGACGTAGAAACACAAACAAAGAAACAATAAGACTGAAAGAAACTAAACTAATAAACCAGAATTCAAAACGTATTCGAACTAAACTGGGATTGAAAACAAAAAAGTCAAAATGAAATAAAAATAGACCCAATGAAAAATCCAAAATATTTACATTGTCGTTTATGATACAGATTTAGCGGGGCATTTTTTGAAAATGAAAAAGCAAATGCCATTTTTTTTTTCATTTTCATTTAGTCAAAGAAAGTGCATTTTTGAAGTTGAAAACAAATTAGCTTTTTAATTTGAATTCTGATCACTAGTCGCTTCCATAGTCGTCGTGGTTGAGGGACAAAAATAACAAAGAGAGCACGTCATTGGTCCTAAGATTTATGTAAGAGTGAAAGACGAGGCGCTGAATGTTTTTTAGTATCTGGAAGAGATTTCTTTTATTGGAGGTTCAGATAGTTGAGTACAAATTATTATGTTATTTTCATTCTGTAGGATTTAGACGGGACAAACAAACACAGCTGTTCAGTAAAACAGCAAACGGACAGAAACTGTGAGTTACAGCTGATATGCTCTCTCTATTTATGTTTATTTATCGCACTTCATTTGGTTTTTGCAATATTAAATAAATGTAATCGCACATTTTTATCATACAGTGCAGGCCTGTTAAACAATGAGAACTAGGGATGTAACGATTCACTCAACTCACGATACGATTCTCTCACGATTTATTTAACAAAATGAGACTGAAGACAAACGATGACTGAAACAGATTCCTTCAGGGGCTGCTAACCTGCTTGTCAGTGTGGTTTGGCCTTTTAATGTTTCTTCTCTCAACAAGGGGAGGTGATTGGAGCTTCTCATTGTGGTGTTGATTAAATGCTGCATCATGTTGGTTGTGCTATTTGTGTAGTTCCCTGTCTTCTTGCAATATTTGCACACAGTTTTTGTCTCGTCTGTTATCTTCTCACCTCTTTCATTTTCTGTCTTGAAGCCAAAATGCTTCCACACCTCCGATTTAAAAGAAGGTGGTGCGTCCTCAATTTCTAAATCTTGCTCTACAGCTGCTGACGCTCACCATATTATTGCGATTCATTTTTCAGAGTACCGATGTGACACCTTGACACCTTTGAATCGATTTTTAACTGCCTCACGATGAATCTTTAGATCCCCAATGAGAACCACATAAACCTGTCGTGCCACACTGGCAGCTCATGCTAAACCCTCTATTAATAGACTCACTATTTAAGTTTCCTTGAGGTGCGTACTGTAATTGAAGCTCTTCAGAGGCTTGTATCGTTTCCTCCTGTCACTAACAACCTATAATTTAATCTTCAGCCTTCAGATGTCACAAAGCCCATCAGTGAGAGGAAGCCCTCGTCTACATGAAGCGTCTGTGTGATGCATGCACTGCATTGTTTGAGAATTTCAGACACGCTGGCAATGTTCTTTTATCCGTTCTTTCTCAAGTGGAAGTTTCTCATGTGAGGCGGTCATCATTCCTGAAACGAGATCTGGTGTCGCGTAGGACGGAGGAGTGATCTTGTTTACGGAGAACCGATTTTAGGAACACTTGGTTCCCATCGAAAGAAAACCAAAACACTTATCAAAGGGCCAACACACGTTCCAGCCGGGTGATGCAATGTCATTCATCCACGCCTCCGTCTCGCTCTCCCTGTCACTCACTGTTAGTCTCATCACTTATCCACTCCCACTCCTTATTGTACTGTGTTGTGTCTGCGTCTGAGGGAAAGGCAAACTGGCACACAGCGAGGAAAAAATCCTTGTTTTTCTAACAGGTGTGTGCGTTTATGCATTGAAGAGCGTGAGTGACACAATATTAACAAGACAGAACTGGAGGCTGAGAGATGTTCGCCCTTAAGTTTCATCACAACAGAGCAACACATGATGACGATGATGATGATGGAGGTGCAGCGATGTTTGGGGAGCGAGCTGTTAGCGTGGGCCTGCATACAGCAACTGTAACTTAGGCTACAGCAGAGAGCTTTTGAAAACATGCAGAACTGTGGAGTAATTCAATATCATGCTGCGGCATTGTCTCAGCTCGTCCACTGAACTACAAATCAAATATTGATCTCCCGATTGCTGCTTACTTTGAACCATCAGAAGTTTGATTTTTCTTTCTGTCTGATGTTTTCAACAACGGACTTTACTCTGTCTGGATAACAAACCACGAGTGAATGACTTTTGTGACAAGTCCTTAAGTTTGTTTTCACTGAAGGAACTTTTACGGCGGCTTCGAACTTCTTTACTTCGAACTTCGTTTCTAAGCTTTAATCCCTTCCTCAAACTTCTGTGATGTTTTACTCTGTTGTGTATCATTTCCAAATTCAAATCTTTGTGTGTTGGACTTTTTAAAGGGACAAAACAAGACTTTTTTAGAGAGGAGATCTGGGACATTTTTGGAAGAATCCATTCGTAGTAGCCTGAATTAAATGGAATATTAGAAAGTATGTAGTGTTCCTCGAACTGAAGCCTGCAGCAGGGATTCGTTAAAGCACATCATGTCAGCGTTGCTTTTCCTTTTCCACTGCAGCAAGGCAGAGTCGTCTGTGCTAAATGGCATTCACCGATCAGTCCTAGTGGCTGCTGTAGCTTCTGCATTGGTCCACTTACCCTTTAAATGTGAGCAAAGGTGAGTGTTAATCAATACAGGAAGTACTTTGCTTGTTACGCTCACAGATACAAGAAACAAAGTAGTTTGTTTTATCTCAACCCGATGTCTGCAAAGCTACAGATGTTCACACACGAGCATTTGGGGCAACATGCTTGCAGAAATTGGTAGATGAAGAAGTTTGTGTCAGTATTGAGTTTCCTTTCTAGATGTGAAAAGTTGCATGAAAGTAGTTTTTGTCACCTGAAATTTAGTTTTTGTTTTTTTTGCAATCTTTACTTTAAAAGTCAAACCAAACAGAGCGTGTTATTGACCCTAAATCGACTGTTAAATGATGCCGATAATAGCTAAACTGCTGCAGATTTGGTGTCATCCTGCACTGCATTTCCCTGAATAGATGAGTTTGAAGTAACACCAGGCTGCAAGATCTTACATTGATTTAAAGGTACGCTAAAATAGGGACTGTAATAAGAACGCTGCCTTCACCTGAAACATGCCAGTGTTACTTGTGTGAAACTTTTGAGACATTTTGAGGATAAGTCCCATTGTTCTCTCACCAAACAGTCATGTCGGCTTCTTTCAACGATTATTTCCGAGCTAAGAAGTTTCCTCAACTAAGCAACCAAATGTATCTTCAGGAGAAAAATCTGATAACCAACATTCATGAATACTCACAACAACATTATGCTGCAACATCCAGACTGAGGCGACATCTATAAACACTGCACTGTGCAGTCAGGTAACATGAGTGAGTGATTGAAAAGCACTCTCACAGACTGCTCCTTTAATCCACTATCAGACTATTTCATCAAAAGGCACCTGCTTCGTCTGAAGGAAAGCGTCACCTCTTCTACTACTGCTCTATTAAAACACAAATTACACCCTGACACTTCCCCCAGCATTAAGTCCCACTTACTGATTACTGACATCATTCTGCAAACATGAGAAGTCTTCATGTTTGCAAGGGGAAAGTGGGGTCTGTATCAAGGCTTGATCGTGCACATGAGCGACACCGTAGTTGACCTGATGACAGCGGTGTAATTGATCCGCTTGGCGGTGCGTGGGTTGCCGGGTCGGGTCGAAACCTCTCTCTCCTGGAGGGAATTCAGCCTGTTTGTCTTTGCCCTGTTAACACACGACTGCTCTAATTTCAGCTGGCTTGTAATGTGATGAGTAAAGGTGTAATTGACTGTGGTTTCTCTCCACTAAACCCCCACCCATGCTCATGTACACACATGCAAACACACACACTTTCTCGTTCTCTCTTTTTCCCTCTCTAGTCTGTCTCCACCTCCGGGGCGTCTTGGTGATTTTCTTTATTTGGGTGTTTGTGGTCTGCAGGAATGTGCCGCAGTTTCAGTGCTTTAGTCGTAGGTCACAACAAAGGGAAAGTGATGCTCATAGAAAGGCGCTCCAGCTGCTTTCATCGACACTTTCCTCAGTAATTTGTGTGGAATCTGAGGTATGATGACGGTTCACCACAGAGGTCATTAATCTGCCACCTCAGAGTCTTATTTAGTGATTCCTCTGAACAAATAGAAACAGTTTGTGTTCTTGAGTCTTTTTGTTTAAACATATAACAACAACAATAACTAACAGTTAATAATGAAACTAGAATTATGTAGTAAAAACCTTTTAGGGGGTAACACTCTTATATGAAAAGATGGTACCTTACTATCAAAGAATAACTTTTGCCATTCCATCAGGTAAATGGACTTGAGCTTGTGTAGCGCTTTTCTCGTCTTCTGACTACTCAAAGTGCTTTTACACCGCAGGTCACACCTACACATTCACACACTGATGGTAGAGGCTGCTGTGTAAAGTGACCATCAGAAGTAACTAATCCCATTCATGCACATTCGTACGCCGCTGACGAAGCAGCGGGAGCAAATTGCGGTGAAATGTCTTGCCCAAGGAAACATCGGACATGTAGCTGCAGGAACTGGGGAGCGAACCCCTGGCCTTCCGGTTAACCGACTCTTATCAACTGAGCCACACTGAGGACTTCGGGAAGAATCATCACCAAAATTTCGGACATTTTTCAACCAATCACCAATTCATCGACTTCCTGGCACATTTTTCTTTCAGGCATGATTTTGCATCCAACTCAAAACGGCTCCATGACCCAAATTTGGGTCCTGACCCACCAGTTGAGAACCACTGAGGTAAAGGGCATAACAAATACAGACGGCAATTTAAACTACAATCATGTCATTTAATGAAACATCTGCCAGGAGTACACTTTTAATTTATTTGTTTTGTCGATATTTTTGGGCCGTTTTTGTCTTGGTTCCAGTAATTCCTTTTATAGTTTTTAGTTCTTTACATTCTTCTATTACTGTGTATATACAGCTTAATGTCTCCATATTATCCTGTGTGGAGAGCCATGCAGGTATGCAGAGGGAGGCCACGGCTGAATAAATGTAGCTCATATTTATACATCTGTCAAGACGCACATACACACACATGTGCAGAGTCACATTCCCCAGTTTCAGGCATGCATTTCAGCAGACCTTGTGTGAGCAGGAAAGAACTGAAACCACTAAATGCAGCACCTATATCCTGTACATTTAGAACTTTTTAAACGGATCCCTTTTTTTTTTTATGTCGGCGGCGGACCCCCAATGCTGACAGAGCCTGGCTGACTTCCCAGAACAGAACAATATCTGCAGGTCGACCGAGGGGCCCTGCAGCCTCCCCCCCAGACACAGATACACACACACATATACACACACAAAGCCGAGCACACAAGCGTCTGGCCTTTAAAACGTCAGCGCTCAGGCCCTGCCTTACATAATGACAGAGAATGGAGGCATTAAGGCAATTTGTTTGATTTAAGTTGTCAAGGCGTCGTGGACCCTGCCCCTCTCAGCTGGTTTTGATACCTGGCGTCTGGTGTGTGTGTGTGTTTGGTGCACACTAAACAAGAGGAATGGAAGGACTCAGACTCAGACAGCAGGACAGAGAGGGGGTCTCGGTGAGGGGAGGTACTGTAGTAGCATAAATTAAGGTTTATGCGGTCCAGGAAGTGAAAAAGGAGACGAAGCAGGAGGAGAAATGTGTGAGGAAGGAAGAGGTGGAGGAGGGAGGAGCTCCACAGTGACGGAGGAAGAGCTCAAGTGGGACAGGAGAGACCTTGGAGTAAATGATGTCGGTTGTCGGAGAGAGAGAAACAGTCTTGTGTGTGACTGCTGACTATTCTTACCTGATCATGAAGGCAGGTGTTGTCTGTTAAGGATTCATTACAAATATCCTGAAGAGTTTAAAAAAATATTTCAGTGGACTCCTTCTCTCAGACAGGATCCAAAGAAAGTACTGGAGCACACGAATCACCAAGGACAAATTTATTTAGGTGCAAAGGACTAACAAGTATAACAAATATTTCTCTAAAGTAGAAGGAAACTCCTGCGCTTCAGTCACTCCACAAATGGAGGTCGGTGCTCTCAGAGAAGGATCTTAGGTTTTCCACAATAATAGCTCCATACAAAATGAATATTTTGAACCTCTATTTATAAGTGAGTACATGGATCCACAAATACTTGAATAGATCCATCCAAAGAGGCTTCAGGTTGTTCTAACTTTGTGTTTGCAGTATGATTAGCGTGACGTACAGTTCAGTACATTAACACTGGAGTTTAACGTCCGCTCACCTTCTCTTGTAAATGATGTAAACATAAATGAAAATGCCAGCATGCAAAGTAAAAGCATGAGTGGAGCGTCACAGTTAATTACACCGAGCTGTGGAGTGTAATTGAACCTGATCAAACCTGCTCATTATGTGTGTGTGTGTGTGTGTGTGTGTGTGTGTGTGTGTGTGTGTGTGTGTGTGTGTGTGTGTGTGTGTGTGTGTGTGTGTGTGTGTGTGTGTGTGTGTGTGTGTGTGTGTGTGTGTGTGTGTGTGTGTGTGTGTGTGTGTGTGTGTGTGTGTGTGTGTGTGTGTGTGTGTGTGTGTGTGTGTGTCAGTTCGTGCGTGCGGACTGTGAGTGGAATAGAGGCCCAGTGTTCTTTGGTCCCAGCTCTCAATAAGGGCTCTTTATCTGTCCGTGTGCACAGCGCTGGTGTGGAAGCACTAAAGGGCCGGAGCGTTTCCTCCGCACAGACGGGGCTCACGCCGCTCGCTCCAGGTGTGGTGACCACGAACCAGAACAGCTTTTAACCGTCACGCCTGATTAGGAGCCTGAGGGCCGATCTGGCACTCACACAGGCAACACTCAGTCTGAAAACACACCATCCAAAAGTCATGAAGGCACACATCCATTTCTAATTTAGACTTAATTTCCCCCCCAAGTGTTCATTAACTTCCCTCCCCTCTCTGGGCCTCAGCAACAGGCATTCTGGGAGTTTGAGTCTTCATTATTGAGTGTTGCTTTGCTGATCAGGTGTGATGCACTCCTTTGACAACAGATTTTAACATAAACATTTTTTTAATCGACTCTGAACTTCTTTAAAGGATTAATTTGGAGGAATGTGATCCGTCATTTCAGATGATTTTCATGTGAAGTAACTCGGACATTAGCTGCCTTGTTATGCACTTTGTCAATAAGGTGATATAAGTGTTTGATTCTGAATTTAGCATCTCAAGAAAAGTATTTTCTCGTAAAAGGTTGTGTTTCAAGTCTTCTTTTCTCTCCACATAATGTTGTATGAATCAATTGTAATTTAAGCGAAAAGCAGTTTCCACATCCTTAATAATCTCCCTCTCTCTTCTTCTCTCTCCCTCTCTCTCAGATCTCCTTCGAGTTGGCCGAGTACACCGCTAACGTGGACGGCGTTGGCACGCTGCGTATCCTGGATGCCATAAAGACATGTGGTCTGACCAACACCGTGAAATTCTACCAGGCCTCCACCAGCGAGCTGTACGGCAAAGTCCAGGAGATTCCTCAGAAGGAAACCACGCCCTTCTACCCTCGCTCACCTTATGGTAAAGACACACACACACACACACATATAATGCACTGTACATGCATGTGTGGAAACACACATGTCGCACACACGCCGAGATTACCTAACATTTTGTACCTTGCACCATTTGACAAATGATTGCGTATGACCATGTAAGGAAACGCAAACATGGATTTCTTGATGCCTCTGCAGCACTTTCTGCTTGTGAATAAGTGTGTGTGCATGTGTGTGTGTGTGTGTGTGTGTGTGTGTGTGTGTGTGTACACAGAGGGGGGCTTCAGTGCTCAGGCAGCGTTTGAGCTCTCCACACACCCCGAGGCCAAACGTCTGACTGAAGGCTGGAGTGGCTCTCACTTTAACAAAGACACCTTTATATCCACAGCACTCAGCACTCACTTTCAACACACACACACTTATACACACACACACACTTATACACACACACACACACACACGCAAGCTGCACACGTGTGCGAGCGATCTGGTTTCAGGTTCTGTGTTGTCTAAATGCTCTCCTCATCGACACTTTCCCCATCTGTCAGCGCTCAATGAGGCTGCATGGGAGGCGCATACCATCATGAGGAGGGCTGCTCCTCTATTAATTAGGAAGGGAGGGGGAGGCGAGGGTTGTCATGGCGACCTCCCTTCACCTCCAGTGTGCATCCTGACCTATGCCTTAATCAACGGGCCCCTCCCTTTGCTGGCTCTGGTATTCCCCTCATCACAGCTGAAGGGAGGAGAAGGAGGATGGTGAGAGGGAAAGAGCAGAGAACTTTTTGTACGTGCCTGCTTTCAGTCAATCAGCAGGAGTCTGCGGTTCACGTTCCTGATGGTGAAATATGATCTGCTGTACCGCTGTGTTCAACGGTGACATGTAGTGCAGTTACAGCAGCAAAGTTCTGCAGCTAGAAAAAGAGAGGATCAGTGTTTCTGTCCGTGCTTTGATTGTCATTCTATAAGCCTGCACTGTAATAAAAGCTGCGTGAAAGTTTAATTTGATGATTGAGTGAATTAAAAGCATCGTGGGAGTTTGAAAAGAGGCTTCAGGAATCTCCTGGGTCTACTTTCTGTTCTGCTAAAGTCCTCAGAGGATGTGAAATGACTGTTGGGCTGCAGAGAGCTAAAATCTGTGAAGATATGTGAAATATACTTCTGTCTCTCCGTGTCTGTCCATCCCCAACCTCACCTCTCAGGTGCTGCGAAGCTCTACGCCTACTGGATCGTGGTGAACTTCCGAGAGGCCTACAACATGTTCGCCACCAACGGGATCCTCTTTAATCACGAGAGCCCGAGGAGAGGTGAGCGCTCTGCACAACACACACTCTGCTGTTCAATGTCAGCACAAAGTCCTGCTGTTTGCATATATATGTATTTTTTTTTAAGGTTTATTTTTTAGGCTTTTTATGCCTTTTATTTAGAGACAGGACAGTAGATGAAATCAGAAATCAGGGAGAGAGATAGTGGGTAATGACATGCAGGAAAGGAGCCACAGGTCGGAATCGAACCCAGGCCGCCCGCCTAGAGGACCGCCACCTCTGTACATGGGGCTTGCACACTAACTGCTAGGTTACCGGTCAGGAGAACATCCGGAGCGTTGCTGCGTTGCTCTCTTTAAAGCTACCGCACTCCATTGACTTAATATGACTGAACTCGTAGAACACATCAGTAGCTGGCTGCCTCTATTTGATCAATGCAAACATTACTACTGCCATCTTGCTGCTGCAGGATGAAGCGATTGACTGAAGCACAATTTTATTATGATCATTTAGACTGCAAAAAATGGAATAAAAAACACTCGATCTTCTCTCTTAAAATCAGATATGAAACCTTCGGTCTCTTGTGTTGGGGATCATTTTGTCATAACTTCATATCAAAGAAAAACATTCCTAACATGCTGTTGTTTTTACAAGGCGACCTGTTAATGAACTATTCTGCTAGTTAGGAAAGACAACATGTCTCATTTTAAATTAAGTTACGATGTGAAAAATTCTTTTCAAACCGACAACAAAGCAGTCAAACAGTTTTTAAACCGTTGTGGAATTACGTAAAAGTATTCAATTACATGCTCGATATAAAGTCATAACACTCACCGGTGCAGCCAGGTTTCTCCTGACTGTTTGACACACACTCACACACATTCTTACACATATTGAGCGGGTTGTGGTCACATTTTTTAATATGTGCTCTGAGCCCCGAGGGTCGCAGGCGCTGGTTTAACCCGATTTACACGCCACCGCGACCCAAAATGAATACCACATGGATGCAGCTCTCAGCTCTGTGCCCAGGTCAGCCGCTCAGGTGTTTATGATTTATCCCCTAATGAAGGCCCCGGCCACGACCCCGGCCAAGTCAAGGGGTCAGCCAGTAAACCCTAATGGGTTCGCACAGATAGATAGGTGTGGGAACTGGTGCGGTTTACAGCCAGTTCAGCAAAGATGGTGTGGTCGACTTTGAGGTCTTGTAACGGAGAATTAGGTGACACAGTCAGTCTGGGAATGATGTTAAAGTCGAGACAGCGGGCTGGGTGGCAGACGGTTTACTTAAGTATACATCGTCCCCTGTCTTCTCTAGATTTAATCTGTTACAAAAACATGTTTCAGATATCCACATGTTGATTAACAAACAAGTGTTGGGAAAAAACCCTCAGAATTATGGACAATTTTGCGTTTATCCATTAAGTAACGAATAAAAAATGTGGTCGAAAGTTGAATTGGGTAAATGCTAAAGTAAGGCGCTGTTTTGAGACTGAAACAATTCTTTAATCAACAGTAAATTATTAAAAAACAATCAGAATAAATGGTGACTGTGTGTCTCATTCATGAAGCAAAGTTGCCAAACATGGTTGTCTCTCAGCCTCCGTAGTTTAAAGATTTCCTGCCTTTGTTTAAAGCATTTTGCAGAGTTAAAATAAGACTAATTGATCACGAAATGATCACTGTGCAGCTATTTTGCAGCTGGAGTTCAGATGCTTTAGTCCTCATGTTCACACAACGACCTTATAAGGGCAAAGCTCGTTACCCACTGCTCGCTCGATAACACGTCCTCAGCCTTTCGGTCCTTGGTCAGCTCTTTTTCATCCCCCAGCTTCTATCGTTCCATTCTTACCACACACAGTCTTTTCCTCTTTCTGCCTCTGTCTCTTCTTTTCATGTCCTACTTCTTCTTTCTCCACACTCAGCACTTTCTCCGGCAGGCCATTGGGTTCTCTCTTGCCGCTTCTATTCTCAGAGTTACGGCTGTTGTTGCTCATAAAGTAGGAACGCTGCGAACGCTGCGATGTGGCCAGATGTCCCACGGCCGCCTTGCACAACCAAGTGTGGTGCTTGTGTTGGCTGGACTGGTCAGTGTTTACCTAGGCCCCTGGGGCCCGCTGCGACCCTGCCGCTGCTGCGCTGAGGGGGCATTTGGCCGTGCACTCCGTCACCCACCAGTTTGAGAGGGGAGGAGTGGGTGCTTTGAGCTGCAAAAACAACCCCAAGGCACCTTTTTTTTTATTGTTTAAAGGTACAGTATGTAGAATTGCATGCTAATGTTTACATTAAAATATCTAACTTTAATTAAAAATGGACTAAACCCATGTTATATATATTTTTTAGTTGAGTACTTACATTACCTCAAATATTTCCAAAAGTTATCAAAGCCAAAGAAATCCGTAATTTTAAAGTTGTAACGGGACGTGTCTTGTAGGCGGCCGCCATGATGAGCCGCCATGACAGACACGAAATGTTGATCGTTGTCAAGGAAACACCGGATGTTACGTCAAAGACCGCTGCATAAGCTAGCGCCAGCTGCTACTGAAAGCTGCCGTTCTGTCGCTGTATGTGCTGCTGTGATAAAAACGTCATGTAAATTATACTCGGATACATCGTCAGTACACATATTGTCTTTCTCAGGTCGGTTTCGCCCGTTCGTATTGATTCAACAGGGAGTTCGTTCGTTTTCACTCCCATGATACCCCGCGAGCCTCGAGTCATCTTTTGTTATTGTTTTGATTGAGAGCCCCCTAGCGTCGGATTTTACATACTGTACGTTTAAGTGTAGGGTTGTACTGTAAAGTTCAAGCTGTGAGAAAATCTGCTGCAATCTTTCAGTCTATAATATGTCAGAAGATTCCCAAAGTGACTTATCCAAACGTCTTCCATTGTCTGATTAACAGTCCATTACCAGAAAATGTATCAGTGAGTTAAATAAATGACAACGAAAGAGAGAAAAGAAGCCTGAACAAGCTTTTTAAACAATGACTGGAACGTAATACATGTTCTTTGATTGATTTATAGGCCTCTTTAGTTCTAGTTCAAGTACAACACGTATAAACGTTTTCACATACCCTCTTGATGTAATTAACATTTATTGTCAATAAGAGCTGTGAGACTTTGTGTATTCATTCAATCGTGAATACAATTTTGGAACAGAAAACTGAGAGATTTGGATATAAGAACACGCAGTTATGACGTTGAAAAACGTGGGAGTCGATCGTCTCTCTCGTCGGATCGTTCCCTCGCTTCTGCAGTCACATGTCGAAGTGTCCTTGGGCAGACATCCGCTGTAATGGGATGGGTTAATATACAGAGTGTGAATGTGACGTACGATGTAAAAAGCCAGTAGAAAAGTCCAAGTCCATTTCCCATTTCCCAAAACCTGCTCCAACACACTGCAAAAACTCAAAATCTTACCAAGTATATTTTTCTAATTTCTAGTCAAAATATCTCACCACACTTAATATAAGACACAATTACCTAAAGAGTAACATTTCAGTAAGATATTGGAACTTGTTTTTAGACAGATCATCTTGAATATCTTGTTAAGTGAAACAGTCTTGAAAACATCTTGTTTTGAGTCTTTTCTCAGATGAAACAAGCTTTTTTGACATGTCATTCGGTTTTTAAGCTGCTGTGTTATTTGTAAAAGATAAATCATCTCATTTCAAGAAATAGACTTAACTTGAATTAAGAAAACTGCTTTATTGAAAACTGCAGGTCAACAACATGCCCAAACATTCATTTCAGTCCAAATACCCACACTCACTACAGACTCAAGAATGATGTTTGATTATGTCTGTGAGATCATACTTCACTGGAACGTACTTGCTATTATTGCAGTTTACATAGTAGTATGGTGTATAATCAATAAGATTTTTAGCATCCACAAAAATATTTGCTTGAGCTAGATAGGGAACTTCTACCTCGTAAGCTAAATAATGATCATTCCACCCAGCTGTAGAGAGAGGTTGGCATTCAAAACAATACAATGACGCACTTACAATATAGATGTGTTTCACAAGTGCAAACTCTGGTGTACCATTGATGACATTAGAAATAACCAAAGATTTTTCACATATATGCTTATTTCCATGTTGCATAAGCCAGTTTACTGAAACGATATGTTCAATTTGCTCTATTCCTAAAAAGTCTTTAATCTTTCCTTGTACATAGTGAACATTTTTCACCTCAGAGGCTGGGCCCATGTCAACTTCACTTGAAAAAATAGGATGTTTCTCTTGCACATTCTGACTACATTCATAAAGTTGGTTGTGCTTCACAAGAGATTTACAAATATTCTTAAAACTACTTTTCAAAGCCCACTGCTTAAAAAAGCAATGCTTTGACTCAAAGCGCATACACATATGCCTCACTGTAGGACCAAGTGCCTTAATCTGAGAAGGCAGATGCAGCAAGTAATGCTGTTTAGGTATAATATTTGCATCCGGAAACAGTTGTTTGAAATGTTTTAAATGTTGCTCTATTAAAAGCTTCAGCCTTGAAAGAGTTGAGAGAGCAATAATAGGTGAAAACAGAATTTTGACTATCTCTAACAACTTAAGTAGCATTTGTGTGTAATCATTTTCTCCAATTTTGTCAATGAGAAATGGCAGGATCTTTAACAAAACCAGCATCTGCCCGGCTGACTGTTTCAATCTATTGTCATTTGATGACAGTGTATTGACAGATATGGGGCAAGGCTTATCCCTCACATCCACAGGAGAATAAGGGAAACAAGTAATTGCACTGTTGAATGTGTCTAAGTTCATATGCCCCGAAAGCACAAGATGCTTTAATACACATTTGATTTCATATGGTGCAACACCTTCAAGAATAACATGCATGATGTCTTGTGGGGTTTGATTGATTATATCAAAGTGAGGAAATTCTGTTAATTTGCTTCTCCTTTTTACACCATATGTTGTTTTTAGACTGTCTTTCAGAAAGTCAGTACTTGCCTTTTCAATGTCATTACATTGCCTGTTATGACTTGCCATTGTCCTTTTAACAAACATATCTTCATTAAATTGTACCTGCATGTCTTCAAAGTTGCATTCGCAGTGCCTGCATTTACTGTAGGCAAACCCTACTCCTTCCTTAAATCCAGCCACTTCATGTTGAGCTAGAGTGTCTCCACACACAGACATAAGTGCCCCATAAATTGTCCTCTCACCATTTGCAGTGACAACCTGGACACCATCACACAGCTCAGTTAAGTCACGGTTAATCCTCTCAAATATCTTATCAATACCACAATGGGAAAGATCTTTTGATTTTACCATGGCAAGCAAACGAATGGCAGCAAGTCTTGATCTGTATTTAGGTGTGATGTTACCTAAGGTGTAATAAATCAATAACAATTTGTTTTTGTTTGCCCGAGATCCAAGAGGATTGCATAGCTCAATTTCATCTGTATATAAAATCAACTGCAATGCTGTGGGAACTTTCAAAAACAGTGGGTGCGACTTAAAAATGTCTCCATCAATGAAATCATGAAAAAATCCATCCTTGCAAGGCTGTGGCCTCTTGTCAATCATTGCAAAAATTCTTGGATGTAATAGCAGCTGCTCCAAACTTTTCACCAATGGTATATAATGAAAACTATGGTCCTTAATGGTAAGAACTCTGGAGTCTCCACGTTTCACATAACATACCGTTTGTTTTGCGACAACAATCTCTGGTTCAACTGGTTGTAAAAGTTCTTTGATGGTCTTATCCTGTAAATGGGTGGAAGCAATTTGACTGAAAGGGTCCACAAACTGGTCAAATACTCCAATGGCGTCACTCTTTAGTTGATCCAGGTCCCCAGAATGACTCTCAATCATATTACTCATATGCTGTTTTAGGTGCTCCAATAATGCAGCCTGATATTGCTGGACTCCACTCACCATTTGGTTAACAGCTCTCTGGGGAGGAGAAAAAAAACACCCCTCAATTAAATATTTTTAGTGACATGCAATGATCAAATTAAGTTACGGTACTTCCACCAAAACTATAATTAAAGAATATTGCCTTCTGCAGCTTTAAACGTACAATAATGTAAAATTTGATGACAACTTAAATTACCTGTGTCAGTCGATGGGTTTCTCTGGCTTGAAGAAGAAATGCTGTTGCATGTTTAGAAAGGTCAACATCCATTCGACCCTCTCCATCTTCTTGAAAGCCACTCTGAAACACATTAACAACAAACATTTCTATTAAAACAAGGACATTTCCTTCCTATATCAAGGTACAAGATTAATGTATTTTCACTGACTGATGTCTTTATTTCAAACATGTAAAAACACAACTAAAATGGCAAATAAAAAAAACAAATAAAGCAGTACTTGAAAACAGATGAACAAGAGAATAAAAAAGGGGAACAAATAAAATAGAAAGGAAGAAAGGACATAGACTCCGTCCGCAAACATTCAAACACATTTAATTTAAAGCAGGAAAAGGAGTAGGAAAAATGATTAACTTATTTAATCCTACCCCTTTAGCTAGTTCATATCCTGAGCCTGTCCCATAATTAGCAGTATATTATTGTATCTTCTTTAAATACATCTAATCAATATACAAGAAACTATACATGTAACTTACTAAAAATATGAAATGTGTTACAGTTTCTAGTTTAATCTCTTTTTATATGTGCTTTAATTATCTTATTAATGTGCAGAAAGAAAGCTATTTTATTTTAGTGTACCTACATTTCTTGGCGTTACATTTGAACACATCATGACAACATTTTATATACCTTTGCCTAATTGTCATTTTCCTGAGCCCACCTTGAACACATCATATGTAACGCTAATCGCTCCTCGTTCAGTTAGCTAACTAGCTTTTACCCTGCTGACTTTACAGTCTATGATTTCAACACGTATTTCATATTAGATTACTATTCACTAAGTGTGGATGCATTTACCACAGCGGATGGATGAGTAAAAACTGTCTGACTGGACTGCAGTTTTGTGTCTCTACCCCCTGCTGCATCTCTCATCCACTTTTCAGCCAAGGTGAGTTAATCTCAACCGAGCCTCATACTGTATGTTTTCAATTCAATGCAGGTTAATTGATGCGCGTCAATCATTGCGGAGCTGCAATGTAATGTCTGCATGGTGACATTAGATGATAAGTTGGATTTTGAGGGGGAGGGGTTGTAGGATACGTTTGTCAACAAATATGTTGCTAACGATTAATGAGTCCATTTAAATTTCAGTAGTTGTATGTGCGTTACTGAATTAAAAATTAAAATAAAAAAGTGGTTCTGGTTCGATGACTCTTTACGACCAAAAGTATTACTTTGAATACTGCTATCACTGTTTAATAAGAACGACTTACCGTTTGAATGGCGACGCTTGAGCCGTCGTTAGTCACGGAAGGATGCGTAGCATCGGCCTCTGCCTCAGGGGTTGCAGTTGTTTGATCGTTTGTGGCTGTCCTTTCACCTGCTCCGTGAAAACCGTGGCGAGTCGATCCTTCCTCCTCGGCCGCTTCAACTTGGAGAAGATGATGCGCGTGTGTCCGCTTTATGTGATAGTAGAAGGAGTTATATACCCTGTACTCACTTGGACAGCCATCAATTCCACACACCACGCGAAAGTCGGGGGTGCGACTGTGCATGGTGTTAATGTGACTCAAAAGTTGTTTCAAAGTCAATGCCACAAATACGTAGCATAAAAAGCAACGCCAAATCATGTTTGAAGCAAGAATGTTACAGGTCGGTTGAGCAGTATGATTGCGCGCAAGGCGGGCTGTGGTTCTGACTGCCGTAAAAACGTCGTTACCCTGGTTACACCCGCCAGCTAAGTTGCCGTAAATGAGAATGCGGACGTAAGTTATTTTCTTATGTAGCTACAATTATTAATGTGCAATGCAAATAAGATAATTGTTTTGTAAATGAGTAAAAGCATGAAACGGACTTGTTTTTTTAAAGCACAATCTTCATTTTAGAAATGGTTCGGCCAAAGAAAAGACAGGCACCTTACTAGAAAAACAACACGAAGAAGAACTTCCGCTCTGAGATCCCTGTTGCGCATGCTCCAGCCTCCAGTTGACGTCAGCACTGCAGCTTAGTGGAAGAAAACGGACCTGCTACGTACTTTGTACTTGAACGTACGTGACCGACTGAGACTTTGAATCTGTGTTTCATTGCAAGTAAGTTAAAATGCTGTATTAAGTGCTCATTTTTGTAGTTCACATCACCCTTTGAATTTAATCGATATTCAATGTGTTTTATTGTGAAACGTTGCAGCCGACAGCACGACAGAGACAGCACGAGGCGGGAGCTAACTAGCTAGCCAAGACAGCTAACAGCATGGATGAATTGGATGATGTCGCAATGTCGATTTTAAGGGGTAATGTATGCAAATATTATTTCGAAACATTTGATATGAACACACATTTTTAAAATACATACACACACAGAGGAATGTAAAAATGTGAGTTTATTTCGCCTCAACGCCGCGACAACGCCCCTCCCCCCCCAAACGAACGAACTCCATGTTGAATCAATACCAACGGGCAAAACCGAGCTGAGAAAGACAATATGTGTACTGACGATGTATCCAAGTATAATTTACGTGAGGTTTTATATCACAGCAGCACATACAGCGACAGAACGGCAGCTTTCAGTAGCAGCTAGCGCTTAGCTAATACAGCGGTCTTTGACGTAACATTCGATGTTTCCTTGACAACGATCAACATTACGTGTCTGTCATGGCGGCTCATCATGGCGGCTCATCATGGCAGCCGCCTACAAGACACGGTCCGTTACAACTATAAAATTACGAATTTCTCTGGCTTTGATAACTTTTGGAAATATTTGAGGTAATGTAAGTACTCAACTAAAAAATATATATAACATGGGTTTAGTCCATTTTTAATAAATAAGCAACATGCCAACAGTAAACGAGCACCGGCAGCTTTTTGTGTGTCGGTGTCATCTCTCAGAGAGGAGCAAGATACAGAATGGGACAAAACTAAGAGATAACTTATCTGGTTAGAACGGTCGTGGCTGACAGACACACCTACACACAGCTCCTTGTGGCTGCTCTTTAGTTGTTAGCATGTTGCTCATTAGCTTATGGCTCCCTACTGGTTGAATAAACAGACTCCCACATGTAACGTGAATATCTATAAATCGTCCCAAAATGATATGGCAAGAGTGTAACGTGAAGCAAATACTCGCTTAGCTTTTTGTGTGAATACAGAGATTTTCAGCTTTTGCGAGTTCATCAAAAGATTTCTGTATCTCATATTTTTTTATAATGCTGCTGGGTTTCTAGTTATTGTATTCATAACTAAATCAACTAGTTATTAAAATAAACAGTACTCCACAAAGCCACAAATAACCACTTTCTTCATGTTCATGAATTCTCTGCTCACACTCACACATAAACTATACTCTTAAAATTGACTGACAATTAATTCATTTTGTTTTAATTATTAAATTAACTTTTTAATGGATAACATTCATGGTGCAGTTTGTTTGCTGTTAGACAGTCTCAAATACAGCTACGTGCCTCCAGTGTGTTCAGGAAGTCTGAGAGCATACAGTTTGTGACAGCTGAGAAAATGTTTGTATTAAAAGGCTAAACGCCAGCAAATCGGGATTCAAGCAGAATAATTCATCAGACATAATCACGTTATGAATGTAGGACATTATTAAATTTTGACTTTTGTTCTTAGCCAGTGTAATTAACATGGGGCTATTAACTTCTACACAACATACAGCAGCTAATGAGGTATCTACATTTCTATGCTAAACTGGTTAGCACTAGCTACCTAATTTGAATGAAATGTCAACTTTTAATAGACTTGTGCAGTTTCATTTCTAGGACACTATTTCATCATCCCATGTTTTTCTTCCAATGTGTTCATAGCTGCAAACATCAGCGAGGCAATGATGGGCACCCTGTCTCGTGAAGACT
Source organism: Tautogolabrus adspersus (assembly GCA_020745685.1). Taxonomy (NCBI): domain Eukaryota; kingdom Metazoa; phylum Chordata; class Actinopteri; order Labriformes; family Labridae; genus Tautogolabrus; species Tautogolabrus adspersus. Next base: position 3,575,181 of record CM036536.1, on the reverse strand, counting down.
TACGGGATCTTTTCCCAGGCCCAGAGAACTTTTTACGGAGAAAAGCGGTCTGGCGTGCCTGTCATGGTGTATCGGAGGAGGTCAGTTTCTCAGTGATGTGGCATTGACTAACCACATATTTAAGTCATCAGCAGCACATTGAGCTAACAGCACATTATGCATAGCTTTACCATTAAACCCACATGACCACAAGACAAAAAGGGAATACTAGTATGAGCCTGAATTTGTCCTGTTTGACCGTAGCACATTCATTGCATCATTACACATATACATCTATTTGTTAGATGTCGCCTTTTGCAGTAGTTCTTTATCTTTTATTTTACAGGAAACTGGCCAAGAAGACACATTATTGGGTAGTTCCTCCATTGAGTCACCCATGCGAAAGACATCCACCCCTGTGAATGCAACTCCTGAAAAGTACGCAACCCCTGAAAAGGTTGTGAAGTTATCCTTTCCAGAATACGTGTTGCACACCGACTCTGAACTCGAGCAAGTCAGACAACAATTCTTTGAGTTGTCGAAGAAGGGTGAAGAGCGCAACTGCCAAATGTCAAAGGAGCTCAGATGTCGGCTCATCCGAAACACCATGACTAGTATGATTGCAATCCTGAGGGCAAAAGGGGATGGAGAATCGCACAGATACCCATCGAAGCCAGAAATTACTGCAATGGCAAAGAGAATTGTTCTGTACTACCCCATGCTGCAGGATGAAGGCATCAAGAATAGCTGGGTAAGTAAAATGCATCCAGTTGATGACAAAAGTGTTTAATGTGTGACATTTTTAGTAGCGATTTGTTATTGTAAGACATTATTAAATGTCTTCTGCAGGTCACTGTGTATGCACAGCTACACAAAAGACTGCAAAACGTGAGATCCCCCCAAAAAAACACTCCTGGGAGACATTCAAACAGGTAAGGCTGCAACTAATTTTATTTTCATCAATGATTCATCTGTTAATAATTTTTCCAGATTAATTGAGCAGTTTGGTCAATAACATTTTTGAAAGTTGTGAAAGCCCAAGGTTAGGTCCTCAAATGTCTTGTTTTGTCCACAACTTAAAGATATTCTTTCACTGTCATAGAGGACTAATACAACTAGAAAATATTCACATTTCAGAAGATGAAATCATAATTGGACAGTAATTTACAAAAGGGAATGACTCAAAATGATAAACTATGTCAAAGTACTAGGTGACTGGGTGTTCTGCCTCTAGTTATTCCTCACTTGTGATAGGGTTTCCTCAGTTCCATGAGTGCTCTTGTTTTAGTGTTTTATATAACTACAAAGTCATTGCTTTCTATTTGTGTGTGGGGGGATTTGAATGAAAAGTTCTATACAAATAAAGTCAATGGATGGATTAATTTAATAGTTGACAACTAATTGATTAACTGACGTATCTTTGCAGCTCTACAAAGAGGCGCCGTCTTGAGCAGCCAGGAGACGCAGATGAAATTGATTCGAGTGACTCAACAATCATTCTGGATCAGTCCACAGAAGGTAGTAGCAGCCCAGACTGGGACACTAAAGAAAGTGAGCTAGAAGGTGAGTTTTAACATTGCATGTACACATTTTCCCCTTTTGAGTTATCTATATGTAAGATAAACTTTAAAAACAAAATATTGAGTTAAGATTACAGTCCTGTAAAAGGCTTTAAAATGGACATTTGTGCCGTTTGATTATCAATTCATTAACTTTAAATAGAAATCTGGCATGAAAACATCAGTTTTGTGTTGTCTTGAGAAATCAACAAAGTGCTATGTTTTAACTTAACGATATAATATTATTTTGACAGTTAAAACTTCTAAATCTAAATCAATCATCTTCACTGTTTGACTGTGGTGGCGTCCATAACGATCCTTAGAGTACATTATCCTGACAGAAGGATGTCTGTGTTATTTGTTTAAGGAAAAAGAAGACCCCGAAGCCTACCTGAAGAAGCACTCTCGTCCCTGTCCAGTCCTGATAGTGAGTTTGTCCAACTGTCTCATGGCTGTGTGTGGTGGGAGTGTGTGCATTGTTTTAGGGGAGTACTTGTGTGCCTACATGACATTTTATGTGATTACATGACCAGATGTGTTTAGAGCAAGTTCTATTGCATTTAGTATAGAGAAAATAATTACATTTCTGGATTGTTGCTTTTTGCATTATTGAAATAAACTGGCATTTAAATGGTTAAACTTCAGAATAATTAGTATTCTGTAGTTATTATCAGGTCTGAAGTTTGTTAAAAGAAACTCCCTGAAAGTGTATTCTATAAATGTATGATTTTTTATGGAAGATTATTGACACTTTTTTTTGTCATTTAACAACATGAGATTCACTTTTTTAAAGTGAGGCACATTAATTATGTATTTTTGTGTCTTCCAGCCAACAAGTCTGCTGATATTGACAGTTCAAGTCCAGCAACCTTGGCCAAGCACTACAAGACCCTACAAACATTGTTTAAAAGAAAAAATCCAAACTACCAGGATGTCTCTCATCTCCTGGATTTGGAATTTGTGGCCAGAAGAGCATTCATTGATTCAAATACCATCCGTGAGGAGGACAGACACGAGAAAGTTATAGAAGCATATCCTTGTTTCAAGGACATTGGACATGTAAGTCATAAATGATTTTGCATGACTAAAACCCCAATGTTTAATTAACCAATTTCCTCTTCCTAAGTGATGCATTCAAACGTCTGAATTGTTATATTTAATAGGTGATGGAGGAGCTTCAACGCATTTTGGATAAGGATAATGGCAACTTCATCGATGAACTGAAGGGAAGATGGCATGACTTCTGCCAGAAGGTGCAGTTTTTTGGTGTATGGAAAAAGATGATGAAACCCCCAATGGGAATGGACAAAGGTAAGCGATGGTGTTTTGGTGTTATCAGTGTTTAGGGTGGACCTTCAGGCGTGTTAATTGTCAAATACGCGCTAGTGTGTTGTCATCCTCTTTTATGCATTGTACAGTACAGCACCTTGGTCAGCTGCTACTGTTTTTAAATGTGCTTTATAAATAAATGTGACTTGACTTTTCATCTATAATGTTTATCCTGTCACTTGCTGAATGTTTGTATCTGTAGTATATCTTTCATCACATCTGACCATGTGCATTTTGTCTAAGTAATGAATCTTTTCCTTTACAGCTGAACAGGCTCTTGAGATCCTTCGTGTGCTGCCATCAATGTTCCCCTCCATGTCTGCTCCTCCAAAGAGGGTACGGGATGCAAGTGAGGCTCTGGTGCATGTCCTTGAGGTGAGCTGTGTAAAATTTTGCAAGATCATTTTGACTGCAGTACTGGAAAAAAATATAACTAAAAGTAATGCTTCTGACGATTCTTAATGTATTTCCTGTTCCCATACGGTGTTTTCTAAGCCTTCAAAGACACTCAAAACATTTGTTTTGGAAAGATGATTTTCACTGGTTAGATGACTGTGACTCAATGTTACGATGTGTACAAAAATGATGCATCACATGGTAACAGATTGTATCCCCCTAATAAGAGCAAGACTAGCCTTGGTTTTCTTTTTTGAATGTAAACAGTAAATGCATTGAGGAAAGTTAAAAACAACAATTTTATATGTAGCTTTCTCAGCACTGCTTTTTGTCAAATGTTTTGCTTTGTGATGGTTGTAAACAACCCCTCTACCCTCTGGCTTAGGTTACAAAATACAAATGATCCTTGAAACAAAGGTGCATTATCCTGATACAAGGATGTCTGTGTTATGTGTTAAAGGAAAAAGAAGACCCAAATGTCTACTTGAAGAAGCGCCCTCTCTCCTGTCCAGTCCTGATTGTGAGTCCGTCCAACTGTCTCCTAGCGGTAGGAGATGTGCCAATAACTACGTTTCCAAAAGACAAGGTTACGGAGGGTGCTTTATACCTTTTGGCCTACTATTATGCACTACACCTTACATACCCAAAGTGTGTAGCCACTCTGCTTTCAGTTATACAGACGGAAGTCCTCTTGGACAAAATCCATGAAAGAGATCTCACATCATCTTACAAGAAGAGCATGGCTGAGTGGAAAGCTTTCATTGGCCAATAAAACCAGTGGTCAGATGTGTACAAGTCCAAGGCTACTACAGTCCACGTTCATTGTTACTGGTATAATAACTGATACAAAATAAGGTGCTGCTGGTTCCGTTATTAATGCACAATGTTAATGCCATGTCTTTTGCTACAGTCTGAAACTACTTATATTTGTGTGTGTTTTTTTTAAACAATGCAGTCTACATTCTGCCTATGTTAAATTCATTTCAAGTTTTCAGTTAATATTAAGTTTCAACAGTCTGTTCAGCAGATGTTGCTAATTTAGGCTTTTCTACTGTGAAAGTGTAAACTGACTAAGCAATTAGGTTGAAAAGTGAACATATAGCGGTATCTGTTATTGGCCGTTTGAATTGTAGAATGAAGCATATCTGATATTGTCAAAAAATCCAATATCGTGCACCCTGATAATACAATGGTCATTTGTGTATTGATGGACAAGTTGGTTAAATGTTCATAACCTTTCATTTGAATATTACAGTAATAAGCACTTTGTATTAAGAGGTTGAGCAGCTTTAGTATGCCTAGGTGTTTGTCCTGAGGGGCACATGGCTCAGATGTTTGGGTCTGACCTTAACTCGCTCGCATATTTGGACTGTTCTGCTGTTTACATATTGCAGTTCCATAAACGGTATGGAAAAAATGTTTAGAAAAAAGAAACTGTCTTTCTTTATGCAGTCCTTTATTTGCGGGACTTTTTGCTATAAAAACACAAAATAAATGTGTTGGATTAATGCAGAACTAGTTTTCATTTTTTCTGTCTTATAAAAAGTGTGTGAATGTCTTAAATCTAGAACAGTATCACTATTGTAGAGCTTACAATAAGGTAAATGCACTTGAAATGATGACGGGCTGGAAAATTATGGCTTATTATGGCAAAGAAGCACTGCCTAATACTTGCTTACTTCAAGACATTTTGTCTGGAAATGTCAATTTCTAATCTTATTTCAAGTAGGTTGTGGACTTAAATCTAGAACAGTGTCACTTTTATAGAACTAAAAATGAGTGAGCAAGACTTAAAACGAAGAGGATGACATGAAGGGTAAATATAAAAGATGCTACTTTTGAGGGGAAAAATACTACTTTTGAGTATCATAAACTTATTATGAGACACAAAACTTCACAATACTAGTAAAATATGGCTAAGAATGAGTTTTTCCAGCTATTTTTAAGATCTATATTTTCTTGTAAGGCTTAAATATAATGTCTTATTTCAAGATATCTTATCAAGCTAATTTTCACTTGTTCCATTGGCAGATTTTTTTACTCATATCAAGCAAAAATATCTTGTTTTAATTTTTTTTTACTTGTTTTTGGAATGGCCCTTTTTCCAGTGCAGAAGTTCAAACCTTGGCAGCGGTGACGACCAAAACAAAAATACATCGAAATGTTTAACGATACAATCGTACAACTGCCAACACCTTGATTTCCATGATGCTCATCAAAACAGCAACCCGTAAACAATGACTTCATATCATTGGAACAATGGAAGGCAGAGGATTCTCATCGCTCCTCTGTCTCTGGTCACACCCTGAACATCTCTGAACACTGTCCCTGTGTGTGTTTTGGCAGAGACCAAATAAAGGTAAATCATCACCTGTGTGCTGCCCCTCCTGTCCTGTACGTGCCTTTTGTATTTCCGGATAATTAAACACTAATGAGGGAGTCAGTTTCTGTGGCCACCACCTGACATCACCACTATTCCACCCCCTCCACACCCCTGAACGACATGCAGGAAAAGCTCTGATGTCACCGTTAGGATGCCAGCTACTATGACTTTCTGTTTGACTAACAAATAGATGTTTGGCTTTATGGGGGAGTTTTCCCTTGAAAAAGAAACTCACTTAGACTTCCCCTAATGTTTTCTGCCAAAAAGACTGGCCCACCAATCATCTCCTTTGGCGCTGTGTGGCGTGGCGTTATGTGTCACCTAAGGATGGGTCTTGTGGCTTCTGGGAAAGGAAAGGAGAAACGAAACACTGTTAAACTAACTGCCCCTCTTTGGGATCCAACAAGGAGCTCTGTCTCTTAAAGCGCCCAGGATGACTTAATCCTAGCAGGAATGCACTCCTGGATTCTCTTACAGTTCTCGTAAACACCTTACGACTCGGCCAATAAACATTCGCTCTCCATTGTTCTGCAGCGAAAGGTCAGAGTCGGACAAGTCCGGCACGGAAAATATCCCGGTGGAGATCCAGCGTGAAGCAAAGCAAACAGAAGCCTGCATCTGCCGGCCGGTTCACAGCGCGGCTACCTCCGTACTGGATGGCTTAGTTATAGCCATAACAAACAGCCCTCACACTGACTCTGAAGAGGGGGATTAGCATTAGCATGGGTGCTAAATAGACTCCATATTGCTTTGACATATGAGACAGTGCAGAAGTGAAACCTGTGCAAATAACCAGCTCATGTATTTATTTGGTCGTCTTTTTCAACAAACATACAGCTCCTCAAAGTACCCCAAAAAGTCATTTTGAAAATAAAAGACAAAACCCAAGTTTAATTTATAGTTATTAGCTGCGTGTTGATCTAAGGCTCTGCAGTAAATCAGTGCAGCAGTATGTTTAGTGTGTGTATCCACTGTAGCCACCACTGACCAGCTCCAGTTGTAGGCTAATCCTCTGGTTTATTTGGGGAAGTCCCATCCATCTCTCCACCCTGAGAGCTCTGTGGTTCACGCTTGGCAGTATAGAATAATATACTGTTATGTTAGGAGAGACCAGCTAGCATTGGGGAAGTTAGAATAGCAGTGCCAAAGTCAATGCTGCCCCCTCAAACACTCACACATTCAGCTGCTGAGCTTCGACATGCCTTGGCTTCATCTTTCTGCTTTCGTTGATGTTGAGCCCAAAAGGTCAGATTGCATGATAGATTTGTAAGAGGATATGTTTTCCATTTATTGGAGAGGTTATTTTCAAAGAAAATTCTCAGATAGGGATGACTCGGCCAGGGGGGGTCAAGGGGATTTAGCAGTATTTCGTAAGATGTTTCTGCATTGAGTTGGCCCTTTCTTGTTTTTAGTCCTTTCGTTACGTCGGGTGTTGATGAGAAAAGGCTGAGCGAGAGCAGTCTAAACATCAGCTGAACTGTGGCCAGGTAAAGAGCAGAGTCTGACGCCTGAAAGCAGAGCTGATGACGGAGTCCTCTCTTCCCTTGGTACCTTCCACCAGCCTGAACCACATGATTCCCCCCCCCCCCCCCGCCTCAGCCTACCTGTTTTGTGACGTTGAGGTTTCTACAATAACTTGACTCGTTCCTACCACCGCCCGCAAATATGTATTTGTTGTCCCAGATCACCATGGTATCCAAGAATCTCGTTGACAGAGCGCTCACTTTGAGTGGCGGTAATAGAAGGCGGCCAGACGCCTTTCTCAACCTTTGCCGTATCCTCTCAAAGTGCTGCACGAGGACAGTCAAACTTCCAAATTTGATTTAGTCAAAATACTAGATTCTGCTCAGTGTGTTTTGATACTTGGATTTAACCATCGTCTCATTTCAATCTCAGTTCTTGCCTTGTGGAGGTAGTGCTGTCAACTCCAAGCTCGAGAAAAACATGTATCATCTACTCCCCTCTCTTTCTCCACACCCTCCCTATCTTTCCCCACACCTTTGCACACCCCGTGTTTTCCATCCAACTCGTTGCATCACACCCAATTTAAAAAAAAAGAAGTGACTTTCGAGGTCTTTGTCTTCGCAACCTTCCAGCCCCATTCCAAAACCACTCGCATCACATTTCTCTCTCTCTGCACCCTCCCTGTTTGTTGAGTCAGCCCTGAACGAGGGCAGCAGTTTGTCAGGTGTGAATAGACGCTGTGTTGGCGGAGATGAGCGCATGACCTCTTTTGGATATAACGCAAATATTCTCCCTTCATCGGGGCTCCAGAGATCAGTCAGAATGTGAATTGTGCAATAACGGCGATGGCAGACACTGACAGGTCTTTGGCCAACCAGAGAAGAGCCCTCCTGCAGAATCAGTCAGTGCTTCTTCAAGTCAAGTATTTTGTTCATAACTCAGCGCAGATAAAGAAGATGGGATTGCAATGACTACGCATTCATTTTGATCTGAACAAGGCCACAGGGTCTATCTTAATCCCCAAATGTGTGGGCGTAGAGATAAAAATTAAGGGTTGCATTTTTCACTACTAATCTACCACAAAGCCCTTCACTCCCCTATGCCATTGCTCAAAGACAGAGCGGGATTATGGGATTTGCAGTTCTGGTTGTACTCCAAAACAGGTGTGCAAACCTTGGGTCGAGGCAACCGAAGAGTTTCTCTTAAAATCCTGGCTCTCAAAATGCCAGTTTCAGAGCTTGGCCAGTTCAGACAAGCTCAAAACAGAAATGACTCAACCGTCAAGTGTCTAGAAAATACGTGGAATAAGAGTTTGTGTTCAACTCGTGCTGTTTTATTTTTGGACTGTGGCTCCGTAAAGCAGTCTGGGTTACCAAGTCATTGAACTTTTTCTACTCAAAAAGGAAGAATTTGGTAACATCCTGCTCATGGAGTTGGAACAGATTAAACATGGTGATGAAAAACACACTCCAGGTCGAAAGTTGTAAGAGGAAACTTGGCCTCGGTAGGAAGTAGATTTTCTAACTTTGCAGATGTAACATTAAAGATCAACTTGATAGATGTTTGACTTGATTCAAGACCTGAATTTACTCTGCTTTTCAGATTTTCCCAGAGCTAATTTGCGATTTCGCTTAGCCACGACCACACATTGGGACTTCAGGAAAAACGTAACAGAAGAGGCATTTAAATAAATCTCACTGCGGTTAAATCTCAGAAATTAAACGCACATAAATATGCTCACAGTCGGCAGTGTAAAGGAGTGTTTGTCAGACACGTGAGGTCGGATTGTGAAAGGGCAGGGCCGTCGCCCAGTATGAAAATAAAATTCATAAGTCACCTTTCTTTAGAAGCATGGTTTTTACTTCAGAACCTGTTGAGTAACCAGGGCCAGTAAAGCCAAAACCCCCTGAAACCCACAGTCCCCTCCCTGACTCCCCCTCACTCTGAGCCCCCAGCTGACAGGTCCCATCCCCATCCTGTCTGGGCCCACATGGCCTGGCTCTGGGTGGGAGATGTCTCCACACATTTCTCCTCAGCCTCCTCCTCCTCCTTTTTTCTCCCCATATTTGAGCACAGCTGTGCCAACGAAGCCCGAGTGTTACGTCTTTCCTGTTGCTTCTCTGGCCAGAAAATGAAAAAGGAATGACGGAAAAAAAAGGAAAAGAAACGGTTGAGTGAGAATGAAGAGAGAGAGAAAGAGATTGAGTGTCCATTTCTGGCACGGGTTTTGCTGTCTGCTCAGTTTTCACGGCCCATGGTTTTATTAGACTTACTGCCGGGCAGCGGGTGAGGTTAAACGGCCACCGCTGCCCTGTTTGGGCTCTAAAACTCCTGTTAGTCTCTCCCCCCCCCCTGGCCCCCCTCGCCTGCCTCCACCCCCTCCTTCTGGCTGTCCTGCGGTGCCGCTGCCAGTAAAGGAAACACATTAACACCCGGGCCAGTAACAGAGCAGGCTTTGTGCACAGTCAGGCAGGCCGGTCCATTAGGCCCACGCTCTGGTCCACACCGCACCAATTAGAGCGGGCAGGGAGCATTGCCACTCCAAATAGAGGTGTGAGCTTTACAAGGAGACTACAGGTGTGCTTGGGGGAAAATAATGGACTTTATTACTGATTGGGTGTACTGTTCTACACGGTATCCCTCTGCCACCTTTTTATGAGCCAACACGCGCTCTGCAGAGCTTTGACAACCTGTGTTTAACCTGCACACTTTACTTTCTCTAAGATATGAGATCATGTCAAACCCTGCCTTTACCAAATTACCAATCTGGGCTTTTCTTACATTGCAACCCTCTCAGGGTCCAAAATTACTACATAGAGAGCTGCATTTAATTAACATTTATTAGCATGTAATCTATCATTTCTAATTTAAATGAAGGGGGGGGGGGGACAGATGGCCTAGCTGTTGGGTCGCGCCCAGCCCGGGTTCAGGTCTGACCTGTGGCTCCTTTCCCACATGTCGTTCCCCACTCTCTCTCCCTGATTGTCTGCTTTGTCCTCTGTCTTATCAAATCAAGGTATTAAACACCAAAAACAATGTTTGAAAAAAAAGGACCAACTGTGCCATGATATAATATTGCATTGGGAAATCAAATACATTTAGCCATAGCAAGAAGCAGAGAATGTGCACAAACTTGCATAAGTGGTGCACAATATGCATCCTCACAGATGCATTCAGAAGACTTTGAACAGCTATTCAACGTTTCAAGCCCCAAACTTTGTATCTTTTAAGAGAGCTAAAACCTCAATTAATTATTTCAGATAATTCCAATAATTTCATTTTGCACATTCATGCATTTTTGATTTAATCAAGCAACCAAATATAAGCAGAAGAGGCCTTGATATACTGACCATGAGCCCCTAGCTTGGATCACTGTTCCCAAACAGTTGTAGACATCCATGCTTGAAAAAAAAGAAGCTCTCTTCTCCTGCAGCTCTCCCATGTTTTCTAGCCATTCCCTCCATGCATTCAGACACTTGCTAAAAAATGTGCTTACGGATCTCTACAGGTACTTGGTAAATCTTGAACTGAACCAATAAGTGTGGCACATTTACTGTAGATGTAATAGGAAAATAAGATAAGCTGCTATGATGCCTTATAGAAAAAAGATCAACCTTTCCATCCAGCTTGAGGCTGTTTCTCTCCATCTTTAAAACACTTGTATTGTTTTTTCGGACTCTTTTAAAAAAAGTCTTTCATCTCTTCTGATCTAATTCGCAGCGTAGGAAGTCAAAGCCGTTTTTGAAATGTCAACTCTTAGTGCAGGATTTTTCCACTGTGTTTTTCCAGCATTTGTAAAACACACCCACTTTCTAAAACGACCTGTGATTCGCCGAAGTCTCCCTTTTCGTGCTAGATTTTCTGAAGCCAGAAAATCCAATCCCAACTCTATTATTATACTTTCATTCTATTACGATATGTTGAAAGTCTTATATAAATCGTACCAAATGAGGCCAAAGAAAGGCGAACCAAGCATGAAAAACTCGCAGCCTTTAAAGCTGTTTGTGTCTCTCACTTTTTATTCAAAATCCAAACTATAAAGAAAAACTGGGCGGCATATGAAAGGGGTTGTTTTTCTTTTTGAAAAGCTTTCAGAAAACATTGTGAAGTGTTTCTGCCTGAGTAGTTTCCATCTCTGCTTGTTACCCGGCAGTCATGTGTAAAATCTGTGGAGTTCCCCTTATTTAAAAAGTTGTCGATTACGTTTCTGTCCATTGACTTATTGCTAAATGGTTCGAGCGTTAGATATTTGACATGAGAGAGTCGAGTCTTCATGCGCTGCTGTAGGGTAGAGTATCACACATCCAGGTGATACGGATGAGAGCAACACTGTCAGTCATGGATGTGTCAGATGCCGATGAATAATTGATGGTTAACATTTCGCTACAGTCAGCAGAGAGGTGGTACCTGCCAGAACAGATGACCTGCCAGGTTGGAGAACATCCCCCGGGGGCAAAATGAGACTATCATGCAAAGTCAGGACAGATCTGACATCGGAGGGGGTTTCCATCGACCATTTATCCACGCTCTGTAGACACGTGCTATTTCCTAATAAACGTGTGAATAATAGCTGGATTCAGAGATCGGACCTTGTGGATTTTAGCTTAAAGTATTGCTTTCAGCGAGATCCCTTGACAGTCTGCAGAAAACTCCAGCTCCACATGGCAGCAAAGCAGCGTTGACGCAGCGGTTATGTGACCTGCTACCAACACACAACATGCTGTATTTTCTCAAATAAGCGTGTCTAACCTCCCCTGGTCTGTTTTCGCTCAGCCTGCCCAGGGCTGTCGCTCTTCTATGAAATAATTACTACAAATTTGGTGCTTTCACATGATTGGGTTCATGGGATTTTCCTGTGTCTAAATGAAGGCTCTGCTCCATGTCAGGGCCGCGGCGATACAGTGTCGAGACAGAGCCGCCGTATTATGAGCCGAGCTGAAAGGCAACATTCATCTCAAGACAGCACGAGTTTAAAAAAACGGGAGAAAGAGTTCTGAAAGAGGTTCACGTAAGGCTGTGGGAGATTTATGTTGAGATGCTGTGTGAGCTAAAAATAGCCAACCCTTTGATGGAAACTTCAAGCTCTCCTTCGAAAGTGTATTTTTGATATTGAAAAAGGCAGAAGCGCCTGGCCAGATTTAAACCTCTCAAACTGTAATAAGTTGTTTCAGCTAAGATGATGGCATCATTAGCCATGACACCCTGATATTTAGTGTTGATTTCCATCACTTTAATGGCGTGTGGGTTGGATGTCTACGATCTGCGTCGTATCTTTCCCATCGCGGCAGGAACGAAGAACATGACACCAGCCCTCCGTGTCCCTCCAAAAACACCCCAAAACTCCTCTTACCATTTTCAGAAGCCATCATTAGGAGCTCATTTGTTCTCCCGCAGATTTATAATCGCCACGTGTGACGACCACAATGGTCTGGCGGATGATTCGCGTGTCGATGTGGTGATTCTGGACTGGACGCCGTAGATGCCGGGGTGGTCCTGTTTGGTTGTCATTTGTCCGTGGAACCTCCCTGTTGCTGTTTTTGGTGTTGACAGGCCGATGCTCTCAGGTTTGCGTTGGCGTCCAGCCCGGGTTTGACACTGAAACTGTGAATTAGAGAAGAAAATGAGGGAGAAGAATTCTGAAAGGCTCTGGTTGGTGTAATAAGAGGTGGTAATGAAGCGGTTTGACTCAGGGTGGCTTTTTCTTTGGACTTATAGGTTTGGAGAGCTGAGTGATGTTATGTGGAAGTTTAAGCTGTTTCCATAGAAAAACTAGCAGGGACTTTAAGTCTCAAGAGCTTCTTTTCAAGGAAGCAAAAAGTTCACGAAGCTCATTGTTGTCTAATCCGATCTAATATCAGTATCGGGTCCGATGTTGATGTAATTTATATATTGGATATCAGACTGACGGCGCCAAATGACGTCACTGATCAGGAACGATCTTTGGGCACTTAAATATTCTCGTACTCTCCCTCAGTCTCGCTTTGAAGACTGAACTGCGAGCGTCCACAAATCGTCTCATCGAGGCGTTCAGAAGGAGCAGCTCCTTCTCTACATGATGAAAAGTTAAACTCTTACACTTCAGGTTAAAAGATTTAATTTGAAAACCTTACCGTTGTTGCTGCTTCCTGTTTGTTTGTGCAGCCAGCACAAAGTTCAGAAACATTTCTTAGGAATTTGTATTTATTTATTTATTCATTTTTTACTCTTTCAATAAGAGGAATAATCATTTCTGCAGAGATTTAACTGTGACTGTTAAATGCTTCATTAAATCAGTCCAGGGACGATGTTTTGATCAGGTTTACCGTGAAGGTGTTTTGCTGCGAGGTGTTTAGAATAAAATAATTTGAGCCTTAAAAATGTGAAGAACTCCGACACACTTTCTTTCTTACAGCTGAAGTATTAAATCAGCGTTTGAGTTTCTCCAAACTTTACGGTCATTTCATAAATATTGAATCAGCAGGAAAGAAATTTGTGGAAATTCTTCTTCAGATTTACAAGAACAGCTTCACAGATATTTTCAGAACAGGAAGGCCCACCCCAAAGTCCCTGTAGTTTCAGAGAGCGTTATTAAAGGACACATTTAAACCGGGCTCTTATTTAGGATCCTGAAGAGTACCTCTGTACTGGGACAAAGTTTCTCCAGTTGAACTGCAGCTTTAGTTCATTCAACTCAAACGATAAGTTCTTGATCTCACTTTTTCACTTGGTTTCTCTTTTCTGAGTGTTTGTACATGTTGGAAATATCTGAACCTCTGTAACGTTTATATCCTGTGTGAACCGTAATTGAATTCAGTGAACGCCAACGGTGAATTTTGAACGTATGTGTTTTAGGTTCGAACTTTGTGACGCGTAAGATCAGCCGGTCTGTGGCAAAGATTCACCTCGGCCAACAGGAGAGCTTTAGCCTGGGCAACCTGGACTCCAAGAGGGACTGGGGCCACGCCAAGGACTATGTGGAGGTAAAACACACACATCCATAACCACACACAAACCAAGCGTAACACACACACACACACACACACACACACACACACACAGTGTGTGCGCACTGCTGTGGAGTTGAACAGGGTTCAGATGTGCACACAGCTTTAACGGGGCATGTTTTCCCAGATCATTTGAGGCCGCAATATGCGATCTGCATGAAGCCTCCTATGATTCTCTGCCAAAAGAGAAACGGAGATAGAGAAGGAGAGGGGGCAGGGGGGGGGGCGGGAGGAGAGGGAGAGGGCCGCATGCTGTGAGGCCACAGACTGCACTCTGGTTTCCCACAATTCACCCATGTCCCAGATCCCTTCAGGCCCCCATTGCCATTCCCCGAACGCCCGCAGAAGAAAGAGAGAGATATTAAGGGAACGCTGGGTCCTGGGGACGATGACAGAAATATGGTGTTTGTGTTAACGTAATGGTGCCAGCAGCAAGCAGAGAAAGGAGCGGGAAGATGAAACGAACAGTGGGGTCGCAGCGTCCGGGAGCAGACAGTGTTCATGTGTGTGTGAGGAAGCGCACATGCCTAGGTTAAGGTTGGAACGTGTGTGTGTGTTGAGATGAAAGACTCGACGGGTTGCCATGTCTGACAGCAGACCCCTCGCTGCGTACCGTGTTGTTATTAGGAGGTGATGGTGGCGGAGGTGGTGGGGGGCGCTCTTTGAGATGGGAGTGGGGGTGACGAGGTTACGAAGGGGAACCGGAGTTTGACTGCAGATCTCAGTGTGGGGTCACTGCGTCAGAGAAACAGCCGATCATGCTGTTAAGGCGGGCGGCGGAGGCGGCGATGGCGTCAGGGAAGCATCAGTCACTGCCTGATATGGGAAAACATTTTGATCAGTCATAACCACGCTGAATAATGTTTGTCTCTTCTGGCAGGAGGTCGGACTTGACTTGGGATTAGTAGAATGGAAAAGTACACAGTTTTTGATGTTTGAGTTTTTTGTGATGGATACAACAATGATATCGTGAGGTGATGGGAAGAAGTGGTGCTAAATGAAAAGCTTATTTCAAAGT
The DNA here is from genome assembly GCA_020745685.1 of Tautogolabrus adspersus. NCBI lineage: Eukaryota > Metazoa > Chordata > Actinopteri > Labriformes > Labridae > Tautogolabrus > Tautogolabrus adspersus. The sequence continues at coordinate 3,560,070 of CM036536.1, read as the reverse complement.
TGGAAGAATACAAACAGTCAATGGAAAAACCCAAAAATGTCCGACTCTAAATCCCCATGAGGTGAAAACCCACGTGAGTCTGATGGTCCAAAAACATCGAGAGAAAGATGAAAAAGCTGCTGGAAAATAAAAGAAAACTAAAGTTTGGTCACGTGGAAATGGCGAGATTGCAGAAAAAAAAGAAAAAGCTTTTTGTTTAAAAGTTCATCAAACAATAAAATTCAGTAAAACAAATGTACAAGTGGCAGAACACTTTTACCAGTCCCCAAACAAATTTAAAAACGACATCGGACGACAATCTTGACGGAAAGGGAATGTACCAAATGCCGGAAGTGATTGAGTGAGGGGTCATTTTGTTTGTTTTGACGTAGTGATACGGAGTTTGTGGTGACAGAAAGATGTTTTGCCCGTTTGGTGGAACTCATTTGAACCGGATTAGTCAGTTTAGCTTTTCGTGTAGACGATCTCTCGAACTTTTTAAGGACATCGATGAGACGGAAGGACCAGATATGCACATCCGGGTCACTTCCTGCATTTGGTACATTCCCTTTCCGTCTGTCATTTGTAAATTAGTTTGGGCACTGGTAAAAGTGTTCTGTCACTTGTACATTTATCTCAGGGCTTGTTTTATCCTCTGTAAAAGTGTTTTTGGGTTTTGTCATTTTGTTTTCTAAAATGTTTTTCAAAATGTTAATTTGTCTCAAGCTTTGTAAAAATGTTTCACACTTTGTGATTTAGTTTTGCAAACACGAGGAATACCTTGTGTCAACCCAGCATGAAATGTGGAGACATTCTTAGAAACAAACTTCTGACTTCTGTTCTCGTCCATCTTGGTCATTTAAGAAATATTCTGAATGCATTTAGTAAAACTAAAAGATAAAAGGACTCCCGAGCAGAAAGCACAGAGCTTGAATTCAGTTGCAGCTCCACGAGGTTGAACTTGAGGTGTTCACATTTGTATTTATTTTCTTTGCCAGAGCGGTTGCGGCTTGTTAAAACTGTCGTATTTATAGAAAATTAGCTTCCCAAACCTGAAGACAAAAACAGGATATTACAGAGACAACTTTAAAAACAATTTGCCCGAACATCCAGTCACACAAACGTCTGCTTCTTTGATTTAGTCAGGAGACTTTAGTGCTGCTTTTTGACGTAACATGAGGTTTTAAAATGTAATGTAAGAAATTTGATTCTGTGGCTCAATATGAAGAAAAAAAGTCTGATTCTTGTACGGGCAAAAAGTCTGGTCGTTGGGTTTTTTGTTTGTTTGTCTGACTGACCACTGTCGCTTCTTTAGTGTACGTGCAAAGCTGTGTTTCTGGATCTGTGTGTGTGTGATCTGTGTGCCTGTCCGAGGCTCCCTGGCTTGAGACGCTCCAGGTTTCCTGTGGGAATGGCCGACATTCCAGTTCTGGTGAATCAGGCACCTCCTCGTTGTGCGTCTCCAGTTTCGGAAAGGCAGATTTTGGGGAAGCCAAACAGAAGCCCGAGGTGCTGAGGGGAACTGATGTGATGGAGGAGGACGAGGAGGAGGAGGAGGAGGAGGAGGAGGAGGAGGAGGAGGAGGAGGAAGAGGGGTGGAGGGAAAAGATGAAGGCAGGAGGGAAACAGACGCGTGTTTGTTGAACGTTTGTACATTATGCATAAATGAACCATCTCCTGCTGAAAGTTCGTCTCGCCCTGCACACCATCAAAGACTGCGACTGTCACCACGGCCCCCCCCCCCCGTCTTACCCGCCCAGCGTCAGCGCTGCGTTACCATGGTGAAGCCAAACAACTGGCAACCTGTAAACAGAACCATGTGTGTCTGCTTTAGGCTGACAACTGCTTTTCCTCCCTCTCTGTCTCCCGCTCCTCACCCCACCCAGGACAGGGAAATTGCTTGTAATTGGCTGTGGATGGATTGCGGGTGGCAGGAGGGGCGTGCTGTGTGTCTGCTCTAACGACGTCTGAAGGCGTGCGGCTGGCTGGGCATCGTCTCAGACGGGTATCGGGTGTCTGTTGCAGGCAGGCAGGCAGACGTGGAGCTGCCCTGTTACTCTCAATGGAGTCTTTTATGATTATTATGGTGTTACGGAATTGCTGAACAATTTAGCATAAAATCAGATAAAACTATTTGAATCCTCCTGATCTCAATTTCCTGTAAAAGGGGTGAAGCTTGAGACCTTTTCAGTTGTGACGTGGTTTGAAAAAGTTGGCTGCGGTTTCCTGGGAAACGGCGATAAAAAACACATTTTTGAATATGAGCACGCCAAGGAGAGGCATAAAACCCACAACTCACTGAAGACTCTTTCAGAGAAGATAAAGATGTAGGTGTCAGCCATCTTTACCAAGCACTGCCCTCCTCCCTAATACTTCCTCTGAGCTGGCTCCTGGTGGGTACAGCTGTTTTGAAGCCCCCCTCCTCCTCCCCTACACACCCTCCCCTTCTGGCTGCAGAGAGCCATTTCCTGTGCAGAGAAGAGGGCCCGGCTGGGAGGGAGCAGGAGCAGAAGGTGATTTTGGCCTTTTCTCTGCCCTCAGGCTCCATCCTGCCTCACTTTCTCTCTGTCTTTTTGTCCGTTTCCTCCCCACCTTTTTTTCATGTCCCTCCTGCCTCTTAACCTTTTTACATTTTTGCTCTTTTGTGCTCCTAAAAAGCTGCGTCACTGGACCAGTGCTCCACCAAAGTGACGCTCCCTCTTGTCCTGCTCTCTTTTGGTGAGCAGTTACCACCCTGTTCCCAGTTATTTTTTCCCTCTGACAGTTAATAAGCGGCTCTTACTTTTACCCTGAACTGAGCTGGCGTTGCTGTTCTCGCAGAAACTGTTACCAGATGAGATGCCGCTGACCCGCTGACACACAGTTAACTCCCTCTCCTCCCTGCTCTTGTCTTGTTCGCATATTTATTTTAAAATATAACTACCTGTGAAACTTTGGTCTTTGAAAGGGTTTTCCTGCAGTCTTCAGGTGTGTGTGTGTGGTTGCCTCCGTGTAGCAGTAGCTGTCTGATTCCTGGCATTGTGTTGAAGCGGCGAGGTGACAGGACAGCCCTGATGGTGTCATTTTTCACCTCCTTTATTTTTCTTATCCATTTTTTTCCCCCTACCGCTGCAGCTGCCTCTCTGTGCAGTTATGGTTACAGATGACGCTAATTAGCCAATCACAGCGCAGATCAGGGCCAATCACAGATGATTGATGAGAGAACCGGGCCATTCATCACATGTTTTTGGCCTGGAAGGTGACAGCGAGGGCAGGCTCAGGGTACAGTAAGCGAGACAAGTTATGTCGGTATTTTGAACTTTCTCCCGAGGAGCTTTTCCAAACCGACTCAGCAAAGAAAAGTCTCACTCTCTCTCCAAAGACTCAATATCTCTTTTACTGATATTGTTATTATGGAAGATCAGACTTCAGCTGCAAAATACTTCACAATTTCTTCATTATTGCATTTACCACGGAGAAAAAGTCTGAATTTATCTCAATAAGTTAGGAACATAATTTATTATAAACAAGCGATACTTTCTCATTCCTCATGTGTACAGTTGACCTCTCAGACGGCGCCCTGGGTATAATGTTGACGCTGAAACCAGCTATAAGCCAACCTCGGATCAACCCAAGCCTATTAAGTGTTTAAAAAAAAGAAAAGCTTTTTGGGTAGAGCCCGATTGATTAATCAGGCAGCCGATAATATCGGCCGATATAAGCATATCAAGTGACTATCAGTGTCGGCTAAATTTATCACAGATATGCGCCGATATTACAAGAATGATTCAGAATCATTTGAGTATCATGTTGTTACACAAGCTCTCCTATGTCACCAGCAGAGGGCGCTATATGGATTACAACAAGCATTATCACTCTCCAGAGTGTCGAGCAGTGAAGCACATGCATGCTCAGTTACTTTCCAGTTGAGTCACCATCTTGTCTTCATTATAAAACTTTTCCACGAGTGTTTGATAACCGCCTATTAGGGATCAACACAATAAATGTGTGTATCTGTATCAATATCTATCTATCTCTAAAGCTCGAACATGGAGTTTAGAATGATATCGGCCGATATATCGGTATCAGATTTTTTTCTCCGTCTAATATCAATATCAGTATCGGCCCCAAAAATCGGGCCCTACTTTTTGGATTTATTTTGGATTCAAGAGGGACAGAAACTGCATAAAACACAGAGAACAACATAGACAAAGAAGCTGTGAGTCGTAGCTTTGATGCACTCTTTGTATCGTTATTGCAATATTAAACAATGTCATCGTATTACACATCATTTCCTCACATCATGCGAGCCTAGATCACACATAAGGTTTGTGTTTGAGCTTGAAAGCGCTGATAATTTGTACATGGCTTTCTGTTTGTTTCACTTCCAACCAGGGCGGCAACTGACTGTGATATCTGCTATCAGTTAAGCTGATTCATTTGATTAGTTTCTCCATGAACTTTAGTTTCAGAAATCTGCCCGATAAAAGCAACGTTATCAACATCCAGTGTCACATCTCTTGTGAAGGCTTGTGATTTGTAAGACTGAACTTCTTCGTAGTTTCATAGAGTTTCATAGAGGGCGCTGTCCCCTTGGCCCCTAGCTGTGCTGTATTTTCTACTCTATTGTAACAGTGACTGTGTGTGTGTGTGTGTGTGTTATGTGCATGCCTGGATCTTTACAGGAGTGATGCAGGGAGCTGATAAATACCTACGTCTGCTCTGTAAGCTTTTTATAAACACAGCTGGAGATGTAAAGAGCTACAATTGGAGCTCATAATGGAGAGGGGAGAGCGTTAGGTTTCATCACCAGGACCTCCCTATCACAACTCCTGCTGGCCCAACGCACCCACCCGGACACAACCATGATGTCAGCTGTGAGTGTGTGTGCGTGCCTCTGCAGGGTGTTACACTGAGTGTAGATCATTCAGTGAGAGGGACGGTGACAGAAGCTGCTGTCATGTTGACTGTCATCCCACACAAGCAGGGAGAGTAAACGACAGCAGCTGTGTGTGTGTGTGTGTGTGTGTGTGTGTGTGTGTGTAGGTTTTAGTAGCGTTAATTGCAGGTGAAACCCGACCCATGGCCTCAGCAGCAGCTCAATAAACTGGGGTTTGCTTCCCTGTAGTTCAGAGCAATAAAACCTCAGGGACCTCCAGCTACCTTTGCATGAACACACACACACACACACACACACACACGCACACACACACACCACAAGCATGAAGATGAATCCGATTGAGGTTCAGTGTTGAAATGTAGCTGGGCACTCAGGTGATCAAGAGGAGAGTTTCTCGTGAGTAAACACACGAGAAAGGGGCAGAGGAGGTGAGCTGTGAAGATAAGAAAGATGAATTGGGTGAGAAGCTTAAAATAGATCTCCAGGGAGGCAGTCTTGCTCCATCATCCGAGTCCAAATCAATCATCAGACATGGGGTGAGTATTTACCGTGGCATCGGACCAGAGGAGACGGAGAGACAAGAAGGTCAGGAGGAGTTTTAGTGATACTGAGGATTTGAACAGTTCTGATAATTAAAGAGCTCAGAGAAGATAAATGGAACAATGATTGTATAATAGACCTCCTCTCGCTGCTGTAACAAAAGGAGAAGAAAAACGACGTCCCCATGATTCTGGATCGTAGCCTTTCTGCTCTTATTGTGAAAGAGCCATGCAAGAATATGGGGGAATTATGTGATTCTGCATGTCTGCGAGATTGCAGAACGGCGGAGCTTTTCCAGTTGAACAATCAGAAAGTTGACCCAAGAAGTTTTTCAGGGGACGTTGTGTTTTTTTTGTCTGTCCCTGTTCAGTTCATTTCTCTCCCTTTAGTCGGAGTCAGCATCTGGCAGCACAGCTCCGTGTGATTGGCTGAAAGATTTGGATTGAAGCTCTGACTGGCTGGATTACAGCAGCTGTAGGGAATGACAGAAGGGTTACTGGAGGCTGGAGGTCTCAGGGAGTTTTCTGCAATCAAACTTTTTATTGAAGTTAAGACGTGCAACTCCCAAACTTGATGCATTAGACATTGATTGCTCTAAGTCTTGTTCAGCCTCCTATTTCATGCTTTTCTTCCCTGCAGTTTAGTAAACAACATTATGTTTTTGCTGTCAATATGTCGGTAGAACCTGTTGTTTCCTTTGTGCACCATACTTGTACCATATTTTAAGATTATAACACCAATGAATGATTTATGTTTGGGTCCAAACGGTGCTTTGAAGCAACTTATTTTCATCGTCCATTCATTGATTTGTTTTTTGTTCATTCCTCTCCGACAGTCTTTTACTTCCTGTTTGCTTTACCAAATCACAACTTGCAAAACTCCCTAAGATAAGTTGATTAAGTCTTGATTCATCCTGGAGACATAGAAAAAGAAGATTGATTCTTTAAAGGTCAGAACTTCAAACTTAAAGAATTTAAAACATTTCATTTCAGAGTCTGTGAATCCATCAGACGAGAAATACTTTAATGTCGACATCGGGACATTTGTTTTGGACTCAGTCCTTTAGTTTTGCAGAGAATGCAAAATCACGACACATTGCATAACTGTAGGCTAAGCCGCTGCTTTAAGCCTTTGAGGCGCTGCATCTTATTGATGCGCTAACGTTACCTCGTCGAATGAATGAAAGTCCAAGTCACATTGCATTGTTGAACATACCACTCCTCTATTTTACGTCCATTGGCTCCACATGTCCAACATTTCTATACCAAGAACAGGTTGGACTCAAACCCGGGGGCCACCCACTCGGAGGACCGTAGCCTCCACACATGAGACGCACGCACTAACCACGAGGCCACCAGCGCCCGTAACATATATCTTTTGAAGTTCAGATTTAACCTTAAATGTAACAGCTTCGTGAGAGCTTCTGTGCCTGATTTTTTCACCGTTATCGTCCTAAAGCCAAACTTATTGTTGGCCTGATGATCCTTTGCTCTTTCCATCCCTCAGAAAATGAAGAGACTAGCACTCATTACTGCTTTCTGCAGAAGGCAAAATTTCATGAAGATGATTGAATCTGACACAAATAAAGACTTTATTTTCCTCTTTCAAGGCCACTTCACTCCATAAAACACTGGAAGTTAACAACCTGCAACAACACTGCACTCAAAGTCATCCTCACTCTTGAGTTCAGAGAAAACTTTTGGAAGTTGTGATGCAAATCCACGTCAGATTTAATAACGTTTCATTACAGTATTGATCGTGAGTGCAAATCATTTCTGAATTATGGGAACCAGAGAGTCATCATAAATTCATGGCAGGCATGCCGACGTCTTTCCTCTGCCTGAAGGAGTGAAAATGTGGTTCTTGTCTTTGCTTTTTTTCGTACAAACTGGAGATGCTCCGTCCAGCTGGACGACTCTGATGGCTCTGGTATGAGGACTGTCTTTCAGCAGGTCTTTCTTTTTTTTAAAGGGGAAGGAAAGTTGAAAGTCCTTCATCCTGGAAAGAACTTAATGGACACATTAGAGCCTTTACTTTGTCGTTTTGTGTTTTCATGGCTTTAATATTGAGAATACATGTCTTTAATAGTGGAAACAAGGGTGAAGATCTTGCCGCTGAGAGTTTATGGTAGTCCGGATTATTCTGTGTTTCCCCCCCACGTTTGAATCAAGAGTTGATGTGTGTGTTCGGCTGCAGCAGCTGGCTGTTCCCTCTCAGACTGACAGGCTCAAGCTCTCCCCTGCTGGGTTGAGGATGAAAGCAGATGCTCTCCTCCTTCTTCTGCTCCCGAACTGTTTTTCTCTCTTTTTCTCCTCATGCAGCCTCGTGTAACCAGAGTCCTCAGTTTTCACATGACGCCTGCAGGGTAGTTTGCACCCTGGAGTCATGTAGAAAGCAAAGACACACATCTGAACATGGACGGTTAGCTGGGTCAACACACATCTGAAGAAGACAGAAGCCCATGCATGTTGAAAATATGCATATTTAACTAAAATAAGAAACACTTAACAAAACAGGGTTCTCGCACACTTTTTAAATGTCAAATATTTCGCAAGTCAGACACTGAAAGAACGATTTTTCCTGGACCATCTCCCGACATCGACCCCCATCTCCCATCCAGACCACAATAATACAAAGACAAACCTCTGTGCGACTTAAAAATAAGAAACGGAAACTGACATTACACAAAAGTATGCAGTTTTTTTTTAAGTTGCTGCTGTGATCATGGACTCTTTTGTTCCCGTAAATCCTGCTTCCCATCATCGAGAATTATAATCTCCATGCTGCCATTTTCCAACGTTTACACTTTTACATTTGTTTTAAACGAAACAAGAAACTACCGAGAACTACAGCCAATGACACGATTAAAAGATGGCGTTATGGTGAGAAAGTTCACTTCTTGAAGTTCGTATCTTTTTTGCAGTTTAATGTTTTGTCCTCTTGGAAATCCAGCATTGTTTCGTTGTTGCAGGAACTTTAAAGCTGAATGAAAAGCAGCTCTTCATTCATATCTTTTATTTGCAGGTATAGTATGCTATGTGACTCTTTAAACATTTATATAGCTGATCAAATATGTCCCAACTAATAATATCGGTGACTAAATGACTTCCTAAAAAGTCAAATCCCTCTGGGCTTGTTGTTCTCAGCTCTGTGTTCACACTAACAGGACGGCGCTTTCTTCAGCTCGTTTATGTTTCACTCAGAGGCTCAAACATGTTTCATTCACGTCAATCCTTCCCTGTCCGACCGTTAGCTCTCCAACCACGTGGGGGAAGACAGAGAGAGATGACCCCGCCCACTCAGGGACGCTGTTAGGAGAGAACAGTTCAAGGAGAACAAACAGACTTAAGACGCGAGTCAACTTTGGGCTGCGTATCTGAGTGGAGATCAGTCGTAGAAACGGCCGCACTCGGTCTGAACACTGTGGGAGGCGTTGGGGAAGCGGTGCACCAGAGGGAAAGCTTTGTTTTGGTGCTAAAGTTCGACATCGAATGGTCAGACATCTAATCTGAACGTCGCATTTCTACCTTTAACAAAAGAAGCCAAACTTGTTCATTTATATCCAAAAAATTTTCATCAAGGAACGGGTAAATAAAACCATCAGGCTGAGTGGTCCTAAGTGTTTTCATGCCACCTCCTCAGGGTCTATAACAATGTTTTTTTCTTTAATTGGAAGATTAAATGTAGTTAATATGCTCCGCTGAGCTAACTGGGCAATCTATCTGAACCTTATCTTGATGTAGTGAAGGAAACAAACACCATAAAGTCTGTCTTCAAGTTCAGCCTCTGTGCTGTCCTGCTATGTTCGACAGGAATGTTGGTGACAGGTTTGTGTGCAGAAGTAAAATCTCCCCCCACACACACACTCACACACACACACACACACACACACACACACACACACACACACACACACACACACACACACACAGAGAGACACACAGCAGGAGACAGTCATACCTCCCACCTGGACACAGGGAGCAGAGCTGGAGAGGGCGAAGGGGCGGAGGAAATGGATGGGTCAATGGCTCCAGAGGGAGGGGGGAGGCGGTGGGAAAGCTCAGTGTCCTGCTGGGGGTTTAACAGGTCGGGGCAGTGGGTGGGGGCTGTCAGCTGGAGGTGTGAGGGAGGAGAAATGAAGGCAGAGGAGAGCTTGGACCTGCCAACATATTTCTTTATGATGAAAGTTTCATCAATGCAGCAGAATAATGTTTTTTGTTACATGAATTCTTCTAACTTTTCTCTAATCTCATCACGCCTACATTACCCACAATGCACCTCCATCCAAACAGGGACAGTTCAGTAAGAGCTTGAGGTGAGATATGAAGCTGAAGCTTAACCTACTTTTACAGCTTTTAGTTTACACCATCGATCTGAACAGCTCCTTTTGGAAACACAAAAGGCCGATTCAACCTCCTCCTCTCTCCTCCCCAAACATATGAAGACAAACTCTGAAGTGTAAAATTACTGGAGCTTTCTCTTTGAGTAAAAAGATGCCCCTGATGACCCACATGCCCTGAAATGTGACATTTTTAAAAAGTAAGTGAGTTATGCTGGAGCTTTGATAATTCAAGCATGCCTCTCTTCCTCGTGTTGGTGGCATGTCAGTGGATAGAAACCAGGGAGAGAGAGAGAGAGAGTGGGGAATGACATGCAGGAAAATGAGCCACAGGTCGGATTCAAACCCAGGCCACCCTCCTGGAGGACTACGGCCTCCGTACAAGGGGTGTGGCACTAACCACGAGGCTACCAGCGCCCTGCAATGCATGCTTTTTATCGACGAAAACTTTTGGAAATTGTATTTGAGACTTATAATGATTAGATGTCTGCTAAATGTCCTCTGTGTTTACAGAATGAGATAGTTACTCCGTATTTTATCCACTTTTTTGTCCAGCTGCCAGTTTTACTTCATGCCAAAATTCACAACTTTCTTCTGTTCGTAGTTAATTGTGCTTGCACTCTTAATTTATGTCATATATTTTGGACTAGATTACAAATCTGACCAGACACTCCTAGCCTCAGTGATGCCGACATATTTTACTGAGAGGGGGGTTGAACTGCAGAGAACAGAGAGCGAGCAGCAGTAGGTAACAAGTCCACAGCTGGTCTGTGAAGCTGAGACACTCCCTGATTGGAGAACACAAGTGTGAGAGGCACACTAATGCAATAATCCCTCTGGGCCTTTCTCTGGCTGAGTGTGTGTGTTTGTGTTTTTGAGCCTCGTCACACAGTGAAGTCTCATGTAGTGACATTTTAGGGAGTATCGGTGAGAGTCAGGGAGGGAGGTGAAGCCTTCAGTGGTCGAGCAGACTGGACTGATGGAGGAGAGGGATGTTTTTAGGAGGGTCGGGGTCATCTTGTTTTAATTGTCTGAGGAGTCTGGCCGCCTCGTTGGGACTGGAATGTGTGTGACCTCCTCTCTCTCTCTGGCTCTCTGTGACTCTCGCTCCGTCAGACGGTCCATCGGCTCGTGGGAAGATTCTCGGTCCAGACTGCAGAGTGTCGACATGGAGCCAAATATCACAAGAGCTCAGTCACAGTCTGTGCTCTTCTCACTCTCTCACAGCCCTCCCCCTCCTCTTTTTTTCTCTCGATTACATTTTTTTGCCCGACTCACTGACCCTTTGATACTCTGTGAACACACGATGTGGCTGTGCACATTTACTGACACTTTGCCTGTAAGGACAAAAAGCTCCCAGGGTGCACATCAAATTGTTTACATGTGTTTGCGTGTTTGTGTGAAACATTTTTCCCTTTTAGATTTATGTCGTTGAGCTCCTGCTGCTTTCTTCTCGGGTCATCAACAGTGTCAACTTAACCATTACATTTATACATGTTGCATAACTGCACCACACAAATGGAAATGTGGTTTCAGAGTTGTCTTCTGTATTATCACAGACACATTGGCAGATTTCATTCAGCCATAAAATCAAATACTTGAAAAGGGTAAACGACTCTTTAATGTCACAGATTTGTACATCAGAAGATCAAATTATAACGGCTCAAAAGTAAAGATACAAATCTAAACTTATGGAGCTTTAGAGCCTTGCAGAGGCACTGCCATTTTGCCCCCTACTCAAACAGAAGTGCTTCATTTAAAGACTTCATCGGGTTTCTCTTAAGAGCTGAATCAAACTTCAGCTTCTGCGATGGATTGGCCTGATTCAGATCCAGGGGAGCGTTTGCCCGTCAGTCCGCGCCGAGAGCTTCAAGCTTGGGGCTTCCTGCAGCTTATTGAGCGAGGCAGCGTAACAGCGTCCCAACCAGTCTACTTCAAACCATCCTGACGGCTTTAATGGAATGGAAACATTTGTCGGGTCACAGCAATGAAAGCCTGTCTTCACTCATCCTACGATGCAAATGACTTCCTCATGTTGTCTGTTTTTTATTAGACTTTTATCAGATCCACGTTAACACGGGCTTATGATATGAAACCAGCCGTACGTCCTCGTATTGCACACAAGCTCCCAATTTACACTTGCATACATGCACGATCACACATGTTCGCAATACTGTCCAGAGGACAATTTGACCAAAAAGGTAATCCATGATACATTAAACTTCTGTCAACATTGTTTAACCCTCCCTGACACACATGAACGCCGCATTAAAACCTTCGTGGACTTCACATAAAGCGAACGCCATGTGTGCACTCAGGCTCAAGTGCAGCGAGATTGGACGACTGTGCTTAATTGGTGAGGAAATGCTGCGTGGAGGTGTCGGCCTGATGGATGAGGAGAGAACTTACGTGACGTTCAGAGCCTCTCTCTCCACCACAATGAGGCTTTCACTCCGCGCTGCTCATTTTGAACTCTATCCTTGTTAAAACAGCCGCGACGCAGAGCCCCGTATTTGCTTTTAGAAGGTGGGACTTTCTGAGGGAGTGCCAGGGATCTCTTTTTTTAATTAAGTGGCCCCAGCAATATGAGAGTGTGTGTGTGAGTGTGTGTGTGTGTGTGTGTGTAACCTGAGGGGAGGCCCGTCTGTGACCTGCAGTGATAGCGGCGGTTTGTTTTCATTCTAAACTTGCCCCCACTGTTACTGGTTTTGCACCTTATTTGACCTCAGCTTGACCCGGGTTGTCACCTCTCTGTGACCCTCCGCTCAATGCCAGGGCCAAACTTTTTTTCTTTTTTCCGATGACACCTCTGTGTTTGCTTTTTCCTACAGCCACGTTGTCCCATTCACATTCATTTGGCGTCCTCCTTTCTCTCGACATCTAACTTTGGCCCCTTAGTCACCTTCCCGTCACACACGTTATTCACTCAAAGTACGGACACAACTTCTTTACTGAAGTAAAAGTAGAAGACAGGTTGGTTCACTTTATTTTGCCGTTGCCAAAAAGTTCTCGCCGATGGTGGCCGACATTTCATTAAACTTGACGATTCTTTTCTCCTCTCTGAAGTCATACCTTCTCTTGTTCCATTAGTATAGCAGCAACCTCTGGACTTGAAGCGTCTTCTTTTTCCTACTCAGCAGTTCTCATCTGTTGTAGGACTTCGGGAAATGCAAAGTACTGCAATCATCTTTTCCATGTTTAATTGTCCCATCTATTTAGGCTAGTATCTGGGAAGGCGAGGCCAAATACTGAGGATAAATAATGCGACTTAAATGTAGTAAAGCTGAAGTATAGTATTGATTTGAAACTGAATGAGTAGAAAGTTCAGATATTTGTTTTAAAATGTAAGAAGCTGTCAGAAAAATAAATACAGGAAGTACAGATACCTGAAAACTCTACTGTGATCAAGTATTTGTACTCACATCCCCAATAACACTGCTGCTCATGCACATGTTCCCTCTCTCTCTCTCTCTCTCTCCCTCTCTCTCTCTCTCTCTCTCTCTCTCTCTCACACACACACTCACGCACACACACACACACAAACACAAACACACTTACACTCTCTCTCTAAATCAAAGTGAATCATTGCACATTAGTCCTGACAGCTGCTATAAAAAGGGCCGCCCACTAAACACTGCAGTCCTCTCATTATATCATCTCTGACACACAGCAGGCGGGCAGCTCTCTGACTTCTGTCTCTCTCTCTTTGTCGTTGTTTTTATTTATCTGTCAGTTTGATTAAAAAAAAGGAAGACAAAGTGTGGGTGTCGCTCTTGAGTTAAGAGGTGGGGACATGTGCCGTGGTGAAGGGGAATCCCTCGCTCTCCGCTGTGGCTCCAGGGGGCAGGCCAGCTGAAGTGTTTGTTTATGTCTGTGGGCCGGAGGGGAGATTCGGTGGCCATGTTCAGCAGCGACATGAAAGGCTCCGAGCGCTCTAATGAGATGTAATTACCGCGTGTGTGTGTTTACGAGATTGCGAGGGAGCGAGGAGGAAAAGAGAATGAACAAGCATGGTTTCAAACCTCTCTGTGTTTACTCCCCGTCTTCGCAAATGTTGAAGTTTTTCAACGTGCGATCGTTTGCCTCGATGCGCTCCAAACCAGCGAGACCTCAAAGTATAGAGCTCTCAAACTTGTGACTGACACAGCCCGTCATGCTTGTTTAAATCCTTGAGATGTTCAGCAGCGGGCTGGTGTGACATGCTGCGAGGTGGGTTAACGTGGTCTCTCATGTGATGGACACGTCGGCTGGGAGGAACCAAAAATACATCGGAGATAAATTTAGAAAGTCAGAACAGAATAGATTTAAGAGAGGCGTGTGATTATGTTCTGGGAATTAGCTTCACTCTGTGTTTGACCTCTGACCAATGCAAGCCCGCTCTTTCACATCGACACGTTCTCTCCTTGTTGTCTAAGTACATGATGAAACAGGTGTGACGTCACACTTCGCTCTCCATCTAGTCATTGATATCTTCTACCTGTGTGCTCACAGCAGGTAGTTTATGATTTATGAGAGAAACAGTAACCAGCTGCTGCCGGAAATAAGCTGATGAGAGCTGACTGACCAAAAGGAGGGAATTAGGCATGAAACCAAGACATTTACCAAAACAGGCTACACAGCCTTGTAGGGAAGAGGGTTGTTCTCTCTCCACATGTCATTGTGATCAATGCCTTTTTAATTACATGCTATTATTGTAGTCATTGCTGCAAATCTGTAGTTTCTCTTTATGCGGTACAGCTTTTATTGTATTGTAAAAAAGCTTTTACGGCTTCAGTGCTTTCAAACAGTGACTTCACAGACTCTTCTTAGACTCTCATGACTTCCATACACTAGAAGACTTTTATGGACTGTAACGTCTGACACCATCTCACATCTAAAGACGATGCGTCTGCAACTCACAGAGCTTTTAGTCACGGACTATTTAGCAAAGACTGGGAATCTTCCAGGGTCACTTACTCCAGGACCCCCTTGAAAATGAGATGGTACATCTCAAGGGGCTATCCTTTACTAAATAAATTCAAATTTGACGACTTGATTCCTTTTCAGATTATTTCCCATCATGCACCTTGGTAACATCTTTACAACCACAACTTTTTAGCAGAAAACCAGAAAAGTTGAGAAGGAAAAATAAAAGGTGGACAGAAATTGCTGCAGTCCTCGAAATCCAGAAAATTATTATTCAGTTCATATCCCCGGTGTGGATGTCCCTGGTGAGTATGCTAGAGCTAGCTTGCCGCTACAATCTCTGTCCACCTGTTTTTGCTCCTGCAAAGGGGAGGACACGACAGATGCCTTCTTGCTCTCTGTGTAATGCCACCGGTCTCTCCTCCTTTTCCACAGTCCAGGAGAACCGCACGTTCCCTCCCTTCTTCGCCATGTTTAATAGTTTGCTTCCTGTTTCTTGCTGCAGAAACCGCTCTTATTGGTTGTTGAAAATGGTTACATCATTGAACAACACAATGTTTGATTTTATCGTAACGCCGAGAAGAGAAAAAGACTATCTTAAAACAGCTCCGATTGAGTTTTATGAACAAATTAAATCAAACGACGAGAACACGGGAGCGCACTCAAACTCTCGAAAAAATCATGATTTTATCCCAACCTCGGAAATGTGTCCGGGACTTTAAAAACGCCTGAAATGTCGTTTGGTGTAAGACTAGCATAAGTTACACCAGACTGTTGCTCCGTACATGGGTTGTGCACACTAACCACTAGGATACCGGAGCCCCTAGTTTTAGATTTCTTCTTCAAGACAACCAGCCAAGTGAGCAGCATACTGTCAGCATTGTTTCAGAAAAACATTTTTTTTTAAATGCGACGGTAAGCACAGCAATCCAGATGGATACAATTTACTTTAACAATTTGAATAAACATTTTTGAAGCAACCACATCAGCCGAGAGCATTTACCTTTAAGACGTGAGACATGGGTTCATCCCGTGACAAAGCTTGCCCCTAGCTGAGCTCATATCCTCCAGGTCTGCTGTCTGTCATGTCATAAAGGCGTGCGTGGGTCGACCATGACGAGCTCTTAAATGGCCTGGAACTGGAAATATGACTGTTTTTATTTACAGGCCATTTAGAGCTTTTCCACTGGCATTCACACTCTGACCAGAGAAAACACACGCTACGGCACAGCAAACACCAGCTTACGTGTACTGTCCGCCTCGGCACACTGAGAGCTCTCTCTGTGTGCATCACAGTGTGTGTGTGTGTGTGTGTGTGTCTGTGTGAGTGCACGGGCGCTGGCCACCCCTCAAAATAGCATGCGTACCTAATTACTGCTGCAAACACAGGTGTGGAAAGCCAGGCCTCCCTCCGCCCAAATCCGAAAGCCTCCGTCCAGCAACACAGCAGCCTGTGTGTTCCTGTTAGCGAGCACAGGAAGTCCAGCCTGTCTGCGTGTTTGTGTGGAAATGTGTGTGTGTGGAGAGTGCAGATGTGTGTCTTCATCTGTGTGAGCGGTTTAGAGTGTATGTGTGTGTACATTCAAAAGTGTGGGCCTGAATGTGTGTGAGAGAGTTTGTGTTTGTATATGAGCGAGTCCAGACCACACCTTTTGAAGTCAGCAGCGAGTGTGTTAGGGTTTGGGCACGGGCACACAGCCCCTGCTCTGGCTGGCTGGAAACCCTATACCCCACATCAATCAGACCTGCCACTCATACATTATTCATATCCCAGACACACACACGCTCAAACACACACTTTCTCATCCTTAGACGCTTAGTTTCTGCTCCTTTAAACCTCCAGTTGGCAGCAGAAGTAAAATAGCTACTACTAGTCAGAGGGTCTGCCTCCAACCTCAGAGTATGAAGGTGGGGATGTCACAACGTTATACTCTGCAGGCCCACATTTGAGTCTTGAAGTAGCCAATGAAGATTTTAAAATCAGTGCTTTTTCATGGACTTGAGTATCTAGATAAAAGTATCCTAGTTTCTGATATTTGCACATGTTCCTGTGATGTTTATTTTTTACAACACAAGCCGCAGCAACTTTGAAATCTGAGAAAAATGAGATCACATAAAGACTTGAATGGGTCAGCATTTCAACGTACTTTAAAACCAAAAGACAGATCTCAGTTTCTTTGTCGCTCCAGAGGTAAGATTCTCTCGTTGCCTCCGCCACGTTTGTTTTGCTGACACGTCACTTGGATGAGGTCGCGCCTGCGCAGGTATAGTCTGCAGCTGTCAGGATCCATGGTCAGGCGTATACATGCCACCGTTTCCTGTTTTCTTACGGGGTTCTCCGGATAGCAAGATCGAAGAGTCTTGTTTTCTCTTATCCCCGTTTCTGGGGATGTTTACGTGCACATACACAAAAACGGGATATTTTAAAAACCCATTAAAAACTGGGATCCTCAAGTTCATGTAAACACACTTTTGGTTTCAAAGAGGCAAACATTTCCCCAACTTGTTGATCAGACCCTCATATCGATTTATTCACCAGTCAAAAACATTTCAACTCTGACCTCCTGTGTTAAACCTGTACTTGTGCTCTTGTGCATAACATGATCATTCGCATGCAGTCATTTCATTTTAAATGGTCTCGATAGTCTAGCTCAGCTTTTTCTTAACTGTGTCATCATGTTACTTTTTTTATTCTTCGTTGGGTTATGTAAGGATGTCGCTGGTTTCCCAAAATTGCAGTGATCACTCTGGTGAGTGTATTGTTATGATCATAACCAGCATTAAAATCATGCAAACACGATGTTGCACAGAATAAACAAGAGTGATCCTTTCATGATGTGTTCAACTTGAGGGCCTAAATAAAGCACACGTTATATTTAAATATCCTAAAGCAAGGCATGCCTGTTTTTAGCCTCTGGAAAATGGATGGGCCTTTACCGAAAGCTATCTATCATCCTCCACCTCTGTCAGCTTCTCTCTCTCTCTCTCTCTCTCTCTCTCTCTCTCTCTCAGCCTCGCCTGGTATTGTCCCCACTCTCCAAGAAAACCCAAAATGAGCAGTTTCCAGTCCTCACTTTTCTCCTGACGTCCTCGTCACGTGTCCTGGCATTTTCAGACCACAGACCAGCTTCACCCTCCGTCTCTTTTGTCCTCAAGACGTCAGTGTGATGCTCGGGGGCAGATTGAACTCAAGCCTCGGAGGATAAGCTGTTATTTACCTCCTTGTGTGTTTCAAACTTCGACCAGAGGAAGACGGATGTAGAGTGAGACAGAAAAACGACTGAGCGGCATGAGAGGCAGACAGGAGCTGTGAGAAAGAGCTCAGTTTGACATGAGAATTAGCTTTTGTAAACATTTAGAGGAGTCAGTGTCAGGCTGCTGACACCCCGGGGTGTTACACTCCCGCATCTTCAGAGAAACAAGGTTGAATTAAAAGCACAAGACTTTTAATGGGTTCTGAGCATGCTGAGTGCAAACTGTTGACTCATGACATCTGTTTTTGCTGCCCTGAACAGAGCTGTGCTTACTGAAAATCTTGTTTATATTCATGTGAGCTCACTGTTGAATTATTGATAAGGGGAAAAGTGTGAGGTGGGTGAATGTTTTCATGCGTTTGTCACAGAGGAAGGGTGTTTCCTGCTTAAAAGCAGTGGATTCCCACTCTGCTGCTACGTCTGTCTGTGTCCTCTCTCTCTCTCTCTTTCTCTCTCTGCGCGTCTCTTTCGCTTTGAGTCTCAGCGCGATGAAGCAAAATGGAAAGTGACCCTTGGCAGGCGGCGACACATTAAACACAGTGGGTCACTGTCGGAGAGAAACATGCTGGCAGCTTTAACCTGAAACATGCTGGCAGGTTCTGCAAGCTGCATTTGTACTGTTTCACCAAAAAGTTGTTGAAGCTTTGGCTGAGTCACCCTGAGGTACGCCTAGAGGGGAAAGCCAGGGAGTTTCAGAGAAACAAAAATATCATTTCTGACAAACGAGGCCAGGCTCCATTTTTTTTAATAAATACGTTCAGGACACAGAAACAAAGGGCATTGTGGATCGAGGAGTTAGACCGGCTCTCATGACCGCTGCAGGAATGGTTTAACACTACAGTAGCTGGGAGGCCCGGTTAAGGGGAAGGGAATGCTGCGTTTGCATGTGTGTGTATGCATCCATATTGTGTGTGTGTGTGCGTGTGTGTGGGCTAGGGCAGGATATGAAGAAACCTCTGAGCAGCTCACTGGATATTTGCTCGCATTAACTTGGATCGTTTAGTTTAAACAGACACGGAGACGGGTTCAGGTTCAGTTCGCGCTTTGTGTGCTTCTGCGTCCGTGTGCACCTTTTTGATTATCAGAAAATATGAATAAGCAGTGAGTGGGTAATCATGTATGAGGAGCTTGTTGAGGAGGCCACCAGGGGTTTCTTGCAGAACCAGAATCCTTCCTGATGCTGCTCAAACCCCCAACCCGCCCACTCCTCTCTCTCTCTCTCCTCTGGGCAGTGCTGAAGCTAACTGTAGCTAACACACTCTCTCACAGGAAGCCAATAAGGCATCAGTGTCTTTCCAAAGACCCACACATGGTCCTGTATTAGACCGTTAGTGTGTTAAGACGGGTCCAATATGAGAACGGCGGCTCCCAGGTTGTTGTATATTTATTCACAGAGGAGAGACTCCAAGACTCATTCCTCGTTCATATTACTGGGCATTACTCCGAGTTATAAGGAGATTATGGCCGATGGAGCGCAGATTATGGACAGAAACCTGACCTATTGTGTTTCACAGAGCTCACTGTGAACAGAGGAGAACTTATTAACATGTTATCCGTGTCTCCCTCTTGTCTATTTTCACAACCGCCGCTTACGGGATCCTTTTCCCAGGAATGAGGGGGATTTTTGGAGTTTTGATCCTCGGGCTTCAGTTCTCTGAAAGTGATGGTGTCACTATTTAGATAGAACAATGTACTTACCACCTCTGAGAATGAAAACACACCCCACTAGAGTTATAACTGGGTGAAAGATCTCTGAAGAAATTAATATCTGGAGTAAAAAGGTCAGCTCGTAGTGTTCCTGCAAAAGAAACATTTCAGCACAAGGATTCTTCTTTGCTTCTTGACTCAAGTATTCTTTGTAAAATGTCAAAATCTAGTCTGCACATTCAGTTATTTTACGTTTGATGTCCGTGTGAATACACTGACAGCAGTTGCTGATTCTTTACATGTCTACAATTTTGCGCGGAGTGATGGACGTCCTCTGTTTAGCCTTGTTCACCTGTTGTTAGCTCGCTATTCTCAGAAATAAATGTTGTGAATTAGCCCGTGATGTGACCTCGCTGCATTCCCTGCTGACCCCATCCGTCTTCATTAAGCTTCAATTATTGGCTTACATTGTAATTGCCATGCCGCTCAGCATGCGTGAGAAATCCTGGCATGCTGACCGATGTTGCGACTCGGGCTGTAATTCACCAGCGCGGCCTCCTCACCCGGGTCCCTCCTGAACTCACCCGGGGTAGAGTGGAAAGGTGAAAGGGGCGGGCGGTGAGGGAGGGAAGCAGAGGTCACGGCTCCGGTGAGAAGCTCCTCGAGAGCCCACTCCCAGAATGCCGAGCTGGAGTCTGTCTCTGCCGGCCACGCTGAGAATCATGGGAAAGCATGATAGACAATTAATCACGGCCAATGAGGTGGAACCAGCGTGAGCTGACAGCGGTTATTGATGTGTTGTGTGAGCCGGAGAATTTATCAGACTTTTGTGAAGAGACTGTCCGTGATTCTCTCTGCATGAGAGCTGCTTGAGCACTGACATCATGACGACTCTCTGCACACTGCTCCTTAGTTACAGCACACAAAAAGACCAAACAAAGTGATGTCTAATGAAGTTAGAGCTGATTATTTTTGTCTGACAGCGACCATCTCGTCTTACTATGTGACCCTCAGTTACATCACTCTGATCCTGGTATCTGTTATCGTTCCTCTGCTCAGCTCCTTTTACAGCTCAGAGAAGGAGCAGAGAGAAAGTCCTGTTAGAATATCAAATCATTCAAAGCTCATTAAGAGGTTTTAAATAATGGCACGAGCATTTTGTGCAGTGCTGGGCGTTTGTACGTGTTGATAGTGTCACATGGCAATGTTAAACATCTTCTCCTTGTACAGAACTTAAAGTCCTTATGACCTGGAAATAAAGTTCTTTAAAGATGGAGAACAAAATAAGTAGTTAAAATGATGATCGTATTTTTGTGCACAGCTCAAAGTGCTTGTTCTTGTTCCCTCTCTGCTGTCACTCCTGCTACAATAGTCTTTTATCAGTGTGCATGCCTGCTAAGTGAAGACAGGTGTACATGTGTGCACGTGTGTCTAAAAAAGTCAGAAACAGAGAGAACCACTGTTTGAGACCCCTGTGCACGGTAAAAACACTCTGCGTGTGTGTGTAGCGTTGTGTTGCAGTGTTGAGTGGCGTGGAGAAGCCTGCAGCAGAAATCCAGAGTGCTGAAAGCAGAGCAGTGAGTTGTGACGGGTTTGCAGCTCATCTCTAACTGAGACTCTTGTGTCTTGTCTGTCTGAGCATTAGCACCTCTCCGTCTGCTCTGCTACACTCCACTTTGCAACAGACAGAACCGATGACAAGTCGCCTGCAGCAAAGCGTGTCGACACACATTCAACAATTACCTGTGAGCACACAGACGTCTTTGACTGCCTTTGTTTCACTGCTGAAGATACCTGCAGGACACTGTACACAAAGGGAAAACCAACCCACGCATATGACAATAAGTGGCATTGAAGGTAATGAACTGAACAATATAATATGCATCCTTTGTCTTACATTTCTTGATAATCTAAGGATTTGTATATAATCTGGTGTGCAATATAGGAAATACTTTTAATGCTCGACTTGCTCGAGATAGAGAGAGAACACTGCAGGAAGGAGCCACCAGTTAGTTTCGAACCTTGGCCACTCACTTCGAGGACAACAGCCTACGTACATGAGGCGCACAAACCAACCACTAGTCCACCGGCGCCCCATGCTCTATCAACTTTGGCGATGTAGTGTGAAATCCACATTCAGGCACTTCAGTTTTTGACTGAGGCTTCAACATTGCACATCACGTCACAGTGACAAGCGTTGAACAGCATGTCTGTTTAAAGTTGTGTCAGGAAAATGCATGCCTGTCAGGTGTTGATGGACACACCTGCATGTCCTATTGTTTGACAAAACGCCCTAAAAACCCAAAATGGAGACCACTGAAGTTTACATGAGACAAGATATGTAGACCGTACAGACTCCCATCTCTTTCACTTTCAGTCATGCTTTATGAGACATTTTGGAGGATGATTTGATTTGTCTTCCTGTGTGACATTTTCCAGTGAGTTCGGCGAAGCCCACAGCGTGCATTTTTCTGGGCAGCGACTGTATGTAGCTCGTTCAGTATCTGTTTTTACCGTGTGGAGTTTGCAATCCATGCGAGCTTCCGTTACAGCAGGTGAGTTCTCACCCTGCGGTTGACAAGTACAGACCCATGAGTAGCACTGCAAACCTCCGCTGGTCACAGGTTGTCTTTAATAGAGGATTCTTTTCAATCCAACCAACTCTCCATGAGATTAAAGGCGTACCACTGTTTTCTTTAAATGCAGGATTATGACCGCCTGAAAAGTGTCGCCGTGAGGCTGGTCTGCGTCTTTATGTATCTCAGCAAGCTTTGAGCGGCGAAGCGGCCGCTTGCATCCACAATGAATAGGGGACAATGTTCAGGTGGTGAGCAATATGGCGGCTGCACTTGCGGTAATGACGATGCATGTCTCAGCTTTTATACTCGTGTATTGGTTGCACAGGTATAGAGGAAGCAGACAACAGTTAAACGAAAAAACTGGTATAAAAAGTGCATCTTATACACCAGATTTTACAGTAAATTTCCTTTTATCTACGTTACTTCACAACCAGGATCCCCTTTAAGAGTCCCAGCCACCAGATTCGGGGTCCAAAGTCTGACTCTCTCAGCATACTCAAATCTATGACTGTCTTTTCCACCAGAGGGTATTATCATAGATGCTTTGTGTTCTGACCTTTTGGCTGCGGAGACAACAAACCGCTCTGAGGTGATCCGGTGTTTGAAAGGACGTAGTATTACAGTTTAAATCTGTGTCATGATGTAAGTAGCTTTCTTTGTGTGTTCATATTAAAGCACTTAAAGGACTGACTGTTTGTTTTACAGTAAAGACGGCTGACATTACAGGATCTTTGTGCTCACCGGCCTCACGCGTGACACACGTATGAAGTGTGTCCGGTGTGTTTGTTGCTCCCATGCGAGCCCACAGACGATGAATCATCCCGGCTTGATAGATTCTGGAGTGTGAGTGCCTGAGAATGCGTGTCAGCATGTGTGCTCAACACAAACCACCATCTGTCGTCTCTCTGTTACTCTCTCTGTCAGAGGGTTTAAGGTTGGTGGAGGTTATTTGGCGAATGACCCCCCCCTGTAGCTCCCCAAAGGCCCTCTTTGTCTCTTCACCTCTCTGCAGCCTGAGGTGAAGACGTGTGCGTTTAGTATGAGAAACAAAACATGGCCGACGTCTACCAGTTGTTGATGCATGTGCTCATTTTACCCTCACCGTGAAATTCAGGCTCCTGCAGGAGTGTAAAGGTTAGTATGACATACCGCCCTGACCCCCTCCCGGGTTAGAGGTCACACTCACATTTTTAAAGGGACAGTAGTTTGTTTGGTCGACTTCACTAACGTTGAAGGGACGCAGAGTTGAGACGAGTGTTAAACAACTTAAATCAAAAAAGATAGGTATATATATCTTTTTGCTGAAAGAATGACATGGTTGTGCATAACTCTGGTGAGATTATACATGATGCATGCCTTCTTACTGAAGGAGACTGAAGTCCCTGACACCCCAAGGAGATCGTTGGCCGTCGGTCCTAGTTGAGCCCCTTGAGCATACCGCTGTAGTATCCATGCTTTCACCCATAAGTGCGCTTTCTCCTTATGTGTCTCCTTTCAGACATTATTCTGGATTAGTAGGCTACCTATAATGTGAGTGGTGCGTGACAGCGGTGTGAAAATGGTCTTCTCGTATCATAACAACGGACTACCACCGCCTCACGCATGCAAACGTAGAGTACGTGGTGGTTGGCCGTCGACTGTAGTCTTTGCGGTGTGTTCTAGTGCAACTTTTTGGCCAAGACAGAAGGCGACGTGAGGCAACGCCACAGTCGGCCTTCGTCGCCACTAGTTCTTTGCCTGGTGTGTCTGCTAAGTGAATTGTAGTCTGCTAAGTGAATTGTAGGGCCTTAAGACCTCAGGGGGGTTAACTGCATTGCAATGAATGAAATTAAACCAAAAATAATTCAGGCTGTTACTGACAGAAGTAGCTGAAATTGGCACTAGAAAAACACAAAGTGGGGCAAAACTTCTGCTCAGAATGAGATAGTCTGGAACATATCTCATCCCCCCACCCAATGAAATCATGTGCCAGTATATCGTCCCATGGTCAGTCTCCCATATCAAATTAATCGCCTGGTTCCATTAATTTAGCATTTGTAACAGCGCTTGGCAACTCCTTAAACAGAGTCAAAGAAAGCTTGGCAGAGCGGCTACACAACCTGGCCAAACAAATCCATTCAGACCAGATAGAGAACGACACCATTTGTAGAGAGATTTCTCACAGCTGGTCAGAGACAGGTGTGTGTGTCCGTCGGTTTGAGTGAGTGATGTTACCAGCATGATCTCCAGCCAGAGGTCGGGGTCGTAAATCAGAGGAGGTAATCTCCATAGCGGTGAAGTTGGCTCCAGGGTCGCGAGGCTGGTATCATCCGTGAAGAGTTATGTTTCTCAACACTGGCAGTGGACTAACCTGCCTACATTCCCACATAAGACACACACACGGTCATGCACACATCAGACCATGCAGGAACTTGGAATCTAATGCGAAACGTTGTGTGAGATGGGGGCAGAGAGGGAATTCCTCACACAGGTGGGAGAGAAAAGAGATAGAGGTTCCCTTGAATTCTCTCCTTTTTAACGAGTCTGAGGTGTCGGGTAGAGATGAGCCGTAATGGATTGGTGATGTGTTATTAACCAGTCTTTTGAAGTATCATCCTCGACACATGCCTCAGGTCTGAAAAAGGAGGGTGAGTTCATGGCGGTGACGGCAGCCTTCCACCGAGCGGTGATTTGTGCTCGTGTCTGGTCAGATCGTGTTTGGAGGGATTCTCCCATCTCTTGTAAATCATCTCCAACAATCCTCCTTAAAAATGGAACAACATACCATTCTCTCTTTTGTCAATTTGTCTTCCACTTTCTCTCTCCCCGCCCTTATGTCTTTGCTCCGCTTCTCTCTTTTATTCTCTCAGTCGTACCCTATTTGGGATTGTTCTTTTTCCCCCCGTCTTGTCTGTCAGTGCGCCCTCCTCAGTCGGCCCCCGACTCACTGACAGACGGTTAGATCATGACAGTGAATCTTTCACAGAGTTCAGTGGCACACATTGGCCCTAAGCTCCACACTGAAGAGGTGACAAATAACACGAGTCTATTTACACCTTCAGCCACTGAGACCTGCAGCAGATCCTAGCTCTTTTGTCTCCAGTGGTCCTGCTGTAAAGACCGTCAGCCTTGACGTGTTGAGTGCAGTAGTACCACCCTTACAGTATAATACAAGACAGGATGTTCAATGCACTGAGGACAATGATAACCGAAACATTTTAAAGTCTCTATCGTCCATTTTCTGTCAAATGTAGAGCAAGCTTGTATGTGAAAATATTTTCCTAGTCTATTTCCTGAAAGGAAGATAACTATGAAGTCATTCTTTATGCTTAAACGTTTACTTATTGTGCAGGCTTTGCTTCAATGTCTCGTATGTTTTTTACCAATACATCTTGGATGTGTGATAGGGGCTTCTTCTGACTTTAATAATAATGCAGTGGTGACTATAACAGCTGTTAAAATGCATCATTGCAAGAGGCTCTGATGTCCAGTAAGAAGATTTGATAGGTTCCCAGCAGCCCAGTATGGGTAGCATGTCCTTTTGTTTTTAGATTAACCAGACAGCTAAACAAACAAGAATTTACAGCCAACAGTATCAGCCATATGAAAGAACGCATCTAGTCAAGTTTCAAACAAACCTAGTGGCTATGTTCGCTTGTAAAATTGATCAACTCAATCCTTCCTGGGTGACGTCACATTGTAAAGAGAAGTCAGGTTCATCATCTTTTTTTCAGCATGCTAATGACCCGCAGAGAGGCTTACATTTCTAGCTCTGTCCACCGGATAGTTTAGAACCGAAGAAGGTGAAACGTATTCAAGATCTTCAACCAGTCCAGTTGCCTTTGGATCAAGCTTCGAATTGACCTTGACCTGGATGACTGAGAACTCAACAGACATCTACTGTCCATGTTGCAATCACTGCTAGTATCATAAACATCTATGCAAGGCAGCTTGAGCTCTCCTTCTGTAGTTCTTGTGGTCTCTGTATCTTTGACCATCTATGACAAGTAGTTCCACGTTCCCAGAAAGTTCAAATAAACACAAGGGAGCTTCTGAGCCTATGCAACACCCTGCAAAAAAGACATCACTGTTAAACCAATGGCCTTTGCTCTTCTTTTTTTCATGCCTATTGCCTTCTTCCCCTACCACCCGTATTTTTTGCCTCTTTCCGCCCTCTCCCTGTCCTCTTTGGACTTTATTTATGTGCATCCCCCTTCTCCTCTCTGTGATGGATTTAGTGCTGCCATGCTCAATTTCACTGACTGGTCCATCCATCCCTGCAGCTCGGTGCTCTTCTTTATGGCCCTGCCTCCCCGGTGTGGTGCGCTGCAGAACTGGCTCCCCCTGAAACACGGGCCTGGGAGAAGAAAGGGCCTGCTGTGTGTGTGAGCAGGAAGCAGAGAGGAGGGGAGCAGAGAGCAACCTGGGTGTTCCATGAGAGTGGACCTCTTGGCTGTTTTACTTTCTAATTCCCCTCAGCTCAGAACAGCAGGGGGGAGAGAGAAGAGAAGGGGGGCCGAGGATGATGAGGGTGAAAGAATCATGTTTTCTGACTGAAGGGGAGAAGGCGGACGGGCTGAGGGAGCGTCTCTGTGTACATCAGTGAACGTTGATGGTTTTATCTCTGCTCTGAGCATGAATGCCTCAAAGGTGGTCAGTATGTTGGTGGAAAAATAATGCAAGAAAGAGACCAAGAGGGATTTTTCCAGTTTTTTATTGGATGTTTTTATTGCTACAAATGACACTATCACTGCTTATTTAGTAGCTGAAATCAGAAAACATGATGACAAGGCTAATACAAGTTGTGGTTATTTGTTATTAATCTTAGACAGCTTGAATAACCTGAATTCTGTAATACGCAAACCTATATTTAAAAGTTTTAAAGGTACCAAAGAGCAGCTTTTAAATCAGAATGCTAGCTGTGAATCATTAGAGACCACAACATGTTGGATTTCATGTCTAACACGGGCACAGATATGGTCCACCTTGGCTTGAGAAGTAATGGTTAGGCTGATAATCCTAATGTGAGTCCTTTAATGTGAAATGAACACACATATTTACGCACATCAAACATGCAGACACACACATAGCCCATGCTCGTGTCTGGATCCAATATCTCTGCCATTTAGTCATTAAGCTCCAAGTCTGGAACAGATTCACATGAAGGGCTGGGGTCCTCTTCTTCTCTCCTGGCCTCCTCCTGTCCTGTCGGGTGTGGCACTACTCCCCCACCCTGCCCTTTACCCCCTGATCCACCTCCCTGATGGCCACTACACACTGAGAACTAACCCTCCACAACCCCCAACACCCCCATCATCTGGTTCTGCTTGCCCATCCCACACCCTCCCCAAGGCCACAGGAAATAGCTGGAGAGTTTGTGGGCCTGTTTCCCTGGGGCTGGAATTAACAGGTGCACCAGAGTTTGTTTCAACTTTTCCCCATTACCACTGGATAATGGTAATAATAAACATGATACGGCCAGGTGGGGGCGCTGGCTGCGACTCTCACTTTGCTCTCAGGTTCTGATGCTTTCTTGTCTTTGAATTCTTTATCCATTGTAATTCTGGGACGACTTCATTTTGTGTCTTTGCGAGGGTTCCCTGCAAATCTTTTGGATTTTGTTGGATTTTAAAATGTATGTATGTATTGCGCATGGCGTATGAAACATGGACAAAGGCTTTGCGACATCACCAATTGGTTTTCTGCAGAGGTGTTATAAGAAGCCCAACGATGGTGGTCACCATATTGGAAATGCAAAGTCCAACTGACTTCTGGCCAATCCAGAACAGCTTTAGAGGTAGAGTTGAGGTGGGGGTATCTTGGTGCTGAAAAAGGCTAATTAAGCTCGTTATCTAGCTAGCATATTCCAAACAATGAACAAGAACAAAGCAGACAGTGCAAGGTTAGTGATGGGACTAAGCTAAAGGGAAGCCTAGCCTCCTGGCTAACAGGGACAACACACCCACCACTCAAATCAGCCATGCCCCTTTTTTACACAAATAAAGTAGCTAAAGCGACAAAATGTAAAAAGTAAACATGTTTATTTCTGCTTATAAAATTAACATTTTAATATGGGACCTAAATGGGTTTCCTTCTCTTTAAGAGCCAGTCTCAAGTGAACACAAAATTGGCACTTTGAATACGTTAAAGCACAAAACAGGACGTTGGTATTCGATTGCTTCTGTCACGTCTTCCTGTCACCCAAAGTAGCCTATTTCTGTGTACTACTTGCACAGTACAAAATACCCTTGAACGGAATAAACCAGAAAATTGCCCATAGTATCCCTCTTTTTTAGATAACCTAGTGAAAAGCCAAAACCTATTATGTGAAAGTGATCCTGTCCATGATACAGATGTTGCATGAGGTGTGACTGGGTGGCTAACACTGGAGATGTAAAGAGATATCTCTGTTTGCATCCAAGAGCCATTGATGATCTCAAACGTTTTAGTTTCCCAAAGCCCCTCTCTCTCTCTCTCTCCTCTAATCACAAGCCATTTTCCCCAGCTGCCATTACAGCAGGTAGATCTGCCATCTTGTTCTCGTGTTACCTCGGATCCCCCTTAAGTGAGTCATCAGATTGGATAATAGCAGGAGAGAGGCAGTTTAATGGCGTACAAGGTCGACTGGCAGGGTCAGAGGTGGGAAGTCAAATGCTGCCATAATCCTAGGCTCCAGGTTGGGTTCATAAATAAGAGCTCAGCAGCTGGAAGGGAGGGAGGGGGGTAATTGATTTGAAGGGAGGGGGCATCTTTCACCTGAAGAGGAAGTGGAGTTGACAACCGTCCAACTGGTTTGTAACCATTGTTGGATTTGCACCTCTGCTATTGCCACGGTGGATGGTAAAACCAGAGCATTGTAAAAGATTAGTGACAGATGTAGTGTGTTTAAACTAGAGGCTACAAGAAGTCTGTCTTTCTCTTTTAAAATTGTCACTTTTCTGTTTTGACGCAGACTGGAGCCCCATGGCGCTGATTGTTTGCAGAAGGCGACTGTAGCGTTCATTGTTAGCGCTCCGTTTCGTTTTACGTTGGCTGACAGTTTTATGAAACAGGTAACACGAGACTCAGTCCTGCTGGTGTGAGCACAGATGAGGTTTAGTGACTTTGAAACGACAGCAAAGAAACAATAGAAACAGGCTTTAGGTGTATGTGGAAAAGACTACACAATCAAAAGCAGGCTATTAGACGGAGTCGATGGAGGGAACAAAAGTTTGTGTGCGTTTGCAGCCACTTTAGCAACCAGCTAGCTCTTTAAGGTCTGACCTACTCGGATAAAGCAGTTTCTGTCTCATTGGCTGTTGGAGCCATAATGTAGTTATTGTCCTGGTGATGACTTATTACGTCTCACTTCTTCTCGTCCTCTCTTCAAGTCACATTTTTGCTTTTGTATTGGATTATTTTTGTGTCTTCTTTGCACAAACAGTCCATATTTATTTTGACTTTTTAGGATTTGTAAGCATTACAAGCCCACTTAAGCGAGGTATACACTACAAGATAATCGGCTTTCCTGTGGTGTGTTAAGAGTGATCTCCGATCTCCACGGAAGGAAGTCAGGCTGCCCTGATATCAAATAGTTCATATTGTTTCAAAGGCGGTGTTCACACAGCCAACTCTCATCTCATGAATAAGATGTCTAGGACATAAAACTATCTCATTGAGAAAAAACTCTTGCACACTCGCTCGCTAGGCATCACTGATTTTTTTAGAACAAAGTGTGAGAAAACTCAGAGGGACCGAAACGTGTCATAAATTGGTGATGCCGAGGAAGGGTAGTGTGCGGGAGTCTTTCTTTACAGATGGTAAATATTGAACTCGTTCCGTATCTAGGATCAGAGCTCCTGTTGTGTGACGGGAACCTGGAGGACAGCCGATCACGCACCCTACGAATTGTCAAATGTACTAAGAATAGCCTATTAGGAAGTGAGCTGACTGAAGAAGGACACACAACATCAAAAATGAAATCAATGTTTTAATCACCTCTAGATCGTGCCGTAAGATGTACGGCACATGTGCACGCCAGCTCCACGTTATTATCCATAGTTAAACTTTACTTTGTGAGTCTTCGGTTGTAAGTAGTGTTGAGAGCAGTCGTGTGACCAAAACAGCGCACCACACACTTAGAACAAAACGGTTTCATCTATGATTATTAGTCGTCATGTGTGGGGACTCTCACATTTCCAAACACTGTAAGATATTTAAAACCTTTTAGTGTGAGGAAGTCTCTGCAGCATTCTTCAGTCATAGTTGCCACATTGGTTCTCGTTGCCTAACACCACATTCATAACTCAATATGTTCAATCTCAGCGTTAGCTCTCAGACAACAAATGACGCACTGATAAGGTCACAGTCTTGCATTTGCTTTCATTGATAAACATGTTTTGATTGGCAGAACAATCTCACAGACTGAGACCTGCAGGATATCAGGAGCGAGCGAGTGACTGACTGTTTCCTGTATAGACGGGAAGTGAGGGCTTTTATGAGGGCAGTGCATTGATTTCCTAACATGCCAGGTCTGGGAGTGCAGAGAAAAGAGTGGCTTCCTGTTGAGAAGAATGCCACGCCAGTTATCTGACTCTCGACAATCTCACAACTGTTAGTGTGAGAGGTTGTGAAAGTCACCTTGGACTGGTGCCCTGTGGGCGGCTTTTTTTCATCGACCTGCAGCCAAAGGTAAGAAAGAGAGGCCGTTTGTTCAGTTCAGAGTCAAAGAAATAGTCCACTGTTGCTGCTTCACCTGCCAACCAGGACCTCAAGTAACAAGAGAATCAATTGGGAGAAATGAATTAGTGATTTATAACACTGACACATTTTGGCAAACAGGCTCCTTCAGGGGGCTTTACAGAGTCTGAAGGAGTTTGTTTTTCAAGCTGGATCCCGTTATTACATGTTTTGGGTTTTAATGCTTATAGGGTACCAAAGGTTTTGGAATTGCCCCAGCAGTAGGTAGCCAGCCTGCAGCTCAGAAGAGGGCGTGCTTGGCCCCTGCGGTCTTTGGTCATACATACTATGTTGTGTCCAAAGAGTTATCATCCAATTGACGGGGGAAAAGTTGCCAGAATGGGCTTAAATGTGCTGTGTTACTTTGGGGAGATTATAAAGGCAGTTGGATGTAAAACCTTTAGCATGGCTACAGTTTTCTTTTGCATTCTTGCTTCAGACTTTTCTTAATACATACGAGCCATTTAGCTTTTATTGATCGGACAGTTGAAGAGAGAGAAAGGAAGTGTAGGGTGACAGAGTGGTGTTAGACATGCATTAAAAGTAGTTTTTACATTTGCACTCCGAAAAAATCTCTATGGTTGCTCACACGTGTCCATCACAGCAGGAGAATGTCCCTGTCGGATGGACGTGGGGGGGGGGAGGGTCTCGGGAGGCAAAAAATGACTCAGAACCGGCACACCAAGAAACAGAGTCCGCTATACGACGCTATGATGACGTTCTTTGCCTAAATATCAATGCTTCCTGTAGTTAAACACATTCAAAATATCATCAAATGTTTCATTACGTGCACAGAGATCACACTGGTTGCCTGCATACATTATATGGTCGTGCACCGGTAACAGGATGTAAACATCAACACCCCCTCCCGCTTGCTCGCGAATGAATTTCCAACATGCGAAAGTCTGGGCATTTTAAGTAGTCAGTGATGACCAGTTGTTTGATAAAAACTTAAATTGTCTTGTGTTTTGTGTAAAATTGTACCAAAGCTGCATTTTTAAGCCAATCGTTTATTGCCAAAAGCTTTAGAAGTATTACACCTCATCAGGACGTCCTGTTCTAAGTTGTTTCCCCTGAGACCTTCGCTTTCCTTCTCTTCCTCCTCTTCCTCCGTCACCGCTCTCTTTACCTCATACTTCTCTCTCAACTCCTTCCCTCTTGTATCATTCTCTATTTCTTTACACCTCATATCCTCGCTTTGCTCATCTCCTTACCTTCCTCCCTTCCATCCCACTCCCCCTCGCTTCTTATCTGCGTACATCTTCCCCTCCCTCCATCTCTCTGTCTCTGCACCCATGATTCAGGGCTCGAACCTGTGTCCTCCTCCTCCTCCCCAACAGCACCTCTGTGTTAGCCGGTGGTCTCTCGCGAGGTCCCCGAAGGATTGATGGTATTCTCCTCCTGGATCTAACAGGCTGGAATAGACGGCTGACGCAATTTTCTCTATTACCCCGGGGAGGGAGGAAGACCAAAATAAGAAAATGGAGCCACTTGCTCACTTCACAGTACATGTATGCATATCTGCAAATAAGAACACCATGTGCATCATATGTTAGGCTTTGCTCCAGAAAGAGCAAATGTCTTAAAATAGTCCCTCTGTGCGTGGTGATGGGCTGTTTACGCTCTCTGAGCTCCTTTTGGCCCCCCTCTCTCCATCCCTCAGATCAGGGGTGAGGGGCCAGAGGTGAGAGGGGAGGTTGCGGGCTGCCTCTCAAGGAGGAGAGGAGCTGGTGTTGGAGGTCCCCTCGCCCAGCCCCTCAGTTTAGTCTGCAAGGAGAGGAGCCTCCTCCTCCTCCTCCTCCGCCTTCCCCTCCTCCTCCCGCACATCTGGCTGCCCCCTGAACGCTCATTTGGAGGGAAAACAAGAATGTTTTTATTTCCCAGGAGAGAAGAAGAACTCCAGAGTGAAACCACAGAGTTAAAACACAGAGAGGCATCCTGGGCCCTCACACAGCCTGATGCTGGGCTCTGATTGCGAGGAGATGGCTCTGATGGCTTTCTGCTTGCTCTCTTTTCTTTGTTCCTTGTCTGTGTTTTCTCTCATTTATTCATTCAACGGTAGACTATTTCATTACAGTGCAGTGAGACAACACTGGATAATGAATGTGGTCCTGGTTAATCATTGAAAAAGTCAACAATTGTTTCACATGTTGCAACGACTCTTATATATTTTCTGCCAAAACCACAATCTATCCCAAACACAAGGTTGAAGCATGCTAGCTCGCACTTTTCTGTTTATTTATTATTCAAGCATCCGCACAGATATCCTTTTCATGACCTTTGTTCAGTGTCAGTATGTCAAACAGCAATTTTAGATTCTCAAAGGCAGCACATTCAATTGCTCGGGAAATTTGGTAGCAGATAAAGAAGTGACACTTAATATATGTAGAGACGCAGCTGAACTTCAAGACGAACAATTCTCACATTTCCATTGAATAAGTTTTAGTTCTTATTAGGAAGGAAGGATCTACTAATACTAAAAAAAAGACCTAGACTCCATTGTTTGCTTTCTCCTTGACTCCAACAATTTCTTAAAGCACTGTAAACTTAAAAACAAACTCACTTGTTTGCAGCTGAACAGGTTTTTAAAAATCAAGCCTTAAAAAAAGTACTGACCCTATCAATGATGTTGATCATTACAAGCCACACCCCCAACATTTCTGTAACTTAGGAAAGTAAAACCCTCCGAGCAGAGACTTTTTTTGAGTGTCCTCAAAACTAAATTTAGACCCTCGTCCCTGCAGCGGAGATGCTTTTCAAAGTTCCACCAAAGGTTTCCTCGACTCTAGGGAAAGTTCTTGTAGTCCGCACGGCTGAAGACACAAAGATAGAAGTCATCATTTGTTATTTAAGTTTCCTTTCAAAAAGTGATTTGCTTTGTCACAGCTGCAGCCAAATGCAATCAAAAGCCAATTTCTTAAATTTACAAGCAGCTCGCCAACCGTCTCCCTCCCCCAGAAACGCGCTCGTCTGTTGAACCTCTCCGACGCTCACTCGGCACATGTACGCTCAACACACACTCATGCGTCCACAGCTGTGCTCTATTACAGCAATGTACAGTAGCCATCTCTCCACCCCTCGCCCCGAGCCCTCTCGGTGACTGTTATTGGAAATGTAGTGCTGCTACGGGAGCAAGCTCATGGCGGATTTATATGACACAGGTGCACGCTTTGGAAAGCACTCATGTACTGTTCGCTTGCGCGCGCACTCTCGCACACACACACACACTCACATACACACGTATATATGAGGAGGCACGCGAGTGGATCAGCCCGCAAAGACTAGATCTAATGTCAGCCACTTAATGTCTACACCACTCACAAGTCACAACACACTTCAGACTTCCACACACACACACACACACACACACACACACACACACACACACACACACACACACACACTCTCACGTATATGTCTGAACTGCTTAGAGCTGTATCTAAACCAGGCTGAAAGTCTCACCCAGCTCCTCTTGTTTCTGTCGACTGGTTAACCCCATCTGATTCTGATTTTTGACTTAGCGAATTGAATATGACAAAAATGTCTTTAATTTTAACTCAATATATTTTCCTCTTTGCCCTCGATGTCTAGATCGCTCCTTTTGTTCTGGGAATATGCCAGGCATTTCCTCTGCGCACTATCCCAGTTTTCCAATAAGAGGGGAGGCCGGAGGTATGTGCTGGGGCCGGCTGGGCTGCTTTCCTCTCTGGCGTTCCTCGATGGCCTAACAGAGGCAGGAATATTGGGGATACGGTTTCCCTCTGGAAAACAGACAAAGACATTCCAAGGAGGAACAGTTCGAGTGCTGAATCAGCAATAATGTCTGCTTAAAATTGTAGCCACGTAGTCTAAACTGTAGTACCTGTGGATCCCACTCGGTTTAAGGTTTTGTCTCAGCAAATGCACACTTAAAAGCACCCACAAAAGATTTAAAAAGTTCTCCATGTAACCCCAAACACGTCTATTTCTGTTGGAACAGCTCAATGTTTGAATAAATCTTCGCTCCAAGGGAATCACTGTTTAGACATAATTTGGATCTCAAGCTGAAAAATATGAAACCCTTGACCTAAAGAGATTACCGCTGTACACCCACATGTGGTAATGTAGTGTTGGACATGTGTATCTCGTCAGCCCATCCTCTATGATGTTCATCCCACTATATTGAAGAGCAGAGGGCAGGGAGGCTCCCCGCGTCCCACATGGAACTGATTTAGCCTGTTAGTGTCTATCGCCTCTTTAATGAACGAGCAGGTTGTGGGTTATGTGTGTGTGTATGTGTGCGTGTGTGTCACAGGGGCAGGGTTATGTTGCTTGAGGTTGTTTGAGGGTCTACATCTGGATTTGGAGACAGGAGTTGTGGGCAGGAATGTGTGTGTGCTTCTCAGATACAGCAGCAGCACAGTAATGTCCCTCACAGATTAGTGGTGAGATGAGTTGAGCAGCAGATTTCACAATGAATACACATAAAAACATAATGTACACATGTTCAGGGCCTGTCAAATCTCCCACCTATTTACTCCACTCCTGTTGCATCATGGGAGTTGAGTTAGGCTCATTGAGATGTATCCACACAACTGCACAAACACCTGTCATAGAAAATACTGAAAAAACCTCCATCAAACATACTGTATATCCCCTCTAAAGGCAGACCACGTCATTTTCTCTTTAACAGGGTAATGTCTGTGCATGATGCCAAGTGTTTCAGTCCGATGTTTCTCTGTTTCATCCTGAGGGAAAAAGTCACTTTCCTCCGAATGCTCTTTGAATGTTTCTACGAGGAGTGCAAAAAGTGGAGCCTCTGTGCATGGGGCTCACGCACTAACCGCTAGTTCTGTCACAAAAACATTCTTTTAAAACAAATCTGAAAGACTGAAAGAGAAGAAGAGAGAAACCTTGACGGAGTCGCCCTCAAGCTTTAATATTTAAATGAAATAGAAAAAAACAGCAGTGAGTCCCGTGCAAGTTACTGACATCACAGAGTCTGATGCACATTAGTTGCACAAAGGCCTCCAATCCAAACATGACTGATCATCTTTCTCCGAGCGCTCAGGTCTTTGGAGGTTATTTTGGTATGTAAAGAATTGCCCTGCCTCTGCATGGTGCCATGTTTGAACAATGGCGGTGGAAACAATGAACTAGTTTGTCTTGTTTTGGCTCAAGAACCAGAAACGACTTGAATACAGCGCATTAGTGTGAGTGATGTTTCCGCTTTGTGTTTCCACGCCTTTATTTTATATGTTGAGAGAAGAAATGCGCACCAAACTTAATGATGCACCTCCAAACGTCACCGTCATATAATACCTGTATATTCAAAGTTATAAACATCAGAGCATGGATAAAATGCAGCTATGTCAAGACAACAAGAATGAACCGACGCTGTGTGTTGTAACATGCTGCTAATAAATATCCCATGTAAAGTGATGAGTATTAATGCTGTTTATTTACGTTAGTTCAAAATGATACTCCTCCAATTATACGTCTACAAATCAACTGTGGAATCCACATCAGTGATGTTACTCGACCATTTGTTGCTGTCATCGTCAGTTCTGCAGGATAATTGTTTCAGCTGTCGGCTCTTCGTGCGGTCGTGCACAACAACGAGTGTTGATTCAGGAATGCAAAGTTATTTACCCCAGCCTTTTAACAGACAACCACACAGTTAGCTGCTAGCTGTTAGCTGTCACCACTCCTGTATGATGTCATCCCCGCAGGTGTTTTCAGCTCCTTTCAGACGGAGAACTGCAGATGCCTGTTTTGCATCATTTTCTAGAATAGCTCTGTGGGTGTGTACTTGAGTAAGAAACAGACAGAGGAGCATACTGTAGATGCTTATCGGTGTGGCCTAATCACTACCATGTGCTTTTACGGCCACTTTGTTTCATACATAGAGGCCGTTGGAATCCCAACAATTAGCCTCCCTTAAATTTTTACACATGGCCCCTCGTGTTCGTCACATAAACTGTCCCGCTGGAAGGAGACAGAGTCCAGTTCTGGACTATCAGTCTGTGTCG
Organism: Tautogolabrus adspersus; assembly: GCA_020745685.1. NCBI lineage: Eukaryota > Metazoa > Chordata > Actinopteri > Labriformes > Labridae > Tautogolabrus > Tautogolabrus adspersus. The sequence continues at coordinate 3,523,240 of CM036536.1, read as the reverse complement.
TTTTACAGCGCCAGGGGCTTTTACTGCCTCTGAGCTCGACCTGCTCTCTCCGGTGGTCCAAAAGCCTGGGAACCGGCCTCTCCGCTCAGACGGACATACACACTGAGGGGGAAAACATGTACTGGAGATCATATTTCCTTTGTTCAAAATGATCTCCTTTCATTTTTATTTTGGTAGAAGGCAGAGCTGCTGCTTGTGCGTTTCTGTTTAATTTGGCGTGGATTATTATTTTGCTTAATTGGATTTTAACGAGGTTTTAACTCAAGTATGTTAAGAAGCCGGTCTGGTTCTATACCACCCACCAGCAAGGTCCTCTCAAGGTTAACCCCGTCCAGATCTGCATCTTTCCTCCCCTCTTCCTCCTCTCTCCCCTCCTCCATAACTCTCTCTCTCTCTCTCTCTGGCTTTAAAGAGCTGAATACAGTCTTGCCAAAGCAGCTCGTTAAAGGTGTGTTAAATCGACAATTCACTTTTTCTACCTTAGTACTGTATAGGATTATTTTAATTCAGTGTTTTCCACTTCATAGTTTATACAAGGTATGAAATCAGCTCCACCTCAACTAGTGAAAGCATTTCATTTTAGCAAACGTGAAAGAAGAAATCTGTAAGATATCTACAGATATGATAAACTGACCCCTTCACCTGATGAGATGCAGACGTGAGGCTGTGAACATGAGTGCAAAGGAAGTTTGAATTTACAGTTAAAGCCAATAGTTTTAAGCTTTCAAATGTTTTATTTTGAAGGTCTATATCTGATACAGAGACAAAGATTTTAGTGAACATTTAAATTCTGTTCAGTTTTTCAGTTTTGTGAGGTTGATTTCAAACGTTACTTAGATTTTAGAGGGCGTTTTTTTAGGCGTCCTTGGGTCTAAATGGGTTAAGGAAACATGCTATGTTGAAGTGCTGGCTTCTCTGACAACAATGCAGCAGCCAGTTTGTCCTCCTTCTAACTTTAGATTCTGGTCCTGAATGGTCTGGATTTGTTTGGACCAGAGAAGGTAGGCGGTTTTAAGGCTCCCCCACACGGCCGTTTAGGACGCTCCTCTGTTTGCCGGGCAAACGGCAAACCAACAGATAACGCTCATTTTTCTAATAAGCTCCACGAGCAGAAACGTGGTCAAACTAGGACAAATATTGGACATGCTTTTGAAAAAAGGAGAGAGGTTAGAAGTGCAGAAAGATAAATACTGTATAGCACCTGTTCATCATCACCACTTAAGAGGCAACTGGATCCTTCTTTGAAGTTTGGGAAGTCGCTCTAAAAATGTCTTACAGCGACGAGAAAAAGAATATGTCTTAAAAACAGCCCAATGCTTGAAATCAACAAGGTCACAGTAGATTAACATTCTTGAACATTTTGTTTGTTCTAAAAGATTATCTGCATCTACTAGCTATGCAAGTTTTAGAGAGATTCAAGGTGGAAATGTGCCAGCAGCTTTGAGTTTCCATCCAAGATTAGTGAGTCTGGAAAAGTTGACTTTACATGACAACATGATCTTGACAGTGACAGGAGGCTGCATGTGGGCTGGAATGGAAAATCCTGTTCAAAGGTGATTTACAGCTAAATTTGAATACAGGTGAAAAATCTGATTAATACCAAGGAAACGTAGTCTTGGCTGTGGTGTGTAATAAACCCGCTTTACAACACGTTTAGTGTTTAATCACAGTTTACTGAAACATAAAGAACAATTGTTGTTGTTGCATAAGTGCTTCACTCAAGCTGCTGCCTCCCTCCGAGTCTAAACTGTTATCTTATCAAAACAAAGGATTCTTTGAATATCTAGATTCAGGGAAACACCCTGAGGCCAATTGTGTGTGTGTGGATGTGTGTGTGTGTGTGTGTGTGTGTGTGTGCGCGTGTGTGTGTGTGTGTGCGTGAGATAGGAAGGAAAATATTTCAAACTGAGTCTCGGCGAGTGTGCCTGTGAGGGAAACTCAAAACACTCATGTCGTTTGTTCTGTATCGCGCTCCCTGCCAACTGTCGCTAGCGTACAGAAGGTGCTTTTGTTTCTGCAGAACGTTTTTTTTTTGCATATTTACATCTATTAGCGTTTCATTTGAGAGAGGTCGTAGTTTGAACAATAATTTGTGGTGCAGAGACTGAAACTGAGAGTGGGTTTTATACTAAGAGAAAATGCATGAGAATATCTTCCCATATTACATCGCTTACATCACACTGGCTCTATTGTTCAGAGGCTACATGCAAAGGATTGTTTAACCCTCTACACACTGCTGCAGTCACTTTAGAGTTTTGTCTTTGTGTGTGCATGTTTGTAGTGAGCAGCGTGTGTGTGTGCAGGTGCATGATTGCATTACTCACAATGTTTATGCATGCTCATACAGCTGAAATGTTGGAATTGATGCCAAGGCCGTTAGCCAGCAGCAGATGAAATATTAAGCAGTTCCACTGATGTATGCAGCAAAACTGAGAGTTTGACACAAAGTTTTACTCGACCATGAAGAGGAAACAAAGAGGCTCCAGCATAACATGTACCTGTATACACATGGCTGAATGTGCTAAACACACAACAGCTCACATGTTAACTACCTACTGCGAACCTTTGCTTTTGCTGTTTCACTATAAAAATCACAATTTATAAAGTTTGAGCACGATCATCTGCTTCCCCCTATAAAAAGACCGAGCCACATGATCTATAATCTGGCTCCCAATCGTTCTCAATCATGAAAACATTAACCAAGAGAAAGAGATTCTTCAGTGAGTGATGTATGTCGATTGCAGACATCACCAGTGCAGGAACCAGTGTGCGTTAAGTACGTGGCGAGAAAATATTTAGATTGTGTAGCTCTTTAGAAATGTCCCCCTTTTCATTTATGTACCATCACAGACAAATGAATCCCTTTTTTAACCCTTAATCGTGATCTTTTCTCATGCATTTGTTGAAGTCGTCTAACCTTAACTACGCCATTACGGCCTCCAGGCTATTTCACTTTGATTATTATGTAGCCATGTGATTGAGAGCCAATCTGGACCTACAGTACCAGGGCAATGTAATAATAACTTTATTTCTCTAGGAACTACACGGTGCCAGACCCCCCCGGCCTGTTCGATGGCCACGTCTGGCCCTTGTATTTGAAACACAAGAACATCATGGTAGACTCTCAGTGATGATGGAGGGTACGAGCCCGACCGATTAATCGGCCAGCCGATACAAGCATATCCAGTGATTATCAGTATCGGCTCATTTTATGGCAGATATGCGTCGATATCACTCGATTTATTCAGCAGTCAAACAGCTTTTCATTTAGAGTTTCATTGCATTACACTAGCAGTTCTCTTTCACCAGCAGAGGGCGCTATATGGATTACAACAAGCATCATCACTCTCCAGAGTGTCAAGCAGTGATGCACGTACATGCACAGTTATGATCCAGTCGAGGGACCATCCTGTCTTCATGAGAAATATTTTCCACCAGTGTTTGATGACTGCATTTGAGGGATCAATTCTATAAATGTGTATATCTACATCTATCTATCTACAGATTGAACATAGATCCAAGAAAGATACCGGCCGATAAATCGGTATCAGATTTTTTTCCTCTCAAATATCGATACCGGCCCCGAGAAAGCACACCCTCTAAAAGACACTCCAGACGCTACGTTGAGTGTTTTTTATGTAGAGCCAATGAGGGGCTTTGGTGATGCGTCTGTATTTGATGCCTGGGGTTCAGAAAGTGTTGGACATTGTGCACAACACGTGTAAGATGACGTTCATAAGAGATTAAATTGAAGCATCACACTGTAATTGTTGTTCACTTAGACTACACTGAATACATCAAATACAAACAGATCCACATTTTGGAGTTGGATGCACAAAGAAAGTCATCCAAAACCTTAAAACAAAGAGGATTTTCTGTTCACTTTGTTACAAACAAACAGGTTGCTGTTCTTTCAGTCTGAGCCCCAACATGCTGCTCTCTCAGGAGGAAGTGGGCCGTCCTCCGAGATGAAGACTTCCTTTAGTGACTCCCTCTGCAGCTCCACAGGAAAGACTGGAGCAGAAGTGTAAGGGCAGAGTTAGTGCACCCTCAGGCACCATCGCTGGGATGGATCCATTTAGAGTTGTGGATGGTGGGGGGGGCAGAGATGGTGGGAAGGGATGTGTGGAATGAGAGAAGACTAAGGTGAGAGATAGATAAAGGGAAGGGAATTAAGAGGTGCAAAGGAGAGAGGGGGGGGAATATGTAATGACCCAGTGACCGGTCAAATGGAAAGTCAGGTTCACTACTCTTCTAAACAAACTTTGACCCTTAACATATCATAATTGCTGCCAGTCAGTTCATCTTATCCAATACAGGTGAGCTTCCAAATACAAGTTCTTCATGCATCTTCCAACACGTGATTAGTGAAATCTCCTTTCTGTGGTTTCTGCATCCAAAGATGTTTAACGGGATTGATTCCTGGATGTGTCTGAAGTACACTTATTAGCCTTCTACCTCATCCTTACATGTGATGTCACACTTTGTTTGACCTTGTTTTTCTGCTCACTGATTGTTAGTGGCAGGAGAAATTTCCGAATTACATATAAACCAATCAGTTCATTAATGTCATGCTAATAAGCTTTTTTATTTGTCATGGTTAATGACCTGATACTAGCCAAAGAAAGGCGTACAGTTAGCACACACTGGGTTTGTTGCAGTTCATGTTCAAAGAAGGCTCGTTTGAATTATTCCTCACACAAGAGGAAAAATAAAGTGATCTTAACTGGGTTTATAACCGAACTTCGTTTGCCATATGTGAAGAATTTGCAAAGGTCGGCAATGAACCAGTGAAAAGGGGCGATCTCCACCGCTGCTTTATTGTCCGTGTCCCCCTCTGGGTGTCTTGACTCTGGAACAATTTAGAACAACAGCCACAGGACTGCAGAGTCACCAATACAAACACAATCTCTCTCTCTCTCTCTGCCTCCCTCTATCTCTTTCTCTCACTCCCTCTCCCTCTCCCTCTTTCTCTCTCTGTTCCTCTCTGTATCTCCCCTTCCTCCCTACTATTCTCTCTCGCTCTCTCACTCTCTCTCTCCCCCTCCCTCTATCTCGCTCTCTCACTCTCTCTCTCTCTTTTACACATAGCCAGAGGGAGGCATCTGTTTCCTATGCTCAGCTGTAGAGGCACTACATTCAATACTCACACACACACACACACACACACACACACACACACACACACACACACACACTCTGCTGTTTACACTACTCCTGTCTTATCTGACACACTGGACACATGACAGGAACATCTGAAAACACAACACACCTCTGCTGAGCTGAGGGATGATGTGTGTATGTGTCTAACAATTATCCCTGTGTGTATTTGTGTGTGACAACGGGGCGACCATGTTGAATGTTTGGATGACACTTGGTGGTAATTGTTTGTCCTTTTCAGTGTCATTTGGCCTTCACTTTTTTGTGTTAATGTTGTGATGTTATCGCCTCAATATCAACAGGGAGGGATACCGCTCTCGTCTGATCTGTTCTCCCTCCTGCTGATAACGACACTGAGTGTGTGTGTGTGTGTGTGTACAGGATACACTCTGAGATAGTGGACTTGTGTTTATCGAGCTTTGTGCTCGTAGTGCACTGCACAGTTTAACTTATTAGTGGGTGTTTGGTGTCAAGTATGGATCAGTGTCACTTTAGTGTGAATTCATATTTGACAAGTAATTTAACAGCAACAACATGATGACAAAGTTTTGTTGTTTGGGTCATACCGGAGACGATAATACATTTATTGACTTTGACACAAGTTCAACTTAGCCAAATGTTGCAGCAGCACTGTGTAGATAAAGTCCTTAAAACATGAGGGCACTTTTTTTGTATTTGAAAGAAGTATCGCTCGATGCAGCCAGAGGAAGAAACCATAGGTTGTAGAAATGTGAGATCAGCTAAACCACTTTAAAGTAACGATTGACCGGAGACTGTAAATCATTTTTACTTTCCTTAAAAAGTTTAACTTTTGAGATGCTGGTTGGCCTAGCGGTTGTGTGTAGCACCCAATGTACGGAGGCTGTAGTCCTCATGCAGCGGCCATGGGTTCGAATCTGACCTCGGCCCTTTGCTGCATGTCATCCTATACTCTCTCTCCTCCCATCACTTCCTGTCTCCCTTCAGCTGTCCTGTGTCATAAAGGCAAAAAAGGCCCAAAAAACATCTTTAGAACTTTTAATATCAAATCATTGAAACGATTAAGAAACAAAATATAATCTCATGATCATGTATTTAAAACTCACACTAAGACACTAAGATATTAGGAAGAAGACAGAATAAAAGAATACAAACAAAGGAAGCAGCTGTCTAACTTTACAACCAAACTTTACATTTACAATGTAGTGAATCAATTTTGACTACAACTGATTTATTGTTTATCTTGACTGTAACTACCTGAGAGCTAATAAAACCACTTTAAATATCTCTTCACTACAACTTCAATCAGAATTCCTGCCAAAATCAACACATCAGTGATAACACTCATTCATCATGTAATAAATCATCGTCGTGAATCACAAACTGGTCAGAGAAAGACTGGAACAGCTCAGGTGTGTGTGTCACAGGTCTTACACGCCTGCAGAAATCTCCCGAACAACTCGGAGGAGATGCATGTGTGAACGCAAACAGCAACATTTTTCGCTCGGACTTCACTCAGAGTTTCTCCTGCCAGACTCCTAGTATTTTTTCCTCAGCAAGTCTGAGTGAGCTGATGTGAGAACGCAGCAGGATATTATCCGGAGAATTCACCTCGAGCCAATAGGAGGGGGGAGTGACGTATATTTACTGTTACTGCTGCACGGTGCATAGAGTGTCTTCACTCGACCGCCATAATCTCCGTGCACGTAATCAAACGGCTGCATTACGCTTTCTGTTCGTCAGTTTGTTGTTCTCCGCTCTTTTGTGGATGTTGTCAATCCATTGGACTACACATAGCCTTGATAAAAAGGCAAATATTCTCATTATAGCGTCGTGTTGCGGACTCTGTTGCTTCGTCTGCTACTTCCCCTCCTTTTTTAAGTCACGTCTTACCTCAGGAGACCCCCCCTCCCGTCTGACAGGGATAGTCTCCTGCTGTGAGGAGCATATGTGAACGGGAGAATCTCCGGCGCAGTCCCCCTGAAATTTTCTAGATATTTTCAGGAGTGCATATGTGAAAACGGCTGTAGTCTTGTTGAGGTGATGCTTTCTTCCTGGTATACAGTCTTCAGTGTTGATATTACCCGATGTGTGGCTCACTCATCTTTATGTTTGTGGTTACAAACGTACAATCAGCTTCACTCTCACTTGTTTGATGATTTCTGTAGAAGACACTAGAGAGTGATGTTTTATAGAAAGCAGAGGAGGAGGCTGGCAGCAGAAGCTGTGGCGTACAGCAGGAGATGGAAGATAACTGATTTGAACATAAAGTCCCACAGGAAACTTTGTGTGTGTGTGTGTCAGGAAAGAGAGAGAGTGTGTGTGTTTCATGGCTCCCTTCACTCCTGCTGCTGTGGTCAGATAACAGTCATGAATCAATAGTCCCACCACCGAGAGATAAAGAGGACGAAAGGGGGATTTTTATCTGTTTTTCAAATATTATTAAGTGTCCGTTTCATGTTCTGTGAAAATGATGAATGTTCAGTTTCCCAGCTGTCCCCGAAGACCCCGATCATCTCACAGACCCCTCCCCTCACTCTGTGTCACCCACAGCTTTATCAGTGTTGTCTCAGCATGGGAAACATGTTCATGTTAAACGACTCTGTGTCACACACACTTTTTTCATATTCAGTTTTTTTAACCTTAAAAAATCATCAACCGCAGGGAGAGAGTGCAGCGCCGAGGGAAAACTGTCCACATGTGCTGGTCATGGTTTAAGTTTGGTTAAATTATAAAAAAAGAAACAGCTCGACAGTGTTTCCCACACATAGATGAAACTCCACTGGGCCGCCCAGGTGTATTTAGAAGAAGAAGAAGATATACTTTATTAATCCGGCGAGGGGAAATTCAATTTACAACATTGACGACCAGCCAAGAATATTTTTTTGCCTTTTTTTATTTATTCATAAACAGTAAAATGCCACTCCGGACCTCACTGTGTGAGGGATAATTAATTAAATGACTCCCTCATTCGTCTGATTTTATTCAGAGTCCGTTGATGATTGTGTAAGTCTACTACAAACTACTGCGTCAAATGATTTCTGCCATCGAGTCCCCTCCAGACTTACTAATCAATCCAACATGGCCGTTGTTTTAGAGGGGAGCCCACAGAGGTCCTGTGTTTCCTTCACTTCCATAAAAACTCTCATAGCTTTTCTAAATGTGCGACAAAATGCTGTTAAAGTTTTCATGGGTGTCCGTGTGCACGCTGTTTCAACCTGAGGCACGAGTTACTCTTCCACCTGCAGCTGCAGGAGACTCGCGCTCTGCTGCGTGAGTCGTTCACACACATTCATATCTCTCACACACACCTGCTCGCGATTGTCCAATTTGTAAGCTGTTTAGAGGCCGCAGGGGAGCAGAGAAACCGTAAACAGGCTGATAGCATCTCATATGAGATCACTGTGGCCGGAACGTTATTCAGTGCAGAGAGACTGGTCCAGACACACGTGGACACACAGTGCTGCGCAGAGGAAAGCAGGCATTGTTCTGAGTGACAGACAGAAAGCAGTGGGGTTGTTTACGGGGTTTTACAGTGTAAGGGGAGTCTCGTTCTTGCAATGCCGCTTCTGGTTTCAGCCTCGAGGTCAGGGCTCGTGAGCTTCTGGGTCAAAGTCCAAACTTCACCCGTCGAGAAAGTCTGGAAATTCAATTCATGAGCACAGCTCAGATTGACACCTGAACAGTTTACTCACAGCCCCCTGACCGTCTTCCTCACTTCTGGTTTCTCACTTAAACCTTCTGCTTGGAGGAAACAGTTTGACTCTCTCTTCTCTTTAGTTTTTATTAAATGTCTGACTCTCTCCTCTCCGTCTCCTCGCTTGTTCTCTTTTGTTCGGCAAACAAAAACAAACATGGCTCATCGGTTCATCTCGTCCGTCTGATTCCAGTTTCCCATGATGTTATCAGATGTTTTCAGATGTCATGGAAAGACTAAAAATATTACAACTCCCACAGTTCAAACTGCATCTATCTCCTGCTATCAGACTTGTTGTTGTGGCCAATCACATTACACCATCACTGATAACCAAAAGTTTTCTTCCTGTGTTGTGTACGGTGTTATCTCCATTTTGCACATAATCAAAGCTCCACTTCCCTTGAAAGCAAAACACAACCACATTTCTTGAATCAAGGTTATAACTTTATTTATTTATTAATTCTTAAAGACTGATTTTTGGGCTTTTTACGCCTTTTTTAGAGACAGGACAGTGGATAGAGTCGAGTTTTAGGGAGAGAGTGAGCGGGGAATGACCTGCGGCAAAGGAGCCACAGGTCAGATTTGAACCCTGGCTGCCCTCTTTTTGAGGACTGAAGCCTCTGTACATGGGCCGCGCAAACTAACCACGAGGTCACCAGCGCCCTGTCACTAACCTCAAGTCGCTCCCACTGCTTCATCAGTGGTGTGTGAATGTGTATGAATGGATTAAATACTGATGGACCACTACCATCAGTGAGTGAATGTGTAGGTGTGACCGGCGGTGTAAAAGCACTTTGAGTAGTCAGAAGACTAGAAGAGCGCTATACAAGCTTGAGTCCATGTACTCCCTCACCCTGGAGGTATTTACCTCGATGCAGTTCGAGCCGTGGTACGACATCCTGCTGGCAGTTTGTGGTGCAACATGAGACATGTTTAAGTCAATCCAAACAGTCAGTGGGTCCTTTAAATCGCCTTCCTCCTCCTGCTCATGTTTGTTTTTCTTCCTTCCTTTTCAAAGAGGTCTAAATAAATAAAGAGCTTTTCTGGCCTGGCATCACTCGTCCATTTGCTATTGATACCCTCTCTCTGACAGCCCAGGGTGTGTGTGTGTAGTCTGTATAAGTGAGAGATATATGTGAGAGTTGTGGTATGTATACAGTATGTTAAGTAAAGTCCTGAATATCTGAGGTGACTATTTTAAACACCTCTCACATCCTCTGTAGCCCCCGTACGCTGCCTATTCATACCCCAGCTATGACAGATTAGCATGTAGCTGCTATATTTAACTTACTGTACTGCTATGTGTGTGTGTGTGTGTGTGTGTGTGTGTGTGTGTGTGTGTGTGTGTGTGTGTGTGTGTGTGTGTGTGTGTGTGTGTGTGTGTGTGTGTGTGTGTGTGTGTGTGTGTGTGTGTGTGTGTGTCTGTGTCTGTGTCTGTGTCTGTGTGTGTGTGTGTGTGTGTGTGTGTGTGTGTGTGTCTGTGTCTGTGTCTGTGTCTGTGTCTGTGTCTGTGTGTGTGTGTGTGTCTGTGTCTGTGTCTGTGTCTGTGTCTGTGTCTGTGTCTGTGTCTGTGTCTGTGTCTGTGTCTGTGTCTGTGTCTGTGTCTGTGTCTGTGTGTGTGTCTGTGTGTGTCTGTGTGTGTCTGTGTGTGTGTGTGTGTTCCTCTCCCGTCCCCCCTTTCCCCCAAAAAATGGAAACACACCCACAGCAAATGAGAGAGCTCCTTTGAGAAAAGTGTTTCTCATGTTCTCACGGTGTAAAAATGACGCTATCGCCGAGCTCAGAGAATCAGCAGCTCTGTCCACATTACACGGATCTGGACCCGACGTGTGTGTGTGTATATGTGTGTGTGTGTGTGCATGCATGGGCGATTGAGTTTGCAGTGTGTGTATCAGGGTTAAATAGTGAATGACAGTCTTTATGGGACCCCTTCCCTTCCTCTGGTGAAAACATGGAAAAATTGTTTACTGAGGACTCACTGTTCATCGAGCCAAAGGTCACAGCCGGGTTCAAGTGTGTGTCTGTGTGTGTTTGTGTGACTTTGTGGAGTTCCCCGTGCATGCGGCTATGTTTAGACGAACAAACACGCTGATAATATCAAAGTAATGGGTGCAGACTTGATGGACGGCATGAACATTAGTTTTAGGTTGACGAATGACTTTTTGTTTTGGTTTGCGACGGTTATATCTCTCTACATATTTATATGATCCGTGAGATATTATTGTGCTCGACTAAAGCAGGGTTTTTATTTTAAGCTTTAAGGCTGGGACTGTCATGTTTTAGTCCAAGGCATACAAATATTCTTTGCTTTTATCAGCGGAAACAGTCAGTATGTTTACATGATGGCCTGTGTGCACTAAAGCTGTTCTTTGTGCGTTCTCGTCCCGCACTCAGAGCCCAGAGCGCCGTCAGTGTCGCTGCACCCACTGCGCTCTCAGTTGATAAAAGGTTCAACTTTTCTACCACCGCGCTCATCAATGTCACTTCTTCCTGACCGACCAATTCAATATCAAGAAGGTTCAGGTGTCTAAGAGCCGCTTTAACAATCGGTGGAGGGGAAACTAATCTGAACTAATCTGACTCGTCTCTGACTCGAGGGAACATATTTTCATGTCCAGAGCTGCTGCTTATGCCAGGACACGATTCATTGAAAGTTTTCTTTGTGATATTTCCTTGATTCTAAGGAAATATTGAGCATACAGAGCCCAGGGAAGTGGAAGTTAACGTTCTGATCAATAAGCACCGGTGAGCAGCGCTCTGAAACTGAGGTCATAAGTGCAGCCAGCTCAAAACGTGCTGTGCTGTTAATGGACAAAGACTTCTGTTGTGTTAGTCTGACTAGAACTGGACTTTTTAAAATACCTGTAAACATGTTAGTCCAACTGGAATTGTACTAAATTGCATTTTCTCACATTTGGAATAAGAAAACTAGATGGTGATGATGGAGCTCTATTTACTCTTGCATCCCTACCTACACCTTAAACGGACCCAAACTGGCCTCGGGGTTTTAAGCATGCTCCACAGTTTCTGCACTGGACTCTAACCAGGAAGTCAAAAAGCAAAATGTGTTCAAAGAAGACAGAACAAAGTTTTCACTATGGCCAGTGCTTGAGTGAAAACCATGCATTTGTAGACAGAAGAGGAGACACTGTTTGTGATGTGAATGTACCGATGAGGAGTCGTACTCTTCCGTCAAAGAATCAATTCTCCTGTGGCGCTTGTATACCGGTACATCGACGGTGGTCCAATAAACAGCCCAACTGAGCTGTGACCACAGCTTGACTTCACTGCAAATTTAAATGTAATGAGTGGTTTGTTTGCAGATTTGCAGACGTTTCAAAAGTCCAAAATATCAGATGAAATAAATCAATAGAAGTCCAATAGGATTATTTAGTAATTAATGTTGCCTCTGACCTTTTTTAAAATGAAGCTATGTTAGCATTTGATCACAACAATCCAGTTACAAGGAAGAAAGGAGAGTTAAATTCCTGCAACGATCTGCCTCGCTTCTCATCCTTTCTGCAGAAACAAAGCCATATTGTTGCGGTTGAAAGCTCACGAGCTGAGAGATTCACGACGTTGACAGAAGCTCCTAAGCGTTCATCCTTTTCTCTTTGTTTTTCTAATCCCCCAACAAACAAGCCTATCAAGTACTTCTTGTGTGTGGTATTCAAATGAGAAGACTCCTTTTGTAGCTGCAACAAATTCTCATTGTTCTCCTTGAGTATGAATACGACGAGGCTCTGTGCACTCGCACACGTGTGTAGAGATATTCTGCTGGATTAGAGATCGGCTCAGGTTGGAGTCGGGCTGTGATGTACGAGGATTCATGGTGTTTGTACTGATGGAAACAATGACAGGTGGAGCCGTAGAAACAGAGCTCTGAGGAGTGTCAGTAAGGGACAAAGTTGACAGTGTTGTACAGTTATGTTAATGCAGTGGGCCTTCTTCTAGTTTTGTTTTGAAATGAATATCGTAATAACTCATCTCAACAGAGCTGTATAATAATGAGAAGTAATCTGCTCACTGCGCCCCGACCAGTGTGTCACTGAATACACAGTCTTACATTCAGAGCAACTTCTATCTGAGGAGTCATTACATTTACTGCTCATTCTTAAAGGAAGAATGTGCGAATTGTTTGATCCAGTAGATGTCGCCTTTGAGCACCAGCATGAAACCAAAACAAACTGCTGTTTGTTGACACCTCCGCTATTCTGAAGCCTCCGCTCTCCTCCAGCGACACACCTCCAACCCCTCTCCACTCACGTTCACACAAAGGAGTTATTAAATTGAACGCACCATAATTAGGCACGATTAAGAGCAAGAAGCGGACAAAATTGTCTTTGGCTCGAGCTGCAATTGCCTTTGGTCTGCATTGTAGTGTTAGCAGGCTAATGCTAGCACACTTTAGTTAGCTTGTAGCTTCATATTGAACATAAATTGACACAGAATGATCGTGATCTAAAGACACTTACGTGACATCCAAATAAGCAGTGAGTATGTTCTTCTTCTTTCCTGTAGTCCTTGACTAAAACAGCTTTATACACAAGGCCGTCCCGTCCATGTAAACATGATGTAAACACGGCTCCGACAACAACACAGCCAGCGGGACTCGAGCTTCTCACTCATTGTAGACAGTCATGACTCAGAAAGACATTTACACAGGAGAGACTTGATTTCATATATATTTATGCGTAAAATGTGGCTCCTTTAAGAAATGTTATTTATGTGGATCTTTAGAACAAAGTTTATGGTTGTGTTTTTTTAATTTGTCTCTCGTCAGACACAGTCTTGATTTAAAAGACTTTTGGGACCCTTCAGAAGCAGCGCTGTGTGAATAAAAAGTTCGAGACTCACTGACTGACTGAAATCTCCGTCATCTGTCAGACAGTGTGACCTCTGCCTGTTGTTGTCTGTGAGGAGCATCCTCTGAGGTTCACCACGCTGTGAGTCCCGGCCAGCAGAACATGGTCAGAGTGAAACAGACAACGCCGAGGTGCGGTCGTCTCTGCGTCATCGCCGACCATGTTACAGAAGAGTGTGTGTGTGTGTGTGTGTGTGTGTGTGTGTGTGTGTGTGTGTTCGGGTGAAGTCAGACTGTAAATATAGCCTTGTCTGTCTTCAGCTCCTCGTCCAGACAGTCTGTGTCTGACGAGGAAAAATCGTTGAAGTCTCTGACTTTTTTGGTCAAAGCACAACAAGAGAGAGGAGGGAGGGAGGGGGGTGTGTGGGGGTGAAGGGGAGGGCAGGGGAGGGGGTTTAATAATTTCAGACATCTCTAAAAATAGGGGTCTCAGTAAAAGAAAAAAAAAGGCAGTTCTGCTAAAAATCACAGCTCCACAGCAGCCATTTGGATGATGTGAGCTCCCTGAGGTGGAGCCTGGGAAAGTTAGCTGTGCTTGTCACTCCTTGTGTGAATGGTGTGAATATATGTGTGTAAGTGTAGACCCAAAGTGAATGATGGAGGTTCTTAGTTGTATTTTTTGCAGGATAAAGGTTGAATAGCTGGCTTTTTGTTGCGAACAGCGCGTGAGCACCTCTGAGTCCTGCCTGGTTGGCCCTGTGTCATCGTATTTGTTCCTGCTTCGTTTTGGTCTGGATCGTGGTTCTTGGTGCTGCCAAATATCCACCCCTGCCCTTTACTGACTCACTACATCCTCATGAGGGATTGTGGGAAGAAGGCAGAGAAATAAAAGAAAAGTTCAGTCCTTATATGAGAAGAGAACTCAGAGTCGAACATAACTAAGTTAAGTTACATAAAATATGTTGGAAAATAAAACTCCTTCGATGAAACTCGGGCACTCCAGGAATGTAAGCCCTCCAGTCTCCATTTCAGTGTCTTCAATGTCCAAGTCCGATCTGGACCCTCTGGCTGCTCGTTGAAAGGGTGTTGGCTCTCGTTGTGCTAAGCTGAGATTCATTAAAGTGTTATTTTTACCAGATGGTTTATCTGTACCGGTTTATAACGGGTGGCAGGACTTAGTCACTGAGCCTCAAAGTGAACGTCTCTGCAGGCGCCATCTGAGAATGAAGGGAGTTTGAGTGTTGTTAGAAACAGAGGCCAGAGCACAAGCTCAACAATGACTCCTGTGGGTAATGTCCGATAAAGCTGTTTAATGAGGATATGTTATCAAAAGACCCTACTCTGCACCGTATCCTTGGCCCAACCAAAGATCCGCGACGCTAAGGTATCGTTACGTCTAAGGGGGATTCTGATTTAACGGCTCTCAGTCATAATCCCACAGATGATAGCTTCGCACCACCACCTCAGTCAAGCACATCCACCTGCGGTTTAATGGATGCTGTGCTGAGTGTTAAAGATCCCCTTTATGCTCAATATAGACACATTTTTGTTGGTTTTCAAACTGTTTTGCGATGTGATACCCAACATCAATCCAAAGGCACAGACAGAGAGATGATCCAGCAGACGTGTGCTAAACTGTCTCAGCTCCTCTGCTGTGTCGCA
The DNA here is from genome assembly GCA_020745685.1 of Tautogolabrus adspersus. Taxonomy (NCBI): domain Eukaryota; kingdom Metazoa; phylum Chordata; class Actinopteri; order Labriformes; family Labridae; genus Tautogolabrus; species Tautogolabrus adspersus. The sequence continues at coordinate 3,507,938 of CM036536.1, read as the reverse complement.
ATGTTTACACTCACACGGTTTATGTGTCACTGTTGTGTTGGCACTGCCGTGGAGAAGTAATGTGATCTGCACTTTCACGAGATGCCACTTTGCACACTGGCTGAGCTACACACATCTTGTCAGAGGCCAGAGGGGTTGGTGCGGGGTGTGTGTGTGTGTGTGTGTGTGTGTGTGTGTGTGTGTGTGTGTGTGTGTGTGTGTCACAGTGAAGACGTTTAAAGAACAAAGGGATCCTTTGAGCGCAGAGTTTCACAGGAAACTGTCAGACATGTCTATTCTTCTCTAATCCCATGTTTGGGATTATCCTACACTGTTATGGAATGCTGTGCAACACACACACACACACACACACACACACACACACACACAGTGTTGTCAGCCTGTATCTACACACTCTGTTAGATCAGGTGACAAACATACCACCTGTCAAACGGCTGTGAATGTAAACTGTCTTTGTGATACAGGCGGTGTTAGTCCCGCCTCCTCCCTCAAGCAGCTCGCGAATTGATTGGCTTATGCTTCAAAAAGAAACACAAATGACAAGACCTCGCTTTTTTATCAACATATATATATATATATAAAATATTAGACTAAAGATTAGAGGAGATGAGAAATAGACGCTGTTATTACTTCAAACTTCAAATCCCTCAGGGGCATGATACCACAGAGAGACTGCCAGAAACCGAAGGTGATGAACTCATCGCAGAGAAATGTGGACGATGGTGAAAGACAACGCAGCTCTGTTCTTGCTGCTGGAGGATCAATCACTGCAACATGGATTAAACTCGGCTCACAATGAGACCTTAAAAAGGATACATGAGTTGTCTTTCTGATGACGACGGTTTATCAAAGTGTAAATAACCCTCTATGATCCTCAGACCAGATAATAGATGAAGTTCAATGGCACTTATCTTCTTGTTATATCTGTTCATTTGTCTTTTGCTATAGCACATGTTGGTGTCATTATTATATACCATCATCGGGTATTTGACGCAGGTCACGATCCAGCCTCCCTAATAAGGATTCAGGATTCAGGATGGGCGCTGCGCTTTTTCTCCATGCTGCTGCTTTGTGCTGCGAACGCTCTCTACTCATTGAAAACAACTTAAAACAGGAGCTCAGAAAAAAACGCTGGGTGGACACGGGGCCTTAATTTATATTCTGGGGGCCGGATGGGAAGCTTTGGGGGGCCGGATGTGGCACTCGGGCCGCCAGTTTATGACCACTGGTGTTGACTGTACTCTATCTTTTATTGAACTCTTCAATCACTGGCCAAGCATTAAGAACTGAAACGGGAGTTAGCGCTGAGATCTCTGTATAGAGGAAGTAACCCGTGACCTTCCTCATTCTCTGAATTGTTGTGATACTAACAAAAAACATTTAAAAAGCAGAATAGTGATGAATGTGAGGTTAAATATAGCCGTGTGTAAACATGAGTAACAGGAGGAGGTTATCTGTCCTCTCCGTGGTATCGGGTTTTGAGCGTATAGGTCATTCTGAAGTTGTAATTTCAATACTATTTGCCTAATCTCAGAACAAGATGGCTGCAGATGATTGTCAGTGTATCAGGGAAGTAGTGGCTGTGATGAATGTGGGTCCCGAAAGACCAGCTGATAACGCCATCGTATGACGTACATGAGCGAGACAAAGCCTGAGTCCAGATGTGACATCGTCGCTCAGTGGTTCTGAGCTCTGTGTATGTGTCTCGTATCACAGCTGTAAGTGCAGGTCATTAATCTCATTATCAGAGGTATGAGGCGGGGCGGGCAGGCAGGCAGGCGAGGGGCTGCGTCTGCTCTTATTCAAGGCTTCCCTCCAGCACCCCGCCAAAATAAGAGCACTTTTCTTCTTATTTTTCAGGCTTTAACATTCTTGTCTGGCAGCTGTGCGAGCATGTTGTGGAACAGAGCTGAGAACCTCTTGAGCTGGTAATGATCTGGAAAAGCCGGCTCTCTGCTCGAGCTCTGGAGGAGGGGGAAGACGTGAAGCTGCAGCTTCTCCGAAACTCATAGCGCTGAACTCTGTGAGAATATCGGTTAACTTTGAAGTTACTCGTACTGACTGAAGTGGTTTGAAGTGATTGTTGAAGTGTTGTAAACTGTAATTGTCTTCTAGACGTACGGTGAAGAAGAGAGGAATCAAAGATCTAGAAAAGTTCTGTTTATTGAAATGATCACAGGATCTGAATTGGTTACCTCCGTTTTTACTAGTGAAGGAATTTGATTGATTCCCTGAGTGTGCTTTGGATGAATGTAAACACAGCTTTGTCATATTTTTGCACATGTGGCTGAAGCAGACGGTGTGTGTATGTTGTGTGCATTTGTCCACACACAGCAGTCTAAGCACACGTGTGTGTGAAATTCACCCCGGGGTTAATGGCATTAGCAGGCTGTGATTGGGGCTGATGACTTTGTGCAGCCGTAATAGCAGCGCCATTAAGTGTTTACTGTGAGCCATTCCACATGTCAGCTGTAGTCAGGAGGCCGGAGACAGAGGGCCGAGGGGCTGCAGCAGCCTGGGACGCTCGGAGGGAGGGAGGGGGAGGAGATGCAGACGGGGGAGAGAGAGAGGAGGATCTCGGGGTCAGCTGGCTGCAGAGGAGGGAGGTCGAGTTTAGTCTGCCAGAAAACAGACACCTTCCTAAAGTGCCTTCAAACAAGACGCTCATTTATTCACTTCATTCATTCGCACATGCAGCGCTGCAGAATCAATACAAGCAGACACGAGTCTGAAAGAGTTCATGGCGTGTAGCAGCGTATCTGCAGCCGCGGTGGGTATCAGCGTGCTGAGAGTGCACCGTGTGTCCTACACAGCAGATTCTGAGTCAGCAGGCAGCCGTCGGTTTGTACCAGGGATTTTCCCGCAGCCTTCGTTTCTGCTCTATCAGTGCTCTCTCTGACTGAGGCATATGGAAATGATTAAACATAATACACTTTCAAAAAAAAAGAAGCCACAGCTGAAGACCGAAACCATGAAAACTCCTTCTGTTTTAAAGAGACACTTTCTATTTTCTCCACGATGATGCCTCCTCACGTTCGATGATTGTTGTTTTACTGTTTGATGTAATTATGAATTACAGAATTTAGTTTCCAGCTCTTTTTAAAGACACATGCTTTTATAGTAATTAAAGATATCTTCAAGTTTACAGACAAACATGTCACAGCAGGTTTCCTCGGTTGAGAGCAGTTTGACTGTGAGGCTCAAAGGCCCTTTAGGGTATTTAATTCTTATAGATCCAGGAGCTGGTGGTGCAGTGGTTGATGCGTGCGCCACATGTACGGAGGCTGTAGTCCTTCAAGCAGGCAGCCCGGGTTCAAATCTGACCTGTGGCTCCTTCCCTGCATGTTCCCCGCTCTCTCTCTCCTCTGTCCTGTCTCTCCAATTTTTTTTTTAATGATTCTTCATTGTATTTTTTAAAACAGGTTGATGTGTGCTTCATCTTTTTAAGATTCTCATGTCCTTCTCAGAAGGAAGGTTTTTTTTAATCATCTCATCCCCTCGATTGGTTTGTTTTCTTGAACCAGAAATGAAAACTTCCAAAGATATTAAAATTAAAAATGCACATTTTTCTTCTTCAGCTCGCACTGACAGATGAAATCTTCTGTTCATGATGTGTCCAATCTTGTATTAAAATCCTGCAAATTCAGCATAATCATCCCCGCTCGCTGATGTAATGAAACATTACAAATAAACGCTGTCAGGTCAAATGAATTTTCTGTCTCACATTTAAGCGGACGTCAGTGCTTCACTGACACATAAAGGTAGAAGAAAACAAAGTGAACAGAGAGGAAAAATCACACCCACACCTCAGATAAAGATCAAGAAAAACAACTGTTGATGTGAAACCAAAAATAAAAGCAAAAGAATAAAAAGCGTCGCACCTTGCCCATGAAAAGAATTAACCACAGCGAGGACGCCTCACAGATGAAGATGTTTTCCCAAACTGAACGAATCCCTCTTCCTGGAGATTGATTCAAGTAAACTAAGTTGAAATACAGCTTCCATCAGAACCTCAAGATTTCACAGACACTATTTGAATTTTTTTTTCAGTCTGTGAACAAAACCGAGTGTTTGAACTTTGCTCACCATGTTTTTCCCCTGTGTGTGTGTGTCAGAATATAACTCAGGTGAAGGGGGCTGTGGGTGGTTGCAGGGGTCAGTGTGCATCTCTTAGCTGGAGTCGAGTGGCGAGTGTGTGATGGGGGTCATCCTGTGGCCATGTGAACAGGAAGGTGTGGGTTCAGTGTGAAGGCCTGAACCTCTGAGCTGTTTATCAGATAGCTAATGAAGCAGAGCAGTCCTCAGGGAGAGGGGAGGAAGAAAGGGGAGTTTGGGAAGAAGATGAAAGTTTCATTCAGGAATATTTGCAGAAAGTCAAATGCTTGAAAGTCATCTTTAAACAGTATTAACCTGTCTCCCGTGATTTCCCCCTGACTTTAATTCCCATAACCCTGAGCTGCAAAATACACAACATATTATTTATCACATTTCCTGGTTCAGACTCAGCAGAGGCCATATCACTCAGCTCCTGCCGTAAACATTTTCTCTGGCTGCGAGAGAAGCCGAGCCGAGTTCCCAAATCCCGTCATCACAGCCATCCAGATTACTGCCGGCCTCGCATTCATCAGCCGGGGATCAGCGGGACGAGGGAGAGCTTCATTACAAGTCCAAATAATCAGCCAGTCAGTGGATCAAAACAGTATTACGGTGTAGATGTCAGTGTTTGATATTTCAGCGTTTACTGTGATAAATAATCCCGCTCACATCCAGGACGGGAAATACTTCAGGTGGCATTTTGTGAATCACCTTTGATTACATTCTCAGGATTTATGGTCTGTATTTAATGATTGGTAAATATTACAGCGTAATGTGTCAGGCTGTAACTTTTCATTACTTCAAAGTTTGTCTGCCTAATTGTTTGATTGTGAAAAAGGCAGAAATGATTACAAACCACGTCATTAAATGCTTGTTTTGTTTTTTCAAATGTCCAAACTATTCGGTTAATTATTAATTTCAAATTTAACAGATCAAAACAGGAACTCTTTAGACTTCAGAAGCTGGCATGCCATCATACTGCGTGTGTTTGCAAAGGCAGAACAAATTAGAGTCGCTGTATTGCAACACATTGTAGGGTAAATATATGTGAAATAACGTCACAGTTATTACTCATCATCAACAAGTCTAAACAAGTGTCAGCTTTCACGTTGCCTCGTCGGCTGATTTCATGCAAATCAAGTCGTTATTCCATTTCTGCCCACACGTCTGCCAACAGATCATCTTTAATCTTTCACTTCTAGTTCTTTAAAGACAAAAAAATCTACGAAACAAAACAAGGAAGTAGGTTTAAAAAATGAATGTGTCTCTGCGCTCATCTGAGGACAAATAAAACGTATATGAAGTCAGCAGTCTGGTGCTTTCATTAGACTTCCAATACACAAAGAAACAGATATTAATACATAAGAAATAAAAACATTTGTGAGGCTTGTATGTGTATAAATTAGGGCTCTCAAATAATTGCTGAAATTCAATAGGTAATTGTGATTAATCACATTTTAATTGCATCTTTAAAACTCCATTATTTCTCATTTAAAGACAAAGTTCTCAGGCTTTTATTTTGATTTTTTTTTACTGTCTTTAGCTGAGAGTACTTTACTTGCTGTGTGCTTTTATTTTGAAATAAAGTAAGGGCCTTCTGGTAGAGTGGAGGTTTCGGACATGAAGTTTAGCACAGAAACAGGAAGTGGTTAGGGATCCCAAACTGACGTCAAATAGTCCAAAGGTCAATGTGTGATGTCATAAGGTGGATATGACTTTGGACTCGTCGGCTGAGCTGTCTGAGAGTTTGTTAAAGATGCAGCAGTGTCCTTCTTTTCAACATAGCATGCGATTAATTGTGATGAACTATTTCATGCAGACAGCCCTAGTGTAAATCTCTGCGCTGTGTGCACAAAATCACGACAACTATCTTATCTTGTAAAAAAAAAAGAAAAATGGACGTAGCACATTTGATCGTTTCTAACAGGCAGTAAATGCACTGATCCAGTTTGTTTGACACTCACACTGAACGTGAACACAGCTTTTGATAGTTTACAAGAAAATTCAACAGACGCTCTGCAAGCGAATAAAAGAAAAGACATATAGACAAAAGCAATCTGTGAGATAATTCAATTCTCCGCACTTAAACGAGCACAAAATGTGGAAACGATTCAGGCGTCTCTCCGGCAGTGGAAACATGCTTCGATTCGTTTGTTTGGCCGTCACTCATACAGCGAGGTGCTATTATTGGCTCGTGTAGCCGTGTGAGAATCTGGTGTGTTCATCAGGGGCCACGGGGTGAGAGGTCAGGCTCAGGGGAGCCATCAGCGCTGAGCGGTCAGGTGACCCAGAACGATCCTGAGATAGGACGGCCTCGCCTCCCCGAGGAGGAGCATTCCATCACTGCTGGAGTGTGTGTTTAATGTGTGTGTGTGTGTGTGTGTGTGTGTGTGTGTGTGTGTCAGAGGCATGAGCTTATACCACATCCAGTACTTTAACGCACAAGTATGAAACAACAGAACGTTTTAAAGTGTGATTTTTTTAATTATTTTTTTACGATAAATCATGAAGCCCTTTGAGAGATGCAAAAAAAAATCCAGATCTCGATTCTTGCAAACATGCGATCTCATTTCTAAATGGCGGCGATTCACTTACTCGTATTTCTCTCTGCTTTCAGATCAATTCACGTTCACTTGTTTGCTTCACCACTATCCCAGTTTCTTTATCAGTCACACTCACACAGCGTAAAGCAAAACACACATTTGATTCACTGATCAGGCCAAAGACTACAGCCTCTCATTCTGCCTGGTTTACTCTAAAATAAGAAAGGGAAAGAGATGTACTTTCAGGAGACTTTTCAGTTGAAGTCCATATTTTTAAAGTCTTATTGTTGTCTGTTAAAAAAGCTCTAGACAGCACGTGATTTTATTTGAGAGCAAAAATGTTTTTGTTGAAAAAATCAGAATCGTGATGTCAACACACGTGGAGAGAAATCGTGATTCACGTTTTAACAAGAATCGTGCAGCCCTAATCTTTCAGGACCAAAATATTCCAGCCACATCCATCAGACACTTTTAATTCCTGGCCTGCCTTCCTGCACAAAAAGTCCCCCCTATAAACAAGAAAGTCCAGAGGATAGATTCAATAAACGCATTCCTGCTGTTCCCTCGTGAGGACATTCCTTCACATCACCCAAACATGAAAATGAATCTTCATTCTTTTCTGCTCTCTGTGTCTGAGGGACATATTGCCGATAAAACTTAAATAAATATTCATCCTCTGACCCTCTGTTTGGTCTCGCTCTAAGGACACATTTCCGCCCCCCGTTCTTACCTCCTTCATGAAAAGTATCACAAAGACGATTTTTACAGATTGACATACACTTCAATGCTCATGCGTGACTCTCACAGCTTTTATTCTGATAGTCTGATGACAACGATTTTGTCGGGGGCGTTTTAAAACAGTTTAAAAATGGCACCAAACGTATCTGCAGCACAAGTTTGTATGCTGCTCTTGATCATTTGTAAGTCGTGTCCGTAGTTTGGATTTTACATAAACAGCATAAATAAAGTATACAGCTCTCAGTGTCTTAGACAATAGTCTGTGCACAACACAGTTTTTGCAGCACATACTTTATTTGAATGAAGTGTAACAAACTTTCGAGCTTCCAGGAGCTTCTGCTGAAAAGTGTGTGTGTGAGAGAGAGAGAGAGAGAGAGAGAGAGAGAGAGAGAGAGAGAATTACTCGAGCACACACACACACACGAGTAATTATGCAGAGAGAACACAGAATCGGCTAAATGTGTAAAAAAGGGAGACAGCCAGACTCTGATCCATCCAGCTGTATCACATAAAACATCCTGATGGAGCTGGATGGAAGAAAAAAAAGAAGCACATCCAATGTTTGAAAAACATCCAAGTAGAGCAAATCAACGGTGCTGAGGTTCTCCTCAGAGAGAGAGAGAGAGAGAGAGAGAGAGTTGAAGTCGCATGAGTAAAGGAAACCAGCTCTGACATTGTCAAGCTTTGTTTGCTGCAGAGGAGAGATAGAAGCTGATCACACATATGAGAGACTGGAGCAGAACTAGTGGTGAAGTGTTTGGTTAAGAAGTCGTTTTCATGCAATAAACTTATTCTTGCATGTTCATTGATTAGTTGTTGATGCAGTCAGAAATGTCTACTTTGGCATTCATTTATTTTGAAAAACCTTTTCTGTAACACGTCCTTTCTGAAATATAGTCAACTGATGCATCTTTTAAACAGGTTGTCGTCTTAGTGACTGTTTTTGGACTGGCGTTAGGACGTACTGACTTTGTGTCTGCAGAAATGTTTCATGGTTTTGATTCATGGAAGAAGAGCTAGGCAGAAAACTCGAGCAGAACCAGACTCATTGGTGGACGGCCATCTGCCACGACGGCTCGGTCAGAGAGAGAGAGAGAGAGAGAGAGACCTAGAAAAAGAGGGAGTTAGGTAGAGTGACAGGAAGACATTCAGACACCAAGCCCACAACAATAAAATCTATCATCATAATTAACACTTACAAAAGCAATCACAATTATAATAACGATCATAATAATTACTATAATAATGACAAATGAAAGTAGTTATTACAGTAGGAGTCAAGCACGTCCGCAGCAGCAGGTATTTGCAACATAAAACAGGAACCTGTGACACGAGGGAGAAGAGGGTATCAAACCCCCCCTGCTGTCTAAGCCTGTAGCAGATGAACTCGGGACTGGTCCAAGCCTTAGCCAGCCCTGACTAACCTACTCGTAACTAAAGAAGGTGGCTGGCTCTCTGGACTCTGATTGGTAGATGATTTCTTAGAAGAAGGGTTTGATTACTGAAGGCTCTACCTCCCATACTACATTTAGAGACTTGAGGTACCACAAGCAGGCCTGCGAGGTCGCACAAGCAGGTCAGGGAGCGTAATGTTTAACTGTTAGCTCTTTAAGATTCGATGACAGTGGTGACTGACCATTAAAAGCTTTGCTAGTGAGAAGGATTTCAAATGATGTTCTGGATGTTACAGAGAGCTCGTACAGGAAAGCTAATATAGGAGAAACAAAGCTCCTTTCCTGGTTCTAGTCAGTACACACGCAGCTGCATTTTAGTCCAGCTTGCAATTCTTAAGGGACCTGTTAGCGCAACTTAACAATAAATTGGAAATGGAATCATGAAATAAAACTTGTGTCCTGATTTCATTTGTGAGATTATGTACAAGTGAGCATTTTCCTGTGTTTCTGTTGGTCCTCGTTTCCCCAGCGACTCCCTCCTAATCAGGCTAGACTTGCCGGAGGTCAGCAGCTCTGACCTGTTGGCTCTTGTTCGCCATAAATATTATGAAACCACGCACAGACGCCCTCGTTGCCTGTTTAATATAGTGCTGGGTCCATTAAGAGACTCAGAATATCAGCTTTCACTGGGGTATAGAGGCTAATAATAATACTGCCTGCGCTGTGCAGTTGGAAATAGTGAACATTTGTCGGAGCTGGTCGCTGTTTAACTTCCTCTTAACCATTTTAAGCTGTTTGACCATGACAATTGTGTGCAAATCTCTTAGCATGTATAGGTGCTTGTGTGTTTATAGCCACGTGAGCGTTTTTGCGTGTGCCAGCAGCAAAGTGGACCTTTGGGAGTGCTCTGTCCTTCTTTCCCACGGTATCCGTCCCATGAGCCCCTTGCGGTGACGTCAGGACAGAGGTACAGGCGAGTGCCCCGCTCAGAGGTCGCGGGTTCACTTCCTGTCTGTCAGGACCGAGCTCGGCAGCGTCGAGTGCAGAGCGCTGAACTGTCTCTATGATCTGTCTGTGGTTTAACCTCTCTGTCGCCGTCTCTCTGTGTCTTTCAGGCCATGTGGCTGATGCTGCAACAGGAGGAGCCAGAGGATTTCGTCATAGCGACAGGGGAGGTGCACAGCGTGAGGGAGTTTGTGGAGAAGGCCTTCATACATGTGGGGAAGACCATCGTGTGAGTGCAATTCAACACAAAGAAGCACATTAACAATTCATGCAAATACATCTACTTGCAGCCTGTTGTAACAAAACCAAAATAATCAATTTAAACACAAGTCCCGCCTCTGACAAAGGCAAATACCCAATCACAGTTCAGGATTTTATGGTGGTCAATCAGCATTCTAAGGGGGCCTCTGTTTAAAGAAGCTAATTGTTGTTGAAAAATGCCACATCTTAGCCCCCTCCTTCGTCTCACCTCACATTCAAAACGAACTACAAAAGAAACCATCAGGGAAAGAGAGAAACAAAACAGCTGAACCTTCCAGCAGCTGTGGGGGAAAATGTTCCTTCTTCCTTCCTGCTAAGATTTGTGTCTCTCCAGGTGGGAAGGAAAGGATGAGCAGGAGGTTGGTCGCTGTCAGGAGACCGGGGTGGTCCACGTGAAGGTTGACCCAAAATACTTCCGTCCGACTGAAGTGGTAAGTCAGCTTTCTTCCTGTGTTTCCCACCACCACACTTAAGACACATACACTGCTTGTTTGAGTCGACTTCACAAAGTAGCCTGACAAACACACAGATTTGCTTTTGCATTTCTTTCACTCGTAGATGCATGTTTGTCATAAACTGCAGACAGGGAACATCTGTCATTGTAAGAAATTCCTTTTTGGTCTTGTAAGGATTTTCAGTGTGCATGCAGCCCCAGCCTCAGGAAAGTGTAATAGAAGAAAAGTACAAACGTATTCAGGAAGGTCGAGGATTCAATCCCCAGCTCCTGCAGCCACATGTCCGATGTGTCCTTGGGCAAGTCACTTAACCCCAAGTTGCTCCCGCTGCTTCCTCGGGGGCGTATACATGTGTATGAAAGGGATAGCTAATACTGATGGACACTTTCCATAGCAGCCTCTACCGTCAGTGTGTGAATGCGTAGGTGTGACCTGCGGTGTAAAAGTGCTTTGAGAGGTCAGAAGACGAGAAAAGCGCTTTACGAGCTCAAGTCTATTTACTGTTTATCAAAGGATTCCTTCTGTGCCTGAAATGTTGATCTATTAAGAGTTCCAGCTCGACTTTGCAAACGCTAACCACTTTTTTTCTGGAGTATTTGTTTCACTTTATTTCTGATTTCCTGCTTTTAATGACGTTCAGAAGAGAGGACTGTAGACCATATCTACAAAGTTCACTTACTGAAACTACTGTACGTAAATTACATGCATTTCATGAAGTACTACATGTAGCATGTTTCTCTGCATGTATCTGATCGCCGGTCATTGTGTCGGGGTCCATACACTTATCAGCCATAAGGGGGTCCTGCTGACAGCCTCAGACTGCTTATTGTATGCTTTAAACAGCTGGAAACGAGCCAGTCTGCCTCTTTAAGACTAACTGCATCCTGCCTGTTGGGCTGAATGGGTGCTAATATCCAGACAAACAATCTTAAAAGCTTTTAAATATGGGGGTGTGTTCAATAAGCTAACTCAGAAGTGTGCTGAAAGAGCTCTCCTGCTCGCGCTGGACACAGATTTGTCTTCTTTTTGATTAATTTGTGTGTGGAAGAATGTGCCCATACCCATGTTTGTAAGAGCCGTGGTCATCCAAACTCAAAACTAAGCCATCATATTATCCCTCCACCTCTCTGGAGGTGTGAAGTGTCTCTGATATTCAGGAGGTCTTTCTCTCATCGCAGTGGCCCGGGGATATTGTGGCTGCTCCCCAGGGGGAGTGTAGAGTTACCCAGGGGTGTTGTGGCCGAGATTAGCCGTCAGGTTCTCAGTTTAAAGCAAGGAGCGTCCCTCTGTTGAGCTTTGGCCCTGGCGAGATTAGAGCTGAGATCCAGTTGAGTGATGGTGGAGGATTAGCATGAAGGCTGTGCTGACTGACTGCTGAGCCGATGGAAGCAGCGGTCACACACCTGGGCCTGTATTCTCTGTGCATGTCCTCTCATCCGTTCACGGTTTTGACCCTGAATCCACACAGAAAACGACCACGCGGAAATCAGACAAATACATCAATCTTCTGACATGCGGTGTAAAAGTGCTTAGAGTAGTCGGAAGACTAGAAAAACGCTTTACAAGCTGAGTGTAATGTTAAGTGTAATGACTAGAAATGTGTCAAATACACTTTGTAAGATGTGGGTTGTTGCTGCATATAGTTTCCACTGCAAGGTCAAACTAATATGCACGTTTATTTCCTTTGTCTCCTCGTTTTTCTGTGATTGAAGGAGAACAATTAGTAGTTTTCACCACGTTGGACACGCAGCTTAGAGGAACAGAGGGTGGAAAGGGTTCAGTAACTTGGGGCGATTTCTCTGCTCTGTTTCACTGTCTCTTTATTTCTCTGGAGCGGCTTAAAGAGACTGACGAGTGTTTAACATCTGACCCCTCCAGACAGGAAGAGACTGACACTGGGCTCACAGCTCAGCATTGTGGCTCTCCTGAAGTGGAAATATCTGTCATCAGGTGTGTGTGTGTGTGTGTGTGTGTGTGTGTGTGTGTGTGTGTGTGTGTGTGTGTGTGTGTGTGTTACAAATTCAGCTGACTCAGACTCTTGCCGTTTTGTGTTTGTTCGCATTTAAGCCGCAAGAAAGTTTGTATCCATGCTGGGGCCTGTGTGTGTGTGTGTGTGGCTGTATGTTAAAGCAGTGAGTCCTCGGGCCGTTTGCTAATATATATGTAATTCATCATTATCCCTGTCAGTGTGTGTGTGTGTCTGACACGAGCTCATTTATCTCCCCAGGCCCTTGGGACAGGAGTTAGCAACAGGGGAGGGGGTGTGTGAGGGGGTTAAATATGCAGGTGCGCTTCACATGTGGCACAAGTGTGTGTGTTTCTTTGTGTGTATGTGTGCACTTGTCTGTGACTGTTTGGGGTTCAAAGCCCTGAGGCTGCAGAGGTGACGGCGAGTTGTTCTGTGGAAGATGTTTGCTGTGAGTGTGAAACATGTTGCTTAAAAAAAAGAAGGAAATAAAAGCAAACTGAAAAAAGCTACAGACGTGCGGTTTGAAGCTGTCAGGGTCGTTTTGAAAAAGAGCTACAGGTAAGTTACAGAACTGCTCCGACTGTCATGGCCGCTGATAGATTCCATTGTATTGGCTCTGCAGGGCTGTCAATCACAGCCTGAGGTTTGGCTCAGGTGAGCATGCAGCCTGAGTCTTTGCAGAGGTGTGTCATGTTGTGCTCTAATAGTAACTATTAGCTTTGGTTGCCAGGTGTTACACAGTATTGAAGCCAAGGATATTTCTAGTATGATCAGATAGTTTCCTCTGTCTGGTTCCCACATTTGTTTAGACCGTGTTGAGAGCTTGGAAATGATTACTCTTTGTGTGACTTATAAAAGGAACGAGAGTGATACTAAAATTGCACAATAGGAACATGTATGAACATGTATGATATAATTGTAAATTATGTGGATTCATTGTGTGTTAAGTTGTGTGTGTGTTTTTCTGCTTTCAAAAGAGTATCCCTCGGGATTCAAGAATTTTCTTATGGATGTCTTCATGTGTTGGTTTGTGGACCCCCATTTGAGGGTTTGAGTTTTGTGGTTAGGCTGGAGCTGCTGTTACCATAGAGATGGGTATAGTCACTGATAAGCCTCTATCCTTGACCTAAAGTGCAATTTTAATTAAGCGTTAAAGAGTCTAAGCGTTCAAATGTTTTTAATTTGATATCTATCTGATACAGAGGCTGAGACATAACGATTTTAGTAACGTTGAAATCTTCAGGTTCTTGCAGGTTGATTTCAAACGTTACTTCAGTTTCAGAGGGTTTTCAGGCGGTCTTAGGTCTAAATGGGTTAAAGAAGGTGCACTGACCGTAAGAATGCATGTTATCGGTACTTCCACATTTGCTTCACTTCTGAAAGCAAGAGGCTAAGTTCACTCCTTGTTACGTCTATGATCTTGGACCGTGATGTCTGTGAGATCCAGGCCTTGCTATTAGTCTCTTCTGCCTTTTTTAATAAGCCGTGCACCTTGTCGCGAGACCTCGACTGCCTTCAGCTTCACCTTAAAACACCTTCAACACTTTCTCCTTGAAGCAAAGACTGTTTCACACATGATGTGCAGGTGGTGATGAGTCACTGAAGCCAAAGGAAACACAGCTTTACATCATGTTTTCTTTAGTGGCACTCCTGTAGGTTCATGCTCGATGCTGTTGGTACCAACTTTTTTTGCGACTTCAAGTTCCTTCACAGCCTCTGTGTTCTGGTCAAAGCTGCTGATTCAGTTCTGCATCTACAAGTCGGTGTTGGTACTATGATGACTCACTTCCTGTTGCCGTCACAACGCTGAGGCTTTGGGCTTCTAGTTTAGAAAAAACTCAGCTTTAATGAAGCTGTGTCTTTTGGATCGTCCCAGTTTGGTTACTAACCACGCCTTTACACCTCCACACCAACAGTCTCAGATTGAAGCTCTGTGTTTAACATTTAAAGCGTCCAATCACAAGTTACGATAACCCCGAGGATGTATAATATACGACAACTGGGTTTAATGAACCTTCTAGCCTCCACCAAGACCTCTAAAACTCATTTCTTTTGTTTCATTTAAAACATACCTGTTCTTCTTAAGATAAAAAACACGGGATCCAACATTGCTAGAAAAATCTGCAAACTATATAGAAAACTATTTAAGAAGGCAGAGATTTTGTCTCGTTTCCACAATGAATGAAATGTAAAGTATAGTGTTATCACTACCACTAAAGCAGGCACATTTGTATGAAAGTGCTCTTTAACCCGTGAGAGATTCGCCTAACAACCTCTGCCATGTTAATAAACATTTTTATAGATAATTTGTCTCCTTTAAACTTCACCCACACTGTTTTTATAGACTCCAATTAGTCTCATTTATCCTTGGAAGCCTTTACTTATCACGTAGATCTAGTTTTGTTCCAAATTGTGTTTTTGTACAAGTTAGTGTGTGCACCCTATTTTCACTGATGTGTGTCAGTGTGCATGTACACACCTGTGTGTGTCCGTGCTAATGCAGCCCTGCTGTCATACTTCCAAGTACATGTGTCGCTGGAGGGAATAAACTGCTGCCAGTTGAGTGACGGCTCTGTGGTTTTTGTGCAACCTCTCATGCAGAGGAGGACAAGTGGTGATTAATGGAAAGTTGTCTCTCTATCTTTCCTTATCTCTTTCTGACCCATCGCTCGCTCTTCGCAGAACTCTTTCACTGTCATTTTCTCAGCACAACTGCTCGACTCTGCTGCACTAACTTGTGTCTCAATGAAGCATCAGGCTCACGTCTGCAGCGCAGGAATGAGCTCTGAGGAGAGGTAGACAGATACAGCAGCAGACGGTTACCCCATCTATCACCTTACACCTATTTACTGTGTTTTATTACAAACAAAATATAGAGGACCAGATTTTAAATGTATCCACAACAGCACATGAATGGAGTTATAAGTTCATTTGGAGTTTAAGGAAGGAGAAGTAGGCTCCCATATATCCCGAACAAATCCACAAAACGTGATTCATATGACTCGCATCTTGAAAATACATTTCTGTGTCTGTGGCCAATGCAAAACTGTCTTCAGTTTTCAGAAGCTCTTCAGCATTTCATGTTATCTTTGTCGATAAAATCTCAAGCAGCCTTTGTGAATTGACAGACTGGAGCGATTTCCATCTTTGAACTGTCAGATTGAAGGCAGCTATATCCAGAAGAACTTCTGCTTGAGTTCTAAGATAGAGCTGTTTGTGTTTATTTGATGTTACTCATGTAGTTTTATTCATCAGATAATTTGAGAGTAAATAAATGAAGTAATTCAAAATAGGATGGTGCAAAATTCACGTCACAAGTTCCCAAGGGCAGACAAAGTAGGATTAATAAACGTCGTGATTTTCGGCTTAATGAAATGAGTCCAAAGATTAACCTATAGTCAACGTGATAATTGTGTCATTTTGTATCGGCTAATTACGCAACGATTACGATCGTCAGACTGACAATCTCGTTGTTCCTGAGTGACAGGCTCTCTGTGCTGTGAGTGACGGGGAGAAATCACCGTCTGAATTTCCCATGAATCCAAAACTTCAAATGCTAATGAGGCTCGGTAAGAGTCACGTACACACATCTCGTGTTGCACATTCATGTTCAGCCAATACATGTCGAGTTTTAGTGTTGTGCAATGTAAAAGATGTTAGAGACGCAGGAGTGCTGCTGTGTGACTCAGAGTGTTCAGTGTTTGACTTTGAATACGTTTAAATAGACATTTAAACATGGCGTTAAAAAAGCTGTGGTTTAAGGTTTGGCAGCGAGGGGACGAAACTAATCGAATAATTACCGCTCTTATCTTTGCTCTGACCGTCTGCAACATCCTGTCACTGCATCAAGCTTTTATTTGTACGCAGTTAAAGTCCATTGAATGCTCATTTCACCTTTATTTTTCTCTGGGTAGGAGCTCATTTAAATGCACACGTTGGATAAGACACTCGAGACCTGATGCAAAACTCAAATATTTCTCACCGCGACTAACTGTGGTTGATTTGTAGCAAAAAGTAGGTTGTATTTGCACCTGTGAAATTTTGGTGGAGCAGACGCCCTGCCTGTTTTTGCTTCTTCTTATTTTTTATCCAGACTGCAGGTAAGAATCAAAGTTTCCTCCTCAGCCCCTAAAAATAGCCCTCCTCACACACCACACCTCTTTTATCTGGCAGCTGCCTCTCTGCGAGTACGAGTGCATTTGTGGAGTCTGGATTCCAAACTTCCTTCTTGCTTTGAATGGCAGTCATTCCACAGGTGAGATGTGCGTAACCAATTCAGCAGAAACAAACTCTGCTGCATACTCTCATACGTCATCAGTCCTGTCGTCAGTGGATGAGCTGCTCAGACAATGGCTGCAGTCATCCACGGGAATAACTGCGGCGGGTGTTGTGCTTAAAAAACTGTTGGCAAGCGAGTCAACCCACCTGTTGAGGTCATCACCGCCCAAAGGACACACCTGACTGACCTGATTATTTTATAATGTTTTGCATTGTCAAGCTTTATTGAGTTGAAAGCATGATTCCACCCTGGGATACTCTGACACAGTTAGATACCATCGCTGTGTGATGTTGAATGCATTCCTCGCGGCTTTGTGATGAAGTGTTGTGACCTGCCTCCACCATTTCAGTTAGTGATCTCATGAAGTCTTACAGAGCCGCTTTGAGTCCGCCCACAGACCGAGCCCGACCTGAACATAGACTTAAAGCTTTTTAGAAAAGTATAGTTTGCAATCAGTGTGTGGTTGAACAACCCCAATTACGAGAGCCCAGACATGCACACACAAACCACAATGCTGTACAGTCAGCTGCTCGTTGCTTGGCATAATTTTATACAATTACTAAATGTATGTATTGTGATGGATATAAAAACATTCTTTCCCAGGATGCAGATTTGTCCTGTGTTCATCCTTCAAAGCACTGAAACTGTATCTGACACAACCACAACATTAGCATGAACACCTGAACTGGCATTATGAGAAACCTGGCTGAACAAATAAGGCGGAGCACAGAAAAAACGCTGGACGCTGCGCTTTTTCTCCAGGCGGCCACTTTCTGTTGCGAACGCTCTCTCCCGATGCTGGCGCTTAGAAAGAAACGCTAGGTGAACACGGGGCCTTAGGAGTGTTTTGCATATTCTCCCAGCTCATCGCTCGCCGCTATAACTTCTTAAGAAATTAAACAACTCTAAAAACATGCAAGGAGCTATATTGTCGTATTTTGTAGCAGGAAACGTTCCCTCAGCATCACTTCCTGCAGGAACAGGAGCAAGCTGAGCCAGCGTGATTGAGACCTTTTTTCTGAAGGACATTTAGGGCGCACTTGATATTTTTGTAAATGAGGGTTTCTCCTCAATAGCGTCCCATGTACACATAAAGGTTGATTGATGGATTGATTGATTGAAGGACCAGAAAGATGAAAGAACCTGTGGTGGCTTTAGAGAGTATTTCAAATCTTTAATACTTCATCAATCTAAAGGTAAAAAGGCAGTCATGTAATTTCTAAGCTGTTTGACGATGTGACGGGCACATTGGCTGAAGCATACTGACCCCTAACGAGTCAGTGTGGTGTCTTTTGTAGCAGTAGATACGAGGTGCTTGGTTCTCAGGCCTCGCTGAAGAAACAGAGTCAGTGTTGGGTTTCATATGACTCCATGCAGGCGGTCCAGACCTCATAAATCCACTCCCAGGATCCTTGTAGTGCTGTCTCCAAACACAGAATGACTATTGCAGTTTTGTTCCTGACCCCATCTCGACATCCACACCAATTACTGATGTTACTTTCTGTGAATAGCAACACAAGTAATGGATAACTTATCCACAGAGGCATGGAGAGACAGTATCGCTGCAGCCACACTGTCAGTGTCTGCTATGGAGCAAATTCTTTCTCCTGACAATGAGGATAACAGGTATGGCCCCACATGTGTGTGTGCTGCTGACATAATGGCTCCTGGCAGGCAGTAACTCATACACTTCTGTCCTTTTACCCCAGAGAGGATTTTAACAGTTGGCCTGTTTCATTGCGTAATATCTGCTACTTAATGAAGCCTGAAATATGGCGGCTATTTCAGAGTTTCCCAGTATTAGGTTGGAATTCTCTTTAGCCGTCCAGTGGAGAGGTTTTTTAAATCACAAGAGGCTCTTGAAACCATCAACTGTTTTATACTCTGTATCTTAGAATATGAGTTCTTTTACAACGTGGGACCTTTTTTCATTCTTCTAGCCATGATTCCTTTGGGTTATTATATAAGTTGAAGCTACTGGTTCATCAGGGAAAGAAAATGCAATACAAAGAACACTCAAACTGGTCCCAGTGAGTAGAATAATCGGCTGATTTTAATCTTTTTAGCATCATTTTTCTTCAGGACTACAGGCAATAAACTTTAACAGATCCATCATGTCTCCAAATGACAGACCAGTCGACCTCACTGTCATAAAACTTAGAAGAGCATAGAGAATCAGTAAAAAAAATAAGAGTGTAATGAAGCGAAAATGAGCCCTTCTCCTAAACCACGCCAACGCTTATGTGCAACTACTGTGGTGTCGTCTTGTGTAGTTGGAACTTTTCCTGACGCAGTAATCGTGCACCATGAAGGAGAAGATCTGTACTTTTGAACTTTGGTTGCAAACTAATGATGCAACCTTTTAATGCTTGCCATTGGTCCAAACTGCAGACTCCAGTTTGTCTCGCAATTTCAAACTTTGTTGCAGCAATAAACGAGCGATTTAGACTTTGATTCAAGATGTCCAGTCCCTTTAGTTCAACTCTTTTAATTCATTGGAATTGTTTGTCATTATGCCAGTCGTCTAGAACAAACGGTATTATTTCGATCAACAACAAAGAGGGCACAGATGATGACACAGAAAGAGACAAACTTTCAAAACAGTTGGCAGGTGAAGCTGCTGGGCCGGTGCTTGTTGGCAGCTTGTTCAGCTAAAAACTGGTTTGGATAATTGGGTTGATGTACAGTAACAGTAAGGAAACGAATTCCAATCCATCCCTTAAAAACCCCACATCTTCAAAGAGCAATTTGTCAAGGCTCAGCGTTGACTTTCTGTGTCAGCCCTATTGCACATTTAGATTTACAAAGCAGCAATCCTGCAGTGAGTTATAGAGTTCAGTAATGAAACAACATGCTCAGCTCCACTTTGTAATGCTGGCTGCTGAATGCAAAGAAAAAACGGCCAATCAACAATGCTTTTCATGTTTTTTGGCAAACTGCTTTTCAATGTTTCCAGTTTGCTTACTGGAAATAAAGAGAAGGTCGAAAACATCCACACAATAATCAGTTCAGTAATAATCATGGAAATTCGCAGTTGATAAGTTCCAGTTAATTCATTTGAAATGAAGACTTGCTAAAAGTGCGTTTTGATAAACTCCTACCAGCTGGGTAAGTTGCACAATTTTATAAAACAATAGCTGGTTAAATTCATGTTTTGAAGATGTTTGCATGAAGTGTTTCTATTCCAAATGCACCTCTTCTACGTCCGTTTTTAACACTACAGTTTAATAACACGGTGCAAAAATGGAAGGGACAACAAGGTCCATGTGGAGAGACATTTATTGTCACATACAAGAAGCCGCTGTGGCTCAGATGGTAGTCGGTCATCTCTCAACTGGAAGGTCGGGGGTTCGATCCCCAACTCCTGTAAGCACAAATCCGATGCGTCCTTGGGTGGCATATGAATGTGCATGAATGGGATTAGTTACTTGTGATGGTCACTTTACACAGCAGCCTCTGCCATCACGGTGTGAATGTGTCGTTGTGACCTGCCGTGTTAAAGCGCTTTGAGTAGTACAATACATATACAAGCTCAAGTCCATTTACCATTTGTTGGTATATTGCACCTGGAAGTTTTTGTTGTTGTCGTTTTAATTATTTAAAAGTGTTATGGCGTGGAGGAAGAAGCTGTTCCTCAGTCTGCTGATATGTGCTTTTGGAGTTCTGTACCTGCGACCTGAGGGCAGCAGTGAAAACGGGCAGTGTTGAGGGTGTGTGGAGTCCTTTATGGCCCTCAGGGACTTCCTGAGGCACTGCAGGGCGTATAGCCCCTGCAGGCTCAGCAGCTCACACACAATAATACCATCATTGTCAAGAAAAACAGAGTTTTCCTTTTTAGTGACTCTTTTCCTCAAGACTTTCAAACTTCATAAGTGAGCGTCCACGACCTGCCAAGATCTTGCCTTGCTAAATATGTTGAACTGGAATCATAGATCTGATTTGGGTAGGACGTAGACGGAGGTATTCACCTTTACTCGTCACTTATCATTCAGTTTAATCTGGTTTTGGACAACGTGGGCCCTTTCAGCTCTGTATGGATTGAGCAGCTATTATTACCCTGCTTTATGACTCTGGCAGTGTGTTGGTGTCAGTCAGAGGCCAGCGCTGGAAGCCAGGGGGCCGGTTAGGACTGCTGGCTCTCTGAGGTGCTTCATCTCGGGGCCGAGGCAGCGAGACCTCCAAGTGAACCGCAGCCTGTTGGATTGAGAAGTGCTGAGGCAGCAAACTGAGCCCATTTCACTGCAGGGTGGAGTCCATACTGTACTATAGGTCTTAAAACAAGAGGAGTTGGCGATTGGGCTTTGAGCCAGTGCGTGACTGTATTATCATGCAAACATCGTCCCAGAGCTCTGATTCACACTTCACTGTCAATTATTGTGTTTTATTCCACACAGCCGCAGTAGTTAGCCCCAGCATCTGCGATCAATTTGCCGGATTTATGTGTCACAAATTAGTCTGTGTTTTAAAAGCAGCGTGTGTCCGTGTTTCACCCTGCCGTGCTGGGTGTTGGCGAACAGACTGCGCTCCAGGATTCCTCAGATTCCTCCTACTAAAAACCAGTGATAAGGGGAAGTGCGAGCTAAGGAGAGGCCTCAGCGTTCTGACAGCAGTTTGCAGCGCTGATGGATTGAGGTGAATGTTTGAACGCCAGACAGACATAAAGACACAAACGGCTTTTATGAGCAGTGAGATTTATCCACTGAACAAGCTTTGTGGAGCTCCGCCGGCTGAATTTATGACACTTGACACACGAAACGGCCTATCAGCGCATGAGTTCGGGATGTTTGGCAGAGTCCTGGGGTGCTTTTTACACAAAGGAAGCATGAAATATTAGCATTGTTTTAAAAGGTTTCCGTATATTAGGGAGGAATGGGGTGTCCTTTTCCAAGATGGTTCCCTGTAAAGCCATTCACTTTCCTCTGACCTGCACTTCTGCTGTCTGGAAAGATTGCTGCCAGCCAGCCAGGCTCGCTGCTGCTGCTGCTGCTCTGGATGGAAAACGATTGAAAAGACGATAAAAGTCAAGGTTATAGAATTCATTCATAGTGAAATTAGTCAGTGTCCAAAACATGGCCGCCAGTTTTTATAGATATTTAAATATGATTTATAATGAATGAAAAAGAATCTTTCCGTAAGATTCGGCTTAAATGAAAAGACATGTAGACTAGATCTAGTTTAGAAGTGTTTCTAAATATCCAGAGTGCACGCTGTGTCTTTATAGGCTTAGATCAAACATTGTGAATCTTCTCAGTTTAAAAGCTGAATTATTTTGAATTTAGAAAGAAGAAGTAGATATACTTTATTAATCCTGCGAGCGGAAATTCAATTTAACACTCTGTTGCTGAACATGCTACACATGCACAAACAGGATCCTGCGTGCGTGCGTGCGTGCGTGCGTGTTTGAGAAAATGATCCCCTGTCAGATCCGGTGACATTAAGCTCTTCCGTGCTGTGATGTTTGATTGATCGTCAGACTGTAATTAAAAGGGATTAAGTACTTGAGGAACACAACCACCATCATAGCTTCAATGCGGTCGTCTTTAGCATTGAAGCTATGATCAAAAAAAAGTAATGCTCTCCTGTCAGACGTGTGCACCTCATGCTAACTGGTTTCTCTGACTCTAATTCTTCTCTCCATCATTCAAGTGTATTGAGTTACAAAGTGGAACGACAGACGCACATTTTTGCACTTTTTTTGGTAAAAAATGTTCTAATTAAAGAAAAAAAGAACGTCATACATTTGGCTCTTAAGGATATTTAAAGACCGGGTTATGAGAAGCTCAACTTTGTAGTTTAAGTTCTTGTAGTAGCTGATTGTCTTTGTAGTCTGAACAGGACTTTCCTCACACTATCAGTGTTTGCAGAAGCTCACAGGCACAGAAAGCTTCCCAGTAACCAGATCCTCTACGCACTAAAATACAGAGCTTAACCAGGATGTAACAGAGACACATCAGCACAATGACACAAAGAGGACAGCTTGTGTTGAACATGTTATTTAACCATGTCCATTTCTTTATGAGAGTGGACCCTGGGATCAGAGAGCTGTCTGTCAAGGGGACTAAACCGGGTGTGTGGGTGAGAGAGTTTGTGGGGGGGGTGGGAGAGAAGACGGAAGGTTTCCGACGGATACCACTCCCTCGCCACGCGTGAACTGATGTGAATTTAGGTGACAGGAGGCCTTAACCTCTGGGAAAGGATCTGTACGGGGGAAAAGGGACGGAGAGGGCTGAAAAATGGGATTGACCCCTAACCTTCAGAGTCTGTAATGTGATCCTGGTATCTCTATTGTGGAGGCAGACGGGCGGGGAGGAGGTCACCGGGGGGAAAGGGAAGGTAGCAGAACTGCTGATTAGAACTTCCTGTGGTCAGCCACACAGTGCTGCTGCTGGGAAACACACAAATGCATGCACACATAGAGGTACATTGAAAATGTGGCGGTCAGAATCACAAAATGTCTCGTTAGTCAGAAGAAGAAAAACACACCTCTCAAAACAAGCCAGTCATTGTGCAATCTGGAGAAAACTGCAGATAAACCAAGCCAAGTCCGAATGCCTTGATAACATTTTAAGAAACAATAAGGCAACCACAATCTGATTTTGAAAGTCATGAAGCTGGAGAAACCTCAGAAAGGTTTATGAACCTAGTTTTTGCCTTCAAATTCAGCTCCTTGTGGAAGTTACAAGACGTAAATACTCAGTGTTTCTTTACACCTAATGGCCAGAAGCTGCAGCAGATGGAAGTCCACTCCTCCTCCGTGTGTTTGGATTCACCAGTGAAGCAATCCTGGGATTATATCTGAGTGTTTAGCCCCCAGTAAACATAAAAATAGCAATGTGTTGAATGAAACTCACTCATTCCTTTTCAGAATTAATTTTCCTGTTAGTACCTGCCCGAAGACAAACCAGATTTTAACATTTCTGCAAGAAAAATGCATGCTCCTGCTTTGCAGAGAAGACAGTGCCTCTTCAATTTAATTAAGATTGAATTAAGATTGGTCAGGCACCATATAGCCAAGCGGTTATGAGGCGCTGCCCATGTGCAGAGGCTATAGTCCTCATCGCAGAGGCCGGGTGCGAATCAGGCCTCGACCTTTTGCTGCATGTCATCCCCCACTCTCTCCTCCCAACATTTCCTGTCTCTCTTCAGCTGTCCTAAAATGAAAATATTGGGCTGTGTAGGTTCTCAGTCGTTCGAAGTTTGAGCCAAAGGAACTGAAGAAGCCCTTCGGAAGAGAATTGGAAAAAAAACGTCTTCAAGATCTTCAACCACGACCAGTTAACTTTGGAACCAGCTTCGAATTCTGAGTTGTGTCATCAAATCTGAGTTCTTCTGGTCAAACCGTGCAGTAAGCCAGAGAGACGTCAAATGTAGAGGATACCATGATGACAATCACGTCCGCTGTCTTCATCAAGCTGCCACCTATCAGTGGTTTGAACTACGTGTTAGTTTATTTTCTCTCCTGACCTTTATCGTTTCGATTTCAAGAAAATCTGAAAATAAGAGTGAGCTTATCTTCAGATAACAGAGCAGAGCCGGGCGTCACTGATGTCAACATGCAAATGAACACGGAGATGTTGCGTCAACATTAACCTATGAGGATTTGAATAATGACGAGCGGGAGAGCATGATTTATTTAGTATTTCCGTCTTTCCCTATCTGAA
The DNA here is from genome assembly GCA_020745685.1 of Tautogolabrus adspersus. Lineage (NCBI taxonomy): Eukaryota > Metazoa > Chordata > Actinopteri > Labriformes > Labridae > Tautogolabrus > Tautogolabrus adspersus. Next base: position 3,483,538 of record CM036536.1, on the reverse strand, counting down.
AGTAATCTGTAATCCTCTTGATGTCTCGCTCTGATGTTCCTGATCCAATGTCGGCCTTCAATTTGTGCAGGAATACAAACTGTAGATAAAAGATGGAGCTCTCCTCCAGTCACCTTAATCTCTTTGGTCAAGATATTTGATGGAAACAACTCAGATTCTTGTGCACAATCACATTATAGAGTTTATTTGAGCCCTGCAGCTGATTTTCTGTTTGTTTTTTTTCAGTATTGTATGTTAGTGTCTCGTTTCTTGCATGCTGATGCACCTCTCACCTCGCACCATTCACCTCTTACCAGCCTGAGCGGAGAGCTTGTGTTCTCAGGGTCTGAAACTTGACTCCTCTGTGATTTATTGTTTAATTGAGCTGACTCGTTAAAGTTAGCTGTAATAGATGTCATAAAAAGCCTGGCCGCCGGCCAAACCCTGCATTGCGTAACACTTCAGGTTTAGCATGCAAACCAAACCGTCATAGCCGAGAACATTTCACTACAAAGCTACAAAATCTTTCTGACGGCGTCTTTGTGTTTAAAGCTCCGTCTGACGGTGCAAAAAATCGGACGAGAAAGTGCTCTGCTTCTTTCCCCGAGCAGCTTGTGCAGGAGCTTACGCCTGCTTGTAGGAGAAAGAGAGATTGTGTGTGTGTGTGAGTGTATGTGTCTGGCTGTTTGGTATTTCCTGAAGGAGTTTCCTCCTACCGTCGGAGCGGAACCACCCTGGGCCCCTCAGCAGTCCAGCCCACAGACTGACCCGGTACTGCTCCCACAGAGAAACAGTCTGCAGCCCTGTTGCATATAAAGGTGTACGAACATAGAGGAGCATTGATAGTGATGGTGACAAACAGTGGAGTAGGTTGTTATTAAAGCAGGAACGCATGATCTCGCCAAGTGAAGGCAGCGTCTCCCAGTTCTGCTTCAGGCTGCGGGCAGCTCTCCAACCGTCTGAGCGTCTGCTTCTTTCTCTGTCCCCCATTTTTGCATACTTTGAAATCGCTGTTATCCGTACTTGGATGTTCGTAGTCTGTATGTGCACATCAGCATTACATTAAAGCGAGGGAGCACCAATTATTGTGGTCCAGGATTCCTGTGCTATCAAACTGCCTTCCTCTGGGCCGGGCCTGACGAGAGAAACCTGCCAGACCAGGAGGAAGGAGAGAGGGAGAGAGTCTTGTTGACAGGGTGTCAGCCTGTGTCTTTGCCCCCTTGTCCCAGCTGGGCTTGATTACCCAGAGTTCTCTCTGCTGAGCTCCTTCGGGGAACATGGCTGTCAGACCGTAAGAGAAGAGGGGACGATCTGTGCTGGGTTTTCAGACCTCACCCCCCCCCCGTGGGTTGATCAGGGACCAGTGATCACCCACAATTTTATCCGATTTTTGTTTTAAAAATGAAGTTTTCTGCTGTAAAAATTGGGCTGAAATTAGACAATTGAAGAACAAAATGTGGAATAGTTATAAGATTCTCGATGCAGACTTTTAGAGCATCCGTGTTTGGTCTACAATTTCCACAAAATGTGGGTTTTGCCACCCTAATAAGGAAGTTACGTCCTGCCTTTGGTTCTCAAAGAAGGGTCTCGGGACCCCTAGAAGTCCATGAAGGGGTTCAACCCCGAACTATCTCAAAGGCGAAAGAATCTAAAAGCAAAAATATGCTGGGGAACTTTAATTACATGGTCACCCCTGTTAGAATTGGTGTCTCTTTCTGGATCTTCGACGCCCATTTATAGACAGTTTGACATATTTTATGTTTCAATATGGATAAAACCAAAAGTAGTTTATGACTCAATCACATATCAAGATGTTCCAAAGCTCCAGTGAATTGCATAATGCCAGAAAACAGTCCTGACCTTTGATTTCAAACACCCATCGGGATACGAAGCGTGGAGAAAAAAAATAGCAGATCTCAGCTCGTGGACAAACTTGTGTTGTTGTGATTTCATCCGAACCCTGCACTCCTCGTCTTTTCTCTTTTGACAACAGCCAGCCTGCCAACTTCACATTTTTGTGGTGTAAAACAAACTGATTGCAAAACAACGGAGTAATCCAGTTCTGTGTTTTGTTTTGTTTGGTTTTTATTGCCAAGTCGTTTCTGTCTGATTGATGTCAATGATCTCTTATGAATAATCAGTGATCAGGCGAGGTGTCCTTGTTTACGTGACGCTTAGTAATTAACTACGATGCAGAGTTGAACAAGAGGACAAAAGTAAATCCAGTGTGTTTCTGTGTGCAGAACACGACACCTCTGGATTCATTTCTTAAAGTCATTATTGATTTATTGCTTTTTCTATAAACTACAGAAGCCGTTATGTTTTAACAGCTGCAGCTACTGACTGTCACATGTGGCTCTTATCATGTTTTACATGTTTCAGTCCCTGTTATCACATTTCTTTTAGGACTAAAGGATTGTAACTACAAGTGACTAAAACACAAATATGACTTTTTAATATATATATGAATGTACCCATGTTCAATTAAAGGTTGTTCCACTGACTCTTCCATTTACGTTTTGGGATGCAGGACTGAAACATTTGTCAGTCATGAGGCAGGCGTCCCCAAACTTTTTAGCTCCTGACCCGCACATAAAGCCTTTTATCCGGAAAATATCTAGATACTGTAATTACGGGAGGTCTGCTCCGGAGAATCTCCCGACCTGGCTGTTCATATATGCTCCTCACAGCGGGAGACTATCCCTGTTAGACAGGAGGGGGGGCGGGGGGTAAGACATGATGTAAAAAAAAGACACTAAGTAGCGGACGAAGCAACAGAGTCCCCAGGGGGTCCGGACCCCCACTTTGGGACCCACTGGTCTGAGGTACAAGCTCATAAATTCAGTGTTATGACACAACTTGCACTTAGGTTGTCAACATGTTCAATACTTGGAAACTGAAGTGTTTTAAAAAGATAAAATCTGTTTTTTTAACGATGGAAAAAGAACCGAAGCTTTAAAAAAAACAAAGATCTTCATTCCTATTTTAAACTGAAAGCGGCTGCAAGAAAAAAGAGAACAGAGCAGAGCTGGTCACAGTTTGGTTCAACTGGTTTAGGAGTGGTACCACTGTGTAAATTGCACAAGTGCAAATGTATTTGTGCAGTTTATAGTGTGCAGGAGTTTGCTTGCCTATAAAGTATTTACACAATATTGGGTACCTAGGACGTCTGTTTTTGTTGTCATGGTATCGAAACAAGCATCAGTATTTTCACTAGTGTCGTATCAAAGTTTAAGATTCTGCTATCCTGACGACCGTAATCTGCACAAACATCCCACTGGTGTCTCTTCTCGTCTTTACTGCGTTCAGGAACAAAAGGGAGAAAACACATAATCGGAGCTAAGAGTCGAGTCTTTGAGAATGACAGGAAGGGCAGGAAGGAAGGAAAGGAAAGGAGGAAAGTGAGTGAGTGAGGGATGGAGGTGTACTGGCTCAGAGCGAGTCGCTGAGATTTTAATGCGAGCCTCCAGGAGAGTGTGTGTGTGTATGTGTGTGTGTGTGTGTGTCCCATGGAGTGGTGTGTTTATAAATCAGAGAGTCAGGCAGTGTGTGTCTTGCAGGGCCGGTGTTTCCTGCAGTGTAATCTGAGTCTCTGGTGGAATGTGTGAACCACATCCGACTCCACTCCACTCGAGCCCCCGACTCACTCAATATCCCACTGTAAACAACCCGGCTCTGCCAGGGTCTCTGGATCGGGACAGGTAGAGTCACTTTACTCCCAAAAATAACAGAATACAGGAAATGCTTCAAAATAAAAGCACATAGGATGGAGTGGTCAGCAAAGGTCCGCCCTGGAAGGTGATATCGAGCTGCGACTTTGCTTTATGGGGGTTTCTGCAATGAACCTCCAATCCTATGATTTTTATTCATCGTGTGTCTGTGTGTGTGTGTGAGAGAGAGAGAGAGAGATAGAGAGAGAGAAAGAGAGAGGGAGAGGTTTAGACCAAGAGGTTAATTGTAGTTTGACCTCTCTAATGTCTTTCCCTGGCTTGTTATCTTGATTGGGTAATTAATTCTGGGGCCTCGGTCGCCCCAGTGTTCACACACTCATATGTCTCTTTTTCACATACACACACACAAACACACACACACACACACACACACACTCTCACACACACACACACACACAAACACTTTCGAACCCTCCTGAACTCACGAGCCCCCACATTCCTGTAACCCTGAGGCTGCTCCATCGCATTACTTTTCCTCTTCTCTCTCTCTCTCTCTCTCCTCCCTCTCTCTCCCACTCTCTCACTCTTGCTCAATTTATTTCTCTTTCTCACTCAATCATTCTCTGAGCTCGCTCGTCCATCATATTTCGCTGCCTCCCTCCTATTTTTCTTCTTAACTCGACCTGAGTTCATTCAAATGATTCCCTTCAGATCACACTTTTAAAACATCCAATCATCCAGGTTAAAGTCTGACATTACAAAACACACAAGTACAGTTAAAAACATCTTGTCTCTGTCCTATCAGTTACCAACACACACAACGACATCACTGTGGTTTGTCTTAAACTGTTGTGATCATCTGATCGCTGCTGTTTCTAACCTTACCTGTCTTTTTGTTTGTTATATTTCTGCTGAGTCAACATTTAGCTCGGGCAATTAATTCACAGCCAGAGTTGTTCCTAATCATCCGTCTTCTAGAGCAGTGGTTCTCAACTCGTCTGGCCTCAGGACCCGCCTCCAACTCCTCCGGGAAAAACCACCTCCCAAATTTCTTTTTTCGACCAATCAGATTTATTTACTAAACAATCGTGCAGTTTGGATCTCAGTCGGTACAAAACATGTCACTGAAGCAAGAAATGAATCGAAACAAACGGCACACATTCGCAACCCACTGAAAATGGCTCTTCAACCCACCAGTTGAGAACCACTCCTTTAGAGCAAGGGTCCCCAAACCTTTCGGCCCGTGACCCCAAAAATAAGGGGCTAGAGACTGGGGACCCACACTGTCCATGGAGGAGGTTAAAACATTTAACGTTGGTCACAGGGCAGACTAGACTAATATTATTTTAGTCATTTGTTGTAATAAATGCTAGAAGCAGAACAAAATGAGTCTCTGTTGATCTCATTTTTTGTATATATTTTTCACAATAATGGGTAAAATGTGCAATTTTTCATATATATCTTTTTGGAGGAATCTCGCGACCTCCCTCTCAGAGTCTTGCCGACCCCCCAGAGGGTCCCGACCCCCACTTTGGGAACCACTGCTTCAGAGTAAACAAATTATTCTTTGGTTTTGGTTCTTTTAGAAGCATTACATTAGATACTGTACGGTGAATACCAAACATTAGGACAAGGTAGTGACAGGTAGACATCGGAGCGAGAGCAGATTCCAACACGATGCAGAGCAACAAATTAATCTTCACTTTGGTTTGAGTCTCACCACTCACACAAACAAATGTACTCAGCCTAACCGCAGGTGACATGTTGTGTGCAGCAGAATGTCTTTATTACAACACCATGAACAAAACAGGAACGCACACACTAACATGAGACTTTACAAAGAGACCCACAGGACTGCTCCCAGTGGTGCATGCTGGGAGGCTTTACAACAAGCAACACTTTGTCTTTTTTGAAAATGTAATTCTCCTCCTTTCCAAGACTAGATGGCAGTGCTGCTGTTTGTCACCATGGTTACAGTGGCTCAACTACTTGCCTGGTTTTCGTGAATCTTTAGGTACGGGTGTTTGGACGAAGGAAGAAGAAGCTATGACATTTTGGGAAGGATCAACGCAGGAATGAACTGTTCATTTTGACAAAATTAGAAATAATAACAAATCTGACTCCCCTTTTAAAAGCATTAAGGTTATTTGTAACGTCTTATTTTTAAGGTTTATGATACTCTTAGGTATACGCATGATTGAAAAGCTTCTCAAAAATGTACAATTACGATTTTGACACAAGCTGAAGGAACATAACGGATAAAAAAGTTCAGCCCGTGAACCATATTTTGACAGACTTCTTCTAATTTTGAGAAATATATTTTTAAACTTGTAGAAGTTACAAGACCTTCAAAATGCACTAGATCCCCGTACTTTATCAAATATGTTCAGTTATTTGTACTCCCGCTCTCTGCCCTCCTCTTTTAAAAACTCTGTGGATTTTGGAGCGACCGCTTCCTCCAGCAAACAGACAGCTCGCTGTTTTCCCCCGGCTTTATCGCTCTATCACCAGCCTGCAGAAACAGAAAGAGAGAGTTGGTGTGAGAGCGAGCGGGAGCAGAAGGAGTGACTTCTCGCTCTCTCTCCTGAACGCTCACACTCTCTCCCAGGTTCTGCTCTCCCTGTTTGGGCACGATGAGAGCGGCAGATTTTTTGGGGCTGATAAGACGAGGAATGCATGCTCGGAGAGGAAACGCCATTCTGGAGGAGATGTAGTCTAAAGAAGACGGTTCCCTCCTCCTCCTCCTCCTCCTTCACATATATCATCCAACCCCCTGAAAACTCCAGCACTGATCTTTTCCTCTCATTCTGTCTCCTTTCACGTCGTCGTCACAGGATAGAGATTATCAAAGTGTCAGTTTGCAGGAGAGAGAGAGGACGGGAGGAGAAAGAGAAGAGAGCAGGGATTAGAAACAAGTGACCCCGGACAGAGGGGCATGTCCATTCAAGCCTCCGTGTTTGTCCTGTTGCTGTCCTTTGACCACTCTGTCTTCTCCCGCTCTTTGTATTTCAATTCTGTCCATTAAGCACATGCTTCAGTCAAGACTTTCTAACAGTGTTGCTCCAAACAAACCAGTGCATATGAATGTTTTTCTACATGATTCTTTTTAAGGAGAAATGTGTCGATTATCTTAAATATCTAGAAAAGTGTTTCCTAAAATCTAATTTATAGATTTTGTTATTATCCCCCGTTATTCTTATGTGGAAATAAAATGTAGCTCAGATGAATTTTAACCTTCCATGTGGCTGTAGGGCTGGAGGAAAGTGATAAAAAATATGCAATCGGGGCGCTGGTAGCCTAGTGGTTAGTGCGTGCGCCCCAGTTATGGAGTCTGCAGTCCTTCAAGCGGGCAGCCCGACCTGTTCAAATCCGACCTGTGGCTCCTTTCCTGCATGTCATTCCCTCTCTCTCTCTCTCCACGACCTCTGACTCTATCCCCTGTCCTGTCTCTACCATAAAGCCCAGAACAAAACCCAAAATAAAATGTTGATTAACTATTTAAAATGTTTGTATATGCTGTATGGGGGAGGCTTCTGAGTCTGAGTCTGAGTCTGGGGCTAAATCAAGCACGTGAAAACCTCAAGTTTTTCTACACCATCAGCAACTTTAGAAAACAGAAAATAAATCCGTCCAGCATAGCTCAGTATGTTTTTTTAAAACTTGTTACCAACGAATCCAAACACCAACCAGCCTTGAACTAAAACCTGCTCAGTAATTAAATGAATATTTTAACGGCTTTAATTGTTTTAAACTCTGTGGGATTCTTATCTATTATATCAGTGGTTCTCAAACTTTTCCCAATGAGCACCACCTTTGGAAAATATTTGGCTCTCCGAGTGCCACCATTATGGCCAACATTGAAGTACCGTAGCGTAGGATGTGACTCCAGTCATTTCGTACTGTTCTGCGTCGTTTGTTGCTAGTGGGTGCCGAAGCGTCACTGGCACCGCTGACATCGCCTGTTTGCACTTGTGCTGGGTTCACTGTCGTTGACTGAGTTCCTGCTGTGCTGCTCCACGTATCACCCGCACAATTCTTTCTAATATTTCCCGTTTGGAGCCAAAAATGCAAAACATTTTAACCGTCATATTTGCTTCCTCCGCTTGCCATCACAGATTTGCTTGTCAACTATTTGATTTGTACATCTTCATTTAAAAAAACAATAAACCAGAGACTCCCAGTGTACCACCAGTGGTACTCGTACCACAGTTTGAGAATTAATGTATTTTGTATTTCTCCCTCGTATATTTAAAGCACATAAACAAATAGTTCTGTTGTCCCTGAGCTAACACGACTAGTTTCAGAGAACGAGTGATGGCGTGTTCGGAGGAGTAAAGGAGAGACAGATTAAAAACAAAGAGAGATAGAGTGAAGTAAACGGCATGTACGGAGCTGAGCGCTGCAGAGAGCAGATTGTGTGGAATCACCTCGTCTAACCCTGAAAACGACCGAGAGCTCGGCCAAACCCTGAATTAGACCTCGTACATCATACGTGTTTGTGCACATGGTCTCCCAGCCATCACTCTCCTCTTTATCTCTCTCTCTCGTCTAATATCATGTCACCTTTACACCACAACAGCTCCTAAAATGAGGGCTGGAATGTAACCTATGAGGTATGCATGTTACTGCTATGTGTGCTTTGTGAATCATGGGGGCTGGTGTGTGACTGAATGCAGGTTGTTCACATGATAAAGGCCGAGGCTGAAGGGTTGGTTTCAGTTTTGCTACCACCCGTTTGATTACCTTTAAAATTGGTCATAAATAAACGTTTATTTTACGGTCTGCTTTTTTGTGCCTTTATTGGAGAGACGGAAGAGAGAGAGAGTGGGGAATGACATGCGGGAAAGGAGCCACAGGTCGGATTTGAACCTGGGCCGCCTGTTTCGAGGACTGCAGCCTCTGTACATGGGGCGCACGCCCTAACCACACGTTCAACAGTGCACCGAGCACTTTATTTTCTTGAGAAGGAATGATATTTAAATTCAGATTAGTGTGAAGATTTGGAGCCAGAACTCCTCTCTAAAGTGTGCGACAAGTCGTTCCACAATCACCCTCTACCTAAACACGGAGTCTGGGTGTTAAGAGTCCAGACACACCTCTCTGCTCTTCTCTGAGATTACACAACAATTAAGATAAGACTGGATGACATTTTCCTCTCGTCCCTCACCCATTCTCTCTCTCTCTCTCTCTCTCTCTCTCTCTCTCTCTCTCTCTCTCTCTCTCTCTCTCTGTGTGTAGTGTGATTGTAAAGAATGTTGTTTAAAGAAGGAGAATTATGTTCCCTTTTGATGTCTCCTGAAATATGAAACACACAGAGGCTGATAGAAATCCTAACACACACATCTTACACACACACACACACACACACACACACACGTCGCATGCAAAGTGCTACTTCACCCAAAACTACATTATGCAAACAGACTAAACACACATTTCACTTTTCACTGGAAATGACTGAACTGCACAGTTTCACTTTGACCTCAGTGGACGTGAACAGTCACCTGAGACCCCTCCCTCCTTCCTCTCTCCCTCTCTCTCTCTCTCTCTCTCTCTCTCTCTCTCTCTCTCTCTCTCTCTCTCTCTCTCCTTTCTTTAACTCCATCTCTCAGTCTGCAGCTTTCTGCTGACTCCAGGAATTATGATCTGTTTCCCGTCCGCAGGAATAATAGAATACAGGAGGGGGGGAGAAGGGGGCGGGGGGGTCTGCAGCAGCTTAGTGGAACAGTAGTGAGGAGTCCAGCTCCACTGTGGTTACACTCTGCAAATGCGTTTATATCCAGATGTGCGAATGTGCGATATTTTCCTCTTCATTTCCATAAACTTCACACATTAAACGATTATCCTTGGATGTGGACACACACACACACACACACACAGAAATCTAACCCTGATTACTGGCCGTAAATCAGCGCCCTCCTCCAGCTATCTGGACAGTAAACGCCTCACGTATACAACCAGGCGGTGGGCTGCGGATCTCCTTTCCCTCGCTCTCCGAAGCGCTGCCAGAGCCTTCGGGCACTTAACACTATCGTCAGTGAGATCCAGCAGCTCGAGTGTGTTTGGAGTGTGTGTGGAGTGTGTCCTCAGCCGCGTAAATATTTATCACTCGGCTCCCCGAGGAATTTTAATGAGCACTGATGGAGAGCAATCAACACAGCCCAGCATGGTGGAGAGAGGGACGGATAGAGAGAGAGAGAGGCGAGGAGATGAAGAGATGAAGAGAAGTGACAGTTTGTGATGTGATGTTTTGGCTTTTTATTATCCCAAGTGGTTTTTACTGTTTTCCTGCAGAGGTTCACACTTTTCCTGCTTTCCTGTTAAGTGTTTCCTGTTGTTTTTTTAATGCCTGTTTGTGTGTGTGCATGTGTGGTGTCGGTCTGTAAATCAAGATGTTTACTCTTTAAAGATACGAGGCTACCATACATGTCGGTGTTCCCCCGTGCCTGTGTGTGTGTGTATATGTGTGTGGTTGTGTGTGCGGTTTAGTGTACATGCTCATCAGGGTGACAGGGCCACCCCTTAGAGGTCACTTAACACATTGTGCGCGGGCCATGCTGCATGGGGAGTCAGGGAAGGAAACCTGAGCTATAACTCACACTGCTCTCTCTCTCTCTTTCTCACTCTCCCTCCCACACACGTACAGAAACACACACACTCTGGACCTGACCTCTGACCTCTGGCTGGGAGTGCCTATTAACTGTCTTGGATTCCTGAAGACACAGAATCTCACAGCTCATTTAAAAGTATTTCAGTGATGATGGTAACTAAAGTTTTGTAACGAAGAGAACCAAACAGTTGAACCGGTCCGACCCCGATCACCTCGAATCAAAATCAAACCTGCAGAAGTTCAATTAAAGTTCTAGTTCTTGAGATGCTCAAACAGCTGTGCCCATTTGATGTTTTACTTCTACCTTAAGACAGCAGGTGGGGAACTCTAAAGCTGTAGATATGGTGAACTCTTTGTTTTAATAATCATTTATTTATTGTTTGTTAGGTTCCCTGTTAGCCGCAGCTGCTCCTCCTCCTGGAGTCTGCAACATAAAAAATTCTGCATATTTTAACTTCAAATATAGAACTAGAAAATCTCCCCCAGTTCAGATGAGTCAGCTTAATAATGACTGTAACGCAGGTTCATCACTGTAATACCAAAAAGAGAGAGAGAGAGATTTAATGTGATGCAACAAATCTGCAGAAATCCAAAACATATATATTCAGTTCAGATTTGAATCCTGTTTTTATAGCAAATAACTGAGATACGTTTCTCAGTATACTCCTTCTTTTTTTGGTCCTTTCAAGAAAAATATCGAAAGGGAAAATCGCACGAAATCAAAATATTTTTATCTTCTCGTCAATTAGTTCTGTGAAGCTAAGACGGAGAAGTCGACCTCCTTCATCTCTTGTTTTTTTTATCTCTGTGAGTTCCTGTGAGTTTCTTGAATCAGGACACTGAATCTCACATTGTTTCATTTCTGTAGTTTTTAATTTCTAGTTAATTAAAAAAAAAATCCAGGTAGAAGATGAACATAAATTGAGGTGTTACGTGATTTTATTCCCGTTACCCCCTTTTGGGCTCGTGACCCCAGGCAGGTCAGAAACACTGAATCTGAAATGTACATCAAGGTAATTTTAAATTCAATATAATGACTGTGCTATAAGTGTTATAATTGAGGATTTTAAAAAGACAACCTACAGTTTGCACATTACAACATAAGTCTCTTATATGTCCCCCACCCTTCAGCTGGGACTGTGGGCCTTTTGTGCTTCAGGGGAAGTGATAAGTTGAGGCGATGCTGGTGGAGGTGTGTTGGAAACTGACCAGTGACAGATTTGTGACTCTGGGTCTGAAAAACTGGGAATGACGACACGGCACACACGTTTACCATCTCAGTCACCCGGTCAGTGAACGCTGCAGCTTCTCTGTACACGTCGCAGAATCTGCTCTCGCTCTGAAAGGAGAACAGATTTTTCTTTTCTCGTTGCTGTCGTAATCCTGGGTATAAAAAGCCCAGGAGCGGGGTTGAGTTCTTTCCATAAAAACCTCAGCGAGGTCGAAGGTCAGAACATCTCGGTTTGGTCAGAACATCTGGGTCTGCTGGGGGACATGGAGACCGAGAGCTCTACACTGTCACAGCCTTTTCAGCCTCTTTATCTGATGCTCTTTGAAGTCTCTGTGTTCACAGCCTCGTGTCCACTACTGTACAAATACCAGAGACGCTACTGGACTTCCAAAACCACATCATAGTCTCCCAGCATGCAGCCCTCAAAGAGAGAGAGAGAGAGAAGAGAGTTGTTTTCCTGAGAACGTTTGATCTATCTCCCGTCAGTGGGTGGGTTCCCAGCAGGGAGAAAAATAAATACAATTTATGGACATCAGGGCTTTTTTTGTATCTGTACATACGAGTATTGTATGTGTGCTGCTACATGTTTGTGTGTGCGCCCTCGTGTGTTTAGGGGTCACTCTCAGTGTGCTGTGTGATTTACTGAAAGGCCTCGCAGTGATACCAGAATTCCTTTGCGTTAAATGCCTGCTTTGAGTGCCTTTTACTGCCTGTGCGCTTTATGGACCATGATCACACTCTATTCGTCTCTCACATTTTGAAAGATTATTTTTTTTACGGCTTCTCGTCTTTATTGGAGTGGGGAGCGTCAGGAGAAAGGCAGAGTAAGGGAGAGGACGGAGAATGATGGGCTTAAGAAGTTGGCTCAAGGTCTCAATGTGAGACTGTGCTGTCAGGATCATTGCAATCAAAGGTGAACAGTAAACACCTGTCCCATGGAGAGTTAAAGGCCTTCCCCCTCTCTTAGCCCGCTTCTGATCTCAACAAAATAACCGATGAATACTCCAAAATACATAAAGTCTGTCCTCATTGCATGTTTGCATTTCTCAGATCTGACGCCTTTTTTAATCAAAACCAGTGTAGTAGTTCAAACCAGCTCCAGTGTCAGCTGTCTTTTGTCTCTGCGCTTACAGTGCTCTCATTTTCAGATGTTCACACTACTGTTTGCTGAGGTGATGACAGCGACGGGCATCTTGGTGACAGCTTAGATTTTTCCCTTCTTACTGCTTCTTTTCTCTAAATCCACCAGAGACGTCACAACACACGTGAATTTTACCACATAGGACACATTTGAAACCCATTTGCATTCTCCCAATCTTAAATCCTACTCATGATCCAAAACACTCCTCAGGGACCACGACGCTCACTCACAGGCTTGTTTCAGATTGAGATCGTAAAGTAATTTAATCCCTTAAAACGTGTCTAACGCTCTCTGGGTGAGGGGCACATTTTGTCACAGCTCATTTTCAGCTTTATTCCACCACTTGTTGTTATTATCAGTGCTGCATGTTTGCAGACACGGGGTGAGCGCTGCTTTAAACAGGACGTACCGAAAAGTTGGGTTTGGTTCCAAATCGGATCCATATGAAGATTATATTGTGCCCCCATCTGTTAGTAGTTCATGTTGAATCATTTGCTACATGCTCTGTTTGGGGTGAGTTCACTTGGCCGTAGAATTCTCTTGTTAGCAGCTTTTATTCCAGTGAGCCGCTCTCTGTCTCAGACGGCTCAGTGAGGGTGAGATCGTCTGTCACCTGCACAAATCCTGGCTGAGAAAGGCCAGGCGCTGGAATAACTTCCTGGATTCTGAACCGTGTGGTTGTCTGCTAAGACGGCAGACTTAGCAGACAAGCGTCTGATTTCAACAGATGTTCTCCTGCCAGGCTCAAATGGAGATTTCAAGGACCATGCATGACAATGATCACAACGCAGATTATGGTAATAGAAGACACAACCCTGCTTACATCCTGTGACGGCTCGTGTTGTTGCAAATTTTTGTCATTGCTGAAAATGCATTTCCAGAGTTTTGGTTCAAAATTTGAAACCAAAAAAAAAAGTACTGTTGCATTTAACTTGAGTCATTCTGAAACTGGCCCTGAGCATGTGATGTCATGGGTTCAACACAGGACTGGTTATATTGGTCCATTTTAATTTGCTTATGTCACCTGTTTTAGCAGACGTTTTCAAGCAGCTCGCGATGCCACATTCACCTCCTACTTTTCTTGCTTCTGTGTGAGATGCTGGAATAAACGGGTTGACTGCTCCTCTTGTTGCTGCAAGTTTTAGACTTGTTATAAAAGGATTGCAAGTTAAATCAAGGACTGATGCAGCCAAACTGTCTCACTTTATGGGAACAATTTTGGCACTCATGTCGTGATCATTAAACATGTGTCTTAAGAAAATACTCGCAATAAGAGGCGCACATGGCCTAGCGGTGAGGTTGTGTCCCGACGACGGAGGCTATAGTCCTCCAAGCAGACAACCAGGGCTCAAGTCCGACCTGTGGCTCCTTCCCCCCATGTCATTCCCCGCTCTCTCACGGTCATCCTACTCTATCTGCTGTCCTCTCAAATAAAAGGCATAAAGCCCAAAAATACATCAGAAGAAAATACTCTCATTTCTGTGAACAAAAGAAGCTCGGGGAAGGAAAGGTTCTGTAGCTTGATTACCAAGTGGAGGTGAAAAGTTAATATCCAAGGTGAGTTAGAAATAAGTATTTAGCAGCTTGGTCCTTTATCAAAAACAGGATGATGAGAGACCGCTGAAATAAATAAAGCTCTCATGGCCTGTGCTTTTCGAAAAGTTCAACTTTCACTTGTGAGGTTGTTTGACATGCCTCAACAAGCAAAGTTCTTAACTTCAAATATCCATTTGTCCTTTGCCGTATCATCAAAGAGGTACTACATCTTTTCTTAGATTTTCATTGAATGCATGCAGACTGAGACTGAACAAAAGGCTACTTCATTTCTCCCTCTACAGTGCGGCATGCTAACCTTCTTGGACCTGCTTTCCACGCTGGTTATTTTGGCAGGGGGCTCTGACAGGCTCTTATCAGATAAGACCCGCCCTCTAAGGATTAATCATCCAATCAACAAGGGATTTAGAAACCAGAGGTCATAAAAGAACGTCCCCCCACCTGTACTACTGAAACAGTATTGTCTGTAACACCTGAGTTCAGAGTTGCTTCGTCGTTCCTGATGAGGCCGGTTGATGTTTCTTTAATGCCAACTGTAAAATGTTCCCCATTACAAACTCTAATCAATATAATTATGAAGCAAGTGGATTATTAATGTAATTGTGGAGTAAGTCACCCTGTGATAATTACATTCAGCCCGTGATAAATGAAGTCTCATTGCTGTAGGTAATTAGTCTGAAAATGTTTCCAGTTATGGCTTCAGAGCCAGAAAAGGACGTGAGTAATGTGGAGAGCGGCTCGCACGAGAAAGGGCTGTTTGTCCTGCTGTTTCAGACGGAGGAGCTTTCATCTGCCGGGGCCGTGTGTTCACCAGCAGAGGTTTCAAAATAAAAAAAGGCTGCTCAGTTTGAAATCATGGTTCAGTTCCAGGTGAGCGCTGTGGCACACTGACTCAGCCTGTGCTTGTTCAGTGTGTGTGTGTTCAGTGTGTGTGTGTGTTCAGTGTGCTTGGTTTCGTGTGTAATCAGAACAGCGTGATTAAGCGGCGAGGAGTCTCGCTGAGATGTGAGTCCTCGCTCTCCAAAGGGTTGAACTGTGCCAATGCTTCTGTGAGCGTTCCTTTGTAATAATATTTCTCTGAAGATGTTTATCCATAGAAACTTCTTAACCTTTTTACAAATATATTTATGCTTGTATAGATTCAAAATGTTCTTTGATGGTTTAGGAGAAGCAGAGATTCAGTAAACGAAGAGTTAAATCATCCAATATTTAGGAGAATTATGTGCTTCCATTGTTGGTCTCTTCACACAAACACAAAACTCCTGAAAATGGACTGGAATATTCCAGGTGAGCTGCATGCAAACGGACACATTTTATCAACCTGAAGTTTTCCTGCAAGTCCCCAAGTAAAGTTTCCACGTCATGTCGGGACGAGCAGATGTGAGGAAGCAGCAGGAGATATTCGGGAACATTGACAGCAAGTGAACGGGATGAGTTAATGAGTTTTATATCACGCGACTGGTGAGCGAGCGGCGCGATAATCATGCAAGAAATGAAGGTGCTGGGGCGCCGGTAGTCTAGTGATTCTGAGACTGAAGTCCTCCATGCGGCGGCGGCCCAGGTTGGAGTCTATCCTCTATCATAGACTATCATCTATCTCTACATGAAGGCACAAAAAGTCTAACAATAAACCTTTGGAAAAGAAAAAATACCACTTAGTAGTTGTTGATACTTTGAATGCATCCAATCAAACATATCATTGATACATTTCTGAGACCCCGCCCATCCGACAGGCTCTCCCGCTGGGATGTTCATGTGTGAACAGGCGAGATTTCAGGAGCAGGCTGTCTAGAAGACTTTTCTAGAAATGTTCAGGAGCGCATGTGCGGAAAAAAAAAAAGGCTTTTGTCACATCTCTTTGGCGTCTCATACGGACCCACAAGGTAGCGTTTGTTTTCTTTCTAAAGTGGGGTGGACGTCAATCGGTCTGTGTGGTGAGGTTGAGGCTAGAGAGCAACATGTCTGACTGAGGCTGGGGAAAAACATCATGGGGTTGGTTAAGAAATAACCCAACACAGGACTCAAACCCCTCTCTACTCGGTGAAGGCCTTGTGTTATTTGGCCCGACCGTCACCCCAAGTCGACGTCGTCAGACTTCTACTACGTCACTAACAGCAGTGGTGGCTTTTCCGAATGTGTAATGTTTCCTTCCCTGTCAACAATCTCTCGCGTCAGAAAGTTAGAAAGGGGACAACCCAGGTAGCCCAAGATTACAAGTCACGTCACGTTTTCATTCAGTCATACCATATCTTGGAAGATGCCATTACCCGACTTTTTCCTCATTCAGCAGCTCAAATTTTGTCAAGACTTTCCACATCCAGTTCTTCACATGACACAGAATGACTGCAGTGTGAGATATTTTGAAGCACTGCTCCACCTGTCCAGTACTTATGAGGTTGGATGATGCAGGATTAAGAGCAACAAAGTCCGTAAAGAGAGGAAGTCTTGACAAACGCTTGACTTTTGTATGCCTTTATTTAGTTATTATAGAGATATGACAGTGGATAGATAGAGTCAGAAATCGGTGAGAGAGAGACCGGGGAAAGACACGTGCGGAGCCACAGGTCGGATTTGAACCCGGACCGCCCGCTCTTGAGGTTCGGCCTCTGTACATGGGGCACGCGCACTAACCACTAGGCTACTGGCGCCCCCCAAACTCAGGACTTTCACCCGATCAAAAAAATGCCATTGGTGTCTTGAGGGAAACCAAAACTCAAATTCTGATTTATTGTTTAAAACCAAACCTCAATCTTTTCCTTCAAGTGAACCAAAAGGGTTTGTGTTGCCTCAATGTAACCAAACTGCCACCGTTTCACAACGTGAACTAAGCGTCTGAAAGGTTTTCTGGCAAACAGAGGTATAAAAGTGAAGCTGCTACCTTGTGGATTTGTCTGAAGTGCAGAGGAAACAGACTTTTCAGGAGGTGGGGGGGATCAGCTACATAATATCTACACTCCCAGGCTCTGTTGCTACACTCTGACCCCTCAGCGCACATTATAAATCAACGTGAAGGCCCTTGTGGCTGAATTGAAGCAGATTTGTGAATCTAGATTCCAAGATTTTGTGTAAAATCTTCACAGAAGAGAGAGAAGGCTGTAATAGCAGCGACTAATGCCCGCGGTTTTGGAGTGAAATGCGGAGAAATCCCACGTGGTGTCCACATACTTGAGTTATCATTTGAATCTCCATGTGGAGGGTGAACGACAAAGAGAGGAAGGGAAAGACCAGCACTCACTTTTCAGTCAAATATCAAAACCACGGCCGTGTTAAAGATAAAAAAACGTCATTTGAAAAGCCGGATTAAGGCAGAATCGTGTTATTAGCTGCATGAAGACAGAACATAAAGAGTCAGTTAATTGGGAAAAAAAACAGATTCCTCAGTATCAGGTTTCACCAGAACATTTTATTAGACCTCTGGAGGCCTTTCATGTGTTTTTCTGATATAAAATTACATGATTGATGTCTGCGAAGACGTAAAAAAAACAAGATTTGAGATGGAAATAGAAGTGAAAGAAAGATTGAAAGAAGGAAAAAAGAAACCACAGAAGAAAAAACGAAGGGAAAGAGAAAGAACGCTTTAAGGGAAGGGGTTGTTTTTTTCTGCCCCGTCTCTTTGGTGGTCTTCAGCAGGGTCTCGCTGGATCTTGAACCCGGTGCAAAACACAACAGGGGGGGGAAATTAGTACGGGGTTGAAGGGGGTGTGTGGGGTGAGTTGGGGGGGTCCCCGGCTGGAGGGGGGGTTACACCGCCAGAGTCCCACAATTCATCATCCTCTGGCTCCGACAGGGGCTGTCTGGACAGATCGGTGGTGGGGAGCCGAGAGGGGGGGATTGATGGCCGGCGAGACTCTGTGACCTCCCTCTTTCCCCGAGAGGGGAGATAGTGTGTGTGTGTGTGTGTGAGAGAGAGAGAGAGAGAGAGTAATCATCACCCTCCGTCCCTCACGTCCTGTTGAAGCCGTCAAGTTTGGACTTTAAGTTGAATCCAGAATGTCTCTATATGAGGACGACGCATCAGATCAGACATGACACATGATTTGTTTTTCTTTCCTCCCTCTCTCTTTCTCCCCCGACCCTCTACCACTCTCTCTCTCTCTCCCTCTCTCTCTTCCTTTCTTTTAACAGGACTACCTGCAAGGCGACAGCACTAAAGCATATCAGAAGTTGGGTTGGAAGCCACAGGTGACTTTTGAGGTACGTGTCACACACCTGGAGGGTCTGGTTGAAGCAGGTTTTATTTTTAGCCACACACGTACAGACATGGACTGATGTGACGTAGAAAGAAAACCAAACATGAGCAATTCAATAATACAGGGAACAAACACTCAAAGAAAAATGTGAAGAACTAGGAAGTGACCTGTTAGCAGGTTGTGTGGTTGAGAAAGTGAGACTGGAATTCTTGATGCAGCCAGTTTTTGAAAGAGTCGTAATCCTGCAGCCTCAGAGAGTCTTACGTTAGCCTCACATGAACCTGCTTCATGGATTATTATTATTGGACAGAATTTAAAAGCAAACATCGAGGTGGGAAGGCGTGTCATTTTTTGAAAAATAGAACAAAAATAAAAGATTCTTGGTTTAATATTTCCAGATATGAGAAAGGTATGCAACGCCAGATAAACCAAATATTCAAACTAATGTTCAGTGCTGTCAACGTTCACCTGATGATGCTTCACCTCAGGCTTATATAACAAACACTTTCACATCTACAATGTTGTTTTAGTACATCCTGTTTCTTTAAATTCAAAATAAAAGCATGTAATGGTCATTTGTAGTCACTGAAAGGTCATGTGTTGTCACGACGTGGGTTCAACACTGAAGCCAAAGTCAAGCCTTTTTTAAATATGAAAATGAATTTAATCTAACGGCAGAAGTTATCGAATAAAGAATGCTGACAAGTCGTCTAAAACAAGCAGCCAAGAAGTTTGTATGGACATGAAACTCGTTAAAGTTTGAAGAGTTTCGAGTTAAATCGTGACGTAACTGACCGATACAGAAAGAAAGACGACTCTCTCTCTCTCTCTCTCTCTCTCTCTCTCTCTCTCTCTCTCTCTCTCTCTCTCTCTCTCTCTCTGTTATCTTAAAAAAGTTGTGGTCTGTACTAAAAAGCTTCTTTGCTTTAAAAATCCTGCCTTCATCATCCGTCATTCCCTCATATATTTATGCTGAAAGTCAATAAATGATATGAATGAAAAAAATTACATGACAATGACTTCCCACCTTCCCTTCCTGAAATATACAAAGAGAGCACAGTCTACCGAAGTTAAATTCCTCGTGTGTTAAACATACCTGGCCAATAAAGCTGATTCTGATTCTGATTCTGAAATATACGTACAAAGGTGAAACCACACAATTTCTGCATAATACAGAAAAGCCTCATCTGTCCCTCATATATCCAGAAGCATTAAATACGACCTCCTCCTCCTAATCGTGTCAGCTGATCCGTCTCTTTGTATTTCCTGTTTATTTTTAATTTAATTCTGTTCATTAAGATGAAAATAACTTCAAACTTAATTCTTAATGAAGTCCAAATATGAATCCTAGAGTTATGGAAATGCACTCAAGATGACATCCTGGGGGGAAGGCTGTTATTTGCTTTATTATATTAGATTTATTTATTTATTGGATTTTTAAAATGAGTAGAAAGTGTTGTGAGTTTCGCTTCCTCGTATAAAAAAAGGAAAGTGTACCCAAAGCTGCAATAGAGACAAAAAAAGAAGAAACTTTGAATCCCAGCCAGCAGCGTCACTCTGCTTTCACGCAGGGATTTATTGACTTTCAAATCATTTTCATTAAAAATACAAATTGTCTAAGGACCCCCTCCCTTCCTTTCTAAGATGTAATGTTGACCTCTGACCTCTGTGTGTCTCTCTGCAGGAGCTGGTGAAGGAGATGGTGGACGCAGACGTCGAGCTGATGAAGAAAAACCCGAATGCCTGAGTCCACACCCGTCCGTCCTCTCCGTGCACACACACTTAAACACTCCTTGTTCTTTTTTTTGTGGAGGGACCACGCTGTATTTTTATGACTTTTTACAAAACATGAAGTAATCGTGTCTTTCGGCTGCCTTTGAGTCTTGTGTGTGTATTTCTGGTATCATGACGTTTTAATTGTATTTCATACGCAGGTCTGCCTTCTGTTTAATTTGAGCTCTGATCACGTTATAATTTATAGAGATGGAAAATTGAAATGGTTTATTTATGTTTCTGTTTGTTTGGATTGCAGCTGAAGTGATTTTAGATATCTGAGATGACATTCCTTCTTGCAGAGGATGAAAAAAAGCAGATAACGTATTTTAAAAAGCATAATGAAAGGAGGGGGGAGCTTTTATCTTTTATTGAAAATAGAAATGAGCGGGTATCAAATGAACCATTTGGTAGAATAAAGGCTGAGCTTTGACCATGCTGTCCTCCTGTTTTTAATGTTTCCTGATGCTGAAGATGATGGCTGTAAATAGTTGTTTATTTTTCTTTGGGTTTGTGTGCATGTTTTTTCTTTTTTTTTCTTTTAGGTTTGCCAACGACAGTGTGAAAAATGAAGCAGCAAAAAAAATCCTCTTCCAGGTTTGAATGCAGGTTTGTTACTGCGACTGTCACTGAGGGTCTGTTCCTGCATGTGTTTGCACGCACAGGGTTGCCCAGGTTGCACAGAGGTCGGCTTGCTCAGCTCCTGTTGTCTCTCTCTCTCTCTCTCTCTCTCTCTCTCTCTCTCTCTCTCTCTCTCTCTCTCTCTCTCACTCTCTCTTTTCAGCTTTCCAGGGTTTTTTTTATTTGCGAGCACACTGCGTTCTTTTATCCGGACAGGAAGCACGTTTTTCCCCGGGCCCGGAGTCCCACTCTTAAATGCCTGATTGTCTGCAGACTGGCTGCAGGTTTAAAGTGCGCGGCGGTGAGAGTGTGGAGCCTTGGATCAGACCAGGAGCTGCTCTGGTCCTGATGATGGGTTTAGATTCCTTAATTTATATTGTGAAATAACTTCTGAGGGTGTCTTCTTTTTCTCACCTCGTCTGCGTTTAATGAAAACTTTACTCGAGTCTATTCAACAGTATTTAAACATGACATCGTAAGCTCATCTATGAAGCTTTGTTCTCACTTGTTTTGCACATAAATCCTGTAATAATAGTGATTAACATTTTGTTTAAATTGATATTTATATTGCGTCTGCTTTATGTTCTCATTTTTACATCCTCGTTGAAAAGACACAAATACATGAACAAAGGCCCTTATTGCATATTATTCATTAAAGTCAAAACGTCCTCGGTTTATCCCTTTAAACGTCACGTAACTCAACGTCAGGGGATTGATTGAAATGTAGTGAACATACAGCCTCGGTCAAAGCAGCAGCAGCAGCACCATGTTAACACTGAAGTACAAGGTCTTAATGCAAAGGTTTAAATCAAATAAAAATACTCACACAAAAATCAAACACCAGAGCGTCAAAATAATTTCATCTAATTGAATAAATATTATTATAACTTATTATTGCAGCTTGATTTCAGTGTTATGTCCGATTATCTGGGATTAGGTTAGGCCCTAAAGAAGTGCATCATATTTAATGTGTTTGCTGAAGCCCTACTTTTTAAATCTAAATCTTTAAAGTTTAAAAAACAGTCAAAAAGCTGCGTCAAAGTGACATGTCCAAATTTGAAGAATAAAGCATGAAAACTTTTAGAGACTATTCAGTGGAGAGGAAGAACCTCAGTAAAAAGAAATACTCAGTTACTCTCCCTCTCTGGTATTTTTTCGGGGTCGAGAGGTTCGATTTTGCGCTCGTACGGAGGCCTGCAGGGCTCAGCGAGCGCTGTGAGCAGAGTGGGATCCTCTGTGTGTTTTTTGGGACAACACCTTCAGGACATTAGAGTCTGTCTGTGATCGCCCTGGACCAGAGCTGCTCGATCAGAACCAGATGTGTCTCTAAAAGGCTGTTTATGCCTCTGAAAACACACTGAGAGCCTCACAGGTGCACCGAGTCCACCAGCCCCCCTTCCCACCCCACAACAATTAGACACGTCAGGTGATCAGTTTACTGCTGGCGCTCAGAGAAAGGAGAGTTGATGTGGATTTGGAGCTCGGATAGAAAGAAATCAAACCCTTCACATGCAGCTAAACAAACATCTTAAGGAGATTACGCGGCTCAAACGGGCAATTTAAACTCACGAGGTGGCCACAGACTCCAGAAGTCCTTGTAAGATTTTAAAAAAGATTTAGTTTTTTTCTGTCAAATGTAATGGAGAATGAAAAGTTACCGGGGGGGAAAAAAGAATCAAATTAAAGCTGCAGCTGCACACAAAGCAACACAGAACACATTAGGACTTCTAACTTCTAAACCAATGATCTCAATATCACACGAAAAATATCTAATGAGACTAAACCCACTTTTTAATCAGGCTTAGTGTTGTTAAATAATGTCATATTGGTATTAAGAGCTGCGCGCGCAACACTCACTGCTGGTTTCATTATTTTATACTAAAGGCCTAAATCACTAAATATGTTGAATTAAAGATACGGGTTATTAAAGGTGACTTGTTTAGAGGTTTTTAAAAGAGGAGACAAAAGAAATGAGGACAATCTAGCTGTGACGTAATAAAATACAAAATACAGATCAACTCTAATTAGATGAACGTTTAGTGTTTAATTAAAGGATTTAAGTTTAAATCCATCTCGATTTGAACTGTCAGTGTCGCATCAAAAAATTAATCTGCAGAATATTTCACCTTTTACTTCGATTTCTAAACGCTGTGATTGGTTTAAACGTGTTTGGGATTAACCTCAGTTACGCTTCTATGATGTTTTCTGCATGTGAATCCCCAAAATCCAACAAACGAAGAAGAAAAGAAGACAACTGTGTTAGTGCAGACACACACACACACACACACACACACACACACACACACCTAAAACACGTTAAACAGTGTGAGAAGGATCTTAAAATAAGGCCACATGTGTTGTGTATTTAAAGTGAAACGCTTTCACTCTGTTATTCAGTTTTACTCTGCTTAAATCTCCCTTCTGAATGGATCATAAATATAATACAAATTTCCCCCTAAAGCATACGGCCTACACGCAGAATTACAGAGCCTCATAAAGCATTTAAATACCAGCAGCAATTAAATAAAAATGATCCCTGCATGGATGTTTAATTCACGTTTTGATACTAGCTGCAAAAATGTATTCAATGAATAAAAACTATACGCGTCATTCAGCTGTGCATGCCTCGGAGTTTATATCTCAATAAATAAAAGGCTCCTGTGTGAATGCACTGATCTCCCCAAAGTGTTCAGGTGCTCTTCAGCCTGTGTTTCCTCTAAATCCGTGCCAAACATTCAGTACATGAGATAAGAGCTATCAGGTTGCTCTGCTCTCATATGAACACACACTCGTCCTTGTAAAGCTCATCACACTGTGACAAAAGACGTGTGTGATGCCTTCAGGCTCTGCGTATTTTTACACTGATGTTAACTGAACTGCACATAAAATACATCTGACAAAGGAGCCTAATAATGACCTTATCATTCCTCAATGATTCCATTTGAATGCCAGTATTGTGCGCAGTGGCAGCGTTTCCATTGTGAAGAGGCCTCCTCTGTTCCTCTGGGGCTCTTTTCGTTTTTACTCTGCACGTCTATGAACTCTCACAACAACGAGCCAGCGGCCCAAACCTCCGCGCCCTGCAGCCCCGTGGAGCTGCTTCAGATTAGGCAGAGACAGGTTTGAATGCTGCCTTCTCGGCGTGCTTCCCTAAAGTGCATTGTTGACATCCTCTCATTGACCTCCATCACCTCCTCCTGTCTTGTCCTTATGATGAAAAATGATTCACAGCCGCGTCAGGATTTTCCCTTCCTGACCCCGAAGTGCTGCATCAATCACACAGACGTCTGTTTACAAGCACTAATCCACGTTTTAATGGTATTATAGGCAGCTTTCTGTGCGTAAAAAGTGCGTAAAGTGGACGTGTGCGGTTGAGCACCCTATGGAAGGTGCAGCATCGGTTCGAGCTCGTTGTTTATACGTGAGTTTTATGGGGTTGACTCATCTGACTGGTGGCCCCGAGGGAGCGTTTGTGAGCCGGAATTTTTTTTGTCTCACTGACTCATTAAAATCTCATCCACGCAGACAGGCCTAAAACTGACGGTCACGTTTAAACTTTCATCGCCTGCACAGCCCTGCAGACACACACACACACACACACACACAAACACACACACACACACACACACACACACACACACACACACACACACACACAGCTGCAGACGTCACATATTTAGATGCTCAAAGAGCTCAAATACACATCAAAACACAAAATAACATAATAAAAGAAATTCAGGCTGTGTCGTCGTGTCTTCAGAGAACGAGGCTGAATCACAAAAACTGATGTAGGAGAGTTAATGTCACTTTTTTAATTCCCACTGCGTCCTATAAAGACGCTGAAGGGTACCATGGACATTTTAAATTATTATCATTA
Source organism: Tautogolabrus adspersus (assembly GCA_020745685.1). Classification (NCBI taxonomy): domain Eukaryota; kingdom Metazoa; phylum Chordata; class Actinopteri; order Labriformes; family Labridae; genus Tautogolabrus; species Tautogolabrus adspersus. The sequence continues at coordinate 3,458,891 of CM036536.1, read as the reverse complement.
TTTGTATTATTAATAATAATATCATTGTATAATTTTGAAAATATTATTTTCGGCTACGTCACCTATTACCTTTGTAGGGCCCTTACTATTGTAGACATTAAGGTTTTCTCCTTTGTATATTTAGTTTTATTTATTATATAATACAAGTTGGGATTTAATAAAACTTTAATCTTAATAATCAGAATCATCTGAAAGAAATGTGCATGCAGCCATGTGGATCTGCCTGCAAATACTAAAATAGATTTTAAGGAAACAAAGATGTAAAAAAAGCCAAATAAAAAGATGTTCTCCCTAAAAATGTTTCTCCTTCGTAATATTTCTTTTGAGAAGGAGTGGGGTGTTGATCCTCTTTCTCATGGCGGTTTAGGAATAAATAAACATGTGACAGCAGCAATATTTCAGTCAGTCAGTCAGAGCAGGCCACAGAGCTGATGTTATTTTCAAGCCTGCAGGACATAAAATGTAAAACGGTCTGCACTTCTATTTCACATCACGTCAGTCATTCACAGCGTCCTCATCACGCGTCAGAGACCTTTGCATGTGTGCTCGTGCAGTAAAAAGTTCCCAGAAGGCCTCCCAAATCAATGCAGCTGCAGCTTTGTCTGCATCCAAACCCTCCCATCGTTCACAAACACACACACTTAGCAACACACACACACACAGCAGTCAGGCTGAAGCCTGCTCGGTCTGCACGGAGTGTTGTTGTTTTTGCTCAGTTCAAACCGCACTGCTGAGCTGCTGCCACACGTGTGTTTATTTACCGCCTGCATTTACACCTGAATGTTAAACATATTAAAACCTGCAGAAGATTCTGTAATGAGAGTCAACATTTTCCCCTCTCACAGTTTGATATTAAAGTAAAGCCTCGGATGTGCGGTTCAGATTTGCCCCTGCAGCGCACAGGAGGGCCTCAAAACCTCTGATAGCTTTAGAAAAAAAGGTTCCCTCCAAAACCAAACAGGCCATATGAACCTAAAATATGCTATTCAAATATATTATAGAATAATTTAATTTGATTCTTACATATTGAAAGAACGCACAGTCTTGTTGGATTCACTGAAAGAAGCAAATGCACCAAAAACAATCCTTTTTTTTGCGTATTTTCCAGAGTTGTCAGTGGCCACCTTTTTTTGTACATTTAATAAATAATGTAAAATGTTTTTCACCCCACGTGCTTGAACATCAGCCCTCCCCATTAACATTACCACTGCTAATAAATCACTCCAATTAGGATCAAATAAACGGCACTTTATTAAACAAACAAAATGTAATGCCTTCAAAAAATACTTATTTAACAAATAGGACAAAAAAAAGAATAAAATAAGTCAGTAACAGACTACACGGTCCCCTTTCTATTTCTATACAAGAAGGGGGACAAATAAAGGCAGCGATAAGAAAACTGGGAAACTTTAAAGTGTTTGGTCCTCAACATCCAACCACTCCCTTTCTCTACAAAATAAATTACTATATTAGGCTATAATTTACAGTCTATAGTCACAGAAGCTGGTATCTGAGCATCTTTATAAACAAGTCTCAAAGTGAGAGGAGGAAGAAAACTTACGTGTTCGTGGTGTTACACACGCCTCGACTGAAAAAAGTCTGAATCTCTTTATGTCCATTCGAAGTGAGAATAAAAGACCAAAAGTACAAAAAAATATAAAACATATATTTGAGTTATTAATTTAAAGGCTCTCAGAACTTGCTGCAGTCATAAACAAACGCTCCTGAGGTTCTGTACAGGGACTGACCGGACGGGAAGGCCATCTGACAGCTGCTATTCCCGTTCACCGGGGAGCCGTTCAGCCCGATCCGCTGGGACTCGAACATCTCCCGCACTGAGTGGAAGTTCTGCTGCTGGGCCGGGTAATTCGGGCTCAGGTGGCTCAGGTCCCCGTACCAAGACGTGAGCCGTCCCTGGTGCGCGTGGTGGCCGTCCTGGCCCGCCTGACTCAGGTTTCCGTGTCCGAGCGGGGACGCGGTGGTCGTGGTGATGCAATAGTCGGGCAGCGCCTCCTCCACCGTGGTGGACGGCGCCAGGTGTCCCCCGGAGGACCTGTCCCCCGCGTACAGGCTCATGGCCTGCATGTTGCAGTGATAGGTGGCACTGGAGTTCGTGGAGATGACATTCTGGTTGCAGGTGGTGGAGTTGTACGCGGAGGTCTGATTGGGTGAGTAGTTGAGCGACAGTGAGGGGGTGATACCTGTCCGCGAGGAGGCGATGAGAGGCGGGGAGAGCTCGGCCTGCGGAGACCCCCGCAGGGTGGTCATGATGTTATCCACGCTGAAGCCCTGCGCCGCGGCCTGACCGTGGTGGTGCTGCTCGGGTCCGTCCATGCTAAGTGAGCGGGTTGAGGGCACGCTGTGCGGGCTGCCTGTGGACATGCTGCTGCTGCTGTCCGGGCTCTCGATCTTTGGCACGGTGCTTAGAGTTGGAGAAGCGGCCTGCGGAGGCGTTGCAGTCCCATTCTCAGTCTTTATATCCTGGACCCGTACTGGCTGGGAGCCCTGTCCCGGTGGATCCTGCTCCCTTCCCGGGGTGCGGACAGAGGGGTCCTTACTCTGCCTGTCGTCCTTGTCTCTCGTAACGTCCTTCTTTTTGAACCTCCTCCGGCGCCGTAGAAAGCTACCGTTCTCAAACATGTTGTAGGAGTCCGGGTCCAGGGTCCAGTAGCTGCCCTTCCCGGGCTTCTTGTCGTCCCGGGGAACTTTGACGAAGCACTCGTTGAGGGACAGATTGTGCCTGATGCTGTTCTGCCAGCCCTGCTTGTTGTCCCGGTAGAAGGGAAATCTCTCCATGATGAACTGATAAATCCCGTTCAGGGTGATCTTCTTCTCCGGGGAGTTCTGGATGGCCATGGTGATGAGGGCGATGTAGCTGTACGGAGGTTTCACCATGTCCTTCGGCTGGTGCTGCGGTGTATACGGCCCGTACGCACGGGCCATGCTAGCCGGGTACTGCTCGTGGGCCGCGTGGGAGTACATGCTCATGGGGGCAGGCATCCCGGTGTATCCCCCGCCGGCCCGGTAGTAGCTCTGGTCGCTGCTGATGTACGGAACAACTCCCAAAGAGTTGGGGCTGGAGACGGAGTAGCGCGCCTGCATCCTGCGCTATGCGTAAAACCTCCCCAAACTGTTCCCCCCAGAAACGCTCACAACTCCTATGTGTGCTCCGGTTCTGTTCCTGCTTCTGTCCTCTCTTTAACGTCTAGAAGTGTCTGTTTTAAGCCACAGCTCGCCAAGATGAGCCGGAGAGAGCGCACACAGTGAACATTTGGAGAGTGAGAGGGCTGAGGCTTGAGGAGCATGAGTCTACACGGCAAGGAAGTTTTTTTTTTACCCTTCACATTTTTTTCTTTCCTTTTGGCTGCTCGAGCTGCTCCTCCCCGAATGTGTGCTCCATCATCCAATTGGAGGACGAAATGAACCTGGAAAAGCTTCATGGCGACAAAAGTTACTACACCCTCCTCCCTCTCCTCCTCCTTCTCCTCCTCCTCCTCTTCACTCTCCACTCGGCTCAGACATAGAGTTAATAAAATGCTGTATAGGGTGTGCCGATAATGCTGACAAATTCACTTAATGACCCAAATTATTAGACATGTATTATTTGTATTGATTTATCACATCAAATGGCACAATTTAACTTCTTATAAGTCTGCTCTAAATACTAAAGAGGGAGTTGATAGTGGGGTTAAGTGCTTTAAAGTTTTTAACTAAATGTCTCTTCCTTATCTCCGAGATATAAAACCTGTGCGTAAAAAGGAAAGCGTCTTTGGTCATAAAATGTTTAGAAAAGGCCGTCTACAATGTTTAAATGTGTATGTCTGTCTCGTGAATGTCGTCATAATGAGGCCTTCTCCAATATTAACTCTTCACATATTAGTTATTAAACGTTTTAGCATGCTCAAACCTCCAATCAGACCAAAGGTATTAGCGATTAGGAATGCAAATTGAGCCATCGTCAGTGTGTGAGAAACTGTCATCAGCTGTGGCTGAGCCTCTGAATAAACACGCGGACATGAAAGAGTGTGGATGCTCCCTCCTGCTCCCCGACAGCGCCGGTGGGCGGTGTGTGGAAACTAATTAAAGGTTAAATGAAGATCGTTTGGTCGGGATGGGTGAGATGAGAGGGGGGGTCCTCTGGGTGTTAGGAGGGAGGGGGTTAAAAAGATGAAGACCTCCAAATGTCATTCACACTGAACGGAGTGTTAACAGAGCCATCAACATTCCCCAAAGGCCGCAAGAAAGTTGTGTAGCTTTGTGTTGATTGCAAAAAACAACAGCACGGGTGTGTTTTTAGCCTGATGGAAATAATGGGTTCAAAATAGGACAAAGATGGAGGCTATTAGGGGAGCATGCTGTCAGGCCTAAACCACCTTTAAGCTGTGTGAGGGTTTTATTTTTATAAGTCTGTAATAATGACATCACTATTTTATTAAACTAAGAAAAAACATAAAAACAACAAGAATGATCTTTTGAGAAATATTAACGTGTCATTTGTTTATAATTATGATTAACATAACTCTTACGGCCTTTAACTTCCTGTTTCAACATTTTAAATATTCTAAGGCCTACTTTAAGAGATTTGTTTTTTAAGTTTATTAATTAAATGTTTTTTTAGGAGTAACTTGTTCTTCTGGTTTGTTTTAAATATTTATCGTTCTGCATATTTTCAGACCAGTTGATGGTGCAAATTAATGTCAGAGGAATACAGCAGACCTGCATTTAGACTAAAATGAGGTTATTTAACATGCAGGCTTATTTATCTGCAGCTTTAAGACGCATCAGCTTGTTCGTTTAATTTTAGCATACCGCAAATATGTTCAGTCTCCTCCAACTTAAAAGCAACATTTCATGTATTTAACCAAATATCCCCATCTCTCGTGTATGCATATTTTAAAAAACAAAATGCTTTATTTAGCCTTTATGTCCGAAATAAATCCAATCCGGAAATATTTGTGGTAAATCTCTCTCGATTGTGTCAAACTGGAGCTGTTAATATGATTTAAGCCCCTCACTCTGCTTTAAAAAAACATATTTAATTTACTTTTAAGCAAACATCCAGTTTGAAATAAGACAATCCAAAGCTAAAGACTACACTGTAATTAAACTGCATGTTAAGCTCATTGCAAAAAATCCCAGGTCCAGCAGTAATAGAGGGAGAAGTCAGCCTCTTCTCGTCTTCATGTTGTAAATGAACCTGCTGACACTTTTCCAGAGAACAACTCTTTCAGAGTTTTCATATAAATTGCTAATCCTCTGATAAAGCTGTGATAATCTGTGAGAGGAGTAAAACTCTCACTCGTGTGTTTTCATTTGGCTCTTTGTTCCGTCATTTGCATGTGTTGTTGTCCGGCCTCTCATCAGGAAGCAAATGCTGCAGCAGCGGACAGCGTCACCTGTGAGAGACCCTGCAGAGACCCCCCTGACACCGGGACACACACACACCGAGGTGGTCTGCCGGTGTGTGGAGGAGGGAAACTGACCCAGCAGCCCACAGGTGGAGGTATGAGACTGTAGCTGTGGAATAACTCTTTATGAAAGTTTTGTAAAAGTTTAATATGCTCTAGTCTTATTCTGTGATGACGTCATAAATTAGGATTTTGTTATAGCGGTTAAACATCTGTAACACACATCCTACTATTTATCAAATCTTGGATTTTAGTGAAACCCAAACCCATCGTGACAATAAGACCCTCGTACAAAAAAGACAAACTTTCCCCAAAAAATGGAGTCTGTTAAATGCGATTATTTTTGTTTGCTTTAAATTACAAGTGAACGAAATGTTTAATTTCTACAACACATTTTTCACCAAAAATTCCTGCTTAAAGAAAGATGAAGGCCCCTGTGTGTTGGGACTATTTCTACTCCAGATATACGACACACTCCTGCCCCCCAGTGGGCAGTGCGTAAAAGTGCACGATGACTGTTTGGCATCAAGACTTTCAGTGTTTGAATAAGTGAGCAACATTTAAAAAAACAACTGATACCAGAAAAAGTCCTGCATTTAACTTTGTTTTTACTTCAGTATGTGTGCAAAAACAGTTTAATCAAAAATACTTCGAGTACCAAAAGTCAAAGTCCTGATTCTGCAGAATGGACCCTATGGCACAAAGTTTGACTGTGAAAAGAGAAGAAGTGTGAGGTGGAATAAAATGTAAATATAGAGGACATTACTGATCATTTCCACTAAAATACAGCAGTGATCCCGTCTCTGGATGAGTGAGTACTTTACTTTATACTTTATTTCAGAGCCATAGGTCCATATCATTATAAAAAAAGCACAATACATATAAATACAGGACATACGAAGGGATATAATCGCTACAATCACTGAGTACCAAGCGGGTGGAGGGCACACTGTGCGGGCATTTCACAGTTATCCTCTCTTGCCAGTCTCAGGCTTAAAAATTACAAGAGGACAGAAAAGAGAAGACAGAAAGGAGAGGACTGAAAGGAGAAAGGACAGAAAGCAGAGGACAGAAAAGAGAGGACAGAAAGGAGAGAGGATAGAAAAGAGAGAGGACAGAAAAGAGAGGACAGAAAGGAGACAGAAAAGAGAAGACAGAAAGGAGAGGACAGAAAAGAGAGGACAGAAAGGAGAGAGGACAGAAAGGAGAGAGGACAGAAAAGAGAGGACAGAAAAGAGAGGACAGAAAGGAGAGAGGATAGAAAGGAGAGGACAGAAAAGAGAGGACAGAAAGGAGAGGACAGAAAGGAGAGAGGACAGAAAGGAGAGAGGATAGAAAGGAGAGGACAGAAAAGAGAGGACAGAAAAGAGAGGACAGAAAGGAGAGAGGACAGAAAGGAGAGGACAGAAAAGAGAGGACAGAAAAGAGAGGACAGAAAGGAGAGAGGATAGCAAGGAGAGTACAGAAAAGAGAGGACAGAAAGGAGAGAGGACAGAAAGGAGAGAGGATAGAAAGGAGAGGACAGAAAAGAGAGGACAGAAAGGAGAGAGGACAGAAAAGAGAGGACAGAAAAGAGAGGACAGAAAAGAGAGAGGACAGAAAAGAGAAAGTGCATGTATGGGAGAGGACAGAAAGGAGAGAGGACAGAAAAGAGAGGACAGAAAGGAGACAGAAAAGAGAAGACAGAAAGGAGAGAAGATAGAAAAGAGAAGACAGAAAAGAGAAGACAGAAAGATAGAAAGGAGAGGACAGAAAAGAGAAGACAGAAAAGAGGAGACAGAAAGGAGAGAAGATAGAAAGGAGAGAGGACAGAAAAGAGAGGAGAGAAAAGAGAGAGTGCATGTATGGGAGAGGACAGAAAGAAGATATGACTGAAAGGGATCTTGAATCAGGTTTACAGTATTTTCTTGTTGTTAATTAGATTAAAAGTCGTAATAAAGTTTTTACATTCATGATGAATACTTTGAAACGTGCGTAGGATTGGTTAAATTTGGACTGATGGATATGAGATTCAACAAGTAGCATTAAGAGGGGCGGCAGTAGCAGCGTAGAGGAGCTCAGTCTGTAGGGACTTGGGTTAGAAACCGGAGGGTCCTTGGTTTGGTGGCTGGAGAGGTGCCAGGTCAGGCGCCAGGTTTAGCAGCTCTACTCTAACATCTCTCCACCAATGCATGCATATGTCCTGTTTGTGTTCAAGCCCTGCTGAGACTGACCAATCAGAGACATTCAGCACTACAGGGGCTGCATGCCCTGTTCTCCAAAGTCCCCGGACCTTTAAAAAGTAGTACCTCCCTATAGGGTCTTTTGTAGGTGTAGATCTTTTACCCCCAGAACTAAATTTAGATCCTGGTAGATTCGGTCGAAACGCACGTAGCTCTTCAAACAGACCACAGTTCTGGGGGGAAGTTCCTCCAGTCCAAACGGGGCTTTTGTGCATACGTATTTCAGGCCTTTGTGTGTGAGAAGTCTCTCAATAACAGAGTTTAAAACCAGATTTTTTTCTTTGCACACAATTAAATGATATCTTAAGGCATCAAATAAATTGTACAATTCATATAATTGGGAATACAATTATGCAAAGCTCTCCAGAATGCCCTGGTTCTGAATGTGTTACAACCTGTCTGACAACAGTCACATCTGGCATTATGTAGTAAGATAGCGCCCTCTGCTGCCAAAGCGATGCACATGCAGAATCAGTAACAGGATCAAGGAGTCAAAAAATAGAAAAATACTTTATCTTGGGCAAATTAAGCCACAGAAGCTGCTAACAACAATCTCCTACAATATAATGATCACATTTTAAACAGAGAGTATTACAATTATCTCCTTTTACTGCAGATCTTTCTTCTCTTTGTGACATTTTCTTAGAGAGTCTCATTCCTGAGGGAGACTTTGCATAAGATGTTTTTTTCTGCAGGCAACTTCACTTGTGTCATCTGCACTGTTTATATTACGAGCCTAATTAAACACAGACAGATTTCCAAAATATCTCAGGACCTCAAAATCGTGCACCCAAAGAGAACATTGGAATTGGTTCTCAAATAAATACCTGCCAATCATCCATGTGCAAAACATTAATCCTCTGCTTGGTGCTCCGTCTGCGACTGCTTCAAAGAGGGTGAAGCTGTTCTCAAGGACACAGAGCGCCTCACAGTCGTGGCAGCTTTTACATTTTTTAACCCCCAAACTCAACATTTCAGAGAAGACAGACAGCCGAGCAGAGCATCTCTGAAAACCCGGATAAAGCTACGGGAAATGACTGCAGGAGACAAAACTTTCCTTCAGACTGGGATGTTTCTGATTTAGCTGTCCTGATGAATGGCAGAATTTCCTCCCAAAGATGACAGATAAACAGTCTTATCTCTCTTTATTTGCACGCACTTTCAAATTTGATCAAGATTAGCTGAGCAGGAGGCATATTTAGATGCATTTTTCTCTGTTAATGTTCAACGAAGTGTCTAAAATAGGCTCCTCAGAACTTCAGACACAATGTCAAACGAGCAACAGAAAATAAGGTGAGAAGTCCTCAGATTCAGTTTCCTTTCCATAAATTAAACAACCTTTCAACATTAAAGAAACATCTTATTGATGATCATCAGAGAGCCAGGTGATTGAAGAGAATCTTTTTTGTATAAGTTTACAACAAGCTATCCACTACAATAAGCAGGAGCTTAAAACCATGCAGCTAAACTCTGCCCCCTAGTGGTTAACCTGCAACCCAGAGCACTGTTTCCTCCCAGGTGTTTCTTTCCTCTCGTTTTCTCTTCTGTAAAATCAGCTTCATCTCTGAGAGGACAAAATATTGTGCTGCAAAAAGGATTTGCATTTTTATCTTCTGACTCTTCATAATGATATACATCCATTTAAAGGATGATAAAGGCTGACACATAAAGGCTGACGGATTAGAAATGTGTCTGTCACTTTAATTCTTGGATGGATATGAAATTGGGAACATCCCTTCTATAGATTGTATTTTAAAAACGGACGTAAACATCCAATTTTTTTGAATCTTTAGCAGAAGTTCTAAGAAAATTCTTAAAATCAAGAATTTCCCCTTAAAGTTCGGACTAGATCCTTGTAAAGATGAAAGTTGTTCTCAAAGCATCTTAGCCCTTTAAAGAACTCCTAAGGTGTAACAACTGTGAGGAAGAGTGGGGAGGACTTTAAACAGGAAGAGGAAATGAAGAAATGTGCTTCAAACACGACATGAAGAATATTTTTGACTCATAGTCGGACGGATCAGACAAAAATGACTCATGCAGACATTTTAATCCGTCTATGACTGTTTTCAGTACAAAGTGAGACATGCATGTTGAGTTTCTCTACATGTGTTTACCTCCACAGGTGCAGCCAATCACTAATTAAGACCATTTACCTGCTGAGTTAACTACCAGCATGTGAAGAAGCTGCTGCAGGAGTGGGCATGTGATTTCCAACATTTTGTAGGCTATATAGGGGAGAGTGGGTAAGTTGACCCGCCCCCTGTTTCTAGGCAACAATGCGTCTTTGATGTAATGTGAACATACATTCTGAAGGCATCCATCATTTATATCACGCTCTGAAGAGAAGATGCACATTGGACAATTGGTAAGTTGTTGTTTTTTTGCTTGTTAAAGTAAATGTTCTGCGTTGAAGATATCATGGCTGTAAAGTTGTGTATGATACAAGTTGGTTATTTGTCAGCATAGGAAATCATGTGACTCATTTAGCTAAAGGTTAGCCTGAATTGCTAAGCTAGGCTGTTTTTACCAAAATGGTAGCTATGGGGTAAAGTGAGTCACATGCTGTGGGGCAAATTGAACCAGTGCTTCAACTTACCCCTACCATAAGGCACTGAAGTTTAGTTAAGTTTTAAGCATTGTTTTAAATATAGTATTACACAACTCTTAACCGTATTTTACACATTGCATTAAACGCTATCATGCTATCAAGAGAAGAACAAACTGGGGATCAACACAACATAGAAGAGATGAAGAGAGCAGCTACTGATGTTGAGGGAGGAAAATCCATCAGAGCGGTAGCTAAGGAAAGAAATATTGACAGGTCAACACTGGGGAGGTGTATGTAAAAAAGAAGGAGGTGAAGGAAGTCAAGACAGTAGGGTACAGTGGAACAGCAGAAGCCAAGAGGGTCTTCACAGAGGAGGTTGAGAAGAAGCTTGCTTACCAGTTCCATGACCTCACTCCAAAGAAATGCTGGGAGCTGGCATTCGAGTTGGCACAGAAAAACAACATTCCTGTCCCCAACAACTGGAAAGAGACGGGTCTAGCAGGTAGGGTGTGCTGACGTATGCAGTTTGATAGTACAGTATCTAAACAGAATGGATTCTTTTCCTTAAGGTCCAGATTGGTTCAAGAACTTTATGGCACGCCACCATCTCTCCTGCCGTATGCCTGAAGCAACATCTTTGGGAAGAGCTACAGCCTTCAACAAAACAACAGTCGGGGAGTTCTTTGACAATCTGACGAATGTGATGGACAGGTGACAGACATTTATAAATGTAATGGTAACTATAGGTTGTAGAAGAGTTCAGTACATTTCCTTTACAAGAGACTGGCACATTTGTTCATTAATCAGCCCAAATTACCAAATTATTTACAGTTATTTAGTCATGTAGTTAGTTACAGACTTCAGGGCTGTTTAAAATGCTTTTAGTATTGCTTGTAAGGCTTAACGATTCTGATTTTCATCATGGCTCTTGTCTTTGTTTTATAGGTTTAAATTCCCTCCCAACGTGATTTATAATGTTGACGAAACAGGTGTCACAACAGTGCAGACACCAAAACAAGCTGTTACAGAAAAGGGAAAGAAATAAGTCGGGGCCATCACTTCTGCCGAAAGAGGAGAGCTTGTGACTGTGGTCTGTGCAGTCAATGCTACTGGCAATGCAGTGCCTCCCATGTTCATCTTCCCAAGGGTTAGGTACAAAGACCATTTCATCACAGGAGCACCTCCAGGATCAACTGGTACCTCCATCAGATCTGGCTGGATCAATGAAGACACCTTTGTTCAATTCCTTGAACATCTGGTTCAGCATACCAAGTGCTCCTCTGACCATCCCATGTTGCTACTCCTTGATAACCACGAGGCCCATATTTCACTGAGTGCGCTGGATTTAGCAAAGAGTAAGGGTATTATCATGCTCACAATTCCACCCCACACATCTCATTGCCTGCAGCCTCTGGAGAAGAGTGTCTATGGTCCATTCAAGGGCTATTACAACAGCGCTCTTGACGGTTGGATGAGATCTAACCCAGGCAAAACAGCCAACAAATATCAAATCGCTGGATGTGTGAATGAGGCTTTCATGTCAGCAATGACACCAAGGAACATCTCTTCTGGATTCAAGTCCACAGGGATTTTTCCGTACCACAGAGATATTTTCTCTGAAGCAGAGTTTGAACCATCCATGGTGTCAGACAGGCCAAACCCTGAGATGCTATGTGCTTCTGAAGATGATCCACCCATGGCTTCTACTTCCACCTCTGCTGAGTTGCCTTCACAGGCATGTTCTTCAACATGTGGGACACCGACCCCCTGGATATGTGTCTCCCACTGATATTCTACCCTTACCCAAAAGTCAGCAGCCTAGGGCACAGACAAAGAGAAAGCGGGTGAAGACAAGGATCCCGACTGATGCACCTGAAAAGCAGGCAATTGAAATGGAACATGAATAGAGAAAAAATAAACGGAAGGGGAAAGAAGTAATCAACATCAAAGAACAACGAAAGCCCAAGAAGAAAATCCCAGTGTACAGCAGCTCTGAGGAGAGTGATGTTCCCATCCCACTTGATGACACTTCTGAGTATGAGAGCCAAGGACACATCGGACATGTTGCTGCAGGAGCTGGGGATCAAACCCCCAACCTTCTGGTTGAGAAACGACAGCCTCTATCAACTGAGCCACATGGGCCTCTTCACCATTGCATTGTGTATCTGATTAAAATGGCAATAATGCAGATTTATATAATGCATATTCAGATTAAACTTTTTACGAAAAAGGGACGATAGTTTACAAAAGTAACATTATAACGTATTCAAAAACCCTGGGAGCTAGTTATTGCAGCCTGTAACTCAACAAGGAAATGTCTACTGAGGTAAAAACCACAATCACCTGAAAAATGGGGTCCTTTTCCCTTCACGTTTCATGCAGACTCCTTTTCGTCCCCTGCTGGACAAGAAAGAATGCAGGTCGAAGACACTCGGGAATCTGCTTAACTCTTAAAACCAGAATCTTTCATAAACACTCTCTGATCCCTGCTGCCAAGTTTAACCACAGCCTGACGGCCTTTCTTACTGTAAAGGTTCAGTACTCATTGGTCTGAAAAGCTAAGGGCTTTGCAGCTTGTGTGGTGGATTTATCAATCTGCACACTTCATCTGTCGTTATTTTGATCCAATCTGCTCTAACATTTTTCACAACACTTTTCTAGTTTCCAGTTAATTAAGCTTTTCCATGAAGAAGGTTAGTCGAAATGTTTCAGGAACTTTGCTCGTTACCAAATTATATTTTCGTCAAGGAAATGTTTCCAGATCTGAGCATATTTTGCAGATAATTTAGTAAACCAACTTCTTGAACGAAGCCAAAGCTGCAGTGACGACGCAGGACCAGAGATAAAAGGGATGCTTCAGTTTTATTAATAGAAGTCTAGAAGGAGGAACCCAGACACAAGCTGCAGGAAAGGTCAATTATCTACGACATCGTCTACGTGGCTCAGAAGGCCCAGGAGGAGAAACTGGCCATCGAGGCCAGCTCAGCAGAGGGAGTACAACCCTAAAAGGAATCATCATTCAGCAGTCGGAGGCAGAGACTCATATTTGCTGAGAAGTTGAAGATTTAAACGTGGTTGACAGTGGGGCATCTGGAACTGTGGAATCTGGAGAGCAGAGCTGAGACAGATGTTGAAGAAAAGACCATCTGATCTTAAAACCCCGGGTGGATGACAGAGGAGGAGTGAGACAGCTTCATCAGATCAGTAAGTGAAGCAAAAGAGTCAGGGGTGTGTCCAGAGGGGTGGCATGGGCCCAGGTGTGCCGCTGGAGGAGAGAGGAGGCTTCAGAATGGTGGAGGTGTCATCAAACAGCAGTTTGTTTTGGTTTCATGCTGGTGCTCAAGGGTGACATCTCCTGGATCAAAAAGTCGCACATTCTTCCTTTTAAAGAGCTGGTCTTGTCTTCTGTGAGAGCCAAGAACAATTCAGACTTGCATGCTTGGTTTGCAACAAACAAACTCATCCTGTTTAAGAAAGAGTTAACAAGCCAGGTTGAGCCAATAGTCCAGTCATTTTATGAAAAAAGGTTGAACAAATTGCAACAGAAGCAAACTCAACTGGTTTTGTATCCTCAATATGTCCTAAGTAAGGGAAAAAAAAGCCCCGACGACTCCCAATAGGGGAAAGTTTAGAAAAAGACCCAAATATACCCTATTCATACGCCTATTCATTCTTTTTCTCACGCGAATAGGGAAAAAATATTAACCTTCAGATATCACCATGGAAATTACTGAGTTGATTACTTACATCAAGACAAACAAAAAATGTATTACAAGTTTTTTTTAATTGTTTGTTAACATGGGCAAACGGGGCATAATCTAATTACGTATGTGCTAATTTGAATATATACCACCACGGATCTAAACATTGGGTATAGCCAGGTGAAAATGTGTTGTAGAATCTTGTTGACATCTTAGAGTAACAGACAGAGGCAAACAAATGTCACCATAAGGGGCAGAGATTCAGTCATTCATTCAACTGTCCACTGTCAACTCAACTGTCAATCAACTGTCACTAAGCTGTCACTCAGGCAAGAAGATTTCCTTTTGTTTCTCCTACCCTGATAATTCAACCTAGATTAATAAAACCCTAACCCTAACCCCTAACCCTAACCTCTTTGACAAAGTTACTTGGTGCACTGTGGACAATTTTCCACTCCAGATTCATAATCCCCAATGTAATCAGATTGAAAATTGCTCCCAAGTAGATTGGACTTTGGGAACCCAAGATACGGCCCTTCAAAGGTTGCCGTTCAGCACCCAGATACGCAAATCCCAATGTAATCAGATGGGAGCACGAAAATGAACTTTATCCAATCAGGCTCATCTTTTGATATGTTGTTCCCTGGGCCTAGTGGATTGCAGGAAAATTGCTGCCATGTCCCTGTGACATTCAGAACCCGAGTTACACCCACTCATAGAACCAGACAGGGTAAGGCTAAGGGTGGGGTTAGGTTAAGTTAGGGGCGCAGCGTCCTCTGGGGGACGCTACGAGGGGCACGGGCACTCGGGGGACTGTGGGTATTAAAAAATACTTAAAAAGCTCCTTAAAAAACACACAATAGTGTTTCATAAAACCCCATAAAGACACTGTTAAAGTTGGATAAAAAAGGTGACTGGACCACCGTGCAGGAGAGGCAGGCGGAGCTCTATGGTTCATTAAAATCCTCCGGTGTCCCAGGACCTCTGATAAAACCACCTGAGGAGCGCCCGGGCGACGGCCATTGCTAAATATAAAGAAGGTTAAGGTATAAAAAGGAGGTTAGATAAAAGAAGGATCTTAGAAGTGCTCTGAATTGAGTGAATTAAAACTGTCTAAAAAGGGTCTGCATATCAAAAAGTGCTGATAATAAATAAACACGATAAAAACACGTCAACCAATAAATAAGTGCTAAAAGATAAGTGCTAAAAGAGACACACACACAACAACCATCGTAAAATATATGCAGACCGTAGGTTAGGGTTAGGGTTAGGGTAAGGTTAGGGTTAGGGTTAGGGTTGGGTAATGGGCTAAAACAGGATGTCGGTAGGGGTACAGAAGACACTAAAACGTGAATAACTTTTGACAGGTTTGTCCTATGAACTCAGAATCAATGGCTATCATACCATTTAGGGGCATGGCCTTTCCAACGGTACCACCCACGAGACTCTACGAGGTTGGGAAGTGCTCGAACGTGATTGGTCGAAAGTTGTTTTTGACACATCTCGGGAACCGAAGGTCGTAGAGACTCGGGGATAAGACCAGCGTGTTCAGCGTGACCGAATTATGTCAGACACAGCATGGTTTGGAGTCTCTAGGACCTTCCGTTGTGGAGTTATAGGCGCAAACGTCCACCCATCTGAAATGAAAGGGGGGAATTGGAAGTGAAAATTTACTAAATGTTACTGTCAAGTGTGACTCATGACAGTAAGACCTTTAGAACCCGAGTTACACCGACACAGAACCCGATTGGGAATCTAAGAAAGAGTCCCCCAGAAATGGCTTAGGAGCACATTTCAGACCATCTGAAGCTCACTGGTATCTACTTTATATGACATGTTTTGACAAAGTTACTTGGTGCACTGTGGACAATTTACTACTTCAGATTCATGATCCCCAATGTAATCAGATGGGAGTGCGAAAGTGGAGTTAGTCGGATCAAGCTCAGCTTGGGGTATGTTGTACAGGGGGGTGGGGGGATTCCAGGAAAATTGCTCCCAAGTAGATTGGACTTTTGGAACCTGAGATACGACCCTTCAAAGGTTGCCGAGTGGCACCCAGATACGCAAATCCCAGTGTAATCAGATGGGAGCACGAAAATGAACTTTATCCAATCAGGCTCATCTTTTGATATGTTGTTCCCTGGGCCTAGTGGATTGCAGGAAAATTGCTGCCATGTCCCTGTGACATTCAGAACCCGAGTTACACCCACTCATAGAACCAGACAGGGTAAGGCTAAGGGTGGGGTTAGGGTTAGGGTTAGGGTTAGGGTTAGGGTTAGGGTTAGGGTTAGGGTTGGGTAATGGGCTAAAACAGGATGTCGGTAGGGGTACAGAAGACACTAAAACGTGAATAACTTTTGACAGGTTTGTCCTATGAACTCAGAATCAATGGCTATCATACCATTTAGGGGCATGGCCTTTCCAACGGTACCACCCACGAGACTCTACGAGGTTGGGAAGTGCTCGAACGGGAACAATTTTCCATCTGATTACATTGGGGATCGCCAATCTGGGTGCTGAACGGCAACCTTTGAAGGGCTGTATCTCGGGTTCCCAAAGTCCAATCCACTTGGGAGCAATTTTCCTGGAATCCCCCCACCCCCCTGTACAACATACCCCAAGCTGAGCCCGATCCAACAAACTTCAATTTCGCACTCCCATCTGATTACATTGGGGATCATGAATCTGAAGTGGAAAGTTGTCCACAGTGCACCAAGTAACTTTGTCTTAGTGACAGTTGAGTTGACAGTGGACAGTTGAATGAATGACAGAATCTCTTCCCCTTATGGTGACATTTGTTTGCCTCTGTCTGTTACTCTAAGATGTCAACAAGACATTTTCACCTGGCTATACCCAATGTTTAGCTCCGTGGTGGTATATATGCAAATTAGCACATACGTAATTAGATTATGCCCCGTTTGCCCATGTTAACAAACAACTAAAAAAAACTTGTAATACATTTGTTGTTTGTCTTGATGTAAGTAATCAACTCAATAATTTCATGGTGATATCTGAAGGTTAATATTTTTTCCCTATTCGCGTGAGAAAAAGAATAAATAGGCGTATGAATAGGGTATATTTGGGTCTTTTTCGAAACTTTCCCCTATTGGGATTCTTCGGGGCTTTTTTCCCTTACTCAGGACATATTGAGGATACACAATCAGTTGAGTTTGCTTCTGTTGCAATTTTTTCAACGTTGACCCCTATTTTGGCTTAAAATGACTGGACTACAAGTGAGCACAGACTTTAACACCTGCTAAGAGCTAAAAAAAAAAGAAAAAGAAATATTGCTGGAATTTCACTCACTGAAATTTCACTCATTGGATAATCTGTAAACCGCACAGCAAGTCATATTATCTGCCTGATATTTGCATGACAAACACCCAGAGGCACCAAAAAACAAACCTGAAGGGACCCCTTGCTGACAGCTAGTAGCACCTACTGTTACTCACAGCAGCCCCCCCACCCCTTAATTATGTTGAAATTTGAGCCTTATTAATATCTGCATAATTAAGTGTTATTCAAATTCAGAACCAAAAAGTTGTCATGAATAATTGACTGGGCTATAGAGACTTGAAACATGTTTGTTCCTACTTTAAAGTTCAGCATTTTAATATTGGGTCTACTGAGTATTGACTTGCTATTGAAGCCAGCCCCAAGTGGCCACTCGAGGAACTGCACTTATTCACACCTGGGTGTTGGCTCTACTTTTCAGCTCCTGAGGTCCTGGGGTTACCGCTCGGCTGACTCACATGATGGAGACAAGTGCACATCTTTAAACCATTGGTGCATCTCCCTAATAATGAGGAGAAGAAGAAGGAAGGGACGGCTTAATCAGATCTGTAAGTAAAGCTGAATAGTACACACACACACACACCTGTGAAGATACAGTATTAAGCATGCACGCACGCACACACACAGGCCTTAAAGTGGCACAAATGGGTTTTTCAGTTACACACCATCTGTCTCCAATATTCAATCACTTTGGATTAAGGATGGTAAGGATTTTTAAAATTCACATTTGTTATAAGTTCATTATATTATAAGGTTATAGGGGTTATAAGGCAACACAATCAGGATCCTGTTTATAGTCTGGTAGAACAAAACCCTCAGAGGATATGAATCCATTGAACCTTAAACTTTAGCAACAAATCAAAAAAAATCTAAAATGTGAAAAATGTATTTCATATGTGGACTAACGGCGTGGTTGTTGCTGCACAGTGACGGTTCATAAACTTGAATACAATCGACAAAACAGTAGAAAAATATACAGAATAAAAATGCCTCCATTTTTGAGCTGCACAGTTTATGCAGGTCTGCAAAAATACTTTCAACCATTATTAATCACCACTGCATCCCCTCGTACTGTTTGTCAGTTTATTTTATTCATTTATTTATTTCTGGTAGATTATTTAAGTAATACAATTCGTAAAACTCTTTTCTTCTTATAGCAGACAAATACATTATTTATCCAAACGGCCACAAACAGGAAGCAGGAGGGGCCACTGCTCAGTCTGATCATTCGGCCCCTACGAGGGTAAACCTGCTCACGGCTCCAAGTAATGTGTTCAGAAGAATTATACACCACGTCAACGTGTCTCAGCTCTCAGTCAGCACTAACTCAGGGCCTTTTCTTTGTACTCACACTAACAGGTTTGAGCTGGATCATTAGCATCATATGTTTGAAATGTTAAGCAATTAGTAAACAAAACAATTTCTGTCATCAGTAATCATGTGAGTATAACTTTGTGTGCTGCACATTGTCATAATCCCTCCCTGCTCCTTCATTCCCGTGGCGACCGACCCCCCATCCCCCCCATCCCCCCCATCCCCACCCCTGCAAGATCTCGATCTGTGCACAGAAATTCAGGAAAAAATGCTACATCTCGATTCACTTGGTTGACAAGTCACACTCCCAGACCACATTATATTTCTCATTGACACTGATTCTATTCGTTTATTCTTTATCCTTGTATGAAAACGAGTCAGATAAAGCAGTCGTTGTTTGAAAACTATCCCGGTAAGCTGGTTGCTTTCAGTCATTTATTTTTTGCTTCTGTTTTGGTAAAAATGGGTCAATGCATGTGAGTCATAGAGGGTCCTGAGTCCAGTCCAGCTGTTGAGATGATCCCAGCCAGATGGCCTCTGCCACTAGATGGCGCTGTACTCCACCATATTGAAAGTTCCTCAAAGATCTTGTCATGGAAAATCCAGCAGCTGCAGGGCCACTTAAATGTGACATTTCATCATGGAGGGCTGCGTCCAGAAAATCAGGAAAGGCTGGACAAATATGTTTTAATTTTTTATTTAAAAGACTGCTGTGCTGTTTTCTGTTTTTTACCAATCCTGTTTGTCCAAAGATTTCTAAACACCTCATGATAAGAGGAAGACTCGAGTCGGCCCCTAAAGCTCTGTCATTTCTTTTTTAAACATTCAGGATTTGGGGTGCTGATAGCCTATAGCGGTTATGACGTGACCCATGTAAGGAGGCAATAGTCCTCAACGCAGCGGCCGTGGGTTCGAATCCTACCTCAGCCCTTTGTTGAATGTCGTCCACCACTCTCTCCTCCCAACATTTCCTTCGTCTCTTCAGCTGTCCTGTCCAATAAAGGCGAAAGGCCCAAAAAATATCTTTAAAAAAAAAAACATTCAGGATTTGCTCAGATGCAATTTATATAAATAAGTCAGATACTGCTGCATACATTTCTCCTGATAGGCAGCTGGAGCTCTTCGTGTTGTTTGCATCATAGCCCAAACAGGAAGTTATCCAAAGGTGAGCTGGTGTTTCACATGTGGACTTTAGGACCTTTCAAATGTGAAAAATTATCTGGCAAAAACACGATGTTCAAATTTGGTTTCCATGTGTTATACTTTAAAAGCAAGAATTGTTATCCTCTCTTTCTGCACAGCAACTTTTCAGCAACACGAGGAAAGATATTGAGTTGGCACTGAGCCCCAGAGGAGAAGTATGAAACGTATCATAATGCTCTTTATCATGAGAAATAAACACTGAGGTAACAGATCCTGAGAAAACTGTTTCTCAGACGATGCATTTAAGGCACAAATAATGACTCAACAGAGCATTTTAGGAAACTGTGATTATGTCAGTGACCCAATAAGGAGCTGCCTCTGCCAAAGCGTTATTTGCATATGTTAGTTTTAGAGAGATGCTGCATGTGAATCCTGACTAAATGTCATGTGGACAACACGAGAGCAGCAGTCTCAGCTCTGTGTTTGTGTGACGAGGCAGCCCTCTCTCTCTCTCTCTCGTCGAGAGTCTGATCTGTTTACCGCACTCTAAAAATACCACTTTGTTGCATTTCCATAGACATGCAGGCTCTCTGTCTTTTCATTTGTTTATGTGGCGTCTTCAGATGTTGCAACCCTGGACGTGCACATGGAAAATAACAGCATCAGGATGCTGCGTTGGACAGGCTGGAGGAGGCTGTAGAAACATGGGAAATGTGGAAGTAAAAAGCATCCGATTTTGGAGGAATTGGCTTCTTCCAAAACAAATCATCATGAAGGTCTCATATCTAGCCTGTGTGGTTTGAATCCTGTAATCCTGCTTCACAGAACCCCTAATCTTTACACAATGTAGAGGTGTGCATACTTTACTTGAGCATTTCTAATTAATGTTGTCTCATAATCCAGCGTCACTGCGTTCACATCTCAAAGAAAAATACTTTCTGATTTGCTCCACTATGTTAATAAGGCAGCGACGACTTTACTCACAGAACAAATGAAAATCTGTTGATATGAGTCGCTGCTTGAGATGAAACATCCCAACAGAATACACATCACGTACACTTTAACTGTACTGTATGAAACATCCCGCAAATACATGAAAATATGAAGTATATAAATGATATTAGAAAAAAGCTACTCCCCCTAAAATTAACATTTGAGCCTGTAAGAACTTTTTCCTGTTTTACTTCTGCACCGAGATGTTTTACTAATGGAGAATATTTACTTATAATGAAGTTTAACAATTAAATATATCACTGATTTTCTCTTAGAAGCTTTGCTGTTTTGCTCAAATATTATGGCTTTGTTATCAAATAAAATACAGCTCATGTATACGTATAAACTTGATCATCACTATGTATGAATTGTGCAGATATTAACCGATGTCTGACTGCATGTCAGCCTTTTATTTTCTATTTCCAGGTCAGTTTGTAACTGACCAAATATTATGCTACTTTATTTGAATGTAAATCTCCCCTGAGCATGAAATTAAAAACAGAAAAAAGAAGCTTTACATTTATTTTAAAGGATCTGATACTTTTCTCAGTAATGCAAAAGCTGCATAAAAATCAAAACTGCACCAAACCTCAAACTGCACACTCCAAGAGCTCACATCCAAGCGAGTGTGTTTGTCTAATTTCTAATTTAAAAAATCTAATTAGTCTTATTTTTGAGCCACATTCCCCTGACAAGTCCAGACAAACATCTTACTTCCACAAATTAAACAGAAAAAGAGGTCAAACAAAATAAAACAAAACAGAGACGCCAACAGGGAGAGCAACTTTAACTTGTTGAGTGTCGTGAAATGAGATGTGTTAACTGAGATGCATCTAATTTCAAGACACTCAACAAATACTATGTTCTTGCTCCTTTGGCAGACTTTGAAAAAAAACTTTTTACGGGCACTGCAGGCCATTTTTTGTGATTTCTAACTTGAAATAAGATTTGTACCTTTCCTTGCCTGCTAAGTGTGGATTAAAATGAGGGTAATTAGATGTTTTGGACTAGAATTCAGACCCAAACTCTTGCTTAGATTGAAGTTTTTGCAGTGTAACGATAATAGAAATGTCACATTTTAGTGACTCTGTTCATGTGATTATTGGCTGACCAGTTCAAGGTTTTTCTCACTGAAACATGAGATTTAAGGCGGACATTTTTAGATCTGTTGCACAAACTATCGCCATGCTGTTTTGTTACTAAACCTCATACTGATTCTGATTCTGATTAATCTTCTATAGAAACAATGAAAACTAAAATCTGATCATCACTTCTGGAAGAAGAATTTAGATCCTTTATAAGTTGTAACAAGTCAAAATAAGAATGGTCCTGCATTTAAAACCTTCAGCATCACATTAAAATGAACTGGTATATCAAAGGTAAGTGATGAAATAAAAAGTATTTGCTTATAACACTGAGTAGGATTTAAATGTTCAGGCTGTTTGGAGGGATTTAGGTTTTGTGTGTTAAAGTTCATCGTGCTGATAAACTCCAGCTGCCTCATAAATTAGTAAAAGTATAGTAGCAGGAAATGGAACTACTCAAATAGAAGTATCTCTAATTAAGTTAATGCACTTTCCATCACTGCTGACCAAACTGGAAAGCAACATTTGATATGCAATCATTAGTATCTGCTTTATGCAACTTCCTGGATCCCAAATGGAGGAAGTTTTTGTCTGGGTGAGTGTCGCGCAGGTAAAGACAGAAGTCTGTCTGAGTGTAGCCTAAAATATAAATCAGCTTTATTGAAACCTTTTACAAGACAAAACAAAAAGTAGGCAGGGAGGTTATACAATAAGTGCAAGGTTTGTTGCAGTTCATGTTAGCCTAAAGCGTCACGTGTGTAGTTACTCTAATAGGATAGTTACATAGAATATAAAATGTTTGCACGTCTTACAAGAGCAAACACATTTTAAAAAAAAGTCGTGTTTCTGAAATTTCTTTTGAAGAAGAACACGCGTGTCAGGGTTCATACAGGCAAAGTGGTTTTTCTTAAGGCCTCTGGGGTTTCTTCATTCATTTCCTTCAATGTAAAGTCCAAAAAAAAAAGAGAGAGAGAAAAGGCATCTTTGGCTGCATGTAGGAGGCAAACATACACCACGATACATCCGGGTAGAATCCTCCAAACATTCAAAAAAATAAGTACAAAATAAAAGTCTGCTGTGTTGTGACGGAGCTGCAGTTTGACTGTGGCCGTCGTTTCTTCTCTCGTGCATGTCTGTCTCTTTTTGGAGTCCAGAGTGGCGCGCGCGCGCTCACATGACGCAGGGTTTGATGTCCTGACACACGCTCTGCGGGTGGTGGTGGTGGTGATGGTGATAGTAGGATCCACTGGCCGACGGGTGGAAGGAGGAGATGCCGTTAAAGTTTAACACGAAATCTTTCCTGTCGCACACTGAAGAGTGGCTCTGATAGCGCGGAATCCCCACTGCAGACACACACACACACACACACACACACACACACACACACACACACACACACACACACACACACACACACACACACACACACACACACAGACAGAGAGAGAGAGAGAGGGGTTAAATATGTGTACAAATAAATTAATACATCAGTAATTATTATACTTCGATTTTTCTTATTTCAGGGAACATAAACGATCCTGCACAAAGCAGCGTGTGGGATGTTTTAAGTTTGATTGAACCGGAAACAACATGCAGTTTTTAGTTAAAGGTGCACTCTGGAGTTTTGTCAGAGAAATGTGAAAGTTGGAGAAATGTACAGATGCTGTGGTATATGTTCATAACTCTAAACACAGACTGTCCTCAGAGGAAAATGTGGTCCCTGTAACACAGTTTGAAGATACAATTCTACATGAGAAGTTATGGTGGAGGGTCCGCAACAGTGAAACCGTAACTCTCCTGGAAGCTTTTTTAACTCCAGTGTCCAGGGACTCATTTTCCCCTTTGAATAAAGTTTGTGTATTTATCAGAAAATTTAGCATAGAATTGTTTAACTTCTCCAACTTTCCACCAAATCTACATAGTGCACCTTTAAAATAAAACTGGTGTTTTTCATTACTGCAAAAAAAAAAAAAAAGATAATTTCGATTCTGATTTCAAATGAGGACTGATGGCTCTTAAGTGATCTGCAAAATGGAAATCAGCTTCCTAGTTAACGCAACACATCAACTGGTAACATTCATCATATATGTATAAAAGTGTGCAGGGTCCCTTTACAGAGCAAATAACACCAACATAGAAATGCTTTAAAATAATTGTACAAGCTGTCTCTGAATTGTTCTACAGGATTTAAAAACGAACATAATCGACTTTAGTGGGAAGATGAGACTATTTACTGACATTATTGTAATTCTTAAAAATACGCATTAATGAAGTAAAGAACAAATCAATTATTTATCTTCATAAGATTAGAGCTAAATTAAGATTTAATTAAAATGTTTGACCTACAAGTTGCACGATATGAAAGAGCAATACTTGCCATTCATTCGTATTTTTTAAAGGCTATTTTATAAACACAAATACGGTTTATTCTTTTATTCCTCAACTACAACAAATGACAATGAACTACGTGAGTGCAATTTCCCCAGATGACTCCCAAACTTTAAAAAAAATCTTCCAATCAGACTGCGCGTCATTTAGTGTCTGTAAGTGAGCCTCTATTTCCAGAAAGAGAAAAATAAATGGTGAGGCTGAAGCTGCGTCAAGGTCATAAGGACTCCAGATGTGTCTGTTTTCAGGGGAAGACAGCAGGCTTTATCCTCCGGGGCCACAGCTCTCTGCCCTACATAGCCCTCTGTGACTGTCAGTACAGTGTCTGACACTGCGCCGCTCACACCGGCACATTCATCCTCCTACAGGCTCAATTAAGACGCTGCGTAAAGTTTAACAAGGCCTTCCGTCTCTGGTGGTTTAAAATCCTCCGCCGGTGTGGTCCGACCTGCACAGTCTTTGTTTGGTTAACCTCTGGGAGCCTTTCGGGGCTCCAGCATGGTTCCTCGCCTCGGTGAAATCCCCAGACTTTCGTAAAGCCTCCGCGTGTTGTGTTAAAGTAAATGAGCGTGAACAGGGGAGGAGAATCACTAAATAGCTGCTTTTCTTAATCTGATTACTAGGCAGAATATCCCGTGAAAACTCGTACAGATGTGGGTTAGAATATCCCGAAGGCTATGCAGTAAAAAGACATCCTGCATATCACACCTTAGCAGCACCTACTGTATAACCTTCTTCTTATATTTGGGCCTTAAAGAACTAAAAAGAACCATTTTCTCGTAAGTCTGTTGTAAAGCAGAAGTTTATTTTAAATTAACGAAGTTGAAGAGAAATACAGCTGGACGCTTTAATGATCTAATTAACATTTAGTGCAACTTTTTTAATAAATAAAAATGAATTTAAAGCTTTTGTCTGTCAAATCACTTTGTAAACATCTGTTTTCATTGTTAATATAAATAAAGTTATTATTAGTATTGTTTATAATAATTGTTAACGTCAACCTCAAAGGATTAGCTCAGTGAAACTGGGGGAAATACAATTAACAGATGATTATGGTTATTTTAAAGAGAATCTATTTTGACTGCTCGCCATGCACAAATATACAAACTCATATTTGCCATTATTTCCCCTTAAATAAACACGACAACCCTGAATCTAAATATCAGTTCTTTGAACGAAAGTATTCTCTTTTTATTATGATTTTACGCAGGAAAAGGAGACTTCAAATTGTCACAAGACACTGCTGCAGACAGAAATTAAATGTTGACATACAGTAACCTGTCTGCAGGTGTGGTGTGTGAATTATAAATATATTTTTTTATAAGTTATCATTCATTTATTTTTAAGAAATCCCCCAAACATCATCCCCAAATGAGACGATTGGTACCTGAAATGTCGCTGGAGTGGCTGTCTCTGCTGTTCTGGTGGAGATAACTCTGCTCCAGGGAGTATGGAGACATGCCGGAGTGTAACCCGGAGGATGCCGGGCTGCTTGAGGCGATAGGCTGCTGTTTGATATAGGGAGACCCGCCGGAGGACGCCCAGTGTGCAGACGTACTGGCGTACGGGGAATGGCCGTCCAGCGCGCTGGCCATGGCCGGAGAGGAGGGCACGGGGCTGCTGCTGCTGTCCGGTCCGTAATCCCCGTTAGGCGGCACTGGACAGCTCGCCATGTACGTGGACCCGGGGCTCGGGGACATGTGGGGTACGTGGTGGCCGCCGCTCAGCCCGTCGTAACCACCGGCCATTGAATTGCTCATCATGTCCAAGTTGTAGCCGTTGCTGTGACAGGCGAGGGTGGCTGAGGGAGCCTGGAAGTCAAAACTCTGCGGAAGGATGGATGTGCCGAATCCTATCCCGTTCATCATCCGGTACATGGGCTTCAGAGCTTGACATTTTCGCCTGAAGCCTCTAGGTCTGCGACGAAACGAGCCCTCCTCGAACATGAACTCACTGCCCGGATCGATGGTCCAGTAGTGGCCTTTCCCCGGCCTGCCCAGCCCTTTGGGCAGCTTGATAAAGCACTCGTTCAGAGACAAATTATGCCTGACCGAATTCTTCCAGCCCTGATATGAGCCCCTGAAGAACGGAAAGCGAGCCTGAAGAAACTGGTATATCTCACTAAGGGTCAGGCGTTTGGTGGGGGAGCTCTGGATTGCCATCACGATGAGAGCGATGTAGGAGTACGGAGGCTTTTCCGGTCGCCGTAAACCAGAGCTCGTCTTCTTTCCTTTAATGGCGCTGGACGAACTTTCTGAGGCGGCTTGTGTGCTCAGCATGGCGGGGTGCAGGACGCCGGACGCCGGGCTGGATCTCAGAGGAGGCGGTGGGTCCAGCTGCTGCTGAGGGGTCTCGGTCGTCATGTCAGCTCTGACGTACGACTGGCGTAGAGTGAAGAGAGGGAGGGAGAGAAGACGAGCCGGGATATGTTTAAGAAGAGAAATATATCGGGATCCAGCGGTCAATGTCCGTGCAAGTGAGTGTAACACCACCAGTGGTCCTCAGAACCCAGGCGCAAAATGGAGCGGAATCTGTCTCCTGTTACGCACGACTCTTCCGTTACGCACGGTGCTCCCCTGACGCATGCAGAACGCACGGCGAGTACGCACTGACAGAGAGAGGAAGAGGAAGAGAGAGTGGGGGGAGCTGCTTATCCACTGGAGACTGAGTGTCCAGGACACAGAGGCTCCATTGGGTGTCACAGCGGAGCTAAGTGGTGCGCAGGGTGGCCATCGAGCGCCTTAATAGTCACTCAAGTAGAGGAAACACGAAAACCCTTGACTTATTGCGCGCAACAGTCCAACCAAACAAAGCTCGACCACCTATCATTTCATAAATCTTTGTTCCCTCTGTGAGAGCCCCCCACCCCTTCTCCTCATCCGCACTCTGCGTCTGCAAATCTCCCTCAAATCAGTGACGAAAAGAGCCCCCACCCCTCCACCCTCCTGCCAAATTTGGCCCAAGTCCACTTACCGTTCTCAGCAGCGTTAAAGCCCCTTATTCTCTCCTCTCTTCGCCTTCTCTCCTCCCCCTCCTCCCCCTCCTCCCACTCCTTCTCTCCCAGCTCGGACTACACGCAATTAAGCCATCTATCAAACCTCCCCCAGACATCCCAATCAACAGCGCCACACGCCAGACGCACAAGTTAAAAAACGAGCTTTCCCCCCCTCTGGTCCTGCATGTATGGAGCTGTGATTTCAGCCTGATATGCCTCAGATCACACATTTTTACTGACACGAATAAACTTACAGAATATGCGAAAAAGTCTATTGCAATTTAAACCATAACGCCCAACACATTCACTGAGGCCTGCAAGATATCTGCTGCAGATATAACCCAAACGCATCAATGTTAAGAAACAAAAAACGCACCATCTTGTGTTATTTGTATTATTTTGCTCATAATTTCCTCCCAAACTGGTCCAGAGGATAACAAAAACAAACTGTCGCGGGGCCGGGCTGGGGCGAGGAGTGTGAGAGATGGAGAGGTGGTGGTCTTTGCCGTGCGTGTGTAAGCGGGGGGTTGCTCTGAGTAAATGACTTTGACATGAGTGGAAGCAGGCTTTTTCCATCAAGCCCGGCCCTGGATACCACACACAGCGCGCCAGTGTCAGCTTACCGCCCCGGGCCAGAGCCGGTCCCATGGGCCCCGCGTTCATTAGAGAGAGAAAAGCGAAATTAGGCGAGCGGGCGTCGACAGTTTCCTCCCCTATGGAGACATCACACACAGATTTGTCCAACATGATGGAGTTATATATCCCATAAAGGTAATATCAACATCCGTGCTGCGACGGAGCGGAGATCATTGAGCTTTGAAGGGCAAAAAGGGAATTGGGCTTTGCGGCTGTTGCTAAAAGGAAAGCATCATTGTTGAGTTTTTGCTTGTTTGGCACAATTTAGATTCTAATATTTTTTAATTTACAAACGTGCATGGGCATTATTTTCTGTGTAATTGTAAGCTATAGTAATTCGTCTTATAAGAGTGCGTTTTTATAGTTATGTCTTTATACCACACACGTCAACTGTGCAGCTCGAAGGAGACAAATAATAAGAGCAGAAAAATATAGTTTCATATTTACACATTTCATTTCACACACTCAGATCTGTGCACGTGATTGCCGACACAACCTTTTAAGTTTAGATATAGCCTGGAGGATTTTCCAAACAATAACCACCAACAATAACCTCTTGCACTTTGCGCAACAAAGGATGTGCGGATAAAATCATTTTCCACCGTGACACACACACACACACACACACACACACACACGCACACACACACACACACACACACACACACACACACACACACACACACACACACACACACACACACACACACACAGCAGTTGTGAGGATCTTAACGGCCCCCAGAAATTTCCTGCGACATCAAAACTTATGACCCCCGCGGCGATCAGGATGCCTTGGCCTGCAGAGGAGATCTTTGTTCTGGGAGTCTTTGAAGAAGGCGCTCCGGCTCGGTGTTTTTACGCACCGGGATTATATGAGCTCCTAATTTAGCCTTTTGCAAATCTCAAGTGATCAGCAGCCGCCACGAAAGCTATTCAGAGGTGTTTTTGATAGAGGAATTTGTCTTTGGAGAACAGGCTCGACTGGAGGCCCATCTGAGCCCCTCTGCCGACACAACCAGGCCGTCTGTTTGTTTTCATATTTAGGCTGAAATATGTTGTTTATTCCCCATAAAATATATAAAGGTTTAGAGAAAATGTTTGTTCGGGTGCTTGACCTCGGGTAACCTATTTCAGGCCATTTTACAACAAAATGGCTACGGCCTAAAACAACATTATATTTGAATAAATCATATTACTAAAAAATATATACAATTGTGATGCTATATTTCTTTTTAAAATAACCCTCAATACGTATTTAAATCAAGCCTGTTCATAAAAGAATACAAACAATGTTGAAGTAAAATGATAATTAAGGCTGTCTTAAATGTTTCATGTTTTTTTACAGGCCTGTAATAAACAGAATGCATAAAAAATAAAACAACAACAAATACTGAGTTCAGCTCTTTTTAACAGAATTACATTCTCTCGCCTGCTCGGGCTTTCTGGCCGCTCTGACTGTGTTTCCTGAGCTGCCTCCCCGGGAGTCTGGAGGTCAGGCGCGGTTCAGTTTGCCGGAGTGACAGACTGTTTGGACTTCCTAACATTGTGCCTGCTGCCTTAAAGTTTGGTTTCATAACACCGAGGGCCTTATTCGATCTGCAGTCAGTCCCTGAAACCTGTCTGCATGCTGTGCACCTGGTCCATATGTTCGTGCAGAGAATAAAAAAAAGGCTGTTTATAAACACGAAGGTCGCGCGTCACGACAACCAGGATGTCAACAAACGTGGGGATGCTGTCTGCGATGATTGGAGCCACGTGACTGCCCTGCAGACAGGTGTGTTGTTCCGACGTTTCACCTGCAGGTTGCAGCATTGTCCCTGAAAAGGAGGCTCACCTGTCACCTGTGAGACTGATCCGAGAACAGACCTTACACCGGTCGGCTGCTGCTGCAACGTGTGTGGATAATCACACCGATGTGTGCGTGAGGGACGTAGACTACAGGCCTGTGTTCAGTTAAGAGCCACTGACAAAATATTATAAAAACACGGTCATATGCTGGGACTATTTCGTTTTGAAATGTGCAGATGCAAGCCTTAAGATGAATCCACCTGCATCAGAAAAATGTTCGTCTTCCACTCTAACATCCAATTATTACTTGATAAAAAAAGCTTGCTTAGTTATGGTCCTTGACTGTAATATCCGATCTTCAGCGTTTACGTATTTTTTTTTGTTTGTTTTTTAATAATGAAGAATGTGCACTCGCTTTACATTGCATCACTTTGTGTACTACGGTGTCCCTCTAGATTGCAGACAGGCCTACGTTTAAAAACGAGATCTCCTTACGGACTCCACAGTCGATAAAACACAGGCGTATTGTTTGGCAGACACATCTGTGCATGAAACTGTCTGAGCAATAGTTTAGTTATAAAAATAAAGTTCTCACTGGACATATAAACAAGCCAAACCGGAACTCCGAAAAGAAGTGAAACTGATGGAAAACCATTAATGATTTATTTATCAGTATTTACACACACAGGACTTCAGACTTGTTGTGCATTAGTCATTGAGTCGGCCTTAATATTTTTTTAAAGAAATATATGAGCAATATAAAAGATTAAAGAGCAGCGAAATAAATATGTTTTAATTCAATGAATATTCATTTTACAAAAACAAACTTTCTAACATATAAAAGGAGACTCTGTATAATACAACACAATATGTTCTTGTCCTGAGAATGTTCTAGATGTACTGCACATGAGATTATTTTTAAATCATGTAAATGCACTTTACATTAATTCCAGTATTTCTTATTACCTGTGGTCACTGTGAGGAGGCAGTCCATGAAGAAGGTGAGGTGTGGGCTGCGGTTTTAGGAAGATAACATTTACCTTTTAAGATAATCGATGTCTAAAATGTGACAGTAAGACCATGAATACCGTGAGAACATGTTACCCAGAGTATTTAGATCAACATAACTCGTTAGTTAAAGATGCTTAATGAGTCTGGGGTCTGTTTCAGGACCGCGGACAGCAGCTTTGGCCTCCTGCGGACACGGGCAGTAAACAAGCTGCAGGGATGTGTGTGCGTAATGTAGAAAGAGTGTCAGTGAACGCCAGTGTGAACATGTTGTATATAAATCCAAAACTGATATTCGTGTTTTGATGCGGACACATTTCACACAACATCTCCATCTTTGTTCTCTCTTGTTTTATTTTATTTTCAGTTTGTGCACAACAAAGCCTGTCTGTGGGATTATTCCAGTACATAAAATATCAAACAGCACGCACACCCGAGTATTTGAGAACTGGGTGCTGGATCAAAAACAAATCCAAAGACAGAGGAAGACAAATTCCGCACACACCAGAAGCTGCTCCTATGAACATTTAATGGGAATTATCACCACATGAAACGTTACATGTGAGGATCATTCCCAGTAAATGTTAATTGGCACAGCTTCTGGTGTGCGGACTTTGTCATCCTCTGTGGGATTATTCATACCATGATTTTAATCAAATATATAAAATACGACACCAGTATATAACACCAGTATGACACCAGAGGGACTCATTCTTATCGAAACATTTTTCAACACCTATGCATCTGCTTTTTGACTGAATATAAAATATAATCTTTTAATATCACCAACACCATGTCATAATAATCACAACAAACAGAATAATACTTTAGTAAAATATCTGT
Source organism: Tautogolabrus adspersus (assembly GCA_020745685.1). Classification (NCBI taxonomy): domain Eukaryota; kingdom Metazoa; phylum Chordata; class Actinopteri; order Labriformes; family Labridae; genus Tautogolabrus; species Tautogolabrus adspersus. The sequence continues at coordinate 3,427,525 of CM036536.1, read as the reverse complement.
TTTTAATGATTGATTTTGAAAAGATGACTATAGAAGCTTTTTCTATGGCAGACTGGATTTTGTAAATCTTGTTTGAAATGTTAAGTCTTCTTGTGTAACAATTATTTCACTCCTCAAACAATTAAGACAGTTTAGGATGTGTGTGCTTTGGTCTTGACTAAAAAACTAAAATTTATATTTAAAATCTCCGTCTTGTTTCTTAAAACATCTGAATAGGACACTGAGATCATGTATGAGTGGATACATATACGACTGTGACGAAGAGGAGCTCCTCAATTTATTCACTAAATATGATTATTTTATTATTATTTGTTCTATAAGATTATGAGTAACAATTCCCCTCTTTTATGCCTTTGCAGTAAAATCTACAGTAGATCTATCTCTGCTGCTGAACAGGTGCAAGGCCCATTCACTCCCGCCCACACTGATCTGACTGTACACCTGCTCCCCCCCCCCCCCCCCCCCCCACACACACACAGTCACTCCACTTTTCAAGTCTGTAATGAACATCTCATTGAACAGCAGGGTCCCAGTGTTTCACGTTTTTTATTCATAAAAATAGCAGACATGCATGAATCAATCTCAGGAGACACATCGAACTTTTCCATGCGTTTGTAGTGCAGCCACCATCGCAGCTCAGTCAATGTTTAATATCTACATACATACACACAGCAATATTTAATTATATATACAACAATATTTTATACAGCAGGTCATACAAAACATGAAAATATAAATAAATGAATAATTTTAAGTTTCAATGTGGCACTTTTAGCCGTCATACAGTAGAAATGACCAATGAACCAAACAACAGATACACACACACACACACACACACACACACACACACACACACACACACACACACACACACACTTTGGAGTTTTCTATGATGACGGCAGCTTTATGCTCGGTCACCACACAGTTAGATCTTTATTATTAGGAGGCCATGTTTGTTTTTGTTTTGACTTTAGGATGACTTAGAGAGGTCATGATGAGACTAAGTCCCACAAAGGTAAAGAAAAAAAGATAAAAGCGCCAACGAAAGTGCACATCATGAGTCCACACATACAGTGTGCCAGCAGTCCGCGTGCCTCATGACAGCAGAGTGTCTATATGGAACGCTCGCGCCTTACTGGACACCTTGAGCTCGTGCAGAGCGGCGTCAGGTGCTGTCTGTTGCAGGTATGTGAGTGCGTCCCTCCCTGGCTCCGTGCTGCTGCTGTACCCCACCTCTGACAGGTACGTGTGCTGTGCAGGATAACTCAGAGTGAATGGCAACAGGTGGGCTCTTGGGGGCCAGTAGATCCGGGGGGCGTGGGGGTGTGCTGCCTCAGCGTGGATGTCCTCCCTCCGTTTGAAGGGTGTGCTGAGGATGCTGTCGATGGCGAAGGAGCTGGAGAACTTGACCCCCACCCTCTCCTCCGGGGCGGGGAGACGGGTGTCCTCGTTCAGGAGGTCCGGGCTCTCCTGCTCCTTGGTGGAGCTCCTCTTAGCGATGCGCTTCCTCCTGCGCCGGAACACCCCGTCAGCGAAGGTGTACTCGCTGTGCGGGTTCAGCATCCAGTAGTTGTCCTTTCCCCAGGGTCGGGACGGGTCCCGCAGCACCTTGAGGAAGCAGTCGTTAAGTGAGAGGTTGTGGCGCACAGAGTTCCTCCAGCCGGTGTAGCTGCCGCGGAAGAATGGAAACTTCTTCATCAGGTAGTCGTTGATCTCTGCCAGCGTGAGGCGTCCGCTGCTGGACTCTCTGATGGCCATGGCGATGAGGGCAATGTAGGAGTAAGGGGGTTTAGGTCTGCGGGTGTAAGGCTTTCCCTTGCTGCTGTCACCGCTCTGGATGACAGGTGCCGGGCTGTTGGCCACGCAGTCACCGTCAGACCCCAGCTCGTCCCCGGACAGAGGTGACGGGACTCCCCCGTCTGCGTCCATGCACAACTCCAGCGGCTTCTGCGCGAAGTGGTGCGCAGAGAAAACTTCAAGTTTCATGTTTCTTTAAATAGAAAGATAACCTTCTATCCCAAAGAGTCTTCTTTAAGTCTGGTCTGAGCTGATCAGCAGAGCAGGTGCAGCAGCTCCTGACAGCAGGAAAGTCTCTGTGTGTTTGTTGTAAAGGCTCGTATAAGGCGCTGGAGGCACCCTGAGCCTTAGTCTGAGCAGCAGTACAGATCTGTCTCCGGAGACACGCGTGTCTTGCTATAATATAATGGCTCTGCGAGGGACGGCCCACAGGCGGAGTTTCCACCCTGAATCCATTGAAGCGATTGAGTGATATAATATATGTGTTTACAATTGAACGCTACCGTGCCACGCCAGTGGAGGAGGAAAAAAACAATGAGGGAGGGAGGCGAGAGAGAGAGAGAGAGAGAGAGAGAGAGAGAGAGAGCAGGTATGACAAATAATCAGTCTTGAATGCAACTTTAATAAAAGTGCATCCATCCAGCCTATTATTCCTGCGCAGTCTTTGATCAAGCTGCGGATGAGACACAGCAGATTAAAAACGCACAAATCAAACCACATGTGAAGCTTCAAACAAAGCAGATCAACTTTTAATGATAGTGATAGAACACAGTTTTATTAGCTTTTATGTTTCAGTAATTAGATTCCATTAGTGAAGGTGCAATTAAATTAAATAAGTTATATATTAAACCTTGAAATCCCCTCTCTTTACGCCCTCATGAAACACAAGTGCGGTTGTTTGTTGGAAATATAAAAGCACATTTTTGCGCACAACACAAAAACTTTCAGGAAGTTGCAGAACATTTCTATAATGAGGTAAATCAATCACAAAAGGAGTCGATAAGCTACAGGAAAAGGTGAGAATAAATGGAGGAATGCGCGTGGCTGTTTTCTTCTCTTTACTTTAACCTGCATGTTCTCCGGAGCTCCGGTTGTAACGCAGACTCATTGCTCAAATAAAGGGCGTAGGTTTGGATTTGTTGCATTTTCTGCACAATGAAAGGGATTACTACTATACTCAGGTTAAACAAGATGCTTTAAGGAGTCAATACAGCCATAAATATTGACCAAGAGGTCGTGTAAAGTTCAGAAAGGACAAATGCACCTGCAGAAGCTGGAGTGGATGAGGCGTTCAGAATCAGTTTGAACCAGTGAAGCAAATGATCACAGAGAGGATAACAGACTGTCACTCAAAACGTGTGGACATCTCACTGTTAAATGTGGTACAACAGTATACTGTGTCTGCAAGTGTTTTCTTGGCTTAATTTTGGCTTGGATTTAATTGCACAGTCTCTGTGTCTGATTAAATTCTTAGTCCAAATCTTTAATATGAGGAAACAGCACACCTGTGAGTGAAAGCACACATATATAACTCATGATGTCACACTGTTTGACAGGCAGGGCTTGAATGCCCTCTTGGTCATGTGGTCCTAAACAGGATTCCTCCCCTGTAAATTGAGGCTGCAGGTTATTTCTCAGGTGAAGCAGCAGGTCTGCAGACACTGATGCCTCTCTTTGTCTCCTCCATGCAGCCAGCAACAGAAAAAAAAACCTTAACATAAAGTCAGAGCTTTTATTCTCACTGCTCCACATACCAAAGTTACACTCTTCCAGCTCAAAGAGGCTCAAAGACTTTTATAGAAAATGGTAACAAAGAGACAGAGGAGGATAAAGTCTGTATACACTTTGTGCAATGTTGCAAAACAGCTCAGGTGACATAACCACTTTGACCCTGATGACCAATTAATAAATGAGCCATAAATCAATGCAGGGTCACACTTGTCAGCAGACATGTAGTGCAGCTTTAATGAATATGCGTGTGTTAGTAGCTGCACTAACAGTTTTTAAGAAAATAAACAGACACCTGTTGACGAAATGTCTGTTGTCCCACTAACTCTTCTCCTGTCAACACCTTTCAGCGGCATGACGGGAGAGTTAGGAAGAGTTATGACTCTGGCTTCAGGCCAGTAATAATCATTAAACTGTCTTCTCCTTCCCCCCCCTCATATTTCAGCTGCTCGGACTTTGCTGGAACCTGAACGACTTACAGTAAGTTCACCTCTGCACACCGTCTCGTTCATGTGTGTGCACATACTCAGAGCTTAGGGAATATTTACAGTGCTGTCTCATATTCAGGGAATTATTCTAACGCACATTTAAGGCACGTGGGAATAAAAGTATGGTGATATCAGAGCATATAAGCTAAGGTTACTATAACTGCTGTCAATGAGTCCGTTCCTCAGATATGAATCTCTGATTGGCATCCTGAGCAGTTATAGCACCTAATTATAACCCAGCGAGTACATGACAGCGTGATTACAGATCGCATATACCCAGAGCTGTATGTACTGTATGTGTGTGAAAGTGACAGAACTGAGAGGTTAACTGGTTTGATCACGTGTACATGTGTTGAGAGTCTTCGTCTGGTTATTCAGTTGTGTTAGTAAAAGGTCAGATTGAGGCTTTTATTTTTTTTTAAAACAATGCTTATCTTTGAAACAGATACATGTGCTTGATTCAGTGAGTTGAGTTATCTAAATCAGTGGTTCTCAACTGGTGGGTCGGGACCCAAAAGTGGGTCACGGAGCAGTTTTCAGTGGGTCGTAAATGTGTTCCTGTTTCTTTTTTTTATGTCTCTTTGTTCAGTCACTTGTTTTGTACATTTTGTACAACATTTTTTTATGAAGTAAATCCGATTGGTTTAAAAATATCTGTAATTTGGGGTCGAGATTTTTCATGAAGGAGTCGGTGGTGGGTCCTGAGGATAGACGTACATTCTACTATGTTGTCCCTCTATTAGCGTGGTAATGTTTTGATGCATGCTTACAGCAGTGAACCAAAAGGCCTAACTGGAGACAATCGTTTGTCCTTATTCATTCATGATCTTACATGTTTTGGAAACCCGTTACCTTGGCAGTCTTAAATAGAGTCCAGAGCCTTGTGTGTTTATAATGCATAGAGTTAATCAATCAATCAACATGTAAAGCGCCAATTCATCACAAGTGTTATCTCGACACACTTTGTAAAAAGAGCAGATGGGATAATATGCAGGAAGGATTTCTATTTTATATTCCTCGGGTTCCTGTTGTCCACACTTCTTAGCTGCTGAGGTGGAGGTCGGAGCGGGCTGTGCATGAATGTGGAGGGCGGTGGTTGTCTGATGGTGGAGGTTGGACGTCAGGTGGTTAAGGTCATACTCTTTACTGTGCTTGCTTGGTGATGGTGTTTACTCTTTAGAGAGACATACAAATACATCTTTCATTGATATCAATCCTCCCACTGCCTCACATTTTACTCAGGCACCCCCACTCCTCACCTGCAAGAAATCATTTACAACCGTTAAGAACATAAGAATACTTTGCTTTTCTTTGTTATCCTCAAATTAATGAGCTAACGGCTTCTGGATGAATGATGGCCTACACATGATCAATTGTATCAGACCAAAAATCCTAACATGCACATCCAAACAGTGGCTGACGCCCCTTATATGTGCGACGAAATACTGCTAACATAACCTCAGAGACTTAAAATTGAAGCCATTGTCTGAATTTGTTGCCCCTCTTTTTAAATCATATAAGAAAGAAAGGGAGATAAAATGAACCGTTGTTTGCAGTTTTTAAGCCAGCATGTTTTTTTTATAGTGGTGCAAATACATCATGATGACTCCTTTCTGCAATCCGGACAGTTCTCTGTACGTCAAAGGTGATACTCGGTGCATCTTGGACGTGTTTTGCTAGTTAAACCATGTAGAACCTGCATACATCAGAAAGTCTGGAGTCAGTTCCAATATCAAAAACGGTGTAGTGTCAGTTGTTGAATTCTCTCCACATCCTCCTGATCATATTTATTAGATGTTGGAAACTGCTTCCTTTTCTCACTGGGACATTTCTGCAGCTGCTGTAGAGTTACTACCAAAATGTTTTTGTTGAAACTCAGGAGGCCGACTGCTGTGAGCCTAAAACCAGAGCTGAGGGAAGCAGCAGTGTGTGTGCTATCATTATCACTGCCACTGTACGACACTCTGATGAGGCACAAGGAGCGTTACACCGCTGCGCTGGTGGTGGGTGTGCCTGCTTCTTTTTTTTTTTTTTCTCTTTGCAGACGTTAGATGAGGCTGTATTTGATTTCAGGTATTCTGCCAAGACGGCCACACACACCTGTGCTGAAGTGATTTGGTGTGAAAGGAAGCACACCTGTTTTCGTTTTTATCCTCCACATAGCAATCTGACATCAGAAGTAGAAAGACAATTTCCCCACAGGGATAAATAAAGTATCACATTATCATTTCTCTCGGCTTGGATCAAGTTTGCTTTCAGATCTTCACATCATTTGAGAAGGTCATATCCTGCTTTAACTGGAATAATGATACGTATAATGCAATAGAAAATGCTTTAATTGCAAAGTCATCGAGGTCAAAAGAGTCAACTGTGCTCTGCAGAGAGACTACAGGAACACACTCTGCTTATATAACCTGTTAATGTGTCTCTCCTCAAATTGGCACCTTGTTATTTTAGCTCGGCTATTGAGATTTTAAGTGTCTCTTTTGAGCTGCAGCAGAAATCTCTCTTAAGTGCTGACATGAGTGGAATTCCAGTAATGTAAATTCATTGGGTGAATCCTTCACAGTTCCAAAAATAGCCACACCTCTGCGGCGGTCTGTGCTCACACGCTAACCCCTGTCTGCATGTCTCTGGATGACTTCTTACCTGTATCTCATCTTTGTTTTCTTTCTTCTCTGTGAGTGAAGGGTGTCCAGCCCCCATGACTTTGTGTAAACAAAGTACAGGCTATGGGTGAACAGGGCAAGGAGGAACGGCAACAAGAGGCGCTGCGTTGTTGAGATTCCCAAGATTCCCCGCAGCAGATTTAGTCTCTGACAGAGTCGACATGCTTCATTTGGGGCGCACAGGTAGGTACAGCAATGTGTCTACTTCACAGCCAACTTAAAAATCAGACATTCCACATCAATTCCACTCATTCCTGCACTCAACACAGTACGGCATCAGTGCAGGGGCTTGCGTAGGGGTGTGTGTTTGTCTGCAGCTGTGCGTTTGCTCAGGTGTGGGTGTGAAAGTGTGTGTGAGATTGTGCATGTGCTTCAGGGAAGTAGAAGAGTAAGACGTGTACATTCCATCTAGTTTATTCTTCAAACAGCGATTACTGTAATTACCCAACAATGCGGCCCTCTAAACGTTTGGTGCCTGCTTTGTTGTGCATCTGTAGATTTACACCTTTGTGTTTTGGAAGATAAATGGTGGTGGGGGGGCGGCACGTCCATATAATCAGAGGCACACCTGAACACTTAACTGTAACAAACAAAAAGTTCCCACGCAGAAGTTTTTGATACATAACACAAGAACTTTCCATAAAGCACAAAAAATAATGCATGGACACCACACACACACAAACACACACACACACACACACACACACACACACACACACACACACACACACACACACACTCACTAACACACACACATTAAACAGGCTACAGTATGTGCAGTGACTCAGAGTTTTCATAAGTGCGGTTTGATGAGCGTAAATCCCTGCTGTTAGGGTGTCAACGATTAATATATGAAATGTGATAAAATGAAGCAGCATATCCTGCAGTCAGTTGGCAGCCACATGTTACTATTTTAGGTTTTCCTGCATTCTTACCTGACGTGCTCACACCCTGCCAGACCAACAGAAGGAAAAAAATAGATACATATAAATAAACGGAGCCAACAAGGGGTATAATTAAAGTAATTAAGGAAAGAGGTGAAGTGCAGGTGAAGCACCGTTGAAAGGCATTTTGGCACTGCTAGGACCTGGATGACATGCAATGCTTGTGATGTCATTCTGGGTCCCCCCTCTATTGAAATCTCTTGAAACATGCAATCAAGTTTTTAAGAAGAAGCATGCAAAGTTGAACGGGTTTCCTGCCTTATTATTATTCCCCTTTTTAACACAACATACATCTGCACACATTTGGCACTTTAATGCTACAAAAGGAACACCGGATAGGTATGTTGGTTGCTAAAGAGTGGTTACTTTGGAAGTGCAAAGTCGTGGTTTGAAAGGCACCCCAATTCTAAGTACAAGTGCAGCCCTAGTTGGTACTATTGCCCCTGTTATTGGACAAGAGGTCAACCCTGGAGTTCTTCTGTTCAGTCATTTTTCCCTTTGGCTGACTCAAGTGGAGCAGTTGTTGGCACAAGAGCCCATTTTTTTGGCCATCATGCAGCCCTCGTCCATCTCTGTGGCCCCTAGTAAAGCTCATGTGCAGTACTGGTGGTGCAGTTTCCCCAGTTGTCAGTCCATGTGACCAACCCAAAAGCCCATGTTGTTATCACAAGTGTATCCCTGATCAGCCAAAGGATCCACATGGTAAATTCAAGTGTACCTCTGGTCGACAAATGGGCTCCTCTTGTACCCAAGTGACCCTCTTGACCCCAAATCGGGTTTTGTTGACACAATCGAACTTCTGATGTTATCCCCTCGTCCTTCAGTGCCACTCTTTTTGGCTAAAGTGCCGCTCTGGTTGGCTCAAATCCCCAATAATAATGCATCACTCACCTGGGGATATTTTAAAGAACATTGTTTCAGAGTGAGCACATACCACCTCACATTATCTCACGCACAAGCAGATTTTAACAAAACAATGACTGACTACACCCAGCTGTAGTAATGCTCTGCAGTAAAGAAAAAAAGGCAAAACACTTTCAACAAGTCTGGATAAAGAAAAAATGGGTGAGACTTAGTAAAGATTAGGTGTCTATAAGCACTTGTTGGAGGTGAGATTGTACCTTTTTTCTCCTGTCAACAGTAGCATGCTAGCTAACATTAGCCTCACCTACTTCATCAGCATCTGCAGCTCTATCTCATGTAAACTTTGCTCCATCTTATGTTGTTGTGGTCCTACTCAGAAAGTACTGACGTAATCATCCAGATGTTGAAATCCTAAAAATAAGTTATTTTTTAAAATGAGGCAAGGCAAGGATGAGTCAATGAGCTAGTTAGGGGGTTTCAGACTGGATCTGCAAACTTTTCCCATGACCAGATAATTTGAGTTGAACATCAGTGACCTTATTTCTTCCCCAGTGGTCAGGAGGGGATGAATGGTGTACACACAGTACAAAATGCTTGTAGATGTAATCAAGTCCTGTGAACCCTTTGACCCAAGGTTTGCTACTGATAAATCCAAATGATGCTTCGTGAAATCTGGTTGGCCAAAATATGATTTTCTTTGATCCAAACAAAGTACCCAATGTGGTGGATCACTGCTAATCAAGGATCTTTGGCCAACAAAGATTCCTAACCCTAAGGGCATAGGTCTGACTCTGATGGTCCCACCACTTCTTCTCAGCATCTCTTGCAACATATTAATGCTGCATGTGTACATGATTAGATGTTAAGAGTGCATGTGTTGGTTTGTTTCATGCGTGGCATTGCAAAAAGTCTGTGCTATCATCTTTAATGAGTTACATGATTTACAGACATAAAACACAAAGCAATTACAAAACACAGGTCAAACCAATCCTGGGTCACAGCAGCAAGTCATCAGACAAAGCATCGACAACCAGATGCTTCTTCTCCAACACCTTTAGTCTAATTTTAAATAGATTTAAAGAGACCAGCTCCCCCAGACCCAAATCCTCCTGCAGGAGCAGCGTACCTGAAACTCCTTTTCCTAATATCAAGTTGCACTTTGGGGACAGGTAGCAAGAATACGTTTTGTAAATGGGTTGCAGAGTGAAGACTGTTTCTTCCAGCATTATTCAAATGAATAAAATTACTCAAGTATGAGGGAAGCAGATTATGTATCAATAAGGATATGCCAATGATCTTGGCATGCACAGTATCCAATGATTTAAGGCATTGCTAAGATGCATGCATCTATAAAACAGCACCATCGATGATTAGAGGCCTAACAGTGGCAACAACAAGTCTTCTTTTTGCATGGTAAGAAATCTCTGGCCGCAACTTTAACTTATTTACACGTTGCTGAATATGAAGCTTAAAAAACCCCAGAAAATCATCGATTAAAAAATCTGAAGTATTTATAAAAGATAAGTACTCAATCACACCACCGTGAGACATAAGAAGGCATGTTCAGACGCTTTTGTTTTTTAGTTTGAGTACACAGAGCAGCGCAGGTACCGAAACCCCCTGAAGCCCCTAAATGGAACAAAACCTAAGATGGGATGGGGCAGGAACTCCAAACCACACTGTCAAGGTGGAAGCTGTCTGCTCCTTAAAACTGCCTCTAAAATGTTACTGTTAGTGCATGTCTGTCAATGAACCTCCGCCATGCGTGCAACTGGCTCAATACCTGCCATATCAGCAGCTATCGTCCATTTCAGCTCTTCACACGCTACAGTCCCCTCGCATGCCGAGCTAGGAGGCGTGGAGGGAGATTAGCGGGTGGAGGGTGAGGGGGGTGGATAAAGAAGAAAAAGAAGCAATGATTGATCTTAGCCATAGACACCTTGCTTTATCGCTGCAGCTGATAGGACCTACCTCCATTCAGCAGCGCTGTAGGCTGTTTTTGTGTAAGCATAAACACAGGGCCAAATCAGTACCTGTGCTGCACTGTTTACCTGGCAGCCGTTCAGCCCTTTTCTGTCTAAACTTGAAATAGGATCCAAACACTCTACTCACGCATAGTGGTTTGCACGAGATGCTTTGCCTGCCTCTCAACCTACCGCCGGGCTCCGTAGTGCTATTTTTGCACCGCCTCAACTTTAACGGCCCTCTTATTTCTTTGATTGAGAGGTGGAACATCTAGCCCGGGGGCTTCAACTGCAAACATAGCACTGATTTGGAGCCGTAACCAAGGAGTCATACCACAGACAAACCCAACAAACAACCTGCTGATTGATAACATTAGTCTGTAGGTTATATTTAGATCTCCTGTTTCTCACCAGTATTTATTACCACAATCAACCGTTTTATAAGACCTATCAAAGAATGTAACCATGGCCTCGTTGGCCTCTTTGAAATGTCATTTAGATCACTTTTGATTATTCAAGCTTATCTTACCGTGGACTACATATGAGAATATTTAACATATCCTCGATAGTGCTGAACCTTAAAGGGGCACTCCCAAAATGTGCACATCACAGCTCGGTTAACTCGTCTTAATCAGTATGATTTTCTCTGTGAAAAGAGTTGTACAATCCTGTCTTCTGTGGCCCTGGAGGAGTCTTTCTATAGTATGAAAAATGACCCTGGTGATTTCATCAAGCCTTTGAAGTTGGTGCAGAGAATAATTTTTACATATTGGAAGCCTTTGATCCGAGCCTTTGCAAGGAAGTGAGGGTTTAGAAGAAGTCGTACAATATGGGAAATGTAGGAGCCATGTAGATGCTTTTTTAAATATGTATCCATGCACCAACTGTGCAAGCTCTGTCAACAAATTTCCCCCTGGGGGACAAGAAAGTATTGTATTGTATCAAGACTAGAAGTTGGCATGGTTAAAGACGTGGTTTGGTATCTTTGTTTTATACAATCCCGCCGACTTCATAATAGAGTGCACAATCAGATCACCAGACTCTTTCACTGAGAGTGAGGTTTGATTAGCATCTTACCAGGGGTTACTTAAGTTTAACTTAGTGGCTACTTACGCTTTCAGGGAGCACACATGCAAACATGAACAAGAGAAAGAGTCAGACATCGGTTTGAAGACATTAACTGGTTAGACATGAACATCTGTCATTTCAAGCTACAATCCCACGTAAGAGGTTAAAAAGCCTCAGCCAGTTAAACAGCCGTCAAATTATCAAGTGAATGGAAGAGAGAAGATCCAAAAACACTGTTAACCCAATCTTAACTCGCCAGTATGTCAGTCCCAACGAATCCTAAAGTGTTCTGATCTCTGTACACTTTGCATGGCTGACTGCAGGTGTAATTAGAAACCTGGGCTCCTGAGCAGATGCTACTGTTTGTGGTTAGTCCTATCAGATATTGATCTGGTAATAATTCATAAATGAACATCATTAAGCATCGGAAGTTTGATTGTGGGGGAAAAAAAGGAGCTAATCTCCTCCAGCTGGCTGCGGGGTAATAATGCGTCCTGCCTCCGCTCCTGCATTGATCCAGAGGAGCAAACAGCAGCTGCTGGGCTGCACAGCAAACCTCAGCACCCACCTGATGTAAAACACATCAGCTCATGTTATTTATCAGATGTAGAACATGTCTCACAGTGTTGCACAGTAGCTGGTCTTTCACATATGACTGGCATTATATAAGTCAGGTGCAATCCTTCAAACTTTGGGTCCTATAATTCCAAAAAGGAAACATTTAGTTGGATTAAGGTACAATTTAAATACATATTACCATGAAGACAGCCGTGGCTCTTTATTCCTCTGGAGTTTACTGAATCATGCAAAGCTGTATCACAGCGTTAGCATGTTTAGTACTGTGGTGCATGACAGCCAGACATGTTATAGTAAAACTATTAAACAACAAGATCATGCTTTCATCCCCAGTGTTACAAATGTCAGATGTGTCATTAAGCAGGGTGGAAGGCTCTTAAGACCACAAGACCCGTGAGTCCTGCTAATGTTGCTTCAGACTAGTGTTGGAGTACTCGATTTTTACTCGGTATTGTCTCGTCTTCAGAGTGGGCGGACTCAGGAGTTTAAATCGAAATCAGTCAAGACCACCACTGACAGGCTTTCCCACCCTGCCTTGGTCTTGGTCTTCTAGACTCAGTCCAATCCCAAAATGTCTTGGCCATGTCTCGGCCTCGGATCACTCTGGTCTCTGTTAGTGTGGTCTTGACTACAACACTACTTCAGACAGAAGCCAGCCAGAGGCATGAACCAGAACTAGTAAATCTGAACTGCCGTCAGTGGGAACACAAATGCACCAGAGTTGATGAATTAAATTTAAAAGTGACAAATCAAAACTTAAAATGAACTTGTTTAAGCTGCATATTGAAATCAACAGTTAATTCAACAGAGCAATCTTCAGCTTCTGCACATTGTCAGCTGTAAATGTTATGAAATTATCAGCTCTGTGTTGGTGTTTTTTGCCAATGTGCGTCTCACTTAACATCAACCACTGAAGCCTTCATATTAGTCGTTAATCTTCTGCACTTGTGATTAAACCAAGGGAGTTCAATGCATACCAAAACTATCTAGGTACTTCCACTTAAGCCTGGCGTAAATTGTACGATTGTAGAAAAATCGGGACGAAGTGTCGTACAGTGTGAGCTGACTGTTCGAGTATGCTACACGACCAAAACGCAGGATTTATGTGCTCCCACTGTATGACCTGATTGTCAGGCGTGTCCTGGGAGTTCACACTGAAAAATTAAAAAATAAAGACGGGGCATTGATAATTGTTCATTAAGTTTCCTGTTTGATAACTTCTACAGACTGAGGTTGAAGTCAGATCTATGTGTCTCATACCCACGGCTCAAAAACTAACAAGGGCAATAACACTTCCAACCCTCTCTCTCTTTCTCACACACACTCAGCATCACCAATAATAAGCTAACAAGCAGCTAAATCATAACAAATAAAACCAAAAGAAAAACCAAAGTAGTTACATCAAACAGGCGTCCCTGCTGTTTCCATGGTGCTTTCAGATGCTGTCTGCTTGTTTGTGCAGCCACAATCAGGAAAACAGCTCTGGAGTCAGAGAATCGGCTCGTGGCTCTGCTCTCGCGGTGTGAGTGTGTGCAGTTGTTAGCGATGCTAGAAAATCATACAACCAGACAGGACCAGTTGATCGAGCCGTGAGCAGCTACGACCCTCTGTATACTGCGTGATTCATGATGCACAATCCGGTTGAAATTCGGAGCGACTTCAAAATGAATCGTTCGACTAAATCGTGCTGAAATCTTACAGTGTATGCCCGGCTTACACACAACATTCTCTAAGGGAAACATGAACAGCACTTTAGTTGTACTTCCATACCAATAATATTGACACTCTATTTATTGCTTCCCAACACCACTGTGCTGCTCCCCTTAGAATTTAATATGTATTGTTTTATGTATTCATGTAGGTTTTCACTCTAGTATGGAGAAACAGCAATAGCAGGCTTTGGATAAAGTAGGCTGATTTCAATACAATTATTACTAAAATATGGTTTCTTTCTCGATGACAATAGAAAGATAAAATAACACCAGGCAGATGTGACCAATAGTGCCTTGACGTCACCCTCAAATGCCACGATGTTTAGTTGTTTTAGTATTTGGTGTGTTTTCATCTCCAGCTCTCCTCTTTAATTTGGAAATAGATCTGACCTCTGAATGTAGACACACTGTGATTCGTTAACTCCCCCTGCATGCCACAGAAACAGGTTTGGCCATTTGGGCAGCCAGGTGGATGAAGCGGAGGTAAGGAGCACCTGCTTGTTGACTGGTTTGGACGATCAGAGGGTAACGCCATGATAACAGTGAAAAATCCGGATTTAAATGTACTGATGTGATTTTACCTCCCAGCCTGTCAGTCAAATTACACCAGTGTCTCTCTGAGAAGAATCTGCCACAGTTTCAGTGCTGAGATGAGAGCACTGACAGTTTATTGAAGGGTTAGAAAAGGTAAAAATAGAATCAAAAGGCAGTAAATTATGTACATCTCTGCTACACCCAAAAAAAAGTAGAAAACCATAATTGCTTCAAAGTGAGGCTCGTGCATGTCAGGAGATGTGTCGCTGCCACACTGTCTAATTGAACTTTCTCTTGCAGGCGTTGTGAGAAAACAGGCGGTAACTATTTATACAGCTACACACCTGACCAGGCATCTATCCAAACAAAAGGTCTTGAACCCAGCCCTTGCGTGCCTATCCAACCCAGACATCTGATTAATTATAGTGTGGCCGTTAAAGGGAAGAAAAACTAGCTGATGAAAAGTCAGCGAGTCTGCAGGCTCAACCTGCCCAAACAGCATCATGCGTGTTAGCTTGTAAAATTCTCCGTCCCGCCCCTCCTCCCTCATCTCCGTGTGTTTCCTCCCTCCCTCCCTCCTCTGCTCCGGGCCCATTCGTGCAGACAAGGTAAAACATCTCCCTAGCTCTGTCACAGCCCCGCAGGTGGGCCCCGCGTGCTCAGGTAGATTATATCACTGTTACTATAGACTGTGTTTGGGTTAGCTCGAAAACACTTTTCACGGCATCAGCAAAACAAAGTGCTCCACAGTGTGTGATAATGGCGGGAGCTGCTCCCTACATATTGACCTGTGGAAACACTTTGGCCTTGCACGAAACACACACACGTAATACCTTCCCCCCCCCCCACAACAAAAAAAATCTAAGTTTACATGACGTTCTTCTGGGAGCAGGGAATCATTTTATGAGATTTCTAGAGATTAAGGAGATTTCTTTTATATGTAATCCACCAAAGGAATAATGTTAATCCAAAACAGTGAAATAAGCCTTTAATGTCCCGCTGGTTCAGTTTTGGGACTGAGCTGCCTTATATCCTGATTGAAAGCATTGCACTGATTGGACATGTCACTCTGTTTCTAATCTGCATACTGCCTGTGCAGTAGACTTTATAAATTGACTTTCTTTAAACAAAAAGAGGCATGAATAGCTTGAATGTGCTCAGGGCCAGGAGCCGGGATGGCTTCCATAAACAGATCACCCAGGTGGTCCATGTGTGAGAGCAGAAGGGAGAGCTGGTTAACAGGCCCACTGCTGCTGCAAACACAGACTTGGATCTTCTTTTTTCAGGCGCTCACTTTGTCTTTTAGAAAGGTCTGAACTTATACTCATGGTCTGATTTATGGGACTTTCAGGTCTCTTGGGACAGAGGACTTTTTCTTTTGCATAACGAAGCAGAAAATTTAACTTTGTGGGACTCAAAAGATCTGCAAATTTTCCCCCAAAAAGTCCCTACACATTGACTTTCTTTTCACTCGTATAAGACAAGCAAACTTTTATAGAAAATGCTTCCAAGAACCAGAGATTTGTGTTTGTTTGAATGTCTGCACACTGATCGATTCAGATGTACTGTTAGGAATAAACACACTGGGATGGTAGATTGTTCAATTTTCAAAATACGTTAACTCAGTTGATGCTCGCCATAGTGTCCCATACTTTGGTGAATACAACATAAAGACATCATCACCTCTTTCAGAGAAGCCCAAACACCCCCAGGTTGATGCAATGGTGGCACAAGTGCCTCTAAGTATTTGTAACCAGATGCCATTTGTGCAAACTGAGCCAAAAGAAGCTGAAGTGCTTTTCCTCGTCAATAGCACCCATCAACCTTTAGGACTCTATTCTCCACTGAGATGACTCTCTGTGCGTTAGGGGCAGATAGTCCATCTCCTACATGCTTGTAACTCGCACACCATCAGCGCCCACGCCAAAGTATCTCCAATGAATGTAAAGAAAGCTTTATACAATCAGTTATTTCACATCTTGTGTCTTGGATTCATCATGGATTAAAGAGCTTTCTACATTGGGAGGGTTATCAATCAAAGTAAAGGGCAGTAAACCCTGCCATTACCTATTTGACTTACTTAATGACTATTTACATTTTAGCAACAATTCACAATGCTAACATTAGTCCTGGAGTATACATGTAATTAAAAACACATCTCTTAAAGGCAGTAATTTTGGAAAACTAGCATGATTTTGAAAGCTGCATTCCCTCAGTGCTCCGTCTACACCCACCCCCTCCCCTCTGTGCTCCCTCTAAAGCCACGCCCCTCACTTACACGCACGAGCGCCGTTGCTCCAGAAGAGGACCTCAGCTCATTGCTTGCATTGTGTAGAAACTACGTCGTCTCATGTCTCATTCAGCGGTAAGTAAACACTAAACTTTATCATAATACATGTTAAAAAAACTTGACCATGTTACCGCTCACAACGGCCAACGACAAACTCCAAGTATAAAAGAAATCTCAGTCTGTTGGGACTTGGGTTGGGTCCCAGTCCCGGAGTGGACCAAGTCTGGAAATTGATCTGGTAGCTGGAGAGGTGCCAGTTCACTTCCTAGCGCTTTCCTAGTCTTCTGACTACTCAAAGGGCTTTTACACCACATGTCACCCCTACAAATTCACACACTGACCATCACCAAGTGACCTGGGATTGAACCCCCAACCTTCCGGTTGAGAGACGACCGACTCTACCAACTGAGCCACAGCCACCCTAACATTGAATTATAGATCTATGAAAGGGTCATTAAAGCCTGTAAGAAGTGGAAAGAAGTTTATTTGTTTCGTTTTTCAAATTTAGCATAAACTAGAATCCCTGAAAGTTTATTCTTTTAACTGCTTTGACCCGACTTAGTCTGCATGACGTGTTTTCACCTTTTTCAGACTGTTGCAGGCCTCTGAGTGCTGGGCAACATGTCAAAACATCAACATGTCAATCATGTCTAAAGATTTAATTAATGAACATTTGCATACCTAACACCTTCGCACACACGTCACGTGAGCAGTGTACTCATCATGAAGACAGGCACGCCGTCACACCGTCAATACCAGCAGCACTCTGCTTTATGCAAAGTTTAGATAGCAATTTACATAACTAGCGTGTCTTTGAGGCCCTCTGTTATCAGGGGGTCGAGTCTGTTTCTGGAATGACATTGACCTTGGGGGGCTCTGCTGTCCCGTCACCTGCCGTAACTCAGCCCTTATCTTGTGTGTTATCAATGCTGACCTGACTTATTGTGCAGGTTTTTGTGCTCACAGATGATTTATGTACAGTGAGCGTGACAGATCCGCTCGCACATGCCGCCTGGTCATTCACTCAACATGTCCAAACATACCTGTGCTGTTCGCTGATAGTCCGTGTTTGTCTGTAAAAAGGATTAGGGTGAAATATGAGGAAACTGTGACTGACAGTATGAGACTCTGAGGGTAGCCCAGCTAGTGTTTCACAATGCTTAATAGTGTCAGTAATAGCTGTGAGTCATTGCGGAGAGTAAACCATCGCGTGTGTGTTTAGCAGTTGAGGTAAGGTGTGTGTGTGTGTAGGTGCTATTAAAAACTGGTTCTCCTGAATGTTGTTTTGACAGATATCAATAGCGCAGGGATCACCAGATGCAGAGGGTTCCCTCTACACTCACAAACAAAGCTAAATTTGATTTCCTGGCTTTTATTTAGTCCTGTGTTTGGTTTGAAGGCTTAGCCTGTAATGCCGGGCTGATGAATCAGGTCTGACGTTACTCAAGTGTGTTTGGATAGCAGGTGAGGACTACATGTTTGTCTGTGGCTTAGGTGCTGCAGAACTTTCTGTTATTGTTTTTATTCGACATGCTCGCTCTCTGACTGCAGCTCTAAAAATATCATGCAGCCTGTAATTATGGTTTTAACCTAAATCTCCCCTCCTCCATTACTCCCTCCTCCTATTCTCCTGCTTAGCACCTGTGCTGATTTATCGTGTGTGTCTGTGTGCGTTCGCCAGGTGATTTACAGCATGTCTGTCGTCAGTGTGGACGATTTTTGTGCAGGAATGCAGCCGGTGATGTCAGAGAAAATGAAGTTGATCGTTCTGCAAATGCAACAGCTTTATTATTCAGTGGAAACTTTGTCTGACGGTACAAAGTCGTGTCCCTCAATAACAATGATGAGTTTATTTATAGAGCTACTATTGTGTTAACATGTCAGGTGTGGCACTGAGGATACGTTTGTCACCTCTTTGGATTCCTCTTCTGAGTGCCTGAGGCTATGTTGACAGAAAATTTATACAACAGAACTTCAGAGTTCACACATTTACACAAGAGTCTCTGCAGCCATCTATCTATCTGTCTGTCCGTCTGTCTGTCCGTCCGTCCGTCCGTCCGTCCGACCGACATGCAGACGTTTATTAGGTTTTCTTTGCAGATGCTCGATTTCTGGATGCAAATGTGCCGATTTGCACATAAACTGTTACCTTCAGATAAAAGTGAGCGCTTAGTTTGAGAGAAGAATCGAGAGTTTATCTAAACGAGTTGACAATCATCATCACACACAGTGTAACTTTATTAGATATTAGGAATACAAATTAAATCTAAAACTGAGAAACTGTAGGAATAAATGCTGTATATTTGAATAAGCTTTCCAGCATAACAAGTCAGCACCCCGCTGACAAGGCTAGCTGTAGAGCTATAGAGCTCAACAGTGACCGCCCACTTTTTTTCGGTGGCTCTGGTTCTGGAAGTAAATTTCCCCATTCAAATCCTCCTTTGATTTTTCACAAAATCCTTATATCAAAAGATTGGCGCCTGGAACCAAGATAGGCCAGCTACCCCAGTACTCGTGACTATAGTGCATTTAATTCGGCACCAAAACGGCATTAAAAAACGGGAAAAAATGAAAAGGTACAAGACTGTGTACATAATTTCCGTCCGGGAGTCAAGGAACTATCCATCCCACATCCATTGCGAGTGATATTGTTTCTTCTTAAAGGACTTTTGTCGTTGTTATAGTGTTTATACTGTTAATGTAAGTGTTGTAATATCGTGTAGTGTGTGTTGTGGAAATTATGAACTACATTCACAGCGGCATGACAAAGATATTAGTACTTTTCGTGTTAGCTAACTATCTAGCTAGCCTGCTAGCGACACTTCTCTGTTCGCCATACCACGCCGAGGGGTGGGAAACATTGCCATGGTAACAGCAAGCTCAACCAATCAGAGACGTCGCTGTGACACTCTAGATTAATGGGTAGTGAAGTTCTTTTCAAAGAGATCGCGAATAAAGCCTCTTTTTCTCAAAACGAGGTTGATTTCACACGAACGTGTGCCTTCTACAGGAGCATGCACCATCGTTTCATACTGAGGTAGCTCGAGGTAAGTATACCTTTGATGGTTATTATATTACAGCCAAAAATCGAATCCGCTATGGAGAAAATGAATGGGATTTTTACTTCCGGAACCACACTGTTGAGATCTATAGGCCTTCTCATGTCATTAACATTACTTAATGTCAATGTAACATGTAATGAATGATGTACAGTGACGGGGTAATGATAGCTGAGGAACCACTACAGGGTTAGCAAGACCTGTGTGAAAATGCATACCCATAATTTGCAAATCTGTGCGCACAGATTTGCAATCTCATACCATCCTACTGTTAAGTTTTTACTTCATGCGCATTTCTCATCTTTGTTGATTTCTGTGTCTCAGCCTGAAGCTTTTCTTATTTTCATTTTTTAATAACTTTCCAGTGATTAGACAACAACAACTTAAAATTCCATACTTAACCAATCAGATTTGGTTATTTAACAAAGTCATTATATGGAAATAATAGCAATATAGCATGCTTACAGAGACGTGGAATGCTAACATGAAGATGTTTACAGGTATGTTACAACCTAAATAGCAGAAAAATGATCCCTCAAATAGTGTTACTGAAAAGAGTCCATATTAATTATTGTTGTTGTCATTTTCTTCAAGTTTCGGTTACAAGAGTTATGAGGAATCTGCATGTCACAGCTTGCAGATTGTGACACAAACTTTTCAATCAGAGAAATGTCTCAGAAAATAATGTACCGTATGTCTCTTTTTCAGAGGAGCTGCACACTGAGCGGAGCAGCTCCACCAGCGGCTGGCTGCTGTCTATATCAGTCCCCTCATCGCTGCTGTGTTTCTGCTGCAGCCAGATTATCACGCATGCAACAATAACGTGCCAGCGTATGCGGGTCTTTTCTGCTGGTTCAGAGTGTTGGCACGCTCAGTGAGACGTGTGACGTAACAAGAACAGGGGCGTTTACTGTAGATCTGATCTGACTCAGCCAAGCAGCCATAGAACACTGCATAGCATAGCATAGCATAGCATAGCATGTCAACACTGTCAAAGAAACAATCAATCAGATAGTGTCACCAAACCTTTGAGAAGCTGATTTCTACTGTGTCTCCTTTAAGAGTACTCCATATTTTTGAAGTAAGAGCCACTCAGAAGGCAAGGCCATCCTGGAAGACCCTCAGCATGCAGAGTTTAGACTTCTGCGGACACGGAGGAGGTTCACTTATGTTAGGAGGGCCAAATCTAACAGATACCTGAGGTCCTCTGTCCCATCAGCAGTTGGCTTTATTTAATAACCCAACGCTGATGTGTCCTTTATCTCACTCACGTCCATTGTGAAGATATCCATGATGTGTTTGATACGCATGTATTTTTGTCTTTGTGCTGTTTTGAGGATGTGTATTGCCTATATGGACCTCTGTTGCAAACCAAATTGCCCCTCGGGGACAAAAACGATTTTCCACTCCAATCCAAAAAAAACTTGTAAACACACTAAAATTAAATGAGAGGAAGTATAACTCCTTCACAGGTACGACAAAGTCGTGCACAGCCTGTTTTTTGGAAAAACTCTGCAAGTCAGACATCGTTGTTCAAAACTGTTGCATTAAATTCTCCTAGTCACTCATGGATTTAAGTTTCTAAAATGTCCAATCTGTCAAATAAATGGAGGAAATAAGATGTAGGGAAACTCTGTTTGATTTTTGCCATCTCACATCTTTTGAAAAAGACACTAAAGCATGTAATTGTGTTCTTATCTGATGCCTTATTCAGGAAATAAACACACCAGTCTAACTTACTGGTTTGGCCTTAACCTCAAAGCATTCAACTATCTTACCATTCTTTACCGGTAGAAAACATAACCCGAATGAAATTTTCATTTCCTCATATCTGTTTTGGTGTTGGTTAGTTTACTTGGTAGCGACAAAGAGAGAGCTGAAGGAATCCTGTGTGGGACAAAAACCTCGGTGAAGGAATGTGCTGTTGAAAGAAACAAACCTGCGACGTAATTTGCATAAAAAAAGACTCAACTATTTTACAGTCATTGTTCTGCCTGTAGTGAAAAACACACACATTCTTTCTGCAGCACACAGGTGCGTGAGAATATTTTACACTTGATTTAATGAGCTACGCTCCCGGATCAGATAAGACTTATCAGATCTGTGTTCAAGTCATTCTGTATAAACATCCAAGATAATCTGTGTGCGTGTGTGTCTGTGTGTGCGTGTGGGTGTGTAGAAGAAGTGGTTGCATGTTTATATAGGACTGTTCCAGAGAAGACAGTGAGGTTTAAACCCAAACAGAGCTGTAAATTTAAACTTTAAGACCGCTGCAGGGCGACCTGGACTTTGATTGACTGGCTGCTCAAACTCACTCTCAGCATGTGTCTCAGGTGTGATCACACTGGGTCGATACACATGGACTAGACCAGGTGCATACCCAAAATCAGTGTGTTTGCATCACGAGCTCACAGAGCATGTGTTAATCCTGTAGGTATTTGCACTAAATTTTACCTGCAGGGCAAATATCCTTGAGCTTTTCACTCAAGAGCTCAGCTGATGATTGATCGAGCCGAATTTTCTCCCTGCACATGGAATCTTAGATATTTGTGCAGCAAAAACAACGCGTCAAAAAATGTGTGTTTGTTGTATTACAAAGACTTCATGTTGAACAGAACCGCTGATTGACAACTTTAGGGCATAAAAAATTGTATTTTCTCTGAATTACCAAAAGAATTTTGCCAAAAGAGTTACAACATTTTACACGATGGCAATGAAGGATTTTCAGGGATCTAGCGTACTTTTTCAGTAATATGGATTATCTTTTCATGCAGCTAAAACTTTCCAGAACTTTTCGTAACAAGTGGAATTGCACTGTTTACAACTGGACATATCTACCATGATAATGTTTTCTTAAACGCTGAGCATGAGACCAAAGAACATAATGTTGCACAGCTTGCCTGGGTCTAGATCTTTGAATCCCACTCCTTCCAGCTGACAGAGATGTCTGGTATCGGATACAGCTGTAACTTTGGTGAAAAAACAACCAATTTAATGAGAGCCACAAGACCATCAGCCAAGCAGTAATGTAGATGTGTCCGACCAAGAAGAACAACAGTAGTGATTGCTAATCGATAGACATTAGGGTATGTATTCCTAATATTCTCTGATATCATACTGTTTTTAATTCCCTCCGCACCGCTGTTAAACCCCAGAAACAAACAGTTTGTTGGCATGGCTTCATGTTAATGTTGATTGACTGTCTTATTGACTAGCTAATGAATTAGTCTTGGACAAAGAGTGTTTTGCTTCTAGTCCAAATATGGTCAATTCTGGCTCCTAATAAACATCCACTATGCCAGTCGTGGAATCAAAACTGGAAGTCCACAAAAAAAAGTGTGTGGCGTTGTGACTATGTTTAAATTCTTATACACTATCTAAACATCATTACTGCTACGGCGTTATCTTAATGTCCAGCAAAAAGTGCTGTTTCTTCTTTCCACTGAGGTTAACCTTATCAGCATTGACCTGAGACCTCAGTGACAAGACACTGATTCTGCAGAACACTGAGATTGTTACAGTACAGACTGTCTTTATGAGTACCTGTCCCCGATCCCTGTGATTGCAAACTTCACATCTGAGCAGGCAAAACTACATGTGGAGTTCCCCAAGGCACCATCCTGGGGCCTCTTCTGTTCAACATCTAGATGCTTAAACTGGCTCAGATTATAGAAAAACAAAGTTCTGAGGTCTTCACGCTGTCTCCCAAAAGAATATATTTTGGAATACTTATGTTGGTCTATAAAGCACTGAATGGTTTTAGGACAAAATACATTTGTGACCTTCTGAGACACCACTGAGGTTCTCTGGGACAGGTCTGCCTTCTGTCCCCAGAGTCACAACCAAACATAAAGAAGCAGCGTTCAGTTTTTATGCTCCATATATCTGGAACAAACTGAGGAAACTGCAGATCTGCTGAAACTCTCAGTTCTTTAAAATCAAGGTTAAAGACTCACCTGTTAACTGCTGCCTTTTATTAAATAATTTTAATTACTTGTATTATCTTTGCAAGTCTTTGTAATTTGTCCAGCCTTTTCCTTTGTGTTATGCCACTAACCAGACAGTCGACCTTATACCCCACTGGAGACCATATTCCCACACACAAACACCCTCACACAGAAAGGTACATCACTATCACCATTGGGAGTTGCTCCAGCCAGCCTCCTCCTGACGTACGCAGACTCAGGCTGGTATGCAGAGCCAGACATTCCTCCATCATGTCGGCTGTTAGCCCACGCCTGACGCTGCAGCTCTGAAGTTCTGAGGAGCGAAGCAAATCTGCACAGTGACGCACGACTCAAACACGCACCTGTTCGGCTTGTGGTGTTATTGTTTTCTTTGTTACACAGCCAGCCAGGTACAGAGAATTGAATATGCTTTCACCCAACATCAGTCTGATAATGAGAGAGATGAGAGATGATGAGATTCAACTTTATTGTCATTACACATATACAAGTATACGAGCAACGAAATGAGGTTTGGCATCTCACCAGAAGTGCAATAAGCAGAAAGTGCTGTGCTATGTACAAAAGTAATTACAGAATTTACAGGTAATGTGAGATAAATAATGCTATAAATAGGAGTATAGGTATATTCTACAGATTATAATATACAGATTAAAATGGAGTAGACATGTTATGCTAGATAAGAGATAATATACAGAATATACAGAATATTGACAGATTGTACAGGTTAATAACTTATTGAGGGTATGAACATATTATACAGATTTTGTTGCAGTGGACAATAATACAGGTGGTGAGAGATGTGTGTGTGTGTGTGTGTCCAGGAGGGGTGATGGGGGGGATGGTGGGTGAGAGGAGATGGGGGGGGGGGGGGTCAGCGGGGGGCAGAGTTCGTAAGGGAGACAGAGTTCAGGGTTAGGGTTCTTATAATAGAATAAAGTCTATAAGCACTAATGAGGAACGGCATCTTTCAGACAGGGTCATTTTTGATTTGTTTATGGTTTGACTTCTTCGTACATTCTTTTCCCAAGTTTTTTTTGTTTTAGGTTTATTTTTTCGCCTCCTATGCCTACATTCGGAAGACAGGACAGTGGACAGAGTCAGAAACCATGTAAGAGACTTTAATAGAAGTAGATTTAAGTAGCTGTTCCTGTTTTAAAGTAAGTTAAAATATGTTGTTTAATATTTTAGGTATATGTATTTTGGTTTTATTTTGACTGATATTCTTATGTGAGGGTGAGTGCTTGTGTGTGTGTGTGTGTGTGTGTGTGTGTGTGTGTGTGTGTGTGTGTGTGAGAATGTACTCAAAGGGAAGATTATCTTATTCTGATTATGGAAACAGGGGAACACCTGCCAAAATATTGGTTACTTTGGTACATACCACAAACAGTGTGTGTGTGCACATGTGTGTGTGTGTGTGTGTGTGTGTTTAGTTGTGTGCTGAGGTGATAAGCAGATAAGATTAGTAACATGTAAGCAGAGTTGTGGCGATAGCAGGCGAGTCGCACGCCATGAGCTCCTCTCTGAAACACATCTTTTTTTGGCCTTCAGTAACTTCCTCAAAATACTGCCTTAGAAATGCGTGTGCATGTTTGCATTCACTCTTCATGCAGCTTGGAGAGTATATGTGTGTGTTTGCAGGCATGCGGTGTGTAGCATGAGAAACGCAGCAGGGGTTTTGCTCTGTCGCTCTGCAGAGTGACGGAGGGGGGGCCCAAGCTGTGATAACAAACTCCATTCACTTCAGAAATAACAACAGAGCACTTAGAGTGAACCGCCGGCTCTTTTCCTCTGGGAGCCCCCGATCTGCCCGAGCAAAGAACTCAGCTCATTTACTGTCATTAGCTGTTACATCACAGGATGGAGCGCTCCATCGCTTATCTGCTCATTTGCACTTTGCACACACACAGACGCTCCTGCCTGTGCACCAACACATACTGTACAGACCCAGAAAGCTCCAGAGCGTGTGTTTCGCTGCTGAACTGAAGTAGAGCAGGATTTTTACTTTTTAAGAGTATGAAGTACTTATCAATAGTCAGTGTGAAATCTAGATGGCAGTCAGCGTGGCCCCTGTTTGGAGAAGCCAGCATTGAATTCCAACACTGCAGTTTAGACAGTGTTTCCCAAAGTGGGGTGCAGGACCTCTAGGGGGGGGCATGGGATTATGATGGGCTGGGGGATGTGGCAAGACTTTGAACAATAAACACTGTTTTTCACTGCAAGCAAAGCATGGCACATTTTGTGAAAGGACTTCCAGGTAAACTGAAAATGAATCTGCACCTGTCGTCACAAATGTGGAAGTTTCAAGCTACAGTATCACTTTTAATTGCTTTCTCTTTAAGAGTCTTTCCAGTCTGTTGTCTCACACTGAAGTTTCTATTCTGTACTTTTGCAGCCAGTGTTTGAGAGGAATTCGATGGCAGAGAGCGTGACTCATAGTGTGTTTAGTGTATGTTAAGGGGTGGGGGGGACTACAAAATATTTTCATCTGCCGAATGGGTATTTTCTGTGAAGTCGCTTACAAATATCGTTAGTCGCGGGTTGCTTTTTTTGGGGCTGTGTATTTGCTCATTTCGGCCTACCTTGCTCCCTGTGTGAACCCCTCCGGTTTCTCCCCCAGCTTTCTCCAAGAAAGCGAACCACAGTAGTTTTTCATGTTGCAGGAGGATTCATCCACAACCCCCATGTACAAGCACAGACAGAGCGTGACAACAACATTGCGGTGTTGCACTATTATGTACAGTCCATGGGTGTAACTTATTTGTTTAGTAAGAGGTGTTTACTGTCTAACTGTAGTTCTCTTTGACTTTGGGATTCTGGAAGATCATTTGTGACACCTTTCAGGAGACATGATCGTATGATGCATCACACTATTTTGTTTTGAAACTGTGTATTCTTTTTACTACAGTTTGCATAGATTGTGATGTGTTTTCTTTCACGAGCAGCACAGCGTACATTTGCATTACATTTTTTTTGGGGGGGAAGGATGGGCTTTTATTTACTGTGTTCTCGCTGTGCATGCGTGGGTTCTCTCAGGGTACTCCGGCTTCTTCTCTCAGTCCAAAGACATGCTCGTTAGGTTAATTGATGACTCTAAATTGCCCTTTGGTGTGAATGTGAGTGTGGCTGGTTGTCTGTCTCTATATGTCAGCTCTGTGATTAATTGGCGAACAGTCCAGAGTGTAACCCTGCCTCTCGCCCAATGACAGCTGGGATCAGCTCCAGCCCCCAGCGACCCTGAATGGGAAAAAAATGTTAAGATAATGTATGGATGTATGTATTGCTTTATAGCTTTTACCTGCCTTTCGAGACCTACCTGTTGTGTCTTTTCTCATTACTCGTATTTGTGTTCATATTATTTTTGTAGACTTCTCTTTGTTTGGCCTGACTGTTGATGTTTAATGCATCATTGTCCTGACTTCCTGCCTTTGCTTTGTCTGTCAAAGCACTTTGTAAACATCTGTTTTGAACGGTGCTACAGAAATGAAGTCATTATTATAATGATCTGATCTCGTCCAGCTGACAGAATGATGTGGCCATTACAAGTCAGCAAACAAGCTCATGAGTCAGGAGTCATCGCAGGTCATCTTCAGGTCTGAGGTCAGCAGGAGATGGTCGGAGAGAAAAGTTACTGTCATGGTAATTATGATGGAGATAAGCATCACGGGACCTTTAAACCTGACTCTGATGGCTGAGCAGAGTCAGAGACAGTAACCACTCGATGACCTGTTACCCAGATATGTCTGACCAAACACTTCATTTGTTCTCTTCAAGTTTCAGGAGCGCGTCCATCTGGGTCAAAGGTGAGATGAAGATACTGACAGGAAATCACACTTTTGTTTGTTTCTCTTTTAACATGTTGGCATCACGTTTTACAGCTCTGAGGACAAACATCAGTGCTGGAAAGAAAACTTTGAAGCATAAGGAAACATTCAAAACCTTAATAATATTAATAATAATGTTTGTATTGTGCTTACTAAACCAAAATGCTTTACACAAACATTTAAAACAAATCATGAAGACATAAAGCATGTGAGAATAAAACAGGCAGACGTGTGACTAAATGTTCGTAGATGTGGATTTCTTACTCATCCATGTCCTTTCTCAAGTCATCTGGACTGCTTTAAGTACACGCCGGCTCGCACATTTCTTCATTTACAAAGCTATTCTGGGAATTTTTTTTCCGGACGACCTTTCCTCTCTTTAAATTCGGAAAGGATGGAATCAACAACTTCCATTTGTTTGACTGTGTGCACGGCCTTTCTCCCAAAGTTAGAGCGGAGCTGGAGAAAGAAAGCTGTTTTCGGTTTTCTGCACATTTTCCTCGGAACAAGCTGCAGCCTGATTTTAAACTGCAAAACTTTCTATGTGCAACTATTTTAAAGAGGACATATTATCCCCCTTTTTCCACCTTTTCAAACAGTCCCCTGTGGTCTAAATGAAACGTCTGTGCTGTGCTTTGATCAAAATATAACATGAATCAAGCACCAGAGGAGGTTTGTGACCCTGTAGAAACCAGCTCTCTCAGAGCGCTCCGTTTTGGTGCGTGTGGTAAACAGATTCCTCACTACCTGATTGATACTTTTAATAAAAGAAGGCAAAGCTTCATCCTCCAACAAGCTTGCTGTTTTCTCTCAGACATTCAGATCCTGAGCGAAATAAATCTTCTGAGACTTCCCTGATTACCTCAAATTCCATCTAAAGAGCCTCTGATTGGGGAGGGGGGGGGATAATGGCACAGGTGAGTACAGCTCAGGTATGTATGTGTCTGTCCGTGTTTGAACCATCACTCTTGTTCTCAGAGACGTGTTTGTTAGGAATGAACATTTAACACACACTTCAGTGAACAACAGGCTCTCATCATCTGTCGATCATAATGATTTTCATACCTTAAACATTCATGCCTGGACATATTGGAGACTTATTTGTGTACGTGTGTAGTTTAGTGTGTGTGTGTGGACGCACATGTTTCAGTGTTTGTGAGCGTTTATCACAACCTAACAAAATATCTAGTTGATACCTTAGACTGTAAATATTAATGGATGAAGCCTGAGTGACGTCAGCCATCTGTTACAGCAGGGGGGATGGGCGCGCGCTGTCCGACGGAGCAAAACCGTGGCGCTGACGGACCGTGGCACGCACGGAGTATGTGTGAATTGGGGGTTAGTGGGTGACACACCCCCTGCACAAGTTGATTATTTTGTCACTGATATTTATGGTCTTGGTCTTGACTCGGTCTCGATCCCTAAACGTCTCGGTCTTGTCTTGGTCTCGGAGCACTCTGGTCTCGGATCTGTCTTGGTCTCGGTTAGTTTGGTCTTGACTACAACACTACCTCACGCCACATCTTAAGCTTGAACATTTTGTCATCGTCTTTTGTTTTTGAGTGTTGTAGACTCTTCTCTGTTTTGTCTGACTGTTGGTGCTTATTCTGTTATACTTGACTTCCTGCCTTGGCTTTGTCTGTTTTAAATGTACTATCAAATTCTGTGATTCTTTCCATCTGTTAAGACTCATCAAGGCTGACTCATCTTTTGTGATGCTCTTACTCTGTCCATTTTTTCACAGATCCTGCCCCCCTGTACATGCTCTGTGTTTTATGATTCTCAGCACTGGTCTTGAATTTCTTTCAGGATTTGGCTGCATGAATAACGTCGCCGTCCTTCAGGCTCCGTGTGAACATATCTTCATAATTTTGAGGTTATCTGTTGACATCGTCGAAGCTCATGTGCGCCTCAGAAACCTCCCGGGCTAAAGTCAATCACCTTGCAGGGTCAGTGAAATTACAAGGTTGAAGGTCAAAGGTCAGTGATGTTGCTCGGCCTGAGCGGCTGCCGGCTACCACAGTCGTGTGTCCTCGGGGAGCCACAGTGACCCAAGTGAACCTTGACTTCTCACAGGATGAACAACAACACAGGTAAGAAATGCTCGAACACACAAATCACCAAAATAAGTCCTTGGATACACATTCTCTTGAAATAAAAAAAAGGCTTGATATGTTTGCATCATCCTCTCAGAGGTTGTTTGGCTCTAACCTCTGTGAGTCTCAGTAAACAGTGTTTAAGCTCAGAGTATGAAAGAAGAAGTTCACGCTCCTCTCACCTCGCTCTTTTTAACACAACACTTTCAATACATATTTATCTAACAGCAAAGGAGCCTCAGAAACGCACAAAAACTGCCGTGTGCACGTACACAATCTGTACATACACAGCCTGAGAGCCGCGAAATGACTCAACCGTGCACAGATTACCTCTCATCTCTGTCAATGGAAGGTTTTCCCTTCTGATGCAGAGACCTTTTTGGGGGTTTTTAAGTAAACTAATCTTTGAGCAAATACCACAGGCTGTTTCTGAAGTCTGCACATAATGGCAAGTCTTAATATATCTGAATAAGAGCAAACAGACCCAACAAGAGGCTTGCTGGAAGTTTGGGATCAAAGCTTCGGGGCACAAAGGCAGAGATTTAGCATGTTAGAGTGATCGTCACTCTTTCACAGCCAAGTATTGTCTCTGTGTTGCTCTCCGCAAGTTCTTTGAATTCCTGCTCTGTGTAAAACGCGTATTGTTATCCGTGGCTTTTACCGCCGCAAACCCTGTTCTTAAACATCTCCACTCTGCCTTTCAGAACTCCCCTCTATTGAAAGAAAGATTAAAAAAAGAAGAAGGGGGGAGAAAAGAGCCGGGGAACATCAAACAGACTAACATTGTGGCTCCATGTTTTGCTGTTCAGTTATTGACCTGGGTGTACAGATTCCCAGCGCTTGCAAACACCTCTTTTTTTCCTGTGGTTTTGTTTTAAGTGGTTGTTGGGCAGAGTTGCCGTGTATACTGGGCGTGCTCCAGGTGTATTTGTACAAGATGCAGAGTTTCTGTGTGCATAAGCAGCTTCTCTGTCTTCAGCCAGGCTCCAATTTTAGCTACAAAACGGTTTGATGATTTTGGCATTGACGATCCGTCAGTTTGTCATCATAGATCTGGATGCAGAGACAAGCTGTTGCACAACGCAGAGTTTAGATTATTTTGTTTCCAAGGCAGCAGCCCTACAGTTATCACCTCCCACGTAACTCTTAAACATGTCTCATCGTCGTGAGGGCTGATCTCTACAAGTCCTGCTGTTCGTTTAATTTAGTACGACTGATTAGACGCTATTACACATTGTTTCCATCTGATACGATCAGGCGATGTAGATTGTCCATAAATCTCAATTACAGTGTGGGAGGGTCGAACCCCTGATGTTTGAACAGCACACCTTTGCAAAGCAGGTAAGTAAGTAATTCCAGAGGATTGGTTGGTGCGGCCTCAAATGCACGATAACCACGAGTCTTAAAATGTGTCTGTGGGACAGACAGCAGGTGTAGGGTGTTTGACCTTAGTGCACGGGTGGGTGAATACAGGTGAATGAGTTCTGACAAATATTCTGGGGCCTGACCGTGAATGGCTCTGAAAGTGAAGGTGAGAATTTTAAACTTAATCCTAAAAGACACAGGGAGCCAGTGCAGAGATTTCAGTAATGCAGATATGTGAGATTGTTGTTTGACCTGGTGAGTATTTGAGCAGCAGCATTTTGGATTGACTGGAGAAGATTTAGGGGCGGACGTGAGGTGAAAAGAAAAGGTTACACATTACCAGTCTGAGTGTATGTTTAGGCTTATTAGGCTCATTTTTCATACTAACACATGATGAACAGGCCGTTTGGAGATGTTCCCTTCATGACATCACAAAGGGCAGTAACTCCTCATTGATTTGAAATATCATCACTTTCTCAAAACCTTTGGCATCTCAAACAGATTCACCAATCAGCTCCTGCACGAGACATTCAGGGCTTTTGATTATCTGTGACGTAAACACGTGTGAAGCAGGATTGGACTGTATAGGAAACAGCTCTAAGTGATGCGGTTCAAAGACTGACAAAGTTCGAATGGGGTGTTAGTTAGGAGTGATGGATCCACTGATTGCATGAACTCAGCCGTCAATAAATACATTTCAGTTGACATTTTTTGCCGTTATCAATGTGTGACCAAGCTCTCAGGATGTACTCATGCATGAGGGTTCAAACTAACTCCGCACCTTTTCTTCTTCTTCTTCTGTTGGGATCAGAGGAAGATCTGAACTGTGCCACCACCTGCATCTCTTTAAACTCACCACTTACCCCAGAGTTTGGCAGAGCTGATGGTGCTTCCTTGGCACATGCGAACTTGTTATTGTATTAAAGGTCAGAGGAAAGGATGCAAGGAAAAGTATGAGGAGGCTGTGATTGTTGCAGCATGCCAGCCGAGGTCATGAACTGTGTTTGGAAAGTTGAAGTCTGTTTCACCTGTCTGTTAGTGTTACTGTGTGTTATTCCTGTTTGTCAAACAGATATCTACCACAGCTACAGAAACAACAAGAACTTTTGAACTTTCCCAAAAGCTACTTGCTGTTCTCAGGTATTTCACCTGTGTGTTTTGACAAGAGAAAGCTGGGTCAGAGGTTCCTTTCTTTGGTCAAATGTTCCTCTCTTTGCTAAAGTTCCTGCTCTCTTGGAATGCTGTTTTTCTCTAATCTCTTGCAAAACTAACTAACGTCGACTAAGACGATATATTTTGTTTATTAGTAAAGTGATGAGATGCAGTAGCAGTAGAAACAATAGCCTTACATTGTATATCATGGTTTTAAAAAGTCAGAGGACTTTTTGGATCCTGAGTTCGTTTGCCAAGTTAGTGCGGTTCATTTTGCGCCGGTGTGAAAGCTGTCATCCTGATACAGTCTAGATCTGCTCAGTTTCAGACTCTGGTGCAGTTCGTTTGTGGTAAGAACGTGAACCGACCTCGATCCAACTCAACTGCAGGAAACCTTGGGGTTTTTTGGATTAAACCAGCTACCGTAGCAATAGTCGTCTCTATTCATCAATGCTGAACATGTGTTAAAACCCGCCTCAGCTCCGGAGTCTTATCAGCAGCCGCTTCCATGCTGGAAATGCTACCTCAGCCTAACTTTCAGTCAACCTAACGACAGGCTGAGAGCTGGAGCTGAGGCGGGTTTTAAGCCTCATGACAAACCGTAACATGGCGCCCGCCTGTCAATCATGTCGTCTACGCGCCTAACTATGGACAGTACAGTGTGTGCCAGTGATGACGATAACAAATCAGACCTATTTAGTTTTTAGTACCAGGCTGTAAATATGTTTATTTATGATGTGCTTTTTTGTCTGTCATGTGTTTGTGACTTCCGGTGTTCCTGGAGCCAGCCTCAAGCGGACTCGACAAACTGCAGGATTTTGCACTTCTGCATTTGCTTCATTTTTCATCACCGGAGTTTGTCGCTTGGTGAAAACAGACCAAAGTTGAGGTAATTACGCAACAATATAACAAACTGGTCCATGATTCAGACTAAAGATAACAAGTGTGAAAACGCCCTGAAATTCTGAGTATGAGAATACAACTGTTAGGGAGGTGTATACGTCTCAATAATATCTGAGTGGAGGTGTTGTATACGTGTGTGCATTCCTGTAACACCTACACCGTTAGATGCATTGGTAGTTGTAGAACAATTACATATAGTTAAACTCAATACAACCTTGAAAAGTGAAAAATGAGACCTGATATGTTGAGGTCCATGCACAGAAATGAAACTGAACGTTCCACTTTGTGAAACCATGGTGATCGTGTCTGTTTACGATTTGTTTCACTTAAATAGCGGCTGCTTAATTTGCCTGCATGCTCATTTTCTTCCTGTGGCTGCAGGTTGCCACCGCTAAACGGCATGTTGCCCTCTGTTTGCACCTGAGCTGCCAGGTAACATCAGACGGGCAGACGAAATACACAAACACACTCTCATGTTGGCAAGAATGCACCTCGGCTGGCACTGGGCGATGGGTTATGGCACGCCTGGGTTTTATAGATCCATTTATGATCCACAGAAGACGAAGAGTTTCACCCTCATGCAGAGTGAGGACTCTCCCAGAGGTTCACAAAGGGTTCGCCATCCCACGACTTTGTGTGTGTGTGTGTGTGTGTGTTTTGCTTTCACTGTGATCGTGTGTTTGTGCGTGAGTTTGAGTTTGCGCAAATAAACAGGTGAGCCACAGGGTGATTAGGCTGTCAACTGCTGCTGAGTCATACGCATCTCCACCAACTTAATTAGAGGTGGCAGAGCATACCTGGGTTTTCACACACGCATAAACACACATTCACAATCACGTACAACATGTACAAAATTACACAGCAGTAGACAAATGATATATATAAATAAACTTGCGTGCCATCCGTTGGTGTACTCTCAACACTTTGAAGGAGTTTGACATCGTCATCTGAGGTGCGTGTACGCACACACCTGCTGCGCTGCACACTTCACTGTCACCGTTTCCCAGGAAAACCCCTCCTGCTCATTCAAAGACGCTTCTCGTAACTGCAGCTGCATTCTGATAAATACAAAAGCAGCCATGTGATGCTATGACTTAAAGACAACCATCTTTAAATCAGGGAAAGATTATTTATACTGTGTTTGGCGAACATTGCCAAGTTAACACTGCTCATACAGAGGTTTGTGTTGAGAGAAACTCTTTGGTAGTCCACTGGAAAGCCAAATCTAAAAACAGTAAATGGTCAACGGACTTGAGCTTGTATTGCGCTTTTTTAGTCTTCTGACTATTTAAAGTGCTTTTACAGCTAATGTCACACATACACATTCACACACTGATGGTAGAGGCTGCTACGTAAAGTGACCATCAGAAGTAACTTACCCCATTCAGCCTAACTTTCAGTCAACCTAACGACAGGCTGAGAGCTGGAGCTGAGGCAGGTTTTAAGCCTCTTGACGAACCGTTACATCACGCCCACCTGTCAGTCATGTCAGCTGCCCGCCTAACTATTGATAACACCTGTAGTTTTCAAAATCAACACAGAGCCGTTTAAAAAAAATCCCCCCCCCCCCCCGTACAGTGTGTGCCAGTGATGACAATCACTAATCAGACCTATTTAGTTTTTTGTACCAGGCGGTAAACATGTTTATTTATGCTGCTGTGTGTATGTGACTTCCGGTGTTCCTGGAGCCAGCCTCAAGCGCACACTCGACGAACTGCAGGATTGTGCACTTCCACATTGGCTTCATTTTTCAAGACCGGAGGTTGTAGCTTGTTTCACACAAAGGAGTCATCAATTAGAACGCACCATAATTAAACACCATTAAGCGCGAGCGGTGGACAAAATTGTTCTTTGGCTCGAGCTGCAATCACCAGTGGTCTGCATTGTTGCAGCAGGGCAGTGTATGTACGTTTAAAAGCCTTATTCTCAAGCTTCAAGTGCTCTATAATAAAGCTTTGGATCGTCAGACAGATGGATGGTTGTGCATACCTGTCAGTCAGAATGACTCTCAACTCATTTGTGTCTTTCAGATATTTACGACACTGCAAAACAGGTCTGACATATTTTTATTTCTATTGTTTGTATAAGAAAGAAAAACTTTATTCATAAACAGCAGAGTTTATAAGAGAGTGTCATGCAAAATAAGTCAAC
The DNA here is from genome assembly GCA_020745685.1 of Tautogolabrus adspersus. NCBI lineage: Eukaryota > Metazoa > Chordata > Actinopteri > Labriformes > Labridae > Tautogolabrus > Tautogolabrus adspersus. The sequence goes on along the minus strand of CM036536.1, from coordinate 3,392,376 downwards.
CCAGACTTCCCTCTCCCCACCAACGTTTTCCAGCTCCTCCTGGGGGATTCCGAAGCGTTCCCAGGCCAGACAGGATATATAATCCCTCCAGCCAACTATGGGTCTACTCCAGGGTCTCCTCTCAGTTCGTGCTTAGTTCTTGGAAAACCTACAAAGGGAGGTGTCAAGGAGGCGTCATGATCAGATGCCTGAACCACCTCTGGTGGCTGCTTTCGATGCGAAGGAGTAGCGACTCTACTCCGAACTCCCCCTGAATGTCTCCCATCTCTAAGGCTGAGCCCAGCCACCCTGCGGAGGAAGCTAATTTCGGCAGCTATCCCCTATCTTATTCTTCATCACTACCGACAGCTCATGACCACCGGTGAGGGTTGGAACGAAGATCGTCTGGTAAATCGAGAGCTTGTCCTTCAGGCTCAGCTCCCTCTTCACCACAACGGTCCGGCACAATGCCTGCATTAATGCCGATGCTGAGCCAATCCCCCTTTCAATCCCAAGGTCCATTTTACCATGACTTGTGAACAAGACCCAGAGATACTTAAATGCCTTCACTTGGGACTAGGACTCACTCCCCACCCGGAGGGGGCAATCCACTGTTTCATTTATTTGATTAATTATGCACTGCAAATGCCTTTTCTTTTAGGTGACCATTTTTTGAAGCACACTAAATATTAATCTTCAGCATGTTCCTCCAAGTTACCATCCAAAGACCCTTTGATATTTATTTTTTTCTAAATTCTGTTGTTGCCCACCTGATAAGCGATAGCTGAAAAGTACTCGTGTCCCCGTTCTTTTTCTCTCGGCCTGTTTTTCACACTGTATCTGAGCAGGTGACTGACAGTGAATCCTCGGGGGACATTTTTAGCAGCAGACTTGACATGTAGAGAAAGTCTTCAGCAGCAGATTACATGAGTCCAATCATTTCTCTTTGTCCCTGTTCTGTTGTTGGTGATTAGATGACACGGTTTACAGTTTCTAGAAGGTGTGATCCCCCCCCCCCCTTTTGGTCGGATGTACAGTATCATTGCATAATAATCCCCTTTGAGAACACAACGCCCTGCGGTCATTTTGTCATGGACACCCAGTCACACCTACGAGGAGCATGGAGAGATAATGTATACATCTCTGTGGTTTTATAATGTTTGTGTGAATATATGTGTTGATCTTTTCTTTAAGTACTCTCGAGGGAATCAAACAATCTGCTGGATGCCAAAAATAAAACACTGTCAAACTCTCTCAACACTTTATACTAAACATTTTGATCTCAGTCTGGAGCTGTTTGCACATTTCAGGAGTTGTGGTGTAAAAAATGTCAGGAGGACTGCCCCTGAAATCCTCCTGATCTGGTTGTTCACACATGCACCTCACAGCTGGAGACTATCCCTGTCAGACGGGAGGAGGCGGATGGGGAGTCTCCTGAGGCAGAACATGACGTACAAACAAATTACGGAAGTAGCAGAGAAAGCAACAGAGTCTATAATGAGAATACTTGTCTTTATATCAATGCTACGTGTAGTTCAACAGAATCACAATATCAACAAAAGAGCGAAGAAGAACATGCTGTGTAAAGGAAAACATAATAGCAGTTTAGTAACGTGCACAGAGATCATACTTGTTGCGTTCAAGCTCCACCGTGCACCAATCGCAGGGATTAAACGTCACCAACCCCTCCCATTCGCTCTCGCAGTGAATTCTCCTGATTTTTTCCTCCTGCGTCCTCACATCAGCTCACTCTGACTATTTGCGTTCACACATGTAGGAGTTTTGTACGAACAAGGCTTTGGTTAAAGTCTGGGAAAGTGCTTTTGGAAAGTGAACGTTTTTTGGGTTGCAATGCATGGTGGTGTTATGGATGAAGTTTGTCACCTCACGAAGGTTCTGGATTTGAACCATCCTGATAGGGCCTGTGCACATTTTAGTTACCTTTGTTGGTTTTCAGGTGTCCTCGAGTCCAACCATGAGGAGAGATTAAATGTTGTTGCTTTGGTTTGTCGGTGTTCGCTCTGCTATGTTGATAGTGATTGTCTGTTTATTTGATAAATCCTCGTACAAAATGTAAACAAGTTCTTTCCTGATCATTTATCCCCATCAAAGGTTTCTTTGGTGCTTTAATGGTAGTATTACTGCTGTAAGTCTAAATACTGTATTCATGCTTTTTAACTGTACGTTGTCGTGTGCACACTTGCCTGTGAATTACAGCCATAATAACTCTCAGAAAATCTACAATGTCTGCATTTTGAGTCGTCACCAAAGCGAGTCGAAGCTCTGTTTCACATTTAATATGTTCAATTACAAGAAGCATTTCTCATAACTCCTTGTCTTGGTTCCTCTCTGGGTCTGGGTGGAAACACAGAGAACAGTCCACCTAAAATGTAAACAGACGTTTCTCATTTCTGTGCTTTAATTTCAATGTAAACCAAACCGATCGCCCCCCCTGCTCGCGCTCAAACCACCAAACTTGATGGTTTCTTGGTGTTCCTCGCCCCGGGCCACCCATTTGGCACATCGTCCCACTCTGTGTGTCTCATTACAGCGGGTCGCAGAGGAAGAGGAGAGGCACACAAGAACACTGCAATACACTCTTTCTTTATTCTTTCCATATCAGGTCTGCTTTGAAAAAGAAGCTCTTCAGAGATATGGATTTATTTTGCTTCTGTCAGACGAAGCTTTGTTTAGACTAAAGTGCTTACGAAAGAAAAAATGATGCATCACTGAATTTAAATGGATTAAACTCAGAAACAACTCAACGTTTACACCCAGGAACTGCAAACTGACAAAAACATCCCACTGCTGATGACCGATATGAGCAGTACACAGTGAAACATTTACAAAATAATACAGATTCTGACTTCTAAAATATTATAATAGCTTACTTTTCACGTTTTGGTTGAGTTTGTGTGATAAATATTTATTAAACGTATTCTATAAGCCCTCAGCTCTGAATGACATCTGTCCTCATGCATGAAGAAGTGATGCAGAACTCGAAATCGGTCTTGGTCTCAAGACCACTTTTTGAAGGTCTCGTCTCGGAATCGAAAGCATTTTACTCGGTCTGGTCTCGGTCTCAGTCTGGGCGGACTCCAGATTTTAAATCAAGACCACCACTGATGGGCTGCTTTTCAACGTCATTACTGTGATTAGAAGGAAAACGCTTCTTTCTAAAAGAACAAATAACTTCAATTCATTTGTAGTTTGATTTAAATCCCCCGGTTACAGCCGCAACCTTCCCGGCGTTACGCTCTAAGTGAGTGACACGCCTGCTGCACACTGGATGATGATTTTTCAGTGATATTTATGGTCTTGGTCTTGTCTCGGTCCTGCTTTGACTTGGTCTTGGTCCTTACTCAGTCCTCTAAATGTCTCGGTTCCCGCTCGGTCTCGGAGCACTCTGGTCTCAGGTACTACAACACTAGCATGAAGATATAAATACAACTAAGTTTTATGCAGGCAGCGGTAGTCCGCCAGACACACTGCAAAAACTAGGGCAACAACCGCTCGCCAACGGTCCAACTAGGACCGACGGCCGACGATCTCCTTGGTGTGTCAGGGCCTTTAAACTTTAGGAAGTCAGCATCTACCAACGCCTTACCTCCACTAAAGCTAAGCATTGCCTCCAAAAAAAGGCTTCAAAGCCACATACAGGTGCAAAGCCAGATATGAAGCTTAAAGTCCACAAACCAATGGGAGAAGCCACAGTGGCTACGATCTCTTCTTATGCTGAGCCAATGAATGCAACCCAACGTTCTAGCTACTTTCAAACTTGCCAGCAGCTACAAAGAACTCCTGTTGCAACCCAATCTGGTAGAACACAACTTACTGTACACACTGTACTCTCACCTCTCACTGTAACCTCAGCTACAAATAATGGGTGTCAAAGCTCTCTGGAGACGGCACCGACTGGGTGTGACATGTATGTATACATCTACAGTAAGAGGCACTTTGAGAGACATGACCCACTTCACACAGATACACAACTAAGACCAGGATGTGGTGTATTACATAAACTTCCATATCACACACACACACACATCGCTTGTAATCTTTAGATGAGTACAGAGTGAATTCAGGACGTTTTTTGTAACGTGACACGACAGAAAGTTTAACTTGGGCTTGTTTTTGGAAGCTGCAGACTGTTACCGTAATCTTTTGTTCCCCATTGGGACGTAAATCAATCATCATTTCTGGAGCCGATATATGACACGGACACTCTTTAACAATCTTTATAATTCATTAACCTTTAGCTTTTATTTCTATTTGCACAGATAACAAGATCAATACACAATGGGGATTCATGCTCTTGTAAAAAATTATAAAACAAACATGCATGGCTGCAGTGACACTCGGCCATATTTGATAAACTAAGCTCTAAAACAAACTGTCCCCGGATTACACTCCTATAAAGCAATCAGCAGCAGATAGCATGAGCTGCCTTATCAGCCTATTGAGCAATTCCTCCCCCCGCCGGGTGTGTTGCCACTGTGTTGACCTGCAGGTCATCTGTTTCTCTGTCAACACTGATAGTGCTTTCACAAGGCCAAGAGCCGCCCTGCGTCTGTCAACCGATCTATAATGGAGCGATTGATACTGTAACGCCATCGCACAAACACACACACAGCTACCAGGTCTGATAAGCACATAGTGAAGTCGGTAATCATTTATATTGAGGTTCATTGGTGAGGGTTTAATAGTTGTTAATTTAGAATAAGGCAGCAATATAATCTGCTGTGATTCCCAAAGTGGGGCCTGTTCCCCCCTAAGGGAGGCCCAAAGTCATGGCAGAGCGCAAGACTAATTAAAGCAATGCACACCGTTTTGCATTGCCAGCAAGACGTCATAACCACTAAAACAAAGACGAGAAGATATGACGATTCAGAGAGCACCACACTTCTTAATACAGATCAAAGCTGGACATTGAAAATGATCTAAGAGTGTCCCTCTCACAGCTGCAGCCCAGATCCCACACTTAGTCATTGAAGTTATCGCAGGACTGAACTTCATTCTTTTTTTAAGGGAGTTGTTCAGAGAGTCAGTTAAATAATCAGTTACAAGCTGTGACTGTTTTCTGTATCACTTTGAATGTCTTCCTCTGTAAAAGCTGCTTGTTTGTTTCTTTTAGTCTGTTATTTTTTTTTTTTTGAGATTTATTTCTGGCTTCTTGTGCCTTTATTAGAGAGACAGGACAGTGGATAGAGTCTGAAATCAGGGACAGAGAGAGAGTGGGGAATGACATGCAGGAAAGGAGCCACAGATTGGATTTGAACCCAGGCCGCCAGCTTCGAGGACTGTAGCCTCCGTACATGGGACGTGTGCACTAACTACTGCACCACCAGCGCCCCTTTTGGGCTTTTTTTATGCCTTTATTGTAGAGACAGGAAAGTGGATAGTCGGAAATCCGGGAGAGAGAGAGAGAGAGAGAGAGAGAGAGAGAGAGAGAGAGAGAGAGGGAGGAATTTCATGCAGAAAAGGAGCCACAGCTCAGATCTGAACCCGGGTCACGTGCTTTGAGGACTGTAGCCGCTGTACTTGCTGCGCACACCCCTAACCACTCGGCCATAATTTCCGATACCTGATTTGGATTTTTTAAAAACACTGACATGTTTCCTACTTTCAGTGTGATTTGCATTTTCGTTGGTTTAAAACAACATACGGATTGAATGTAATAAGTTAGATAATCTATAAACAAGTGAGACAGTAAAACAGTCCTGGTTAGACTGTGTGGTCATCATATGTGTCAGCTTTATCCATCATGGATGATAAATGGTATTAATGGCTGTCTGTAAATGAATTAGCTTGAGGCCACACAATGCAAAGTTCACGACTTTATCATATTAAGTGATATTAGTTTACAACAGCAGCTCCCCGTGTGTGCAGACAAAAGTTCACCAATACTCAAAGCCCTGCAGTGTTACACAATGTTTAACATGAAGTGGCAAATCTTTTTTTTCTTTTCTTTTTGCCTTTCTTGGATAGGACAGCTGAAGAGAGACAGGAAATAATGGGATGAAAGAGTGGGGGATGACATGCACCATGATGGCAGAGGCTGCTGTGTAAAGAGACCATCAGAAGTAACTAATCACATTCATACGCATTCATACGCCAACGACGAAGCAGAGGGAGCAACTTGGGGTCAAGTGTCTTGCCCAAGGACAGATTGGACATCGGGATCGATCCCCCGAGCTTCTTGAAAGACCATACACTCTACCTTTGAGCCACAGCCGCCCCAGCTAACACACCAAGACACTTGTTATTCCTTTATATTGCCACCCATCTAGCATATATGGGGGCGGCAGTAGCTCAGCCTGTAGGGACTTTTTTTTAGGGACGGTTCAAGTCCCGGCACGGACCAAGTCTGGAAATTGGCCTGGTAGCTGGAGAGGTGCCAGTCCACTTCCTGAGCCCTGCCGAGGTGACCTTAAGCAAGGCACCGAACCCCAAAAACTGCTCTGGAGCGCTCGCTGTGGGCAGCCCCCTCACTCTGAGACCTCTCCATTAATGCATGTCCATAGGATCCTGTCTGTGCATGTGTGTGTTTCGGCCTATGTTTGTGTTCATGTTCATTAAACTGAGTTTCCCCTCGCGGGATTAATAAAGCATGAATGAATCTGGGTAATATCTGGGCATGTGGATTGTTGAAAGACTGACATTCAACTTCCACATTAATAATCTTATAGGAAGACTCAGGCAAAAAAAGAGTTATTTCTACAGAAATACATTTCAATGTTCTGTAGGAAGAGGGTTGTGGAGTCTGTTTCGGACTATGGTGATGTTATTTATAGGCATGCAGCTGCCACAACGCTTAAACGTCTCGACTCTACCACTCTGTATTAAGATTTATTACAGGTGACCCCTGTGATAAACATCATTGTATCTTGTACAACAAGGTTGGGTGGTCATCTCAGAGAAAGACGTGATATGCATTTGCATCTTTTTATTTATGACACTCTCACAGAAAAATGACCCTCACACCTGACAGAACTTAGACATCTCTCGACTGGGACACGTTCCTCAAGGCGTTTTCTTATTCTGCACCGGACTCTTGCAACAACATACAGCATCTTCTAGAGGGAAATTAACGTTTACCTTTTGGGCATTTTAGATTTTAAACCTCCCAACCTCTGTTTGTAACTGTTTTACATAAGTGTGTTTATTTATTGCAGTTTTGTACTCGCTTAATTATCTTAGCACATTTTAGACTTTTTTAGCAGTCTTGTATTTATCTGTCTCCTGTTGTTCTTTTTGATTTAATGTTTTCTAATGATTTCTGTAATGACTCGATGTCATTGTAAATGAGGGTTGCCCCTCAATGATCATTGGAGTATACTAAATAAAGGTTGACTGAATATCATTCTAATCTAGACGTCAGCGCTGTGCCAAATGTTAACAGCTAGGAAGACAAAACAAGGACTCTGATATTACAATATATTTACAGCTCATCATTTCTTTTTGTCCTTTAACGAAGTGTGGAGGACAAACAGGAGAACATCACGTGAAATGTATTGACCTATTTTCAAATGTCAAAACGTTGGCTAATGATTCACCTAAACAACTTAATCACACTTTTCTAATCAGGGTGTGGTCGAGCTCTATGACAGATCGTACTCGGATGTGATTAATGTATGGAAACTTCATTGGCATTGAAAGTGCTGAATTTTATCTCATTCTCTAAACAAATTCTTGTCATTTATTAACAAATGGCTTCTCATTATTTACGTTTTTCCTGTTGAGGAGAGAATGGCCGCACTTGTCTTTATGTTTTGCTGCATCAGTTAGAGAAACAGTCTGCGGTGTCGGCTTTAAACGTATCCTCTAACAGTTTCAAAACGGCCGTACTTAGACTGTGTGTTGGCATCGATAATCTCTAGGAAAACTGGGTTATTCTGCAACATCAGAAAGAATGTAAACAAAACACCTTGAGCAACAGAACGAGGTTGCAGAATACATTCACAGCCTCAGTCGCTGGAGATTAACAGCAAGAAAAACACGCCGAAGATGATTCAGGCAGCCACAGAAGGATTGTGGGTCCATGTGTCACAGCAGCAGCAGCTTGTGTGAAGTAAACGTAACGACTTTTGTTTTTATTACAGTTTTAATAAATCATAGACGCATGTACATATCATGGACTAGTTTTGGTTCCAGTGACCCAGAAAGCACTTTTTGTTATCTCAAGATACCCAACATCAATCCACCATGAGCGCAGCCCTGAGCAACATTTAACAAAGTAACAGTGGCAAGGAAAAACTTCCTTTAAAGAGGACATATTATCCCCCTTTCCCACCTTTTCAAACAGTCCTCTGTGGTCTAAATGAAACATCTGTGTTGTGCTTTGGTCAAAATATAACATGAATCAAGCACCAGAGGAGGTTTGTGACCCTGTATAAACCAGCTCTCTCAGAACGCTCCGTTTTGGTGTGTGTGTCTCTTTAAATGCAATGAGCCCCCCCTAACCCAGCGGGGTGTGCCAACCGGTGCTGACACGAGTTCAGCTTTGAGCTTCCATGGCAACTCCTCAACGTACCCCCTGGGAAAAACATGGCTGCCGGAGACAACGCAGGAGGGGAGGGTATTTTTTTTTTACCAGAATCCCACTGTGACGTCACAAGGAGAGCAAATTTGAAACTGAGCATTTTTCTCTGTGTTGTAAGACTTATGCAGACCACAAACAAAGGACTGGATGGGTTTATTTCACATTTTGTAGAACAGACAGAACCAGACTCATGATGAACAGCCATCTGCCGTCAATGTGTTGGGCTTGGAAAGTGGAATAGATGCAGGGAGAAGGAGCCAGAGACAAACAGAGCAACAACCACAACAATGACCAGTGATGGGCATGTTACTGAAAATTAGAAACTAGTTACAGTTACTAGTTACTACTGTCAAAAAGTAACATGGTTACTGAGTTATAAAAGTAACTCGAGCATTACTGTTTTTGCTTCAATCCTCATATTCACATTATTTAGTGTTGCTGTGGCAGAATTGTGCAGCCTGTGACAAGTTGTAGGTATTTTACTGATTAGATCTCTAAAGGCAACAGACTCAACCGTTGATATACATAAAATAACGAGTAATGAGTGCTGTTAATGTCAGTAATTGTAACGGCGTTATTGAATCTGGAAAGTAACTTATTCGTTACTAGCTACCGCAAATAGTAGTGAGGTTACAGTAACGTTACTTAGTAATGCATTAGTCCCAACACTGACAATGACTAAGGTCGATTTCACTACAATGTCAGTAAATAGTATGATTATAGTGAATTGGTTACTTAATTATCTATTTGTTTAGTTGATGTAATGTTTTGAAAAGTAGTTTAGTTACTGCCTAGTTTTATTATTCAGCTAAATACAGAACGTGTTAATGCTTTTGTTATGCAATCACCTGTCTGCCTGGACACACAATCTGCAAAGTTAGTGGGCAGGTAACCACATAATGTGACCTTTGACTTGTATAGGTGGATACGCCCTAAAGCGTGCCCTTCTTTATCGTCCACTTTAATCTGAATGAGACCAATTAGTAATAATTTACCAAATGAATGAAGGGAGAAGGTTTGGAACTAATGACTGAGACCATAAAGTAGTTTGGAAAATGTTTCTGTAGGTAATAAATCAAAAGAAGGTAGGGTCCATTTATCATAGACTTCTAGACTTGAACTTGTTTTTTACAGTCAGAAGGGTCCGCCCCTGCTGGCCGTACGAGAGAATGCAGGTTTAAGGCCATTGTGCATTGGCTTCTCTTAGCTGTTTTCTCATATACACTCGTGAAAATGTCTAGAGAATTTCAAGTGGTCTGCCCCTGAATTACTCCTGATCTGGCTGTTCACACATGCACCTCACAGCGGGAGACTACCCCTCCTCTATGTCTGAGAGGAGGGGTGAGGGTGGGGGACTGGGGTCTCAGGAGGCAAGGCATGACGTAAAAAGAACATTGCTATAATGAAAAACAAATCGAAGCAGTTTAATTACGTGCACAGAGATCGTACTGGGTGCATACAGTCCATGGTCGTGCACCTGACGCAGGATATAAACGTCACCACCCCCTCTTGCTCGCTTCCTGAATATAACCTGCTGTGTTCTCACATCAGCTCATCCTGACTTCATGTGGAAAATGTACAAGAGGGCTGTCAGGAAAAGAAGTCTGGGGAAAGTCAGAGTGTAAAATGCGGCTGTTTGTTCATGTGTTTCACACATGCAGCTCAACATTACTTCAGGAGTTTTGTGTAAGTGTTGAAGCACTATTTAAAATCAGAGGCGCCGTGCACTTCACAGTAAAAAAAAGCCCTTCAATGTTGTTTACTACTAGCACACACTAAACTAAATCTATGGTGTGTGGTATGATGACATGCAATCAACTAAAACGACATATCGAATATCTCATTTGACTTTGAGCTCATTTCTTTCTTACGTGTCTCTCATGATGAGGTCGTCCTGGAATAGTTAACGTGTGTTTTCAGGTTGGGAAGAATATCCTTATATCACTTTGGGAACCAAAATGGCCGTGATAACATGCAGGGTTTGGTGTTTTCAGAACACATTCAAGGTACTGTTGATCTGCTCTTCATCACTTCTGATTCGTGTTCAAAGAATAAAGGTCTTTTGTATAAATGGTAGAGTACAGTTTTATTTTGAAAGGACAAAGAGGGGGGAATAAAGGTATCACAGAATAAAAGCTGCTTGGTTTGGTCGGATATCGTTGTGTAAAAAAGATGTGATCATTGTTTAATAAATCAAATAGCTCTTCATCATCCTGAATACTTAATTGGTCACTTTGGTACGTTTTTTCAGTCTGTGTTTTGACTCAGGTTGAGGTCAATCTCCTGGGTGCTGTGCTGGCTTTTTTTTTAACCTCTTGTAAAGCTGTTATGATACTGTTCAAAACAATGAGTCAAGCAGGTCACTAAGTTGACTAAAGCCAGTGTTTCAAACATTTGTCTTTCCATGCTGTTGTCTGGGAGGTGGATTAATGAAGCTGGGATACTCCCAGGTTTCACAATGCCTGGCAGAAACTGAATATGAACGCCTGAGCAGCAGCAGCAGAAGAAAACAGACTGCGAGCGTCCAACTGCAGCCAAACTCTATGAGTCACCAACCTCTGGAACTTTTCTGAGCCTCAGGAGCTGCACACAAACACGACGCTGATGAATTAGATAAAGTGGAAGCAAACACTGATGATGTTCACTCCATTTGCAGGCCTGAAACCGCCTGTGACATGGCCGCTGTAAGACTGGAAGTTGATGTCTGAGGCTACTGCGAGGTCGGAGATGGAAAGTTTACATTTTTGTTTACACACAGAAAGTTACCAAAAATACTCTGATTAAGTTTATATGGATAAAAATGTACAAAAACTGGCAGGAGCACTTCTACAGGGCAAAAGGAAATCTAAGATTTTCTCCTCGAAACATAGAGTTCATCAAAAATTGACTGGCCTCCCTCCCCAGTCCCCCCACTGGCCTTCACTCACTTTGCTCTTGGATAGGCGGGACCTGAGCACGTATACATCATCACATTGTAATAGGACACATTTATGGCTTCATGTCATCATTAAGTGTCCTTCAGTCAACAAGAAGCGTGGTCTCAGAGTCGGCATGTTTTGGGCAGATAAGCTCCCACTCACTGGGCAATCCCGTACAGTGGACGTCCATGTTGCATACCCGTGCTCGTGCATGAGCTTCCATACCATGCTGAACCCCAACCGTGCCAGGCCCAAGGAAGCCAGCCCCCCAGGTATGGAGTACGCACTAGTCAAACAAACTGGACTTTGTGGGTCAAACGTGCTTGAGCATTGTACGGATTGCCCAGTGAGCGCTCTCCTAAATTATTTTGTAAAGTTTGTTGTTATGCTTGCTGTAAGGCACGTTGGTACGAACCTTGTTTGTTTTAAAGTGCTCTATAAAAGATCTGACCTTGACCTATCATTCGTATGTAGAAGTACCTACTGTGTAACTGCTGAGCTGTTCTCCAAATGTTCACTCCCCTGGACTCGTTGCTCTAGTAGTAAGGAGACAGTGCCTGAGCCCACGTATATATGGCTCAATACCAGTGGCGATTCGAGAGTCTGTTGGGGCCCTAGGCAAAAATCAACTAGGGGGCCCTCCAACCAGCGATCATCGCCATCATGTCTGCCAGAGTCCCAACGCTTACTGCTCTTCCTTTTTTTCTCTCCTATAGACGGATAATTCTCCTTTGTTTGTCTTTGTTGACTTTCATTGTCAAACTTTGTTTTTTCACAGCAATAATGCATGCAACGTTTAGCAGGGCAGCGAGAGTGAGTGCTGTCAGATGGGGATTTGTCGTTGCAAGATTTGTACATTTTGGGCCACTGCTTTGGTTTAAGTTTGTGAGCCCTCAGGGGGCCCCTACTGGTCTGGGGCCCCAAGCAGTTGCCTGCCTTGCCTGATGACAAGCAGCACCTCTGCTGAATACTTTCAAAATACAGCTAACAAAGTCTTGATCAACATTTTTGGTTTAACAAATGTGGATTTCTAGCACCTTCATATTTACTCCATATGAATATAACTCTATCAGTAGTCTCTTACCTCACTGCTGTTGGACAATTCCCACTGTAACTAAAAAAAACAGGGACACTAAGTGAGCAGAACATCAACAGGAAACTGTTTCTGGAAAGAGATGCTGCTTTTTAAATGCAAATATTTAAATTCTGTGATCACTGCGCACAAACGTACACTCACCTCCATTGTGTGTTGAGTTGTCGCACAAGTCTTAGTGAGAGAAAACCAAACTAAACTATTGGAATGGTTAGATAAAACTACAAGTAGTGAAGAATATCATTTTTTATGAGTGTTAAACTCCTTAACTCTTAAATCTTTTTGACTCCCATCCTCCGCCGAGCATGTAAACAGAAAGAGACAAGGACTTTAAAGCTTTGAAACATGAGATTTGGATTGTACAAAAGATGCTTCAACTCAACATCAACAAGACGCTTCTTATTTTCTGCACATTCAGAGTGTGCACGACTGTAAATATAAGTTTGTGTTGTTGGCGCACAACAATGCCCTCAGTCATTATAAGAAGGATGAAACTTTGATGATCCCCACGCGGAAATTGGGAGAATCATTTTGAAATATGAAAGGATGTTTTTCCGAGTTTATGAGGGTGCATGGCGGCAGCGACATAAAGAGCAAGTTTGCAGCCTTTGTCATTTTTAATACGGCTCAGAGGTGTTTAGGGGTGCAGAGTTTGAGAACAAATTTCACTCCTTGTCACCGCTGTTGTCTGCTTCCCCTCTCGCTGCTCCTTCTCCGCTGACTTCTGTTTATGCAGAAGGTGGGGGCTCGGCTTCATCTGCCCCTGACAAAAGAGAGCAGCTCGTGTCGTTCTCTATGTTAATGGCGCTCTCTTTGTGTGCGTGCTGCACATGTCGATAACTCCCAGCTTTAATCCAAGCCTGTGTCTTGGGAGTGGAACATTTTTCGGTGGCGTGCGTGCAAGGATTAGCCGCAAGGGTCGCTGTAACGGCAGCTAATCTACAGCAGGCCTGTTCTTCAGCGACTCTGTGCTTTGAATGCATCTGTACAGCAAACACAATAAGGGTGCTAGACATCCCTGCTCTGCATATGCACGGCTTTATTACCTCTCACAATAGGAGGCAGGTTTTTAACTGGCATGTAGCAAGTATCTGTCCCTCTGGTGCATAGAGCTGCATGTGTTCAGGTGCTTCTTCGACTACTGAGAGTGAGATATCAAATAAGACAACTGTTTATCTTGCAAACAATCCTTTCTGTCAATTGATTCAGTGATATTACCAGTAGACCAGTGGTTCCACTGATAAAATCACTACAGAATAGACCTACACACACTTGTTGTGCACAAATCTAATTTTGACTACATCAGAGCAGACAAAGCCCTGGACCCCCCCTGGGATTTGTGGTGCACCCCCTCCAAAAAGCTAAGCTCAGCCCTCTTGTGTTAGCAGCAGCTGATAGTCCTGAGTGATGACTGCAGATACACTTCTTATAATCTGTGGGTGTTACCTGCAGCCTCTGTTTGTTCAGTCAGTCAAACACTCGCAGGTTAAGTGGAAGTACATGTTGGTTTTAGTGCCCTGACCCCCCCTCCTCTTCTTCTTCTTCTTCTTGACTGATTGACCCTGGAGCTGAAGTTCACAGCTCTCCTGTCCTGCAAGTGAACCATGCAGAGCTGCTGTAGTATGACAGCATGGGGGTGTTTTACATCGTAGAGCTATTAGGTGTGTCTGAGGGCATGTGGAGTGTGAAAAGCTCAGACTGACAGAAGTAGAAACACAGTACAAGAGAACACGTCGTCCCGGCCCCCTTAATTTGCTTGGCGGTTCAGCAGGTTCACCCTTTGCCCTCAGGCCCACAGGGTGAGGAGGGTGAGGATGAGGAGTTCCAGAGAGAGTAGAGGAGGAAGCAAAGGAAGGTGATGATGGAGGAATTCAAAACAAGAAATATTCAGATTGTTTATGGGACCTTTACTGCTGAACATTATCAGTTCTGGATAAGTGCTTAAGTCATTTTTGGCAGGTATAAGTGATCAAATTACAGAAGACGCTCCCTGTGGTCAAATGTAACTTAAAACACTCGCTCAAGTTCTGTAACTTAAATCTTATTTATATTTTAAAGGGCAATAACATACTATTACTATGTTTGTCTAGTGACATGTATTACCTCTTTAAGACAGTTTTTTTATTGGCAGGGGTGAAAGTGGTTTTAAATTCTTGCTGGTACTACTACCACAACCTTCATCGCTTCATATTGTTCACCTCTCCACGGCTTCATGCATCCTTGAAGAAAACGTTTCAACATTTGAATCCCTGTATGGAGTTGAAAGAAATTCAACACCCCAGAGCAGTGGGCGGCAGTAGCTCAGTCTCTAGGGACTTGGATTTGGAACCGGAAGGTTGCTGGTTCAAGTCCCGGTGCTGACCAAATCTGGAAATTGGTCGGGTAGCTGGAGAGGTGCCAGTTCACATCCTGAGCACTGCCGAGGGGTCCTTGAGCAAGGCACTGGCCCTCTAACGGGCTCAGGAGTGCCATGTCAGTGCATGTCCACAGCATCATGATTGTGCATGTGTGTGTAGCATGTTCAACAACAAAGTGTGAACATTCAATATCAATCGATAAAGTATATCTTCTTCTTAAAAACAAATCAAACGCACCCTTTCACAGGTGCTGTGTTTAGGAAGTAAAGAAAGATGAGTTGGGTACCGTTGAAATGAGTTACAGAGCAGTCCCTGGTGGTCACATCACACACAGCTTGTCTGCGCTGCTGTCTGTGTTGTTGGAGTAAAACAGAATATCATGAAACAGCACAACTTATTCTGCTACACATTTTACTGGGGAGATTTTGCAACAAATCCAAACAAAGGCAAAATTCCCACAGCACTGGGTATCAGTCAGCTGCAATGTGCTGGAGGAAGCTCGGGCTCACGTTAACTAGCAGAAATGAAAGTCAGCTGTGATCCGTCCAGCACGGCTCAAAACACAACAATTTGGAAAGACTATCGAATATTTACTAGATCAAAAAGTGAAAACAATATAACCAGGTTTCTGTTGCAAAAACTTAATTGTGTGGGACAAGAGTTTAGTTTTGCTCTCACACTAAAGATTGTATTTATAATTCTGAAATCTTTATTCTAGACTTCAAACTATAGGCTAACATCTGATGGAGATCGAGATCGAGAAGTGAACCTGGTTTGTAAACAGAGAAGCTGAAAAGCTGGAGGGCAGGGACGGAGGAAAAAACAAGCAGAGAGAAGTTTTCGACACCTCTGAAGCAGCTGCTCTGCCAGACACGCTATTCTGCGTGGGTTCACTGACATGGATTACTTCACCTGCCCTGTTGTTTACCAGCCAGAGACACACACACACACACACACACACACACGCACACGCACACAAGACATCAGTCTTACACAGGTAAAACTGTCACAGGTGCAATCAACATCTGCGGGTTAGAATTCCAGGTGATTCACTGAAGTTCAAAGATCAATTTGAAAGATTTGTAAAAGAAGAGGAACTGTTGTCCTTCTTTTATAATATACTTTGATTTAATACGTCTTTATTTTAAAGTGTTTTCTAATCTGTTCACCCTCGCCCTCACAATCTCGAGCAGATTTCATGCATGATTCTGTTGTTTTATATCGTGCGTTTTTGCAGATTTAAAGGCACAGAGCAGAATTATTACTAAATTTAAAAACAGTGGGGGTTGGTTTGAATATAAAGACACAAGAGGTCTATTAATTCAAGTTAACAATCACATAATCACACTTTTAAATATTTAAAAAAAAGAGTGTGGACACTTTTGTTAGGTTGTCACCACGGCTGATATGATCCCAGTCATTGCAATAAACACACATTAAAAACACTGACCCTAATAACTGGTCCAGATGTATTTTAAATTATTCAAATGCACTGAATCCATTTAAACGGGTGCATTTCCACACAAACACACACACAGCATTTCCCCTCTTTGTTACATGAAGCTTGTTGGGTTTGAGGAGAAAGAAGTAAAAATAGAAATGGTTATTTAGGCGGAGACCTCGGGACATGCTGCAGTTACACAATATACCGACACAGACGCTCTCAGGAGACACCGCAAACAAAGACAGGCCGCTGGGAACATGACAGTTACACAATCCAGCTCCAGAGTGGCTTCTGAGGTGTCTGTTACGTGTCATATTGTGCACACAGTTATATAAATTATCCCCGTTACACAGAAAAACAACACCGATCATGACATCCATACAGTACGGCCGTATCACTAACATGCTGTCTTACATAAAGGAGCGTCAGGAGACTCACATGAACTCCTGCGGGGAAACAGTGAGGCGTCATCAGAGGGCTCAGTGTCACGTTCATCCTGTTCACATAAACACATCATCATCTTATACAGTCTGATGACAGTTACACAGATCTGTTGTAGTGTGGATATTAATAGCACCAACTGTGACGTAACTCTACGTTATGAAGTGACTGCAGGCGTTCGCACACCCGCTCATTTTCAGTTTTTATTTATGTACCAACTCTGAGACTATTTTAGTCATTATTGCAATCAGGTTCATAGTAGAGTAGAAACATCTGTGAGAGGACTATACACCGAAGATTATTTTAAATGAACTTAAACAGTATTTCTCTGATTCAACAAGTAGTGTAGCTTTGTTTTGTGTTACTTGAAATCGGGTCTTGAGACCACTTTTTGAAGGTCTCGGAATCACAAGCATTTTTAATCGGTCTTGTCTCCGTCTCAGACTGGGCGGACTCTGGATTTTAAATCAAGACCACCACTGACAGGCTATTTTTCCAAGTCATCACTGTGATAAGAAGGAAAACACCTCTTTCTAAAAGAACAAATAACTTCAATTAATTTGTAGTTTGATTTTTATCCCCCGGTTACGTCCGCAACCTTCCAGGTGTTACGGTGTAAGTGAGTGACATGCCTGCTGCACACTAGCGGGAGTGGATGATTTCATTGATATTTATGGTCTTGGTCTTGAATCGGTCTTGATTCCTCTGGTAAGTGTGACTACAACACTAGTGAACACATTTGTTAATTTGGACAATGTCATGCTGTAACCAAGCGAAAACCTCCAGTGTTGATAAAGGAAGTCAGTGTGGAACCTGCAGTTCATCAAGTGTCCACTTGAGGCCGGCTGCAGAAGCCCCAGGAGTCCCATACACACCCGTTCAAAAATGTTTGTTTTGACAGCAGAAGTAAACATGCTTACAGCCTGGTACAAAAACCAAACAAGTTCTGATTAGCTCACGTCTTTATCGACACACGCTGCATAGCGGATGAATTATTTTACAACTCAGCCATTTTGATTTTATGAAGCGTTATTGATAATATGCGTTTGGCTGATCAGACTGACGGCCACTGCTGTGTAGCTGTTCGTCAAGAGGCTTAAAACCCGCCTCAGCTCCGGCTTTTAGCCTGTTGTTAGGTTGACTGAAAGTTAGGCTGAGACAGGATTTCCAGCATGGCGACCGCCATCGATGGGCTTCCCAATCTCCCTTCAGTATCCAATGGGTGACGTCACTGAGGCTTCGTCCGTTTTATTTACAGTCTATGGTTACAACACCTGCCCATAGATATGAAACCTTCACCTTACGTCCTCCCTTGCAGCCCTAGCAGTCCTTAGACACATAGCAGCCTGCTCATTCACCTAAAGACTCCCAAGTGTCCTTACCTGCACATATGTCTTACAATGATTGTTTGGCCTTAGGGTGAGGTGGTGAACCTGATGAAAAAGGCTCGGCGTATGTATACAGTGTAAGTGTCGCAATCTGATAAGTACGAAGGTATGCAAACATTGATCTGTTGATTCAGACACGATGAACATTTTGGAACCTGCTGCAGGCGGAGAAATACATTTTTCAGATGTGATAGTTAGAACAGAATACCGGATGTTCAGATAATATTTTTGACACAGTTGTTATGTCTTTTGCTTTAACTCTACTAGCGAGGACTTGGTGTATTTTCCATGTTAAAGGCAGGGTCTGTCATTTTCTCCAGATACACTTTTTAAGATTTTGGTTGAAATTGTCTTTAGGTCCTGACAGAAATTAATAACTCATGTGCTCTGAAAAAGGAACGAAGAAAATCCGTCACCTGTAGCAGTTGTAAGCCTGTAAAAACTTCGACCGATGTCTGCCACGAGGTACCAATCTGATGAACCAATCACACGCCTCCCTGTCTCCCTGCTCGTCCTCTACCCCTTGCGTGCACAAGCCCACGCTCAAAGCACGTCACCGATGACAGAGTTTATACTGTGAGTTTACTTACCGCTCAATGAGACATGAGACGACGTAGTTTCTACACAATGTAAGCGATGAGCTGGGGTCCGCTTCTGGAGCAACGGCGCTTGTGCATGTAAGTGAGGGGCGTGGCTTTAGAGGGAGCACAGAGGGGAGGGGGTGGGTGCAGACGGAGCACTGAGGGAATGCAACTTTCAAAATCATGCTAGTTTTTGAAAATTACCAACCCTGCCTTTAATGTATAATCATAGTGTACATATGTGCGTTTGACAAAAATCTGAATCTGAGGTCGTCCACTGTGTCTGAAGGAGCGGGGCCTCGCCAAGTGCAGGAGAATTCGGCCCTACCTGTGGTCATGTACTGGGCCGTTAGCACAGTGTGTGTCTGCATACAGTTTGAGTTTCTGCTTTGTGTGGATGACTAAGCATTCACTCTAACCTAAATTAGATGACAGCTTTATGTTTTCTTAATGGAGAGTGAAGTAATGACGCAATACGGCCAATTGTTCTCGGGAAGGGAGCGACTTCGGTGAAATGGTTGTTACGACATTCTCCTAAGATTTTTTTTTGTGTGTGCTATCACGGAGAGCTGAACGACATGTAAAACACTATAAAGATTTATTGCCCCTGAGTCTGATAAGGTTTTTTTTTGGTGAGGTTTCCGTTTGGGAATAATCAAATTTCCAGCCAACTTTGAAACCACAATGCAGGAAACAGTTGATATGAGCCGATAGTTTAGGCGAACAACAGCAGATAAGCTTTGGAGAAATGTTGTTTCTTGTTTCAGGGTGTGAACACGCCGTCCTATCAACACAGAGAACTGTTTAAACAAGATAAAGTGAATCCATATCAGAGTCAGGTGAGTAACCATTCGAAAATCAAGGCCTTGAGTCAACATGTGTTACACCTGTACTCATAAGTGGCTCAAAAGTTTACCTGCTAAAATCCTCAAAGACGGAAGGATGTGAATGTTATCGGAAAAATGAAATGACAGCCATTTGATACAGTCGTTTTAATACACTCAGTTTCTTTAACTTCTTACTGCCTGATAACTCTGTTACACAGCAGCATTAACAGGAAGCTGATGGAAAGAGTGAATGCAGAGTCACGGCCGGGTCAAAGCCAGTGACAAATGACATTCACAGAAATCTCTTACATTTATTCACAACCACATTAGTTAACCAGTTTAACAAACAATTTGAGATGTGGAAATCACACCCCTAATTTCCACATACTCCATGAGCTCCCCGGTCCGCTGCCACTCTAGTCACTCATTGTGTTTCCACAGCGTGCGCCGCCGTCCGTCTCTTGAGCGTGCCAGCAGCCCCACTACATTCTGCTCCGTTAATACGCTGCGAGTCTATTTTCGACGAAGAGTGCGCTGCAGGTACGCGACAAGTCTGACAGAATAGAAAGACCCGGACAGAAAGTCAGACAAGGAAACACACAAAGCGATCAATTTCAAAATAAAACACAACAAACGTCACGTCATATTTTCCATCACTTTATCAACATTACGTCAAATCAGGCACCGAATAAATAACAAATCATCCTCAGAAAGACAAAGTAAGTATGTCTACAATTCTACAACCCTACAATTGACTTAGCATACGCTTTTATACATCAGAGAGTAAGAACAACACAAGTGAGGAGGAAACAACGTCAGGAAGTGCAGACGAACAGCTTTAAGTCTGATTGGACACACAGGTGCTGACAGGAAGTGACCAGAGGCAGTGCACATTTTGTATTAAATATAACGCATCGTCATCAACAACATCATGGACGGCTGTTCTGTTGTTATCCCACAAGGTTTCCAGACTTCCAAGAGCATAAATCATTGTGAATAATTTGGTTATCTTTTTTCTACATAAGCCGGTGTGACGTCTCTTCATGTGTTTATTACATTTTTTCTTATTTCTTCTTAAAATTATTGTTTCATTCTTTCACATCACAAAATATCTGGGCGGCTTGAGGCAGCTCAGATTATCTCAGGGGTGTTAAGACCCTGGTGGCTCCTCCCTCATCGTGCGGCGTAGCTTTTAGAATCTTTGTTTTCCTTTGCTCGCTCGTTTAAAAGCTATTTACATTCCTTCCTTGTTTCTTGTTGAGCAGGTGCTCACAAGTGCGTGCTAAAGATAGAAGCATAGGTGCTTAAAATAAAGGTTGGGTATATACAGTATATGTAATTTAAGAAGAACTATGTGTGCATATTTGGCCGTTGCCCCCCCTCACACTGAAACAGTTTTAAGTAGCTGTCAGGCCCGTAACTAATTACGCTGGTGTCATCTCGTCAATCAGCACTTAGTTTCATTAACTCTGCTCGTTCATCTATTCCACTGTCAACTTCCAACGTGACAGTTGAACGCGCTAAGCAGATGATTACTCATTTGTATAGCCCCATTATTAATGTCAGAGGTGTATTATCAGCGGCAGACATCTCACCTGTACATTCAAATACATGTGTAACGGCTTGTCACATTTAACAGCTCTCACCTTCTGCCCACGGGGACCAGACCATCGCTCTCTGTCCACGCCTTCAGCGAGGTCGCCTCGTCTGCACTTCTTGCCCTTGCTTGGGGGACCATGGTGAGAGTTATTAATGACTCGTGAAATGTGAAAATGGAAAGAAAATAACACTTAAAGAGGAACTTTGTTTGCATGAAGAGATGGAAGGGATTCTTTGGAAGAGGGGCTGAAAACAAACTGGTCATGGTGGTGGGAGTTTTGGGCGTGCTGGTCGGTGCTGCTGGTTTGCATACGTTGTACAGGGAAGACAACAGCGCTGCAGACTGTGCCTGTGCATGCTCCTGTGAGCCACTGTATTGGAATGCTGGCCCCAGGCACTCAGCAGCTCACAGCTTTAACTTCTGTAAACAAACTAATAGCAGGAGAGCGGAGGACCACACAGCCTCTCTGCTGAAACTCTAACTGCAGCCTGAAGTCCCCGCTCACTGCCGCCGCTGCTGCTGCTGTGGACACACACACACACACACACTGGTGTTTTAACTGATTTACATTTCTGAAGGAGGCCCTTAGTACTGGCTTGAAATGTTATCCACTGCAGCTATAATTGTCATTGAATGCACATTATGTTCACTCAAGGAGAAAGATTGAATGTGACTTATTCCTGCAACGTTTGAATCTGTCCTGGCTTTCTCAGACGTTAACACTTTGAACAAAATATCAACTTTTAAAGCCTCAAAAAATTCCATGCAGTACACAGGACACGTTCACCTGGTCTGGACAATAGGCTGTATAAATCAAGTTGCTGTGTCGCCATCCATTGGTTTGTGAAGCCTCCCTCTGAAGTCTGAAGATCAGTACTTTGGCTGTTGCCATCTCGGTTTTTCGAGAGCCAGGGGGGACTGGCATTTTGATGCATCTCTGTCTAGGTTGACAAGTTGCCATGGTTATGACTTTTTACAGTCCATGCTGGAAACATGCTTAACCGTTTATTTTGTGTACTTGTCGATAAATAGTGAACATCATGCTGTATGAAGAAGACTTGAAATGTTTGAATGAGGTTTTAAATAAAGTGAAAGTTAATATTCCTGTGTGGTCTGACCTTTACAAAGAACGCAGGTTTAAGGCACTTCAGCACGGGCGATTATTTCTCTGAAAAAGGACGCTGAGGATTTCTGCACAAAAAAAGACAGAAAAACGAAACAAGTAGAAAACACATGTAACAAGAAAAATCGGTGGAATACCGATGCAACTTTCTGATAATTCAGTGGAATATAAAAATGATTTATACAACAGTTAGATTCAAACACTGGGACTGTTTAGCAAACACGTCTCAGTAAGGTGTTTTAATATAGGTGTTTACAGCCTGGTATTAATGAGGGGACTGAATGCATTCTCTGTCTGCTCTTTTTAAGGCAGATGCATGCTGCTGCTCACACTCTCTCCTCATTTGGAACAACGGGAAAAATACGCTGGGGCTCAGAAAATAACAGTGTATGGACACAGGCGCGACCACAAGTGAATTTACAGAAGACAATCAAGAAGTCCTTCCACATTAGTAAGTGAACTGAAACACACTTTCCCCAAACTAACGTGCATTTATTCATTTGTTGAGAATCTTCAGAGCTTTTCCTTCATCAGGCAAAGTATGTTGGGTCTGATCAACAAAACACTGAAACTTAAAGTATGATTGCAACTTTGACAGCGTGGAGGAGACTTTTTTTTGGTGCAAATTTGGATCTCCTCATACTTCTCATGAGTCCCCATCCCGTGAAATAGAAATGCAAAATGTTATCCTTAGCTTGGTGCAGTTCTCAAAAGGAAAAATCTCAAGCAAGGAAATATAAATACTGAACCACATGATGCAGGACTAGTGAGTTTTGTTTGTTATCCTTCAACCTACGGTGGCTGGGAAGTGGATTACAAAGTGTGAAACACTTTTACAAAATGTGAGACAAATTTACATTTTTATAAAACAAAATGACAAAACCAAAAAAACTTTTACCAAGGACAAAACTAATTAACATTTTATAAAACAAATTTACAAGATGTGTAACACTTTTACCAGTCCCCAAACAAATTTACAAACGACAGAATATTGACGGGAAGGGAGTGTACCGAATGCCTGAATTGACGCCAAAGTGATTGAGTGAGGAGTCATTTTGTTTGTTTTGGCGGAAAGACTTGGCGAACATTGATATGGAGTGATACGGAGTATGTAGTGACAGAAAGTAGAACTCATTTGAGCCAGATTAGTCAGTTTTGCTCACTAACAACAAAGCAGCCGCGTTTTTACAAGCAATGGACATCAGAGAGTAAGAACTACACAAGTAAGGATCTAGAGAGGAGGAGACAACATCAGTGAGCGCAATTCCCTGTACATTCCCGTTACAGATGACTTTTCATGTCAGAAACTCCTCGAGACCATCACCTAATACAGATTGAAGTTATTTCAATTCAGTTACAGCATCTCTCTGATTCTGTGTATTGAAATAACTGGAGAAATAAGACAATCATATCATAAAAGTGTACTCTGTTGTGCTCTGTTGTTTTACTTTGCAGGCAGTTTGGGGTTTTGGTGTCGCTCTTTGATGGTGATGTGCGTAAAGCCGGGCTGATCCCAGGTCATTGAGCGGCCCACTGAGGTGTCAGCTCGTCTCCCTCCTGCTTTTGTTTGGCTCCCTGATAACAATCCAACTGTCACCTCTTAATGAGCTCAAACAGGTTGGATGACATGTTCCACATCCAAGAAACTCCCTGTGCACTCGCCTTCTGCACTGCCGTCACACGCGATGGGCAACCCTTGTGTGTGTTTAAAGAAGGCAACGCAGCTCTGCGTGACTCTGCGTCATCGTGTGTGTTTGTGTGTGTGGGTGTGTAAGAATTTGTGTTTATGTAAACCACGGTTACACTTACACAAGTCTCAGGGATTGTCAGAGCCTGCGTCTGTGCGCTTGAATAGGAGTTTTTGGCTTTCCATGTCAGTGTGTTTGTGAGTAAAGTGGGAGCGCTGTCTTCTGGCCTATGATGGATGTGCGCTGAGGAAATCTTTAATCTATAACGATACTCTGATTGTCGCAAATGTATTAAATGCAAAAGCCTGGTATTCCATTTCCTGCTGCACATGAGGGGTTGGCGGGGGAGGTTGTGTGGGAGCTGGAGGTAATTAAATACAGAGTAGGGGGGATTGATTTTGGCAATTCCGACCTTTCCTGTTCCATCCATACTGTACATACGTCTTTGTGGTCTTGTTGGGCTTAAAACTGAAGGTCATAAAAGGCGAGGAGACTGCAAGTTACTTCATACATTTACTGAAGGAATGTACTTCTCAAATTTTGCATTTAGGGAACAGTTTTAGCTCCCTGTTTGCACCCAAATCCAATCTTTTTCATAATTATTTATTTGAATCCCCATAAACTACCACCAAGGTAGCAACGGCTCTCAATGTGGTTGCACCAATCCTCTGTGCATTAAGGTTAAATAATCTCAAGCGTGCCGCCGGCTCTGTGACAAGAAATAACCAAGATTGGTTTAACTGTTTCTGTCCGATAGGATCACAAGATTGTGTTGAAAAGGCTACAAAGCTGAAAATGGAAGAGAGAAACGTTTTGGTAATGAAGGAAGGGCAAACACAACCGCTTTAGCATCCTGAAAAAGAGGACATATTATCCCCCTTTCCCACCTTTTCAAACAGTCCCCTGTGGTCTAAATGAAACATCTGTGCTGTGCTTTGGTCCAAATTTAACATGAATCAAGCACCAGAGGAGGTTTGTGACCCTGTATAAACCAGCTCTCTCAGAACGCTCCGTTTTGGTGTGTGTGTCTCTTTAAATGCAATGAGCCCCCCCTGAGTTTTCCCGGTAGACATCACTCCTTCGCTAGCGAGAATAAAAATGGCGGAACTGCGCAAAAGTTTTGCTCTAGGCTGGGGGTGGAGTCCATGTGTGGAGATACCAGGGGAGGGGATTTTTTTACCAGAATCCCACTGTGACATCACAAGGAGAGCACATTTGAAACGAAGCATTTTTCTCTGTGTTGTAAGACTTATGCAGACCACAAACAAAGGACTGGATGGGTTTATTTCACATTTTGTGCGTCAGTAGACACTCAGGTTACCCAAATATATGTTCAAAAACACTGTCAAAGTGGATTTTCATAATATGTCCCCTTAAAATAAAGATAGTTTTTAAAATCAAATTATTATCATTATTATGGATTGAAGTGCCCAAAGGTGTGCTTACACTGTGGAGATGTTTCACTGGTCATGATCTGAGAACTTCTGATTCTTCAGTGTATTGTTGTATATGTTGACGTAAAGCAAAGTTTTACATGACTTAATCTTATGAGTGAGAGTTTTCTTTATACATATTTTCTACTCCTGCTTGCTAACAGCACCTTAATCCT
Source organism: Tautogolabrus adspersus (assembly GCA_020745685.1). Classification (NCBI taxonomy): domain Eukaryota; kingdom Metazoa; phylum Chordata; class Actinopteri; order Labriformes; family Labridae; genus Tautogolabrus; species Tautogolabrus adspersus. The sequence goes on along the minus strand of CM036536.1, from coordinate 3,366,786 downwards.
CCTCACACTAACTTCACAAACACCTGTGAATACCAACCTATTTGCTGTGAAATTCCGCCTTAGCCCAGCTCTAATCCATTATAAAAGAACCTGTTCCTCCGCTTATTGAACAAGGTGTTTCCCTGGCTCTGCAGAAGTTGTCAGGGAAGATTAGTTTAGAGAGCCAGAGAGATCCCCGGCTGTCAGAACTTGTCTCATTATGCAATCCAGCCGGTGATTCCATCCCTGTTTCTGAGAAGAATGAAAAGTTGGTCACTCGTCAGTTGATGTTGCGTTCGTCCGCAGGGCGTATGAGTCGTTGGGTGTGAGACATCAACCCTCTCATCAATCAAGGTTGAGTACTAAATTGTCAGCTTGGTAAACAGCAAATCTTATTGGCTTTTGTTCGTCATAATTATGTTGTTTATGCAAACGTTAATCAGGCATTGTGTTGAAGAATATTTTAAAATCACATTCCTTGGGTGCACACTTGTGGATTTGTATTGTTGTAAAAGCAGGTGATGTATAATAGTATTTAAAGCGCTATTTAAGGAGTGCATCCTCTGTTTCTGACGCACTGTTTACTGATGTGAAGATGCCCCATGTTCCCACACACAGAGTGAAAGGGATCAGGCTGCAGGGGTGCCAGAAAGACCTCACTTGCTATTCCCATAATGTAACATGAGTGCAGATTATCTCTCAAGATTTGGCTGCAGCTCCATTTTATTTGTCATTTGCATCCTCCCACTCCTCTGTTGGACCTCCATGCAAGCACGCACACCTCCCACACTGCCAAATTATTTTAATATATGTTTTCTTTTGGTTATAAAACGTGATGAATTACACTCAACTGTCCGAACTTCAACTCCAGACTGCTGTTTTCCTTGTTGCCACTTTAAGAGACTCTGCAGTGACAAAAATAAATAAATGAAGACCATACAGGGACGAGTGTGTTCTTCTGGTCCAGTGTCAAACACAGGAAAGTGGCCCTCTATTAATCCTCTTTGTTCCTGAGCTCTATTGTATTTGCTCTTATATTTCCATCCTGTCATTTATGTTCCATATGTGTCTGTTCTTTGAAGTTTCTCAGCTCCGAGCAGAAAGGTGAAGACAAAGAGGGAATGCGAGACGAGAAATTTCCACAAGAAACATCAACAAGACGTGATGAGAGTGCGCATTTCCACTTTATTTTCATCGATCCGTCCACTGTTTTTAGTCGTGCTTGATATGATAGCAGTTCATTCACCAAGTTAAACTAAACCTATTAGCCCAAAGCTGTTCATTTGGCATTTTCTTATTTGTTCCGCACATGTCAACACTTTTTTTTAATCCCATTCCATGTTCGATAAACGCTGGCTGTGCGCTCGGGAGCGTTTGCATGAAGCGTTTGTGCGCTGAGAAGAAAAGCGCTGCACGTCCGTCCCTGTCTCTATGACAACAGTGTGTTGATAACACCTCTGTATGACAGACACTCCGATACTTTTTACTGAATGTTTTTTTATTTGAGATCGTTTTGACCCCAGGAGACACGGAGCAAAGAGGATGTGGGGACAAGACACGATCAGTAGATGGCAAAACTACGGGGAATATCATACATTTGGAAAAGAGCGCCGGTGACGTCAACAGCGCCTTTCTGAAAAGTTGGAAGATTTTCAACTTGAGTGCTCGGAGCGGCCTCACAAAAAAGGCGGAGTGCTCGGAAGAAAAGACGCTGGGCGCTGCGCCTTTTCTCCAGACGGCTGCTTTCTGCTGAGAACGCTCTCTACTCATTGAAAACAATTGAAAAAAGACGCTGCCGCTCAGAAAAAAATGCTAGGTGGACAAGGGGCCTAAGACGACAATGGAGGAACATTGATGAGGTTTTAACCTGTTAGATTGTTTTCTATCTCTATCAAGTTAAGACCAGAAAAAAAAGATGGTCAAATGTTTCCGACCTCAAGAAGTGATCTGAGTGTTTCAGATCCCAACGCTTATTGGTTGTCATTTACACTTTAGAGGTCTCCAGTTTTGATCTGATGCCCAAAAAAAAAGCATTTTTAAAATCATGTAAGTCAAGGAAAACATTGCATCTGACAATAGGACAAGCAGCACAATCAAACATGTAATTTAAACTTCTTTAAACAACAGAAAACACTTGCACAAATACTTTGGTAGAAATCATTTCCACATCCTAAACTAATGTGTCAAACTTTTTAAATGAAAAAAAAACCTTGTGTTTTATAACGCCATTAAGCTGCTGTTATCAAACGTTATTACCTGAATGCATTGTCAGGCTTTTTAATCGTCCAATTATCATCTTAGCCGCGGATATTTAAAGCACTGGACCTGTTGTTTCTCTGATGTCACTGCAGTGTTGTTCCACCTCACCAACGTCATGTTCATGCCAGGATGATGGCTCCACGGCCAGTCGAGCGTCATTATCTCATATGAAGCTGTGTTTCGGCACTCTTGTGTTGATTCTGTGGACTGAAATGGTTAATTCTGTGCATTAAAAGTTAGAGTCATGGGGCACTGATAGCCTAGCGGTTGTGACGCGGGCCCCGTTTATGGAGGGTATAATCCTCATCGCAGCGGCTTTGGGTTCAAATCCGACCTCGGCCATTAGCTGCATGTCATCCCACACTCTCTCCACCCAACACTTTCCGTCTCTCTCCAGCTGTCCTCTTATAGTCTGTAAGTTGTGATGGATGTTGACAGAAAACATTTGGGGAACTACTTTTTAATTCACTTTAACACATTTTGCCAACTCTTGGTTGTCTGCAGCTTGTTTGATCATCTGACTGCTTGTTTTTTTTTACGTCTCTGTGTTCCCAGATCTCAGAATTGCCCTTGGTGAGAACAAGGGACAGATATAAATTACACTCAAAACCCTCAAACCTAAGACCCAATTTGTAATAAACTAAAAGGATCCATTAATTCCAAAGAATTCCAACCTGAGACTTTGATTCCTAATCACAGTCTCCTCACACGCTGTGAAGACACATTAGTGACACAGTGAGTCAAGTCTAAACAACATAATCTCATTAAGTTATTATTTTTTGATCACACGCACAGTGATTGACATGAACTGGGCTCCTTTGCACCGTGTTGCACATGTGAAAACACACGCGAGGCCCCACACAGACACGCAAACTGCAGATTGCTGCAGGCTCCCGGTCCGCTGTCTGCCAGGTCGTGGGAGGATCAAAGTTCAGATTTTGAATGCTCTGTAAAGGAAAAGAAACGGAAGAACAGATAGATAGATAGATAGATAGATAGACAGACAAAGCATTGATAAAGCCCATCAGGGTTTATATTAGGCCGGAAAAAGAAGAGGAGGGGGGAGTTTACAGAAAGGCGTGGGGGAGGTTACGACTAGAGTTTGGCAGCGGGAGCATCGAGACAGATGAAAATTATCTGTGTAATTTATTGCATTCACACGGCAGCTGTTCCCTCTGATGAACCACTCAGAACGGAGAGCTCCAATCCTGTTATGTCATACAATATGTTGCAAGAGTATGGAGGGAATTTTATATATAGAGAGGAAATTTGAGGATAGAAGGTGAGCGTCAGGATCAGGAGTAGAACCAGCGACCAGAGTGGCAAGGACTGTAACCAACTGAGCTAAACCAGTGCCCAAGCTTCAAATATTGAGCTATTGCTAAAAGTACGGTCTACACTGTTAGACCGTACTTTTAGCTTTCAACCACTTCCCAGCTAACATGACCATTAGCTTGGAATGTACTCGTTTACATCATTTGTGCTGGACTGCATAAAACATGGACGTAGTCACAGTGACGGCACCCTTCGGTTTCTGGAGTCAAACCATGGCGGTTGCCATATTGGAAACGTTATCCCCACCTTACTTATGATCAATTTGGGACAAAAAGGTGGAGTTGAGGCAGGCCTTAAAGATTCGATATCAGGGTGGGACCATCTTTTTTCACCTTTCTGTGAAACCTAAAGATGAGCTTTAAATGATTTGCAGCTCAAAAACCTCCTGATTTATCTGATACTGGCGTCAGTAAAAATTAATTTCAAGCTTCTATTTGAAACGGTTGGTTTCAGCTGCTGTCTCTTTAAGGCCCCCCTCCCCACGTGCCCACTTTCCTCTATTGGCCAGCTCTCTGGAAGCCCTCCAGGGGGCAGAACGCTGCAGGGCTGCCAGGGGAGCGTTGGCAGAAGAGAGCCTGAGAGGTTTCAACGGCTTACGTAGAGGTTTGAAGCCGTCTCGTTAAATCCTTGGTTTCATTATGAGGAACTATTTCGTGATTTGCAGAACAAGCCGTTTAGCGCCCTCTGCAGACGTACCTGGGATTACTCCAACATACGTTTACCTCGTGTTCTTTACTCTTCCGCATTTTTTAAGACCAGAGCTTGCTGCTTGCAAGCTTGTTTACCCATATCATAATCTAATGTTAGAATTATGCTTTTTTATAAACCAGGAAGTGGTTAAATGCTAACTTTAGCGGCTGCTATATGTAGCTTGTGATTTTCAGATTTGGTATTTTAACATGAAATATGTCTCGTTGTGCCTCTGGATTTTTAACGCCTCTTTCTTCCAGCTGGTGATCTATCGTGAAGCTGTGAAATGATTATGATGTTGTCAGATTTCCTACATTCAAAGGACATGCAACATGGAACAATAAGTATGACACAGGAGTAAAATGGCCCTCATGTGAACATGGTCAATAGAGGAAGCAGTTTCTGCTGCATCCAGCCGCATTAGTCAGGTAGAAATCAGATGTCCTCCCGCTTTCTCCTCCCTTTTCCTCCCTCCTTGGCGAGGGAAGCAGGATGTCTTTCATCCAGTTCAGCTGAGGGATCAAAGCTAAAGGGCTACTTGGCTGAAACTGACCTCAATTTGCACCGCTGCGCACTCCGCACCTCTCCAACATACACAATCGTATAGTTCTCCTTACATCCCCTCCGCTACCTCCCACTGAACCACACACAGGCTGCTTCCCTTCCTGTACGCCGCACTACCTCATCCACTTAACACGGGAAATCTCTCACCACCTCCAGCCCATTAATAGTACAATTTATAGCCTCCACGTTACCGCTCCGACGTATCGCCTTCAATCTGCTCTATATAAAACTATATCATCATATCAGATGTGGAAGATCCTTAGATATGTCCGAGCGTACCATCGTGGTGTTTGTGTTGGTTAAATAACCTGTTCACAATAGCTTTACCCTGCTCTGCACTTCAAAGAGCAGCCTGTGTTTAGCTTCCTCTCTGTGTCTTCTTTCTCCCTGTTTTCACTACAAACAGCCTCTCTGTCTCAACTCCCCACACACACACACACACACACACACACACACACACACACACACACACACACACACACACACTGTCATGTATACACATACAGTTTATGTGTATACACACACACGTACTCGTATTTAATGCTGCCAAAATAAGTCAGAAATCCTATTGCACTGTACTCAGCTGTTCCTCTTTGCGTGTTGTGCGTCTGTCCTTAAACACACAGACGTACCTGCGTTATGCGCGGTCTGTGATATCTCTGTTATATCACACGGCATGTAACAAAACAATCCAGAACAGCACAGGACAATAAATCCACCTCTTTGTTTTGATTGGGCCTGTGTCAGAGAGAGGTGTGGTTGTTGTCGGCTTTGTGTAATTATTTGACCTTTTACGTGACCTTCTTGTCGTAGCACATCTCTGCCCTGCTTTCACTTCATTGTGTCTGAATTGTTGTATTTTATATGTTTGACTTTTTCTTTAATGATTATCTTTAAATATTACCGTATATCGTTTATTTTATTTTCTATTTCAAACGATTGTAAAGAGCTTCATTAACAGAAATATTTAAAAAGGCTGGATATTAAGGATCCACAAATGTAAATTCCCCCCGAGGACGAATACGATTTTTGTTTAGTTTGTATTTTAATTTTAATTTTAAAGCACCTAAAAAAATGATATCTAAGTACTGAAACCCAGAAATGTTCACGTGTATTTATGCTAAAGCTAAAGTAAAATTTGGCTTCTGACAATTTTAACATCTTTTCCTATGACTCAAATGTTGGCGTCTTTAATAATAAGCAGAACAGATCCCTGATCAGTCAAAAGACGCCAACATACAGAATACTTTGATATGCCTTTTATTTGAACGTCTTATTTTACACTCCTTTTCTTTCTTTCTTAATGTCTTATTTTTGCTCTTTGTCATATTTCTCCTCCTGCTCTTCTTCATGTTATTAAGGTTTCATTTTTAATTCTGTAAAGCACTGCTCCGTAAATAAAGAGCATTGTAGGATTTGTTTTTAATATTTCTACCTAAATATTGCTCATATTCTCAGATTTGTGTTTTTGAATGATGTCAAAGATGTGTCCAAAAATATCAAGATGGATTCTCTTAATTCGTTTTTTGGGCTTTTTTGTGATGCTAACTAACTCCTTTCCTGCTTTAATGTGATCTTATTATTTACCTCTGAAGGTTTCTGTTGCAGGAAAAATTATTCAACAATGTGAAGAAAGTTTAAAGAGGCCTGATCAGTGTTGTTCTTCTGAGTTAAATGCTTCTTGTTTTCTATCACCTTAAAAATGTTTAAACTTTCTGAATTCATCTCACGACCTCTCATCTACTGTACATCCTAAACTCTCCTCCTCCGCAAACAACACCGCAGAGAGAAGAGGCCCAGTTCAGAAATGTCATTCTTGGGCGCCCCCTTCTGGCCTGAAGTCACACTTTCGTTGCAGGATTTATGTTGGATCTGCAGAAAAAGAGGGAAAATCTGAGGACAGACAGACAGAGAGAGAGAGAGAGAGAGAGAGAGAGAAAGAGAGAGAGAGAGAGAGAGAGAGAGAGGCTTCCCGCCAAGGCCTGAATCCTCAGTCATTGATTTAACAAAGGAAATGAAGACATATTATTAGATCATTTGCGAGCCAATATGCTGCAACATAAAGTCCAGTTAATATTCACTGAGGCCGATTGAGTTCCTCCTGAGTGTGTTGTATCCTTACAGACTGATCCAGGGGATAAAAACCCCATGTGCAGCTTTAGAGCTAAGACCCTCTCTTCCTTTCACACAGTGGAAAATAAGTATAATTTTATTTCTGGGTTGTCTCGTGGTATTTTTTAAAATCCCTGCACTTCTTATTTTATCCTCTTTATTTTTAAATGTGCTTCCTTATTTTCAACTGAACGTATTGTTTGGTTTTACATCATTTTTAAGCATTTTTAAAACGTTTTAATAAAAAAATCATACGTGTGTTTCTCCTCCTATCAGCTTTAAATCACATTTTAGATCATATCTTTTAATCACACACTGCAGGGAACATGCTGAATATCTCTGCATTTAAGTTATCCTATTAAAACACAATAAAAAAGACTTTTAAAAACAGAGTCGCTCATCATATTCAGTTAAAAAAAATCATTCATCATATCCTTTTTTAGGTTAAATTAGTGTCCTAAATAAAACCATAACCTTTCTTATGAAAGTCTGTCAGTGTCAGTCCAATAATACAAATCAAAATAGCAACCCAGGGCGTATAACATCAGCCGGATGGGTGTATCTCTTTATTTTGCTCCCCTCTTGATTGCGATTGGCACGGCCTCGTCCAGCACACAAATAACCCCCAGCTGTAACCAAGTCCACCTGTTTATAAACACAAACAGTTATGAACACACTCGGACATGTCACAACTCGTCAAAAGCCAGAACACACACACACACACACACACACTGCTGCATGCATGGATGGCTTCAGCTGGCCTCTGCGGATGAAAGCTGTTTCCGCTCAAAGCAGGGATGAACATGTAACAGTAAAATAAGAGGCGCTGTTACACAACAACCACTTGGTCAGTCACATTATGTTTCACGTTCAGCACCGTTGTGGATTTTTCATTTCGCTCTCCAGACTTTTCCCAGAGAGTGTTTCTCCACAGTTCTCAGGGCCGATCCTGGCCGTGCCTCCTGAGACACAGTAGCCTGTTGTCTGGCCTGGGGGGGTCTGAAGGGGGGGTGTTATGAGAAGGCGAGGAACATGTTATGTTAACCTGGGTGGTAAAAGCCTGAACATATTTGGGGAAAATGCCCCTTTATACCCTTTCACACCCACTACTTTTCTTGGGATTCTTGCTCCTAAGTGTGGGAATTCCTCAAAATCTTCCCTTAAGGGCTGCTCACCAAAGCTGCACAAAGAAAGTTGGTTTGATAAATGTAGTTTAATCATCTTAAAAAAGAACGACTGTTTGATAGACTGGATCAGAGAGGTGTCTTTCCTTGTCACTGATTGGTTAATCCGCAGCAACAAGGATTTTCTGAGGCCATCCTGTTTCCACCAACAATCAAACTTTCCAAAGATACTTCATCTTTAAAGTTCATATAAAACTTAAATTATCTCATTATTAAATCATACATAACTCCTAATACAAGTGTCCAATGTTGTTTTTTACCCCATCCAATCAGCATGCTAGGATCAGTGGCGATTCTAGAGTCTGTTGGGGCCCTAAGCAAAAATTCACAGGGGGCCCCTCCAACTAGCATGGGGGGTCGGGGGTCTCCCTAGGTAAGAAAATACGCGGAAGTAGCGGACTCCTCTTCATTTTCCTTCAGTGAACTTTGGTTTTCCAAGGGATTAATACATGAGATGCTAATCAAGGCAATGGATGTAAGTGCTGTCAGATAGCCCCCCCTTTAGGGAGGTTTCCTACTGTCATTGCAATATTTGCCCATTTTGAGCTATTTTGAACAACTGATGGCGGTTTAAGGTTTGTCAGTCCTCAGGGGCCCCCCTTTTGGCCTGGGGCCTGCATTGCCTTTTGACAAGCAACGCCCCTGAGGGGACAGAGAGCATGACCCAATGGACCTTTATACCAGTGGTTCTCAGCTGGTCTAGCCTCAGGACCCACCACTAACTCCTTAATGAGAAAGCGCTGCCAAATTTCTGATATTTTTCAAATAACAAGATTTGTGCAGTTTGGAATTGGACCAGACGGTACAAAACCAATCAAATTTTTAAGCTCTTACTTTTTCGTGTACATACTTTTTGCATGCACACATTCACGACCCAATGAAAAAAGCTCTGTGACCCACTTTTGGGTCCCGACTCACCAGTTGAGAACCACTACGGCACATCAAACAAGCGAAAGTCAATCAGTGACACATATGTGGTTGAAAAACAGTCAAATTGTTGATACTTCAATAGGCACATTTAAATGGATTTAGGCAGCATATAATGAATTTATATTTTATGGCTTATTTTAAAGGAAAACCGTGTTGTAAAATGTTTGAACCAAATTTGATCCTGCAGATATTTCAGGTAGAAAAGTATGTGTATCGTATATAATACATCAGGGAGGCCAACTAAAGCACTTTTTTCACTTAATGCATGCTGCATTCATTAAGCAATGTTTTCTCTTTAGCATATTAAAAACATATTAGAGTCTTGTTAGCGTGAGTCTCTTGCTGATCATTTTCTGTTCCCGAATAATTTCCACCAAAACTGAGCAATTTAGAAATGATGTACGTAATAATATTGTACTTTTGGTACATGTTTAATAGCGAATACTGATTCTGACAACTACTTGATGGTGTTTGTTTTACAGGGTGAAGAAAGTTAACAGTAATAAATATGCATTCCTTGCTAATATGCTAATATGCTAATCATCATGTTTGAATTCTAGACCTTAGTGTTTAGCTCGGGCTGGCTACACACTGATCCCGATAAGGCCTATTTGTCCAAATAATCCTGAAGTGTGTAGTGTCAGTACGATTATTTCACTGCATCACAAACTGGATGTTGCATACTTTCACAGCTCACAAACATGGCAGTGAACATAAAGCGCCTGTACCGTCTTCCCGGCAAGAAATTCACCATTATTCTTCTTCTCATTCATTGTTTATTTTTTCACCGCAAAATAGAACGCACGCCAGGACAGCCAGCTGACGACATTGTCGCAGTCCCATTTCACCCCATACCCCTACCACTTAGCTCTAACCCTAGGTTTTGCGCTTTCACGTGTAGGGGTAGGGTGTCCCGATTCTTGTCGCTGCAGAGGGGTAGGGTGAAGTGTTTGAAAGGAGATTCTTCGGAGGCACACTCCAAACAGTGATCTCCCAGAACGCCCTGCGCATCACCGGCAAGATGACTACTACAAACGGCAAAAGAGACGAACAAATGTAAGTATTTCCTCCGTTTAGGAGATCTAAAAAATTAAGACAACACTAACATCATCTTAGTTTAATTTGACTGTCCTCCATATTTGTTTTTCTTACGAAGTCACGTTTTATCGCGCAAGTTTCTGTGAGATCTCGTGCCTGTGGAATCGCCACTGTGAAATCATTACTACAAAGAGCAGGTGTGTGGTGCGTTCGGAGGATTCACCCAAACAGCCACACTCTCTCAACTGTTGTTGTTAGTATTATTAGTTACCATACAACAAGGAGCATCTGCATGGTAATACCTTGAGTCGTCAGTGAGAAGAAATGTGCCTTTTTATCATTTGAATAAAGCTGGTGATTGGTTTGTCCTTCCTGGGCTACTGTAGAAACATGGTGGTACAACATGGCAGCTCAACAGAAGTGGACACACTCCCTCTGTAGAGATTAAGAGCTCATGTTTAAGTCACAAAAACACACCCGCTCTTATTTTCAGGTGATTCTACACGATTGAAAACATACTTATGAATAGAATTTCTGAGTGTCTGCCCACTGATCCCTCTTAATCTTGCACACTGGTCCTTTAAGGTCATGTGAGAGATATAATCAGAGGTGTATCAGATTGTTTTTTACCACCTTGCTGTAAAATCATTCCTGTACTCGCCCCTCTTGTGCGTATTATCCATCCACTGTATATCAAGCAATGTGTCAGCAGTCAGACTGAAAGGCTCTCTGTTCCTCTTAACTCTCCCTCGCTCGTTGTGTTCATCTGGCTGCTTTTCCAAGCTAAGCCTGGCACAGGCCTGGATTTCCGGAACCCAAAATATGAGCCCAGGAGAACTGGACTCCTCCGGGAAAGGGGAGCAGCAGGAGACGGAGCGCCACTCAGTAGCAAAACAAACTCAAATATCAGGGGTTTATTTAAAATCTCCCCGTCTTATATTAACAGCATAGCTACAGGCTAGCGATTAGCCACTCATGGGTCAGGGGTGGTTGAGCCTCCCTTAATTTCCCTTGGAATCCATATTTTGTGTATTTTTACGTGATGCAAAATACAGACAGGGATTGGCTTCATACCTTGAATTAATTAAATATGTTGCTCTCCATTTACGGTTAAAGAGCCTGTTTTGAAAGCAGCTATAAAGAAGGTAAAGTTGGCATTAAGTGAGGAGAAAACAGAAGTATACTTAACTGGTTTATGTCAGTTTTCTTGATCAATTGCAGCTTTTTGTCGGCATATACAGTATGTAGATTTAATGTTATTTTAATATGCCTCACAAAGAGAGCCCAGAGACCTGCCCAGGTTATTGTAAAGTCAACACTGAGCACATGATCTCACTGCAGCGATCTTTGACATTGAGGGATTCATACGTGTTTGATGTCGTACAGTTGAAGTGCCCTGCGCAGGAAGGAAGTGCTCACCCACTGGTCGCCTGTTCCATCTTCAGGAGCTCCATGGGAGGGAGGGAGGATTTCAGTGCAATATTTACAGTGACCTTTTCCTCTCACTGGCCAGGGGCCCATGGGAAAAAACTGGAGAAGACAAACAATGAACAATAGGGTTCATGGATGAGCAATGGTGCCAGCGCAGCATGTGCCATTACGGGATGTGGATTACGGAGGGTTCAGGGGTCACAGCAAGGATCAAGGCGGCAGCGGGGTCCCTCAGGAGCACACCTGGGACACCTGCTCAGAGAGCCTGTGCTATTTAAAAACACAACATGCAGTCACGTGCCCTGAGCTCAATGAGAGTTTCATCAGCAGAGTATTGTTTGAAGGAAAATGTTTGACGTTGTGTGGGATGTGATGATCAAGTCTCCACTTTTTCAGCTAAAAACACATTTTTCCCATTAAAGTTACTGTTTTACAAAAGGCCAATAAAAGTATTCAACCTCTGCCTTGTTACATTTCTGTCTGATGGTGTGACACAATATGATGAAAGGTCTGAATCTCTGAAGGTATTTTAGGTAAATAGGGCTGAATGCGGCTGTGAGCTGTTGTCTTACAGCAGAAAAGGGTAACCTTGGTTACGAAGAGGGCCGTATTAATCTTCTTCTACCTCCAGAGGGGCCACAAATTGTAGGATACTCTACTCTAGATTAGAAAATTATTACATGCATGCTTTAAATTGTTTATCATACAAATATGTATTTCTTACAACTCAAATTAAGTTATTGATGCTTAATGTAATGAGCTGAACTCAGAATTAAAGCAGAATTAGGCTACTCTTTCAATGCAATATCCACAGTCCACCTGTTATTAAAGTAAATTTTACCTAAATTTCTTTTTTTTTTCCAAATGCATTGAGTAAGGTTCATAAAAAGTTTAACAGAAACAATTACAGCCAATTATAAGTACTGATGTTTTTGCAAAGAACAAAAGTATGAGTACAACTTCATACCAGCTTGAGCTTCTATCTCTGAGCGTAACATCAGAGGGAAGTGCCTGCTTTGAGAATTTGGTGAAAACCATTTCTTGAATTGTCCAGCTTCAGCCTGCAACCAGAGATGACCCAAGTAATTGAGCTGCTCATACAACTTTTAATTCAAACACACTAGTGAATAATGCACCGTTGATTAATTGATAACCCATTGATTTGTCAGCTCCACACTCTTGTGTTTGATATGAGGTTGATCTTCTCGTTCATTGGCGAGGGCAGTACCACTGAGACCGAGATCAAAATCTTGCAGCGTCATTGCTTTAAGTTGGTGTTTATGTAGACAAACAGCCCCTGTGTTGTATCAGCATCTGTGCAAACTCCCAAGTCACAGTTTGATCCCTCAATTATCAGATTAACCCGTCTAATTGGACAATATGGTTTCCCCGGGGACTGGGCCTTGCCTTATCACCGAAATACTTTCTGCCCTGCACAATTTGGTGAGATAAATGTAATGGTATCAGTGTTGTAGTGTGTGCCTGGGTGGTCTCTGTTGCATTTCTAATGATGCTGCGCCTTTCCCAGAACAAGTGGAAATACCTCAGTGATGCACCGTGAAAAGAGAGACGAGGAGAGAAGCAGAGCTCTCTCCGGGCCACAGAATTCTCACACAAAGGACATTCAACGCTTCAGAGGAACAGGCCTGCTAATAATATAGTTTTAAATCTTACGTTCACTCTGGGCGTAGCAGGTGACTTATAGATCAAAATGATTATCGGGTGTCCCTATAGCACGTCAATATCTCACCGGTTCTCATCAGTTGAAGTCAAATGTAAAATATGTACAGCTGAAATGAAGTAGAGACAAAGTAAAAATACAACATGAATAATTTGATTATTCAGGTAAATACAGCTGCAACTAAAATGAACTTAAGAACCATGCTTAAGTAAATGTTATTTTTCTCTACTGCTGTGAAACTGGACAGAATGACAGAAAGTGAATAAGAAAAAAGTTGCACATGTAAAGTTCCCACATTTTCTTATGATCAAAGGTCAAATGTTTGCTAAAAGCAAACCAGAGCTATGTTCATTTTGGAATGCTGTATTTCAAATGTCTGTTTCTTATTGGTTAAAAGGATGTATTGTTATATTGTGGTATATGAATCCTATATTGAACCCTCATATATGTAGTGTTATGTGCTATTATGTTGCTGAATGTTGCACATTTTTACACTATATGCTCAAAGGACCAACTAGGTACAAGAGTTGGAAATAAGCATTAGCAATAAAATCTGTAAGCAGCAGTGGCTCAGTCTGTAGGGACTTGGGTTGGTAACTGGAGAGTCGCCGGTTTAAGTCTTGGTGCGGACCAGGTTTGGAAATTTGTCTGGTAGCTGGAGAGGTGCCAGTTCGCTTACTTAGCTCTGCTGAAGTACCCTCGAGCAAGACTCCCCAACTGCTTGGGTGCTCTTTCATGTGCAACCCCTTCACTCTGACATCTCTCCATAAGCGCATGTTCATGGGACCCTATTTGTGCATAGGACCCTGTTTGTGCATAGGACCCTGTTTGTGCATAGGACCCTGTTTAATAAAAATGTATCGTCCTCAGTTTTAAGCTCTGTACAGAAAGTATGTTAAACTGCACTGTCCCTATCATATAAAACAAATTCTATTGAATTGTCTTCATAAAAACGTATTCTAAGTCATACACATTTGTAAGTCAAGCTGTATCACAGAATATGCATTTTTTTAATCTATTGATAAAGTGGGTAATTTTCAGCAGGAGCATTATATGTTTTTGTACTAATTAAAATGTGAGCGGTATGACATTAAGAACCCTCATTTACACTCAAAACAAACAAGTAAGTCTCAGTACTGTATTTTCAAAATATATTTTTATTTTAACTTTAAAATCACAAGAACGCTTTATATAATTTTATGAGGCAACGAGTTTCCATTTATAAATATACTCAACGTAAACCAACTCATTAGATCTTACAGTGTAGTTTTAATTCACTGTATTTATATCTTTGTTACCTTTTTTTCGTATCATGTGTTTTATTTTGAAGGCTGTGGCTGTGATCGGACACCGGATGTAGTCACGTGACACAGGAAACGGTCGCTGCAGTCGTCCTGCTGTAAACTGTAAGTTCCAGTTTCTTCTTTAACATATTTATAACATAACTGAGAGTTTACACGAAGTAATTATGGCAGGAAAGATGAGAATGTAAGCTGTTTCAAAGACATTAAAGAACACAAATGACAGTCACTCAGTAGTCTTCCGGGAAGAGCTAGCTAGCGATCCCAAGTTAGCCGTATGCTAACGGAAGCTCTATGTCAAATTTGTAAACAAATCTGTTTCTCTGACAATCTTCCATATGATATTTAGTTTTTCTTTAATGCTGTGTCGTCTGTTGCATGTAATAGAAACACTAAACAGAAGTGAATACTGTAGTGATCGTACATCTTCCTAACGATGATGATACGATTAGCCAAACCGAAATGACAAACCTGTCAGCTAAAGGGAAGGTAGCACATTTGTGGATTTCTTCTTCATATTTCAACACGTTTGTCTAACAACGAGCAGTGTTGTATTGTCTTACTTTGATTCCTACTTCTTGTGACGACTGGTTTGACATTTTGTTGCCATATTTCACTGTTTTCTCGACTCTTTGTTGTCGTCTTCAGTCACAAAGTAAATACACAGTGTTTGCGTGTATTCAAACGTAGTGTAGCTATATTAACATCTTTTATCTCTATTTTTTGGGGTTCTGTAAAAGTGGTAAATAGTGTACATGTATCTTGACTTATCATGTCATGATTACTCGATTATTTAAATGGCAAATCACAAACATCTATCCCTTATTCACTCTACTGTGCTTCAATAAGTGTTCATCTTTGATATCAAATTAAGACATTGATTATGGTCCTGTCAATTCAATGTAAAAATGGAGACACTAACATGAAGTATGATCTGAATATGCTTTTCTTAGGATGGCCCTTATAGGGTAGAAGTAAGCAAAAGTATATTAAGATCACAATTCATGTACAATAAGCAGTAATGAGGAGGGAAAACTCTTAGTTAATGAACTGTTAGTTATAGACTTTCTTCATGTAGAATAAGTTACTTAATAATGTCAAATAAGCAGCCGGTACGCTACCAATTAGTATGCTTAAAAACAACTAGTTAATGGTGAATATTGTGACCTTAAATTAAAGTGTTACCATAGAAATATACATTTACCTGTTAGAATTTTGTTATACACTGAGCGAGACACAATTTTCACATTATTCACAAGCTGCAACCAATTCCTTTTTTTGTGGCAATTTTGCTCAAAATATATGGATTAAACTTTTGTCTTTCTTTTCTTTTGAAACCTGGGGTTTGCACTCAGACAAGTGTGTTTTCAAATGACACTCAGCAGCATCAGGCGGTAGGCATGTGACGAGACACTAAGCCTCCGAGAAGTGAGGAAACATGATATTTGGTTCACAAGAACTAGACGAGATTTTAAACAATTTTAATGACCCCACACTCTGATGAAGATGAACTACGAGTTTATGGTAATCAAGCTTGAGCTCTTTTTTTTAAGTGATGCTGGCTGTGACTGAGGTTTGTCATGAGGATGAGGAAACATGTGGGGCGTCAGTCAAAGCTGAACAGTAAAGCCCCTGTGTGATCAATAACAACAAACGGACAAACGGGCGGAAGAGAATATGTTCACCGACGAGCTAATGTCTCCAAGTATAATTTACATGAGGTTTTTTAATCACAGCAGCACATACAGCAACAGTACGGCAGCTTTTTAACAGCAGTTCCCGCTTCCTCATGCAGCGATCTCTGACGTAACATCTGGAGTTTCCACGGAAACGATAAACATGTTGTGTCTGTCATTGCGGCCGTCGCAGCTAGACATGTCGCGTTACAACTCTAAAATTAAGGATTTGATAACTGTTGGAAATATTTAAGGTTTTGCTAGAACTCAAATATAACACATCTGTCAATTTTAATTTAGTTAGATATTTTAGTATAAAATAAAATCTGTTTCGTCACTAGCTACCACACAGATGATTTGAAAATGGCCGAGGCATCTTCTCTGGTAATTTCCAGTTCAACGTCAGACTCTGCCATGATGGCTGCTGCTCAGTCTTTGTACATACTGATATTGCGAGACAGTTTTCCCCTTGACGAGTAATATCAGGCCATTATAACATCCCCAGCTCTCATAGCAGGAGGTCTCACACCTCCCTCCTATTCAGAGATGATATTGTGGCAGCTGCAGAATGCTTAGAATTTACTGGTGAACACCGGGAGTAGATTTGTGGTTTGAACACCTCCACATACTGTCAAACGGTTGAGACTAAAGTTTGGTCCAAAGGTGCGTCTTGATGGAAACCAAATATTGTTGCAGTAAAATCACAGTGTCCGCTATGATTGCACTTACAGCTGTTTTCTTTTAAGTGAAGATAAAGATATTTCTCACTTAAAAAACGTTAAGTCCTCCTTGTTGTGATATGGACCCCCCTCTCTCAGCTCAGCCTCATTAAGTGTAATGTTTTCAAACTGAACAGAGTCTAAGCCTCTATACTCCTGTGTACTTTTGTCAAATATTGGTATAACACACTTGGTTTTAATAGGCTTTCTCAAGAGAAACGGTACCTAACCCTGTGTGTTTGTTCAACTGATTGATTATATGTGGGAGGGAATAAGAGTAATTGATTGACAGGTCAATTGCTGGCAGGCGCCCTGTCGCAGGACTAGTTTTCATTGAGCTTCTCCGTCATTCATGTCGACATACATGCCAGCGAGACCTCAGCCTTTCAGTGAGAGCCCTCTGTGGAGCGCCTTCTCTTCCCCAGAAGTCAGCACTACTTTGGGGGCGGCGGAGGGAATGCTACACTGATCCATTTCCTGCCCCCCTCCTTGTGCTCTAATTGAAAAATTTGGGTGGCCCTGCTTGTTTGTTTTGGTGGAATGTGGTGGGTTGTGTTTTTTTGAGGCTCTCCTCAGTGCCGCTGCTCTGCGGACCTCGGGGTGAGTTGAGCGACGGGGGTCATGCCGAGCCTTGTTTTTTGAAGCGGCACTTCTCTCTCACCCCTGTCCTCTCTCCTCGGTCTGCCCCACCTGGTAGCCTCCTCCCTGCTGACAGGCTTGCTGGGCCACTGGTTTTCACAGTATGGTTGCTGTGACCCAGTCAGACCTGGACAGACAGAAAGGGGAGCTTTGGGCTGGGAAAACAGCTCAGAGAAGAGCTCGAAGAGACAAACTCGACAGTAACTGAGTCGGCTTTTGAACTGAGTGGTGCGGGATTCAGACTTATTAAAACAATGCAAAGTATCTGTCCTAACTTTCTCCACTGTGCACGTTGTCTGTTATTAATAATATTTAAAGTCATGTGTCCGTAGTTGTCCATGGTTTCAGCTTCTTAATTCTAAGGACATGTTGCTTTTTATCCGTTTTATTTTGACCCGATCATTTGGGGTTTTTAATCTGTTGGTCGGACAGAAACATCATGGTAAGATAAAATCACAGGCTCTGCTGTAGGAGTGGTGATTTTGCTTGTTTCCAACATTTTATCATCCAAATAAAAATCTGGTTATTATAAAAAGTGAGTTTCTTGAAAATAATCTGAACCAATACTTTAAGAATTCATTAAGTCCTGCAGTGATTAAAATCTTCTGGTTCCAGTTTCTCATAAAACATTCCTTTTTGTTGTCAGCCAGACTTTGTTCAATAATCAAAGTAGTTTAAAGACATTAGCTTTCTACTTTTGCAGCAAAGAAAATACATATTTTCTCACGTCCTGTTTTTGTCATTTTGTGTTTTTTTAGCGCTGAACTGAGGTTGTTCTGTTTGGACATGGCAATAAGATATGTTGTTGTCGTTTATATCACGTGTAAATCAATCGTCAGAGAATGATGCTGAACAGATTCTGCAGTTGTCAGCAGTGTTTGTGTGGTGCAGGATAGGATGGGACAGCGAGGATGGTTCTCACGCTGGCGATGTGTGTTTTATGTAAAGCAGCCGGGGCAGCAGCGGCTCCTGAAGGTTCAAATCTCTCCATTTGGCCATGTCACCGGGCAAAGCCGCCTGTCTCCAGTCTCTTAATCCTCTAAAAACATCTCCCTGCATTTGCGGGCCTATACTTCATATTTCTGTTTATTGTTCCAGGATTTTTATATGGGAAATTGGGGACTTGACTTTGTTAAAGCTGACTCTGAAAAGCACTTGAGACTGACAAACAAACAAACAGACAGCCCCTAAAGATAACAAAGCCTGTGGGCAGACAGATCGTGATGGTCGGATAGTGAACCAGAGGCACACATCTGATCACTCTGTCCTCGTTCTCTGTCACGAAACGCTCGCATATGAGAGGCTGAGTCATTGTGGGTGAGCTCGTTGACCTGGTCTGTTTTCAAACAGATCCTGCACTGTTCTTATTTATGATCCATTTATTTGAAATATGATCCAGTCGACACACATTATGGTCAATTTTCTGACTATCAGCTTCATCGCGCTCTCCACATCTTAGAGGCATGTGGCGGGCCGGGTGTGAGCGAACACTGTGGGAGATTGTCCAGAGCTTCACCCAGTCTGTGTGATCAAACCACTCATCTCAGGGTGGGTGATGTTTGGACCGCTCTGTCCATTCAGACGCGTCTTTGAGGGGAGGGGGTGTGGGGGGGTCTTTGAAGGAATCTGGTGTTTGTGTAATGTTGGGGAGCACGGAGTGAAATGGTGTTAGTGTGGGGGGTTTCTGAGCAGAGTCGACGGCGGATAGCGAGCACGCTGCTGTGATGGGAGACGGAGGGGCTGAGGGCGATGAACTGTCTAAATGGGTCCCTTTGTGCCCCTAAAACCCATTACACTCTCTCTTACACACACACTCACACACTCACACACACACACACTTGCCAATCACTGCCATTTGCAAGTCACCTTGAAGCATGGCGTGCCTTGATCTGAAGGTATATGAACGAAGTATTCATGAGATAGTTACACATTAGTTTGTGTGCTGCTGTGGTGTGTTGGTCAACAGATTTTCATGTTTGTGGTGCTGCAGCGAGTTTGTCATGTTTTTAAGTCGTCCAATTTAAGTTTGGAGGACGTGGATGTGAGCTCAGCGGAGGTTTTAACCTGATTTGGTTTCATAATATTAATATTATTGTTATGCCATTCCTATAACAGATATGTGTTGAATCTTCCAGCTGTTCTCTTTACGCGATGGTACGATGTTAAGACGTACAACAATTTTAAAAAAGAGCACAAAGAAGAGTATTTCTTGCAACAAATCCCCCCGATCTTAACTTAAGGGATATCGCAAATACCTGACTTCATTTTTGATTGAGTGATTCCTCCGTCTAGTTCTTATAATGGTTTTTGAGTCATCCATGAAATTGTTTAAACATTACAAGTCTCAAAAATCACTTATTAAATCTTTAAACGTGCTGAAATTCCTGTGACTAAAAGTGCATAATCTGTGATTTTTACTATAGATGTAAATGTGTATTCAATGTGAACCACCAACCAAGTGCACTGTCCCTATTTTAAACAAATAACTTAAATAAATATATACAATCCCTGAATACTGTGATGACAGAGGAAGAGCCGTGGTCATCACAAAAAGACACTTATCTATTTTTAAATGATAAGACTCTAACAAGGACTAACGTTGGTAACTTCTCTTTGTATTAAATGAATGAAAACTCAACTTCAGCAGTTTCCCCTGATAGAAAATGTAATATTTCTGCACAACACAAATTGAAGGTGTTTTCAGACCGCAGGAACTTTTTCGTAGTTCTAGGAACTAAGAGACTGGGCCCTCCCCAATGTCTATTGATTCCTCACTTGAGGAACTTTGAACTATTTTAGTTTCTAAAACCCCGTTTAGAGGGACCTTTGTAGCTCCTGCTTCGGAGTAGGTGCCATGGCGTGCGAATGCAGAGAGAAAAAAAAGTCCCCATGGTGAGTCATTCTCGGGAAACTCCTTAGTGGATAGCTCCTCTTCAAAAAGTCCCCAGAACTGTTTGGTCTGAAAACAAACTGATTGTGACGATTGTGAAATAAAGTACTTTTTGTTTTTGCGTAGACTTCTGTCCAATACACAGAAAAACACAGATTATTTCTTTAAATTGTCCTAATTATGATTTATATTATCATTACAATCATTTTGATTCTGAGATAATAGTTTCAACTAGAGGTGGGGGTAAAAAACAAATACATCGTATAGTATCACGATAAAGTATCGTCTCATGGCTGCCGAGCAGGCTTGGAAATTAGCACCCATCACCTCCCAAATACAGGGCAGCGACGGGTGACTTTGCTAAACCTACCAGCCACGGTGGCTAGTAAATAAAAGTAATGTGACAAGAGACGATGTAAATTGAGCTGCTTCGTCCGCTCCGACTTTGAGGAGAGAGAGGTGGTGCTGCACGCTCACATAGCCCCGCCTCCTCCTCACGTCTGTATTTCCTTTAATATCCTTTTACATTAATACTGTAAGCCTTGATTATAATATATTACGTTTTGCTGCCGCTTAAAATAAAGTGGTAGGTAAAAAATATTAGTGACTGGTAGATTTTGTAATCCACCAGTCGCAGTGGCAGGTTGACAAAAAAGTTAATTTTGAACCCTGCCGCCAAGTATCGATATTTTTATTATGTTAATAGGAAATATGCTTTTTTAATTTTTAATTTCTGAAGTGGTTTCACAATTCATTTTGAACAAGTTGCATTGTTAAAAATTCCTGCATGACTTCAGTCGTCCGTACGTGTTTGTGTTGAGTTAAAGTGGATTAGACTGAAATACCAACAGTTCAGATTATTGGATAAACAGTTCTTGATTTCTTGATTTAATCTTGTGGACGTAAAATGCACTTAAAAAAGTTAAATCACAATATTGTATCGCAATTCTCAGCATATCGCAAAATGTTTAAAATCACAATAATATCGTGTAGTAGTAGTATCGTGATTATATCGTATCGTGGGGCCTAACAAACATGGAGGAGGACGCCAGAAGCAGCCTCGAAGGCCCGTTAAGAGAAGAGAAGATATTGCCGCTCAAATGAAGGACTTCAGATGACATTGTTTAAACATTACAATTCTCAAAAATGACTTATTTAATCTTTAAACGTGCAGAAATGTGTGATTAAAAGCGCATAATCTGATATTTTTACTGTAGATGAATAGTCTTGGACAGTTGTGATATTTAAATGTATTGCTAAATGTTTAAAATGTCAGAACATATTCAAACATGTCGTGTGAAAGAAGGGCAGATTATACAAGATTTGAGATTGTCATGTTTGTATTTGATTGGATTGTTTGGGCGATGAATGAAATAGACTTAAATTAAATAAATAAATAAATTTGATTGACTGATCACGGCATGCTCAGAATTTACCCCTCAATATAGGAAACACTTTTTTTTAATCGAGCGTACAGTTTCATAAGCGTGAATCATTCTTCTTCTGTGATTATAAAGAAGTTATTTTTTAGTGTTATTCTTTAAAACCTGATATTAACTTCAGCCGCAGAGGAAAGCTAAGAAAATGTTTTTTTTAAATATCTACTTGAAGCTGGTCACCAAAGAGACGAGTGGGACTGAACTTTGTCTCCCTTTTGGTTCTTCTAGCCCCGACCCTTGAACGCAGCATATTTGGGGCACACCGCGGCATGTGGAAATGAAATGGTTTCATGTGGCATAAAGATTTGTTTAGAGTCTTAAATGAAAAGTCTTTCCTTTGTGTCCACGTACTCCAGCGCGGTGCCAAGGTAGGGGTTGCCACTTTATTAGCAGGGCTGGAAGAAGATCCAGAGCCCTCAGACTTCCTCATAGCTACCACACAGATCAGAGCCAAACCTGCTGTTTGTTAGTCAGCCTCCAAGGAAAACAAACCTGCCTCTTTAGCCCTGTTACCACAGAGAGAGGCTGGGGTGGGGAGGGGGCTGGGGGGGCTGTTCGGCATCACGGCTGGAGGAGAATCAAGCGAGAGAAAAGGGGCTCAATCTAGTTGTGTGTTGTCATTGATTAGATTCAGCCTTACAGTAAGACATGACTTGACACATGTTGGAGTAAAGTCGGCTTAAATGTTTTTGGGGGTCCTCTGACGCCCCCTAGAGGTTGATGCCTACCTCGTAAGTTTCCAGTTGGAGATTTGAAACATCTTCTTTTGTTTTCCTCTTGTGCTACTTAAAGGAAAAAAAATCAGTTAGTCTGTATAGAGTTATAGTTTCTATTACCAAGTTTACAGCGCAGTTGTGATGGTGTGTGACATGAGACTTGTGCAAGAGTCCCCCCTTTCGTTTCTGCGTGACTTGCCGCATGTGTGTGTGTGTGCGCACTGGTGTTACAGAGCGGGGTCTGGGCAGTGTTCCCGTGTCCATGCACAGCCCCCAGAGTAAAGTAAACACAGCGGCTCTTTTCTCATCCTAGCCGTCAGCAGGCTCTCCCCAGGCCCGCGCCAGAGACCACACACCCAGACCACACACACACACATACACACACATGTATATACACACACACTGCCCAGACCTCTCCGCAGATCCATCCACATACTCGCATACACACAGACCACACAACACCAGCTCGGGCCCCTCGCACGCAAACCTAGCTGAGCTGTCATTCTGCCCAGCGTGTATATATATGTGTGTGTAAGTGTGTGTGTATGTGTGGGCAGGCTGTCTGTGTGTTTGTGCACGTGTATTTCTAAGACAAGGGAAGGAGGGGCGGGGGGCTTGAAACAGTCCTGGAAGAGGAATCAGAATTGCACAAAATAGAGATCCCAGTTCTCTGCCCGCTCGCCCTCCCACTCTAAACATATGGGATTGATGAAGGATATACCGAGCTCTTGTTTTAGGCCTGTTAACCTCTTATCTTCTGCATGTCAGATCCGTAGCCCCTCCATTTCCTCTGACAAGCACGGGGCAGCAGCAACAACATGAGGTAAATCCCATTGGAGTTTTCTCGTTAACTTTGCGATGTCAGGGCGACGGAGGGGAGGGGGGGAGACCCTGCAGGAGGAAAGTATCCCAAGAAAGGTCGCAAGAACCTGAACTCTGACTCTTGTTTTGTGCCACATAATATACCTCTACAGTCCAAGACAATACCGTCATGAAATCAGTGACTAAATAGTGTTCAAATGCATAAATAAAAACTGAACTGAGACTTTACGGAAGAACGGTTGCATGAGATTGTACAGGTGTATCATGAACTCATTATAGTGTAAGATACGAATGTTTGCACGTGTGGCTGCTGCCTGAATCCAGAGGGTTAATGTATGCAACTCTGCAGAATACTTTGGTATGCACTCCTATGAAATAGGGGTTGCAAATGGTGAATATTTTTATCATGAGTAAGAAATTTGTCGTTGGATATGTGTTTAAAATGTCAGAAAATAATCTTGTTTAGCAAGAGCAACTAAGAGAAAACCTAAAATGATGAAAAACTTTTAATCAAGAAAAAAGAATTCCAAGAAATCTAGCAAATAATTTAAAAAACGACATATGACCTGATGCTTTTAAATGTCAGATATGAAATCGACTTATGTTGCAGAAATCGTCGTGTGACTCCGTTTGCACATCCAGGGGGGTCTTCTTGACCCCGAAGTAGGGAAAGGATCAACCATTGTTTGAAGTAGTTAATCATTCGAAAAAGCCAAACACATTTTTCTTAGCTTGTCAAACGTGAAGTTTGTTTTTTCTTCTGTTTTTGTATACCTTCACTGTTTCAATGCCACACCTCTGAAGCTTTAAAGATTGATCTCTGGGAAATTGGTGTTTGAATTTGCACATTTTCAGCCACTTAATAGACCAACAATCTATAGATTTAGTGATTTATGATTCATTGATAAATAAAAGGGTATTAAATGTCCGCCCTGGTTTAGACGCCTGCATTTACTAATGCATGAGTCGATCCTCTGATTTTCCTCCTACAGGAGAGTCTCTTTCTCAAGTCGACTAATCAGTGTACTGCTCTGTCAGGTTTGATTTCCCCTCATATTGTCGCCCTTTTGGCTCTTGGAAGCCGTCTTCACCTCACTTGTACACCTACACCTCGTTGGCGTCCGTGTAACTGTGCGAAAGGCCGACCACCATGAACTCGTCTCAGGTCCGGGTCCGTGTGAACTCGGTGCATTGTTTGTGCAGAACGTGTTTTGGCTGCGGAGCAAAAGGGCGGAAGCCCCGCTGAAGAGAGTCTGGATTGGTCAGCCTTTTTGGAGAGCTGGCAGTAATTTATTAGCAAACATCTGTGCTGCTGAAATACATCCTTTCATATTTTCATTTGGAGTCTTTCCCTCTCGTCCTCCGCTCAGCCCCAACATGAACTGATTTGCATGGGTGCTCCTTCGTTGGTACTGTAATCTGCGCTGCATTGTGTGGGCTTATGTGGAATGATTGGAGAGGCCAGGTTTATTTATCCTTCGCTGTGAGGTTTACATTCTTCCTTTCCTCCCTGCTCTCTGTCTGCTCCTTCGTTCTTGGCTGCCTTCTCTATTTTTCCTATTATCTCAGAGATAACTGCTGCAGTGCATACATTGTTTGGGAGACCTACAGGGTGGGAAGTGAACGCTAGCTGCCAGCCTGTTCTGCCTGGTCTCTGTCGTCGCAGGTCAATATTAAAAACATTGATAACTGTCCTTTTTCACTGGAAATTAAAAAACAGCTGGTGAACAAAAACAAACAAAAAAAAGTTCTTATTACGAAAAGTTTACGATTAAATGTTGATTAATTATTTTATTTCCCCTTTTCAAATCATCACTTGTTCACTGTGTCTACTTCCTGTACGGTTCGGTGTGTTATTGAAAATACTTTTTTTTATTCTCTAAGCGTTAGCTGCTTATCTTCTACAAAAAAAAAGGGTTGATTATTTTAGAATAATTTCACGAATTAACTAACAATAAATAAATAGTCCTGCATGTATGATCATGATCTTTAATGTGGCTTTTTGCACGATGAAAATGAAGAAGGTGAAACACAAATCAACATTGTGATGAAACGCTGTCGTCCTTCAGAGACACACTGGCCTTTAAATCTTATTTAAGAAAATCATAAATCACATTTGTTAATTATTTAAATTCAGAGAAACTGTAAAGAAGGATCATTCTCTGTAAAGGTAAATCATATTACATCATGGTTTCTATCAAACAGATTGCAATGTGCCTCTCTCTGTTTATTTTATTTTTTGCAGCTCTGAATATTTTAGCAAAAGGGTTCCCAAACTTTTCAGCCTGCGACCCCCAAAATAAGGTGCTAGAGACTGTGGACCCCCACTGTCCCTGGAGGAAAACAGTTAACGTGGTGCACAGCCTAAAAACTGTAATATTAGTCATTTACTGTAAAAAACGCTACGGTAAAATATGCAATTAGAAGAACTTTTTAATTTGTATGTTTTTGGATGGAATCTTGCGACACCCCTCTCAGTGTCTTGCGACCCCCTCACTTTGGGAACCACAGTTTGAGCACCTAAAGCGTCATAAGTCGACGATGGTGTGAACTGAACTTTATTTTTTGTAGTTTTTTACCATGTTTAGTTACTCACCATGTCCTCGTGTGTGTCTGTTTCCATGCCCAGGAGCTGCTGATTGAGCGTGAGTTCCTGTCTGCCTCAGGCCACCATGTCTCGTTCCCGTCAGCCCCCGCTGGTCACGGGCATCTCGCCCAAGGAGGGCGCGGCCTGGACCAAAGTCACCATCCGTGGAGAGAACCTGGGCACAGGCACGACCGACCTCATCGGTAATGCTTTCAACTTCACATGAGCGGCTCTGTCCTGGAAAGAATGTGTCTCTTCTATGTTTGTTTGATTTTCTAAAATGAATTTCTGCTTCACAAAATTGATTCTCAGCAGGAATGAAGACCTCCGTAATCATCCCGTACATACCTCATCATAATCATTTCCTTTGACTCTCTTGTTTCTGAATGAAAAGTAAAGATTGAATGAACATTTAAAGATAAATATACATAATGTGGACATTTATTTACACACGTGCTGCTGATGGACCCACACATAAATAAGATGTCATCACATTATAATTAACATTTATTTGTTTTAACTAATTAAAAAAAGTCTTAATTTGTTGTTGTTTATACCTCGAGGATGTTCTTGAGAGGAGAGGCATTAAAA
This sequence comes from Tautogolabrus adspersus, assembly GCA_020745685.1. Classification (NCBI taxonomy): domain Eukaryota; kingdom Metazoa; phylum Chordata; class Actinopteri; order Labriformes; family Labridae; genus Tautogolabrus; species Tautogolabrus adspersus. The sequence goes on along the minus strand of CM036536.1, from coordinate 3,340,203 downwards.
ATGGAGTAAAAGTGTAATTTCGGTGTTTAGTTTCGGCCGCGGTTTGTCGAGGATTTTCTAATTTTAAGTGTATTAACTGATTTCATGAAGTCATCTTTCATCAAACCACAGCAGCCCGCTGTTTAAAACAGGCTGGTGTGGAGTTTATTATTGTTTATATGATATGTAAGTGGACAGGACGACGCCTGAATGTTGTCCACATTAACAGGAATTTCATCACTTTTTGACTATTTATGTTTCACTTTTAGGACAATTGAGTAAAAACTACAATTTCTAAAATCAACAGGAAAATAAAAGTACGTTTAAAAATGTTTTTACTGCAGCCAGATTTCACTTAATATATCCAAACTGGCTGCTCAACATCAGAGGTTAATTTCTTAAAGTGTTTTAAAAATGTTTTACTAAAGTTTCTACTCAAAGCAAATAAATTAGATTATTTAATTTTGCAATCTCTTTTTTTAAAGTTTTTTTTTTTTTGGCCTTTATGCCATTAATTAGAGAGGACAGCTTGAAGAGAGGCAGGAAGTGGGGGGATGACATGCAGCACAGGGTCGAGGTCAGGTTCGCACCCACGATGGCGAGTCCAGCCTCCATACAGGGGCAGCGTGACATCAGCGCCCCTAATTTTTTTAATCTTAGCATAAAAACATCTTGAGTGATTTTTTTAGGCTTGTAAAGTTTCAAGTACATTGTAAAGGTTTGACATAAATTAAAATAAATCCCCCTGCCTCGTGCATCATGTCAGCCTCTTTAGAGTTAGAGTAGAAAACATGAATACAAATCTACTGATAAAAACAGGTACATATTCTCCTGCTGTGTCATTCACATTTCCTACTTCAGCGGAAGTTCTGCCAGCTCGCTCCGCAGCACACAAAAACGTAACCTAGTTGAAGTAAATATTTAGATTGCTGTTTGCCTTGTTTGAGAAAATCAAGAGTTCATCAACAAGCATTAATGTAATAAAGAAGACGACGTTTTATTAACATGTCTTCCTGATTTTAAAGAGCCACACAGATGCACAGCCTCCACCTTGTTCTCATTATGTCTTTGAACGTCACACTTTGCCTATATTTCCCCTCGTGTTCGCCAATTTCTCCTCTTCCGTACTTCTCTAGTTTAAAGGGGAGGTAAGGGGAAACTTGAGGGGGGGTGGTCCAGAGGACTCGCACACCACTCCACGCTTGGCCTGCAATGTTAGGCCAGTAATGCAGCTCTATTTCTGACCATGAATGTCCCTGGGGCCCGTTATTAGACAATTAGATATGCACAAATGTGTGCGAGTGCTTATGTATTCAAACAAAGTGGCCAGTAGAGAACAGAGGCAGGAAATGGGACTCTAATGGGCATATTATTCACGCTTTTATGGGCTATTTGTTGATCAGCTTTCACAGGCTTTGAGGATGTTTGACTCCACACACGTGAAGCTTTTTAGAATCCCTCTCGGCTGGAAACGTCCGAGTAATCCCTGCGTCTGTCCTCGAGTGTCCAAGTAGTTTTAAAGAGGGTTTAAAAAGAGGACGACAGATGTACACATTGGGCCAGTAATGGTCCACTTAGCACTGAAGTGACACCCGTTAGCTTAAAGGAGCTGAGTGAGAGGAAGGAAGGTCAAGGCCACCCACGCCCATCCTGACCCCAACTTGAGCTTTAACCCCTGCTGACAGTTTGACTTAACCCGCTGATAGACGCCTATTCTGTGCGAGTGAGCGCCTCTTGTTATAGATTGTTCCGAGTGTGTGTCGGTGCTACATTTTGTTTATTTATGCTGTCACTGTTTGCCTGTATCGCTCACCCTTTGCACCCTTTCCCCTCTCTCTCTCTCTCTCTTCCGTCTCAGGTCTGTCGATCTGCGGCCACAACTGCCTGCTGACAGCCGAGTGGATGTCAGCCAGTAAGATAGTGTGCCGCGTGGGTCCTGCCAAAGACGACAAGGGAGAAATCATCGTCACCACCAAGTCCGGAGGTCTCGGCACCTCCACGGTCTCTTTCAAACTGATCCGTCCGGAGAGGATTGGTAAGACTCTGGAGATTTCTTTTGGAAGAAACTAATAACTATCTACAACTTTATTTTCTGACACCGCAAAGAGTGAGCAGAAATTCATCTTCATATTGTTTGTTTATTTCAAAACAACAACTCAAATATATTCATTGACAGTGACACAAAACAGACACAAACAGGGCTTTCTCAAATGTTAGAAAACAGGCTCCATAAGCAGTCTGAGGAAGAGCATGTTTGCTTAAAACGTCACTTAATAAATCCTTCAAACGGGAGCTTCTTAGTGTGCAGATCTTGTTTGGCTTTCCTTCATAAGCAGTAACAAAAAAAACAATTATTTGATTCTCAAAGAGCTGCTGATAATTGTCCTTTCAGCACCAAGTCATTCAACTATCCCAAAAGAATCTGTAATAATCCTGTGTCCTACAAACTCTCGTGTTTACTCTGCTTAAAGTGAAGATAATTTAAAAACATAAACAACGATGCTTTAAAAAAAATGTTTTGGAAATAAGAAGAGCGAGGAGAAATCCTTCCTGTGGGGCGAAAGATCTCTACGGTCTACAACTTCAAACCAAACACACATTGAAATAGAAGAAACAAAAAACGACTAAAAGCAAAAACTTTGACAACAAAACCAAAAATCTGACTGAAAGATTCTTTGTGGGATCTGATAAATACACCGAGTTGTTTTGCTACACCTATTAACGAGATATAAGAAGTGGACGCAGCCACCGTGGCTTCACTTTTTGTTTGTAGACTCAAGATTTGAACCCCTCGAGTGCCGTGGTACAAATGCCCAGACATCCAAAACACATCCAGCCTTTTTACTCAAATTAATTTGTCTTCAATCATGGGGACGTTTTTCTACTGTGTTGCCAGTAAACATTCATCTTCGACCACATTAAGGACAGAGGAAGAAAGGCTGAGATGACAAATCTGCAAAATGAAATTCAGACAGACTCTGCAAGTTTATTATTTTGGCCTTGGCTACGGCCCACTGTAGTTTGTGTTCAATACGTTTTTATTATACAATATATATGTTTTTTTTTCTCAATAAATACACATTTCAGGCGACCCCACATGGGGGTCAGGACCCCAAGGTTGGGATAGCTTGCTCTAATGTGTTTGCATTTCTAACCATCAATCCTTACTGACGGGTCGTCACGGTAACAACAAGTCAATCAGAAGGTAGCCACACTGAACAGCAGACCCTCTAAAGTTTCCTATTTACGCTGAATTGAAGAAGACTAGTAAACAAGCGGGAAGGAGAGTATTTATTTTAAAGAGATGCAGGTTAAAGTTTTCTTCTTTATAGTCCTCCTTTTTGAAAACAAGAGGCTACGTCCGCTTTATATATACAGCCTATAAATAGGTTCCATATGTACAGAATAGAGAGCGCCGATTAGACAGAATTTGCACCAGTTTTGTAACCGTACATGAACAGAGAAACCTTTTTTGGATGTGAATAAATGAGTTGTCATGCAGCATGAATTCTTAGCTGATGTCAGTGGGTGCAAGTGCACATCTGATGTGTAGTTCAAGTGTGGTGACGCGTGTCATGCTTCTGCTGTCCCGTCCTGTCCTGCAGGTATCCTGGACCAGTCTGCTGTGTGGGTGGATGAGATGAACTACTACGACATGAGGACTGACCGCAACAAAGGCATATCCCCCCTCTCCCTGAGACCCAGCAATCCACTGGGCATCGAGATAGACAAGTACGGACTGAGAACATCCGAATACACACAAACCGCTCAGCACAATCACACCGCCATAAACACGCACACTCTTCTCATTGAGTCATGGTTTACATCCCCAAACAGAAACAAACTCTCCCCATATGCAGGCGTTTGAAATATTATGCCAACACAGCAATGGCTGGGCAGCCTTTAACCGCCGCTCACGGGGAGTGGAAACACAATAATTGTGTATAAAACAGAGAGGACGACGATAGAAAGGGATTTGGAAAGAACCAAAGCTGCGTCCCACACACATGTTTGTGTTGCTGCCTCGGAGCAGGCGGCGTGGTGCTGCCTCCCACGCGCCTGGCAGGGAGTGCAGAAGTTGTAATTTATAGTTTGTGTTGTCAGGTTCTGGCATTTCTAGCTGAGTGTTTGTTTGCTTAAGAGGGGCCGGGGGCAAGTGACCGCTCGTGGCCAGAGATGAGACCCCCATAAAAACAGGCCGTACCATTCACTGGTCTGCCAGGGTCGCTCTAAACATCCAGTCTGCACAATAATCTTTGACCTCGTATATGAAAACATGTTAGTTTTAAGTGGATCAAATAAAGGAAGGTTTTTCAAAATAAAACACCCACTGAAAGCTTCTAATCTGAGGAGCATTTTGTAAGTGTAGCATCACTCCTGTGCACATTGTATCGTGATGTTACTAAGTCATGAGGAAGTAGAGATGGAAACGTTTGAGCTGCCAGCTTAGCCATCTGAAAAAACGAATGTGTTGCTACAAAAACACAACGAATCACCCAGTTTAAGTAAGTCAAGGTCATTACACGACATGTTTTCCCTCCATTTTTTAAAGTGAAATGAAAAAGAGAGAATAAAGGAGAACTGTGGGTGAAAAGGTTACAGAACAAGCTCTATCTTATGTTACACGTGTAAGTTAGATTCTCCCCTCACTCTGACCTTTATTCGTACACTGTATCTCCCCTTGTGTGCTATAAACCTTTAAACATAAACTTACCTTTGCACGTTATTTCACTGCTGCAGGGTCTTCAGAGTTCATAATGTTGAATGCTCAATGAAGGCACAACACTGCAGATGTTTCCAAGCAACCATTTACACATTGTTAGAAATCCTTTATCTAACAGATTCAACCATTTAACTGAGCTAGATATTCCCATGATCACAAGTGGAGGTATTAACATACGAACTGAGTGACAAATGTTTGAGAGGTGACTAAGGACTGGAGAGGAAACTGTCTTAACTTTTTTTGGGGGGGGTAAACATGCCATCATCTGTTTTTACATTTCTCTTTTCGTTTATCTATCAACATTTCTTACATTATAAAGACACCTGGCAAAAAGCATGTGAGGCTGAGGTACAAGCTGAGGTCATTGGTTATTGGTTGATCTGAAAATCAAGGCCTGATTTTTAACATCTCACTTTCAAGATGCAGTTATTATGGAATAAAAGTCTGACTGGCTGAGTAAACCCAACATGGATATCTCACCCAGTACTTTAAGAAGTTGAGTGGATTAGGCTTTCTTACCGTTTTCTCTATCATATTACACCCACACGTCTTGAATAACAAAGGGTACTAACAGTTCTTCTTAGTGTTTTCTGCAGACTGAACACACACGAGAGCCTTTGACTAACAGGAGCAAAGTAATGATGTTTTAAATCAGAAGTTTGCCTCTAGATACACTCATTTGCTTTTATCCTAACAAATCTTGAGAAGATGCAGAGAGGTCTTAATTGTCCCGGGGCGCCGGGAATGTAGTTGTTAGTGTGGACGCCCCATGTACGGCGGCTCTGGTTCCCCAAGCGGACGGCCCGGGTTCAAATCCGTCCTGTGGCTCGTCATTCCCCACCCTCTCTCTCTCTCTCTCTCTCATTTCTGACTCTATCCACTGCCCTATCTCTGAATGAAGGCATAAAATAACGACCTTTAAATGTAACATTAGCAAAGAGCAAATTGTGCAGCTGTTATAGGACTGTCCTCTGTGACCGTTTACCTTCTTAGTCGTCATGACAACAAGGTTTGAAAACGCCGGAAGAAAGTGTGACCTATGTTAGCGTAACCCCTACACTCATTCGCCTGTTTACCATCGCAAAGTCTTCACCTGCAGAAATAATATGCAGCGCACAGAAAATGTAGTCCAGCTGAGCAGAATGAGTGCCTACTAATACAGGCTCCTGCCTTTGTGAGTGCACTCATGATGTAGTCCATTTGTGTATGTGTATTTTATTTATCCCAGTTCTTATTCCATAATACTGTAAGGACGGTATGTTGGTTTTTCTATGTATAGATACACATATTTGTGTGTGTGTGTGTGTGTAGCTGCATAGTGGGTGGTGGTGGAGGTGGGGGGGTTTGGTTTGCGTAGGCCACGGGTCATTAGTAGAGATCAAGCTTCCCTAATGAGTGCTGGGTCCTCCAGGGGAACCCAGGCGTCACACACTGCACTTCCCACGCCAAGCTCTCTCAGCCTGGATACTTTTGGCTGCACACTGCCCCCTGCTGGAAAATGATTGTAGTAAATGTTGGGCCAAGCAGAGCCTCCTCACTCAGAATGTTTTTATTTTTAGAGTCATTGCAGTTTGCAGTCGTGTTTTTCTACTTCTTTTTTGGTCTTGTGCTTTTTTTTTTCTGTGTTAATCTTTGTTAATCTTCCTTCCTCCAGAGGTAAAATCCCACAGAAAGACATGGAGCTGACATTTCCAGGAATGAGCGGCGACTTCACCAGTGACAACTTCTCTGCCACTTGGTACCTCATAGAAAACCATGCAGGATCCAGGTAACTCCTTCGACATCACACATCTCTATTGATCGTTCCTCGTAACGACTTATACAAAGGCTCAAAATGGGCGATTGACAATTACATCCGACCCTTTGACACGAGTTCTCAAGAAAGCAGAGCAGAGAAGTTGCGGTTGCATCATTTTTTTAACGAGAGTGTGACACATGAGACAGGAGGTCTACAGGGTGGTGCAGGTGCAAAGCTCAGGTCTGCGATAATTCCCTCTGTCACCTCAAAAAACAAAAAGTGGATGTATGGAAGGTCTTTTTCATTGTGCTAGAAGCTCCTACTTGTTTGTCGAGGTGCTTTTTTAGCTTGACAGGACCTGCATTGTTCAGGATACACTCAAACAACAGATGAGGAGACGATTATGCTCAGTTAAAAAACAAAATAGACATAATTTATGAAGAAAAAAAACAGCCATGTTGATGATGTAGTTTTTAAGTTAGATCTTTCCTTGATCATCTCGTGCTTCAGGAACTGCTCGGTTTGTAGACGAGGCAGACGGCTGACCCAGAAGCCCTCAGCTCGGTTGACTGTCATGTCAGGGCAGAGGAGAGTTATTTTGGACTCTCCTGGCTTCCTCTCCAACGTGCTTAGCCTTCCAGTAACCCAGACCCCCAGGATCCAGCATGACCAGGGGCCTCTGTTTGGACCTCGCTGGGTGACTGTTTCTTCCTGCGGAGGAAACCTCACTCAGGAGGCTGACACACGTACGCACATCAGCCCAGAATGTGTGTGTGATTGTGTTTCTTAGAGGTGTGCTTGTAGGTACGTGTCTCAACAAAAAGTATTGTTTTAATCATTAATTTATTTGTATGAATGCAGTCAGTTTAAGATCCATGAAATCAGATTATTGAGGACCGAGTGTACGCACGTCCAAGCAAAATGCATACAGGTGCAGGGTTCGGCACCTCGGCAGTACTCGGGAAGTGACCTGGCATCTCTCCAGCTACCAGACCAACTTCCATATTTTTGATCTTGAACCGGCGACCCTCCGGTTCCCAACCCAAGTCCCTACAGACCGAGCTACTGCCCCTCCAATTTGAATAATATCTGTGAATTGTCATCAAATCAAAATGCCAAACATTTGTTACTTCTCCCCGTTTGACATCAGAAGCTGGACTAAATTATTACATTTCTTGGCCAATGACAGAATAACAAATTACTGACCTGATTTAACGGAGTGAACTTTTTATGTTTTTGTTTCCTCAGTTTTGAGCAGCTGAAGTTTGCATCCAGTAATCTGAAGAAGCAGTCTACGAAGAAGAACGAGGGGAGTCTGGCCTACGTGAAAGGAGGCCTCAGTACCTTCTTTGAGGCCCAGGACGCTCTGGCAGGTGAGAGGGATTAACACTTCTTTTTTTTGTGTGCTGTGGTACAGCACCAAATGGTCTACAATTAATACGCAAACTTCCAAATCATCACTTTCCATCTCTGCTCAGAAAAGAGCTCTTGATTTTTCTGGAAAGTGTGCAAGTTTTGTCGTGTCTTGGGAATTTTTCTCCCCCTTCCTCAAATGCGGTTTTTGCAGCGGTTGATTAAAGAGGCTCATTTGGCGGCCGTGTGAAAACCCTCCGCTCTCTGCTACAGCTACACCGGCCAACCACAACACGGCTAATTCACCTTCATCAAAATGAGATCAGCTCTCACCTGTCACACACGGCCTCACTTGAGTCTCTCTGGAGCCTGGAAGTGGACACACGCTCACACTTGCACTTACTCACTGACACACACACGCACGCGCACGCACATGCACACACTCGCACATTCATCCTTTAAATGCCAGAAAGATTTCAAGGTAGCAGAGACGGACTGCTGTCGCTCTGCCAGGTAACCCAAATCAATTGTTTGCTTCATCATTCATACTTTTGTCTGTTTACTCTCTCCTCCCGCCGTAGCCGCTCAGTTACTTCCCCTTACTATTTATACGTACACTTTTCTGCCTCCATCATTATTATTATTGCTTTCTGAATGTTTGTGCCCCGGTTGGGAGAGAGGCGATGTTTTCATTGTTAGTGGCTGAATCTAAATAAACGGAGCAGCCCAACACAATGCAGGCCAGAGTATTAGGACTGATAGTGCCGATAACAAACCCAATATGACCAACGTGAACAATGCACAGTCATTCTCACGTTCAGACTGAGCGTGCCTACTGTGTGCCCGCTACCCCAATGGGAAATGTACAGATGGAGGAAGCGATGCAGCATAGATGGACTCAATTGACCTGTGAGCCAAGAGGACTGCCTGCTGCTTTTATGACCTGTGGGACAGGATGGGATTTACTGTATATGTGCGAGTACTCTGTATGAGTGCTTAAAAAGATTATAGAGCAAAAGAAACCTGTTGAATTCAACCGGGAACGCAGACATAGCAAAGAAACGTTTTATCAATAACTCATTCGATGTATTTAAGATATAACACATAAAGTAATCAAAACAAACAAGCATGAGTCGTGACGTGGTCTCCTGTTGTCTTATTGGGAGGATTGTCAACATGAACATTTGGAAGATTTGGCGTGTTTTTCAAAGTAATCTCGACAGCTTTGTTAATAGAGCTAAAATACTAATATTTTAAATAATAGGAACAGCTCCAGTTGCACTTAATAAAAGTGTCAGTAGGTGTGACTAGTGTTGTAGTACTCAAAATCAGTCGTGTCTTGAGAACACTTTTTGAAGGTCTCGGTCTGGTCCTTCCAGTTGTTACGGTCTAAGTGAGTGACACACCCGCTGCACACATGGTGATGAATTTTCTCTGATATTTATGGTCTTGGTCTTGTCTCGATCTTGCCCTGCCTTGGTCTTTCTTAGTCTTGACTCAGTCTCGATCCCTAAATGTCTTGGTCTTGTCTCGGACTCGGAGCACTCTGGTCTCGGGTATGTCTTGGTCTCGGTTAGTGTGGTCTGGACTACAACACTAGTAGTGACGTTTAATCACCCCCATCTTCAGCAGCAGGCGGCTGTTCTTGTCAAATCGAATTTGTTTGTAAAGAAAAATCAGAATTTGGCTGCAGGCGCTGCACATTGTGTATAATAAACCCTGCAGTTTGTCCTTAGAGTCTTAGGGTGCGTAATTTAAATCTGCCCAAAAACACACATTTTATCAAACAAAAAAAAGAAGAAGAAAATCAGGAGGAGGAGGAGGGAGGGTTTGCTCTCTTTTGGCCAGGAGACAGGCAATAGATTGTGTGTATACAAACAAAACATCACAGCATAAAGAGGATATGATGAGGTAATTACAGACACATCTCTACAAGGCACACATGTTCAATATGAACGCTTTAAAATTACACTTCACAGTATCTGCAGCAGCATGGAGCAGAAAGAGTTAGCTACATGTAAGGGAACATGTACAAGGATAAAAAGATAAATGCTCTGCTCTGTTGCAACTGGACAAAACAAAGATTGAGGGAAATATGTTTTGTGTTCATTAGCATTCAGATGCACAACAACTGTTTTTATTTTTGACAATAGAAGCATGTCATTAATCCAAGCGCTCTGTAATTACATGTTGAACTCAGTGTATTACATGGAAGTGTATCGATGGGCATCACTCTGCGACCAATGAGCCTGCTCGTCTTTATTCAGAGAGTTGTAAATGTGTGAATGTCTGCACCTTGAATATTATTTAACTCCCATTTTTCAAACGTGATTCACAGAAGAAGAAAAACAAACGTAATATTTGAAGAATGACCTTGACTTTTACTTCCTGTCTTATTCCTTCTCTCCCTGACTCATTACAGCACTCAAACATCCTCTCTCTGCCAAGATTTGGCTCTCAGTCATAAAAAAATGAAGTGGTGTTTCAGAATTGATAGCTTTAGTGGAGATATTCTGTATACTATGCACGGTCAGCCAAACCGACATACCAGCCTGCACGCTCTCTCTCGGCAGTGGAGCCAGCTCGGGAAGGCTCTGCAGCAGCTCGCTGCCAGGCCTCGTTAGCACAGCTGTCCGAGTGACTGTGAATCCTTTCTTTGTCTCCCAGCAGCGTTTGGCATGTTCCCTGTTGTTCTGAGTCATTCCAAATGACTCTTACCTAAAATGTAGACGTGAATGTGTAAAAGAAATTAGCAACACAAAAAAAGAAACTAAGAGAACACTTGTGAGCTTTCCTTGTTCAGAATTTGATGTGTGAGAAGTTGTTGTAGTGCTTCCAGCCCTCTCAATCACCATCAAGTCATTTCTGTCTCCTCGACTGTTTATTTTCACTTTTGCTTGCATGTGAGATTTTTATTGATGACCATAATAGAAGTCTGGAGTTATTTCATAATGCGAGCGTCCTGCTGCCAGCAAGGTGGAAACAAAGAAAAGAAGCCAATTCTGGGAAAAGAAATGAGGCAGATAGAAAATATTTACAGAAAACAGCTGGACTCTGGCTTTAATGTCCGAGACAGATTGTCCCTCCCTCTCTTTTTGTTCTTGTCCCCACTCTTTGCTTTTGGATTGCTCACCTGTGCAGCTGACCATCGCCGACATAAACAGAAAAACAAAAGTCTCCCACATCTCATTTAAATGAACTGTGACCTCTGTGCACAGTTTAGGCTTCTGCATCTGCAAACCACAAATCTGTTCAATATGCTGATGTGGTAAGATGGCTTCTGGATAATAGAGAATGAGACTGGGAGCTTCAAAGGCCATCAGTGCTCAGGTTGTACTCTTGAAGGGCGGATCAAAAGTGCATGATCAAGTTTTATATCCTTTAAAGATATCTGGAGCGTCGGTAGACTAATAGTTAGTGTACAGAGGCTGAGGTCCTTGAGAGCTTGTGGCCCGAATTCAAATTGTTGCTCCGTTCCTGCATGTCATTCCCCACTCTCTCTCTCTCTCTCTCTCTCTCTCTCTCTCTCTCTCTCTCTCTCTCTCTCTCTCTCTCTCTCTCTCTCTCTCTACCTGGTTTCTGACTCTATCCACTGTCCTATCTCTGAAATAAATGCATAAAAAAGCCCAAAATAAATCTTGGAAAAAAAAGATTTGCATGACTTAGGCCCACACGACTGCTAGATGAGGCTCATGGTGCTAACCACAGTCAGCATGCACATCTGTTATTGTACTGGTTGACTAATCCACATTAAACACAGTGTCTGCCAACGAAGCTTTAAGTAGTGGATCTTCTTCATGTTAATGTGAAAACAAATAGAAAACAACCTTTGCACATTGTTACGCTCCCCGGATTGCGAGGGGATGCGTGGAACAACAATTACCACTTCCATTTAATAAGACAGATGTGTATGAGTGATGTGTCCATCCAGAACTTAAAGGTGAACTCCTGCACACTGCCTAACTTTCAAACAAACACTTGAAGAAAATTAACGATGTGGTAAACAGATTTTAAATGTATCAGCAGATACCACAAGTTGTTGCCCTCGTTTAAAATAAGAGAAAAAATCCCAAATTGCAAAGAAAAAATTGCAATAACAACAAACACACATCTCTACAATTCTACAATTCATTTAGCAGACGCTTTTCTCCAAAGCGACGTACATCAGAGAGTTACTTATCTCGGTTTATAATAGCTTGTCAATAAATGCATGTCAACAGTAAGAACTGATTAAGACTTAAAAATTAACACCAGCGCCAAATCAACACTTCAGCAACCAACACTCGAACCCTGGAATTAAATTTAGAAAGACAAAAAAGATCCATAAAAGAGAATTTTAATTTGAAATTTGTGCTTGAAACTTCCCCAAAAGGATTTGTGGTTAATAAAAAAAAAGTACTGATTCATAGTTTCAGCTCTGTGAGTCCATACAGACATTTAATCAAATCATTTTGTTCCGAGCCCCTTTGTGTTAACCGTGCAGTTTCACGGCGTATATCAAAACATCTGTCCTTGTTTGGAGCTCCGATTGCGTTTTGTAGTGACCTGATTTTTATGCCAGTTTCCAGAAAACTCATCAAGTCATTTGTGCTCACAGAGTTAGCAGACATTTTGTTTGATGTGTTATTTGACTTGTTTTGCAGAAAGGAATTTTTTTGCAGTGAGAAACTTAGTGGTCCCGTAAACACTCCATGTGAACCGCCACAGACTGCTGAAAGAAATGGAAGGTTTTCAGGGGATTTGTGACTTTTTTTTTTTTTCCGTTGGCGACAAATAGAGTCATGCCTCTGGGCCCGAGCTGCTCTGACTGATTGACCGGACTGACGGACTGTCGGGGAGTCCAGGGTTGTTTCTACTAAAATGTTGAAATTTGAGGTTTTTCATTGTTGTGTGAAAAGGAAGTCTCCCAGTGATGCAGGAAACGGAACAGCTACCGTGGTCCAAAAATGCCAGATTCCCAGGGCCTATTCCCCGAGCCCCCAGCCCCGGCAGGAGTCAAAACATCATCCAGCTTTAGAATCCAGGGACGCTGTATTTTTATTCTTATTCATTTCTTTTTTTTCCCTCGACGGTTCCAGGAAGTGAAGCGGGAGCTGTGGCTCTTCCTCAGGTCCTGGCTTCGTGTGTTATCCGGACTCTGACCTGATGTTTAGGTTAGCCGTGACGTCAGGAGCACTTCAGTGTGTGACAGATGCAGAGGACACACAGCTGGCAGGAGAGGGGGGGGGGGCATGGAGACATAAACCAGATCTGCAGCGTGTGTGTCTTCCATCCTGTGCTCTCCCTCGTCCACATGCCCCTGTCCTAACCTGCATTTTCCTGCAGTATTTTCTGCCATTTAGTGAGCAGTGCGAGGTCCAGGAAAGGGCCAGCAACGTCCGAACCGATTAGGCAATGGCATGTTTGAACAGTGGGCTCTAGGAATACCTCGGTCTCTGCCTTGAGGCTTCTGTCTGTCAGAGTGGACCCACATATTTATTTACAGAACTCTCCCCCCTTCACTTTGCCTCCCACTCCCTCTGCTGTCTCCAACCTCTGCTAACAGCAAGTATCAGTAACTTTTAACTAGAACGGGAATGAAAGAACTTATCAGCCCGGTTTTAGCGGACCTGCCCCGGCTCCTAGAGTCTTTAAAGTTTGATTTTAAAGACCTTTACATTTGCAAATATCACTGAATGTTTTTTGTTTGATAATCCATCACGGCCTTTTAGATCCTCTAAATACAAACTGACACATGTGAGGTTCAACCTCTGTGATCATTTAAAACACTTCATCACCCCTCCTTTGATTTGATCGTATCCTTTACATCTGTTATTGTTGTTGTGCAGTCATTAATTAAGACATCATTACATATTTTATTGGGTTTATCTTTTATTTGGTGCCTGTTTTCCTAATTTCCCTATGATGCTTTTTTTTCCCAGTTTCTCCCCTTCATTGTAAAGCACTTCAAAATGATCCCCCCTGTATGAAATATGCTCCATTCAAATATAGTTTCTTTAAATGTTGGAGGAAAGGGAAGGCAGGAGAGCGAAGAGATTCTTTCTCACTCTCTCTCTGTCTCTGAACTTCATTCTTGAGATGTCTGCTTGTCACATATTTGAAATGCTCCACATCCATGTATGAGAAGGTCTCCTAAGCCTTCTCCAACTCTCCTCCTCTCTGTCAATAAACCAGCACCGCGGCTCTCAGCACCCAGCTGCCCACTACTGCACACCATTTATTTATCTATTGGGGCAGCCACACCACTCGCTCTACCTCTCTCTCTCTCTCTCTCTCTCTCTGTTTTCTCCCCTCCCTCACCTCGTTTTAATCTCCCTCTCTACACTAAAGCTCTACATGCTAAGTGATGGCTTCAAGCCATCAGAGGGTTCCTCCCTCCACCTTCGACCTCCAACTCTGCTTCTCCCAAATGTTATTTTTCGGAGACTTGAAACATTTTAGATTTGCATTACCTCCGGGTCAGAGGGCTCCAAATGTCCCAGGACCACAGAGCGCTGCTGTTAATGACTCTGCTGAGGTGAATTGATCCAGTACAGTAACCACTGGAACAAGGTCAGGTCCTGTTGCGTGGGAAAAGGCACAAGGGGAGGCGGGGGGGGGGGTCAAATGCAGCGTTTGTGGGTGGAGATCGGTGAGGTTATCTCCCATCAACCACGAGGGTAGGGCCTGTTTATTGTTTAACCTTCAGTTCCTGAAATTGAAAATGTTCCTGTCTCAGGGGATCGCACGTTGGTCGTACAGAGTAGCAGACCGTTTCCAGCTCTTTTCCTGCCAATATTTATTATTTCTCTGATTTAATTGAGTTGATTTCACTGTATTCTGCCCCTCCTAACCATTTATAATACAAATAAATACAAACTTTTGTGTTGCAGCGATCCACCAGAGGCTGGAGTCTGATGGGACGGAGAGAGTGGAGGGATCAATGACCCAGCGCCTAGAAAACATCCTCAACAGTAAGCAACAATTAATCAAACTAAGTGCAGACGGATTGCAGATCGTGTTTATTTATTGCCCTCCTCATGCTGCTGTGCAGGTTCACTATCTATTATTTCGATTATTATTATTGTATCTGTACGCCCTCTTCTGGTGCATGACTAGATATGTCAGGATAAAGTCTTATAGAGCTCAACAGTGACCGCCCCCTTTTTCTGTGACTCTGGTTCTGGAAGTACATTTCCCCATTCAAATCCTCCCTTATATCAACACATTGGGGGCTGGAACCAAGACAACCAGCTCCCCCAATACTCATGACTATAGTACATTTAATACAGAATTGAAAAACTGAAAAAACTGCAAAGGTACAAGACTGTGTACATCATTTTTGTACGGAGTCATCCATTGCGAATGATATCGTCTCTTCTTAAAAAGCCTCCTACTGCGACACGCTGCGGAGAAGTTGTATGTCTCAGTTGCCACCTACTTGTTTTAACCAGTTTTATTTTTTAATGAAAGACAGCTGTTATTAAAGTGGACGAACTAACCAGACGAGGAGACAAGCCAGGGTTCTCAGAATTTAATCAGAGAAAGAAAACCCAGAGAAGAGGAGGTTATGGATAAATGCTTATTGACGCCCCGCTGACCCTGTGAGGGAGCAAAAGACCAGACTTCTCTTAATCCTGCCAAAAAATATTGTGTTAAGTCGTTCAAAATATTCCTGCCTCTTTACTAACATTACTGCCCTAACACTGACTGAAAGTGACGGCTGATAGTGATCCTCATACTCTCGTTAGGTGACGTTAACTAGCTCATAAGATGAACCTTTATTCATACCAAAACACGGAGAAATGTACCTGTACGCTGTTACAGCAGCAAAGAGCAAGGACTGCCTGGACACGCAGTGCACAGTTCAATGAAAAATAAAAATCGTTGAGGAGCCAAAAACAGAGCTGCAGTTGTTACTAATGTAGTCTGAACATTCACAGTTTAAAAAAAAAGTACCCAGCCACATCGAAAATACGAAAAAGCTGACCCTACTTATGTTGACTTTCATCCTGCAGCAGTTTAAGTTGCACCAGTTTCAGTTGGAAATACGTGATGACACGGCAGTAACAGCAGATACTCTCGAAGTTCTGTTTCACGGGGATTGAAACACATTAATCAAGGTCTCAAGGTTGTCTTTATTATCCCGGTGAGAGGGCAATTTGTTTTGCACTCAGCAGTAAAAAAACGTGCACAGCAGCACACAACATAAGAAGTAAAATGCAGCACAAATGAGTCGTTTCAAAAGGTGATGGCGGCAGGGACTAATGAGTTCCTCCGTCTCTTTGTGCTACGTGCTGGCAGGCACGTAGCACGGCCAGACGTAGGGAACTTAAACTCCTTAGACAAAGGATGACTGTGATCTGCCAGGACTGACTGACTGGGCCTCCTTCTGACGCTCAGACTCGTAATCAAACTATTTAAATTGGTTGTACTGATAATTAAATTGTTTTTATTAAACTGTAGATGTCATGATTTTTACGTAATACATCGTTAAACTATGTTTCATCCCATGAGAGTTACATTAAGCTGCTGTGAGTTAAGCATGTAAAAAAACAAAACAGCTGACAACACAAAAGTTAAAATGAGAGCAGACTGATGCTCCTCCTGTCCCGCTTCACCCTCCACCAGTTACACACACTCATACACACTCACAGTGTGTGTGTGTGTTTAGCCGTGTTTCTTCATCTTCCCCACGTCTTACCAGCAGATCCTTCAGTATGTCCCGTGTTCCCACCCCCTCAGCTCATACATGATAATGTGCCTCCTTTAATGGAGGGTCAATAAGCAGGTCCTTTTCCCGGAGTCCAGAGTAAATAAACCCCCCAGCCGGACATAGCTTTCATCCCCACAGCCCACACTCGCGGGCTTGTTACCCAGTGGGGCCAGGCCACCGTTCACCCACAAAGATGCATGCGTCAGACACACAGCACCAATCAGCCAATCACACGTAAGAACGTTAGCTTAACGACAACTCAGACCGTCTGATGAAAAATGTGAAGTATTCCTCCGTTCAGTCCCATGCTATTTTTTCTTCAGGGATTTGTTTTGGGGTGGGGAGGGGTTTTGTTTTGATGAGGAGATTTTCCTTTTCTGTTTGACGGCACATCCGAGACCACCCACGAAGCCGGCTAGTCGTGCGAAGCTCGCACTAGGCTGTCAGACTGAAGAGATAGCTGTCACTTTCTTCTCAAAGCTCGGTCTGCTGTGTCAGAGAGAGAGAGAGAGAAGAGAGCAGGAGGAAAACCAGAGGCTGACATTAAAAGGGAAATGTGGTATCAACATTTATTTTTATAGTATCCTGGTTTCTCGTTCTCTCCTGCCTCTTCCACTCTCTCACTCCTTCCCTCGCTCTGTGTTTCTCGTAGGAGCGAGTGATACCGCAGATACTCTCTTCCAGGAGGTGCTGGGGCGGAAAGACAAAGCTGACTCCACACGCAATGCACTCAACGTCCTGCAACGTTTCAAGTTTCTCTTCAACCTGCCACTCAACATTGAACGCAACATTCAAAAGGTACCGTCCACAAACACAAACTGTTTATACGTAATAAGAAGAGACACCAGCACATGTCTACGTATTCAAATCAGAAGAGAAAATGGAAGAAGCTCCCCTTTGCCAACAAACCAGTACACCGGGCCAGTGTGCACTGTACTTAAATATTATGATAATTCAGCTCGCTGGTTGATAGAGGAGATGAAAATCTGAAATCAGAACTTCCCTATGCAGTTTTTACATAACTGGCCGATCATCTCCTTCATCCTGTGACAGTTTTTGATTTCAATAAATGCTTTCAATCTTATAATAAGGGGTCGCTGATGCCTAGTGGTTAGGTCTCACCAGTGGCGTAGTGGTGCCTGAAGAAGTAGGTATACTCTTAATTTGTCCTTTGCAAAGGAAAAATTAATTTACAGTTAAAGCCAATAGGTTTAAGCTTTCAAATGTTTTATTAAGATTTTTAGTAAACTTTGAAATTCTGTGGAGTTTTTCTGAAAACCCTCAGGTTTTGGGAGGTTGATTTCAAACGTTACTTAGGTTTTAGAGGGCGTTTTTTTAGGCGTCATTAGGTCTAAATGGGTTAAGTGACTCGTCCACCAAAGGATAAATGGCCTCTGTTAAAAACATTGGCTTTTAAGACTCCTCTTGCATATTTAGTTAGTGCGTACTAGCCAATTAGAGACAGAGTAGGGAGGGTCATCCCTTCAGCATCCTAGGAAAAAGGGGGGTAATAATAAAAGTTAATAAATCTTAAACGGTCCCCAGCTGCAGTACTGAAACATCTACTGTCATCCAGAGAACTGGCATCTTGTTTGTTTCTCTTGTATAGTGTATAGAAGTATCTGTGGATAGTCATTGACTACACCTCTTCTTTAATGGAAGGCTCAAGTGGATTCAGGGGCGGCTGTGGCTCAGTTGGTAGAGTAGTCGTCTCACAGGTCGAGAGTTCGATCCCCAGCTCCTGCAGCTACATGTCAGATGTATCCTTGGGCAAGACACTTAACCCCAAATTGCTCCCGCTGCTTCGTCGGTGGCGTTTAAATGCGTATGAATGTGATTAGTTACTTCTGATGGTCACTTTACACAGCAGCCTCTACCATCAGTGTGTGAATGTGTAGGTGTGACCTGCGGTGTAAAAGCGCTTTGAGTCGTCACAAGACCAGAAAAACGCTACACAAGCTCAAGTCCATTTACCATTTAATCCAGAGGCTGGAGCTTAAAAAGGCTCAAATACACAACATGGACCATGATTGATTGATAAATAAAGAAGCTGGGGTTACATCATTAACACGACTTGTTTTTTGCTCTTAGGGTGATTATGATGTCGTGATCAATGACTACGAGAAAGCCAAATCTCTCTTTGGCAACACCGAGGTCCCCGTTTTCAAAAAAGGTAAACACATTCGTCATCAACACATGAATGAAACTAATTAATTAAGATGCTCTCTCACATTACAATCACTGTCTGCAGCCTGCTGCTCGGTGGTTTTGGTATAACTTTGCTCTAGTTTTTTTATTGTTTCTGCGATATGTGTTCTCTCTTCTTGTCCATTTTTATTGTAATCTCCATCTAGCTATCGTATTCTCTCTTTTTAGAGTCTTTAAATCCTGCATGAATTAGTTTTCCTGTTCCTCTGTTGCAGTGTACGCCGAGGTGGAGACGAGGATCACAGCTCTGAGGAGTCTCTTGTTGGAGAAACTGCTGCAGACACCGTCAACACTGCACGACCAGAAGAGATACATCAGGTCTCTTTTTATCCGTCTGTTTTTCTCTCAGTCTTCATGTTGTGGTCTTACACATCTCATCCTGTTGATCAGTTTTTACATAACTGGCCGATCATCTCCTTCATCCTGTGACAGTTTTTCATTTCTCCGTCCGTTAACGTGTCACCCCGTCTCTCCACATTGCAAACAGTCTGTGAAACTGTAAAGTCTCGACACATGTAGTCATTCATTACCTTCCTCTGGCGTCTTTGATGTCTGCCTGTGTCATCGTTTACCAGAACTCCATCCTCTCACTTTTCTCTCTCAACATTCAATATTCTTCTCAGCTTTTTGTTGTCACTCTCTTTGTTTCTGTTTCTACCCCCTCTCCCTGCCTTTCTTCCCCTTCTTTTCCCCCCTCCATCTTTCTGTCCATTCCATACTTGTGGTCTCTCCAAATTTATTATTGTTAAGACCGACCTGTCAGGATCACAGAGACCAGTTCTCGACCACACGGCAACATCTTTCATCCTGCTGCATTAGGCACGACTCTGAACGCCCACTCGGCTCCTGTTTACTCTTGCCATGGACGGTGGGAGCTGTGTGTGCATGTGTGTGTGTTTTTTTGTGTGTGCCTGTGCTGTAACTTTTGAAAGATGCCACCTAATGAGAAACAACTGAGCAGTTGGTTCACAGGATGACAGTAGAGGGAGCCAGGCCGCAGCTCAGAGAGTGAGTCATCTGACGGCCCACAGGTCTCTGAATGATGCCCACAACATAAACTCCAGGGAGAGGGCTGCTTGTGGGTGCACAGATGAAGGAGACGGAGAAGCTTTTGTGGGATTTGGGCAAAAGAAAAACAATTCTTTGTATTTCTGATTATGAAGTCGTACGTGTGCTCTGTATACGTTTATGCAGAGTGCAAAAATAAATAACTGTAACTGTAGTAGCTGCTTCGCTTTAGAATGACGTGTGTTTTTTGCTGGTTTGGGTCTCTCAAAGGCAGGGTTGGTAATTTTCTCCCTATACACTTTTTAAGATTTTGGTTGAAATTGTCTTTAGGTCCTGACAGAAGTTAATAATTCATGTGCGCTGAAAAAGGAACGAAGAAAATCCGTCATCTGTAGCAGTTGTTAGCCTGTAAAAACTTCGACCAATGTCTGCCACGAGGTACCAATCTGATGAACCAATCACGCCTTCCTGTCTCCCTGCTCGTCCTCTACCCCATGCATAAACGAGCTCACACTTAAAGCATGCCACGGATGACGGAGTTTATACTGTGAGTTTGTCTTTGGCTGTTGTGAGTAGTAAAGTAGTCACGTATTCTGACATGTATTATGATAAAGTTTAGTGTTTACTTGCCGCTGAATGAGACATGAGACGACGTAGTTTCTACACAATGCAAGCGATGAGCTGAGGTCCGCTTCTGGAGCAACGGTGCTCGTGCATGTAAGTGAGGGGCGTGGCTTTAGAGGGGGCACAGAGGGGAGGGGGTGGGTGCAGACGGAGCACTGAGGGAATGCTACTTTCAAAATCTTGCTAGTTTTAGAAAATTACCAAACCTGCCTTTAATTCGTTTTTAGATTTTGATTTGTTGCTTTTATTCTGAAGGATGAAATGTTTCTAATAATAACTCTCATCCCTCTAAACTCTACAGGTCTTTTCTGGAATAGATGTGTGTTTCCCTGTTTTCTTCTCCTTCCAATGTAAACGTGATCTGCTCTGTGTGTCCTTGCACATTCAGGTACCTGTCTGACTTGCACGCTCCAGGCGACCCGGCATGGCAGTGCATCTACGCTCAGCACAAGTGGATCCTGCAGCTCATGCAAAGCTGCAGAGATGAGTTCATCAGTGGCCAGAGAGGTAACTTCATGACACAAGCGCACACATGCTGAATCACTCTACACAACGCTCAGATTAAGCATGTTTCACTTGAGCTGCTGGTGGATGTCGTGATTCTGAAGGCGGCTAAGAAGAGAGAAAAGCCCGGCTGGCTCTCAGTCGTACCCGCTCTCTGCTTGCATTCCCCGCTCCGTCACCACCCCTCCCCCTGCCTGCTCTCCGCGAGGCCTGCGTGTTTATTTTTACATGAACGTATGAATAAGATGAAAGTGAGGGAGCATTGGTTTTGGATTTGGGTTTCTGGGGCTTGACGTGTTACTGCACACGCACACACACAACGTTTCGTTCTCACTCGCACACAGCTTCACAGATGGATTGGAACAATTAACCCCAATTAAGCTGTTCCTCTGTTAAATCAGCCGGCAGAAAATATGTGAATGTGAAACCGTCCGCTCAGGAAGAACAGTGATTCGCCAACCATACTTAGAAACACACACACACACACACACACAAACACACACACACACTCCTACACCCTTTCTCGCACAAAGACACCCATACAAATACATTGTGAGTGGGTGGCTGCTTCACATAGTGCAGCTGGAACGTAAACATGTCTAATGCTAAGGGTAACAGTGGTTTCCGGGGCTCGGGCTTGATGGATCTGGGGGGTAGGTTTGCTCCCTCCCTCTCCACAGTTAAATATCATCTTGATCTTCGTGTCAGGGATGGCCCCTTCCTCGTCCACGCATGCATTCCTCAGCAGAGGAACACGTCGCAGGGAGTGAATCTCAAACTGCGTGCAAATCACATTCAAGCCAAGAAGTGCTCGTCTGCTAAAAATGCATAAACAGAAATGCACGTTAACAGACAGTTTGTTTGCTTCAATATAACACAAGACATTAAATACAAAAAGAAGATATATTGTGCATGTCGTCACTTTTAATTCAGCTCACACATGAAACACGTAACTGCTCATTAGTCAGCGTCCTCCAGATTGACCCATACAGTTCGTTTATCTGAGAAACGTAAAAAAAAGTTTTACCAGGTTTAGGAATTATTTTTCTTGGCATCAGAAGTTTGTCTAAAAGGGCTTTTTCTCACACTTTTAACACATTCTTTTATTTAAGATTTATTTATGGGCTTTTTGTGCCTTTATTGGAGAGATAGGACAGTGGATAGAGCAGGAAATCAGCAGAGAGAGCGAGAGTGGGGACTGACATGTGGGAAAGGAGCCACTGGTTGGACCCGAATCTGGGCCACCGCTTGGAGGACATCAGCCTCCTTACATGGGGCGCCACCTAGCCGTCAAGCCATCAGCGCCCCTAAACGTCACTTTTAAGTTTTTTTGTTTTATTTGTAAGAGGTGTCCTGGTGAGTATTTTACTCACAACTAAACTCATTCTGCTCATTTTTTGACGGCATGAAAGAAAGAAAAAACAAACAACTTTAGAATATTTAGTGGTCTTATATTTCTTGTCAGTGCTCACTCACATGTCCCTCCCTCTCTGTTTGAGTCTTGAATTTATTTAGAAAAGTGAACCCCGTGTTGCAGAATTGAAGTTGCTCTCTGAGCAGAGAGTACATGTACGAGTACATCTTCCATCTTTTTTTGCCTAGTAGAGTTCTAGTCAGTCTGATACTCGACACATGGATGTTGGAACCTTTGAGATGTTATTTGACCTTGTTGATAAATACACAAGACATTTTATTTAAAAGATATGTTGTAAATTATATGAATTTGCTTGTGTAGCAGCTGTTTACAACACAGAGGAGAGTCTTTCTTACCCCGGCTACTACAGAAACAAAAAGCATTAGAGGCCAGTGCTGTTCCAGAGGGCGTGGTTTTGGTGCTCGTATACAAAACAACGAGGATCCCATCCAAACAGTTTAATGACTAGACTCAAACCCAACAAGGTTTCCGAAAAGTAAACTGCCAACACTTTCTGCTGAAGACTGTCCGCATAGGCAAAGACAGAAAGATGTGCACGGTCTTCCTGTTGTTTTCTGTCATTTGTTGCCGCAGCAGCAGCATCTGTCTCCTGTCCCCTCTCCTGCCACACTTTACAGACAAGCCCCTCTATCTCCATTATAGACGAGTACACACACACACCTGGTAGCTATTTACCATCCCCGCTCTTTGCTGCTCACCTCTCGCCCAAGTTCGAAACCCCATGCCTCTTGAAACATCCCTCCACCCTTGAACAACCACCATCATAAAACCACATCCACTGCATTCCCCCTGACCCCGCTCTTCCTCCTCCCTCCCTCCCACCCACCCACCCTTACCCCACCTCTCAAATTGCCAGAATCCCCCTCACTGGTGCCTCACAGCTTACCCCTCCCCTTGCAGCCTCCTCTTCCTCCTCCTATCACGTCTACCAGCTCAGTGTTGTTTATAATTCATCTTTTAGGCTGTTGTCAGCATCACACGTGGCGGGGATTATTCCTCTGTGCCATGAAACATCATCATTACTTGTCATTTTCTCTGTCTCTTGTGTTTCTCACTCCACAATATGAGAGCAGAGGCCGTTTTTGTGTATTATGACTTCATTCATTATTCCATAAATTGCCTAAAACGTGAAATAGACCCATCCATCTTTGTAAAAAAAAAGGAGTCTATTTTCCTGTGAGGAAAGTTGCTTCCGTATGTCTAAACACTCCCATCGTTCCCCGGCGCTGCAATCTGACTCTGCCCGATTCAATTATAAAGTGCAGTAACTCTTCACTTCCTGAACAGCGCTTCTTCTGCCAATATCAATACAATTAGCAGACATTTTGTTCATAGGAAAATAGGTTTGTCAGGGAACATTTGTCTGGGACACAGGCGGTTGTGATTTCAGGCTCAAGTCAGAACCAGTGTAGAGAAAGGTGTTAACCATCTTACTTTCTAATCGTGTGTTGGCATCAGTGTGAGGTTAACTTCTACTTTCACCCCAAACTAAAAACAACAACTTTACTTCTTTACTTCTTTCTGATAAAACTTGATAGGCTGTTGGTAAAAAAAGAAAAAACTAAAAGTCAAAACACAGTCATTTTGATTTCATCTCTTTGATCCATCGAGGCTTTCTAAGGGATTACAAAAGCATCCTGATAAGGCAGTCACCATTCAGCGACTGTAAAACTTCTAATAAAAGCCCATCACAATTTCAGTCCTGGTCCCTTTTACTGCCATGTTGTTGCTGCACGATGTGACAAACAAAGGCAGCTCTCAATCAGAGGCCCCTCTGCATTTAGTGCTGATTAGTTAGCAGATCAAACATCCATCCATGATCTATACCGCTTGTCCCTATTCAGGGTCATGGGGAGGCTGCAGCCGATCCCAGCTGTCATAGGGCGAGAGGCAGGGTACACCCTGGACTGTTCGCCAGTCGATCAAAACATACGAAAATAAATGTTGAAAATGGGGGAAGACATTTTTTTTCATCCATCTCTTGTTTTAAATGTAAACGCTTTAAACATCTGAAGACACCGTGCAGCACGTTGGCTCTCTAACAAAGCAAGTTTATCAATGACCTAATAATGCACACACATTCTTTCTGGTGTTAGTCGGGCCTTTTTGCCTTTATTGTTCAGGACAGCTGAAGAGAGACAGGAAACGTTAAGAGGAGAGGAAGAGGGGGGGGGATGAGACGCAGCAAAGGGCCGAGGTTTCGATTTGAAACACCACGCCCGCTGTGACGAGGATTATATGCTCCATATAAGGGACGCATGACATAACCGCTAGGCTACTGTATATCCGGCACCCCACAAATTATTTTAGAAATAATTAAAGGCCCGTCTCGTTTTGACGCCTGTCCCAAATAAAGGCGGGGTCATTTTAGGGCTGGGCGATACCGACCATAATATCCCGATATTGTTGAGCTGAATGGCGATACTCGATATACTGATGTATCTTTTATTTACAGTCACACAAGATCAACATGTGCATGAAAAATAGACTTCCTGTTTGTGAAATTAAAAAGTAATGAACAATAAAAATTGGTCCTTTACTGTTTAACAAGATAAACACAGCTGTGTGTTTTGTTATTTGTTTTTGAGTTCGGCTCAGAGGGAGAGAGAGAGAGGAGGAGCAGAGTGAAGAGGGACAGACAGGGAGATGAGAAATAGGTGAACTGGCAGCTCTATAGAAGATGTGTATAACTTTATTTTAATGCAACATAATCTTAAAAACTGGATATATATATTGCCCAGCCCTCGGTCATTTTATAGACTGATGGAAATAAAAGCCCCGGATTGAAGTTTTAGAGGATGTACAGAGGGAGTTTCCTTAGATTGAACAAATATGGAAGAACATTTGGGATCTTATAACCCCTAAGAGACGCACAACACCCACCTGAAATCACTGCTTTTTAACTATTTTAATTGCTGTTGTGTATTTCTGTTTGCGTGTGAGCATGTAGAGAATGTTTTTTGTTGTAGGAGATGCACAACAAATTTTCTTCACAACCTCCAATGACGATAAAGGAATTATTTTTCCTTGTATTCTATAAATGTAATGAAACGCTCCGTGCATAAAGCATGCTTATTATACACCACCAGATGCCTGGAATTAGACCTGCTCTTATTTTCATCACAGTAGTTGCACCATCCAGTGTCATGTCTCTACTCCGAGCAAAGCTTCTTTAATTCAAAGCTTCTTTGCATTACAACATGAATACAGAGAGTGATAAGTGGGGGCTTATAGAGTATCATAAAATCTAATATCACAGTACTCAACTGAATCAATTTTGTTACACCCCTCGTGGTAAATAAACGACATTCAAACAGGAGTCGGTAAGGTGTGTGCGTGTGTTTGGAGAGAAAGCAGGCGTGTGTGTGGTCGGGGTCAGAGACCTCTCGGGGAACAGGAACTCATCCGAGCTGCAGAGAAGCTCCAGACCCTGATGAGGAAGTGAGCAGAGGGTGACACACATTGTTTGACTGTCTTCAGCACACACATACGCACACAGCGGAGCCTGTATGTTAACCTTCAAAGCGTTGACCAAGAAAAAAAAACACGGCAGCAGAAAGAACAGCGCTTACACACATTCACACCTAAACCGTCTCATTTCTTGTGCATTCGGAGGAACGCTGACACCTGGATCAACAGCAGCTCTTCTCCCTTGAAAAAGAGGGAAACAGAGTCTGCACAGATTCAGAAGGCGTGCATGTGTGTGTGCTTGTAAGGGCAATGTGAGAAAGCTTCGAGTGTTTACATATAATCTGACTCAATTGAGAATTTCCTTACATTTTCTAGACTGGATGTCTGTGATGTGTGCACGGCCAGCTCAACCGCATGTGCTCCTTTTGCTTGGGGATTTCTCAATACTTGCTTACACACTACATTCAGCCTGTGACTCACCAGTGCACTTTTGTCTGTGTGTGTCAAGACTCTCAGAGTTTTGGAAATGTGGCCGTCCGCTCCCCTCCGTTTAGACTAACTGCATGTAGGCGTTTTGCAGCGACTCGTTTATCTAAGTTTCATTTTCATAGTCCTAACTTTGCTCCTCTTTACAATGCTGTGATGTTTCACTTTCATTCCTTTTTGTCAACTTTCACCTCTTCTTCTTTTATTCTGGAGTTATCTCTTAGATTGTTAGTGTTGTTATCTCATCGGCCGAGATAGGAGTGTGTGGTTGCAGGGGGACTTTCTAAATGGGTTGCAATCTCGTAGCTTTCTGTTGCCATCTAGTGGAGCTCTCTTTCCTGCCTTCATGATCAGACGTGACTGAGCCCAGAGTGGCCGACGTAAACCCACTTCACCCCGGTGCTCACAAAGCCCCACCACTCTGTTTCCTAACCCTGGAAACAACGGGACATTCTCTCAGCTGTGGGCCACGGCAGAGACGGATCAGAACACAAATAAAGAAAAGCCGAGAGGGGCGAGGGAGGATTGTTTGGTGTGAAAGCCCGCTGAGCTTATTGAGGAATGTGGAATTATGAAAATGGCTTATTTGATTATTTGATATCTGAAGTGTGTGTTGCTCTTTCCTCTGAGTTCATTTCTTCTCTCTCTTCTCTCGTCCCCCCTCGTCCCCTCCTCTCCCCCTTTCTTTTTGTCTAACAGAAGGTATCGGAGCCTCTGGCCTGGAGGGGGATACCCGTCCGTCAGCCCTGAGCAGACTTAGCCACACGGCTTCTCTGAAGAGAGGGGGCAGTCTGCGAACACCACGACCCAGCAGTGAGCACCGCAATCATATCACAACACACCCACACGCGGTGTTTAGTAGGGGCTTCCTTGTCTGAGGCTGAGCCACACTCAGAGAGTGTCATTGTTTGTTTGTGTGTAACACTTTCTTGAATGTACAGTGTTTACGGGAATCACAGTATCAGCGTCATGCGTAACAGTCCAAACACTTGCTACAAGGTGTGCCTGGAAGTCAAATATATTATTCCATTTATGAGTCTTCGAACTACAAAAGTCCCCCAATGACTTTCTCGTACAGCGGAGGTAAAATTGTAGGTCAGTGAGTTTGTTTGATACGCTTTGTGTTTGTTTGTGTGTGTCGTTTGCAGCCTGGCGATTCGAGACCCCGCAGCAGGTGCAGTTTGTGGAGAAGCTGTCCGACGTGGTGATTGGTCAGCTGCCAAACTTCTGGAAGCTCTGGATCTCTTATGTTAACGGAAGTCTGTTCAGTGAGGTAAATACCTCGTAAACAGAGAAGTTATAAATGTATAAAAAAAAGGGAAAAAGGAGGTTATACACACATCACGTACGTAGGTGCAGGGCAGTGCAAGATCGGCAGACTGAGGAAGAAGAGAGGCCCGCACACAAAAAGTTAAAATTGATCACAGCGTTTCGACCAGAGGTCTTCTTCAGGAGTAACCTCTGGGCGAAGCGTTGTGACGTTTATTGTACAATTATAACACACTTCATTATGGGTTCCACTACACCGCACATACTCAAATCTTAGCGAGTGTGTGTGTCTTCAAAAGGATCTCATTACACTTAATATAAGCCACATACCTGACAGGTCCAGATAAACACCATATTTCACTTTTCTTAAAATGAGATGTCATGTTTTACTTCAAGAAATGTAACAAGTAAATCTTCCTCACTTTACAGGCAGCTTTTACTCCTAACAAGCAACTCAGGCTTGGTTTCTTTTTGCTTGTAGTAGTTTTATCTGGATCTGTCTGCCAACTCTAAGTGTAATGAGACATTTATGACCAGAAATTAGACAAACAAACTCGGTTAGATTTGAGTTCTTGCAGTGTAATCACTCTTTCCCTCTTGTTTGGAGCTGATCGTGAGTTCATCTGAGGTGCCCAGTGTTTGATAAAAAAAAAAAAAACAGCACGTGAAGAGTCTCCAAGTCACTTCCGACAATCTCAAGAACACGCTGTCAACACAAATATTAGCTGTAGAGACTGGTCACAGTTAAGGAGAAGGTTTGGTCTCGTTCTTTAGATTTATGATTTAAACCGACTATCTTGAAAAGCCTGGTCAGAATAAAACCAGTTTAAATTAGCTAATTCGATTCTATTTTGAGGCCTTTTCCAGTGACCCTGTTTGGTTAGATTTCAATCAATGAATCTTTATTTGTATGAATATGAAATATGAATGAAGGAATGAAAGTAAAAGCTGTTCTAGCGTTGAAAACAAAAGATAAACAAGAACAGAAAAGGTATCGGCTGAAGCCTTCACTTGTCTTCTGTCTCCTCGTCTACCTCGACCTTTTGTCACCCAAAGACAGAAAGAAGCCAAAAAAGAAAACCTAAAAATCTCGTAGTTATTGACCAAACAACGTGATGTCCCTGAATGAACTGCTCCAGCCACAAGATGATGTAAAGCATTTCTGTTTCTTGCTTTGTCGTGTGCTTTTTTTCTGCAGACTGGAGAGAAATCCGGGCAGGTGGAAAAATCCAAGAAGAATGCCCGACAGAGACAGAACGACTTTAAAGTATGTGTCACTGAGACTGTTTACACTGAAGCTTTATTTTGAGGCACCTACTCACCACAGCTGTTTTAGGAACAAACACCAACTGCAGAAAACCTGTTTTATAGAAAATGATCGAGGAGATGACCCATCGGCTGGTGAAGCTGGTCCGCGGGGCTCTCCTCCCCTCCACCCTGCCACAGGGGGAGCTCAATCTCTACGGAGGCTGGGAGAACAAGACGGAGCTCACTGGGAACTGGCTGACACAAATCATCCACACCGTCAGGTTCTCACGCCGATTTTTTGAACTTGTGTCTTTTTGACTTCATGCAGCTCTGACGTATATTCAAGTGATTTCCTTTTTCTCCTCTTGTGATGTTTTCCTCTTCTGCCTCTTGCTCAGGGCTTGTCACGAGGCTCTCTCTGCTCTGGAGATCCCTAACGATTTGCTGCAGGTGATCCAGGATCTGCTGCTGGATCTGAGAGTTCACTGCCTCATGGTGACTCTGCTGCACACGACAGAAGGTGAGCAGGAACAGACGGAGGGTCAAAGCATGTATGCACTTAATTCTGTACCTTCTGAATCCTTCAGTGCAAGAGAGGTGGAGCTACAACGGCAATCAATTTATCAAAAGTTTGCACTATCAAAATATTGCACGCAGTTTTGACAAGTCAGTAACACTTGTGGCAAAAAGTCTTCTTAAATGTGAACATGTTCTGCTTTTCTCTCCTCCTCTATTACAAAGAAAGTATCTGACACTCTTTGGGAAAGATAGAAAAATAAACACACATACTGTCTCATTTTATTAACTGAAGTTGGAGCACTAGTCATCATGAGACAACAGTAACTTTAATTAGAGGAAACTAGACTTCTGCTCCTCCTCTTCTTGAAAGGAAAGAGTCTGACAGTAAATGTGAGTCAGTGTTTTGGGATTCTGAGCGTTCTTCCTTCCTTGCGGCACGTTGGTGAGGCTGAGAAGGACAGGAGGGTGGTATTTTTCAAATGTTGTCGTCTTTCTCTTGCCAAACTTACCCCAGCTTTAGGTGTCTGACTTTAGAAGATACGTTCACTGTATCTGGCCTCCTGAAAGAAAAGTGTACACGGTTCCTTTAAAAGCACATCATATATCACAACACGTTTATAAAAATCAACACCCTCAGAAAAGTCTTTGAAAACAAAACAATGGGTACGAAATCTTTAAAAACACATGTAGCCGTCTGCTGTTAAGTTGAGTTAGACATGTCTTTCTGAAGTTGTAGTTTGGCAGGTGTTACACATGCACATGCGACAGTAGTTCAGACTGTAGGGACTTGGGTTTGGTACCAGAGGGTCGCCGGTTCAAGTCCTGGTGTGGACCAAAGAATGGAAGTTGTTCTGGTAGCTGGAGAGGTGCAAGTTCACTTCCTGAGTACTGCTTCCCGAGGCACTGAACCCCCAACTAGCTCTGGGTGCGCTCCCACAGCTCCTGTTTGTACATGTGTGAAAAGTTGTAAAATGTTGTAAGGACTTGTACGTCAGTAAGAAGACTACATTTAAGACACCGTGTTGTTTGATGACAGTGATGTGTTTTTTCTGCGCTCCTCCATTGAGCTCTTTGTGCGAGCTCTGTCCTCAACTGTCGTCCGTTCTGCTCTCACAGCTTCCAGTAGAAAAGAGGAAAGTGTAACCAGACGTACTCAGTTTCACTTGTGGTAATCATGGTCATTTTGAGAAGAGTGACTGGTTTTCACTTAACTGTCCCCACACTCACACCGACAGAGTTACCATAACATTTAATGTTGTGGTTTTCCTTCAGAAACTCTTCAAACTGTTCATATTTTCATCTGTTGTACGAGTTTAAACTGTAGAGAGGTTTAAGGTGTTTTGTCTTTATGATTGTTTTTTTTTTTTGCTCTCTCAGATGTCAAGAGGCTGGCAGAGAAGGAGGACTGGGTCGTAGATAATGAAGGCATCACCAGTTTGGTAAGGGTGTGTTATCCATCAATCTGATAGACATCAGCAAATGGTCACTAACACGTCACATGTGCGCTCCAAGATAAACATCTATATCAGTGTGGCACTTTAAATTAACATTTTTCACTTTCTTGTCGTCAGCAACGATTGACCTTTGCTTCTTTATTTGCAATATGCGTTAAAGAACACAACCTTTCGAGCCCCTTTCGATCCCGGGCCAGCACCCGATGAAGAGCCCGGTCGGGCTTGTGTTGCGTGCGTGTGTGTGCATGACTGGTTGATCTGTATTTTACTCTTGCCATCATCTGTTCAGGGACTACAGATAGAAATGAGCTAGTTAGCTCAATCTGGCACGAAGCATCTTTTCTCTTGTGAGACTGATGTTACTTTGAACACTGTCCCTGATTCAAAGAAACTAAACTACATTAAGAAGTATGTCTTTGGGAGCCATAGTGTTGCGAGTCTTTGTGCATCATATCTATTGGATTTGTGTGTATGTGTGTTAGCTGACCTTTGCTGACCTTTTCTGACCTTTGCTTTCGCCAGAAAGTGTGATTAAAAAATTGCAGAGCTGATATTTTTACGTGTTTTCCATCTAGTAGAAAATGTTCAATTATCTTATGTTTTGTGTTTCCAGCTCTTCTACAGGTTGCACGCTGACCCCATACGATGCTGTTAAACACTGCATGATATTTTCAGGATCCTGTTTTAATAATCTTTGTGTTCTTGTTTCTGTCTCTCACTCGCAGCCTGCACAGTTTGAACAGTGTATGATCCAGATGCTGCAGTCACTCAAAGAGCCGCTGGAAATCAAAGCAGGAGAAATCAATGTGAGCAAATACTGTCCCTCAAAAAGTCCAAGTTATCACACGAGGATCATGATCACAACTTTGTACTCGACGAACATTTCTGTTTCCAATAAAAGTTTTTATTCAGTCCGTCCCAACACACGCTTTGAAAGTCGTATATCTGGACTCATACTTCATTACACTGCAGGAGACACCAGTATCATCAAAACTGTCTCCTCCGTCAGGTTCTGCAGTTGGACCAGGTCCAGGACCAAGCCACAGAGCTCAGTGTGGGCATCATGAAGGTACGATTCGAACAAAACGCACAATGGAAAAGACAATGGAAAGCAGTATTAAACTCATTTGGTGAAGCTACTTCTTTCTGACTCACAGCTTTGACAACCGCAGACAGACTGCATTGAAATTTGGTCTCTCAGATAGAGCTTTAACACTTCTGCTCAATCACTTCAATCTCCTGAAAAACTCCTGATATTTCCAGGAGGAGCTGTATGTTTCTCCTGACAGACCCCTAGTTTTTTTTCCGTAGCAAGTCTGAGTTGATGTGAGAACGCCGCAGGATATTTTCCGAAGAATTCACCTCGAGCCAATAGGAGGGAGAGTGACCTTTCTATACTGTGACTGATGCACGTTGCACAGAGTGTATAGACCTGACCGCTATCATTTCCGTGCACATAATTTAAAGGCTGCATTACGTTTTCTGTTCACCAGTATCTTCTCTTCTTTTTTTAATTGATAGTGTCATTCTGTTAAGCTACACGTAGCATTGATATAAAGGCAAATATTCTCATTATAGCGTCGTTTAGCGGACTCTGTTGCTTCGTCCGATATTTCTGCGTCTTTTTTACGTCAAAAAAAGACGCCTCCCGTCTGACAGGGATAGTCCCCCACTGTGAGGAGCATATGTGAACAGCCAGGTCAGGAGAATATCAGGAGCAGTCCTCCTGAAATTATATTTCAGGAGGGCATATGTGAAAACGGCTCGTGTCGACATGTAATGACACAGCTGAAAAAATTACAGATTTACTTTTAACTTTGCAGACTCAGCGTGCCACATTGTTTTGTTTTCTCTGGCCACAACAAGTCCACACACCTCATGTTTCACATTTCTTGATGGGTAGAAGTGCGGGCTCTGTCGAGAGAATATTTTTAAAGTTTTCTAAACATGGCAGCAGCTTGACGTGTCTCTGCTGGCTTCTGTTTCTCTACAACATCTCACAGTTTAATCACATCGTTCAGTTCGACACAGACTGCATCTAAGAATTTGTTTGTTCCGTTAAACTCATGCAACAAATGTCCTCAATAAGAAGAGTAAAATAGGAGGATCTTGTTGGTGTTTTTCACATTGTAACTGACTCATGTGTCCGTTTTCTTCCTTCAGGTTTTCATCAACTGTCTGGCGCAGCTGAGCACTAAGACAGACGGAGACATCGACACATCCCTGTGAGTGTGGGGTTCAGTTTTTAATCTTAGATCACAGAGTGCTTCACGTGAGACTCAAAATAAAATCTCTTCTGTGTGCAGCAACATGTCGGTGGACCTGTCGTCTCCAGATCGGTTTCCTGGGGTTCAAGAAGGCTTCAGTCCGACATCTGTGAGCGTGATGTCTTTTCTTATTTATTATTATTTCCTTGAAACAGTTTGGAGTTAATACACCTGAAATACCACATCTGGCTACTACCAGCGTCACCATAGCGTGGGCTCTCTCCTCGACACAACCACACAAACGTGTCACTCATTCAAACCACTAAATCTTATCAGGCTGTTTTCTGGTTATGGACAAGAAGCAGATACGTCCTCATTTCCTGTAACTTGTTTGAGATGCTAGTGAAGGAAGCAAAGTGCAGGGGAGGGGGAAGAGGAGGACGAGGTGGAGGAAGAGAAGGGCGTAGGGTGCTTCTGGTAAAGGGAAATGGAGCAAGGTGCAGACGGGGTTTCCCCGGCTCGAATATGTATAGCAGGGTTCATGCAGACAAACATGAAAGAGCGCAGATGACCAGAGTTAAAGCGGGTTTTTCTCATCGTATTGACTCAAGAGTTGGCCGAGTTTTTAGAACTTCAAAACCACCAAACACAAAAAGAAATCTGTCCCCAGCTGGCATCGATCGTTTGTTATCTGTGTAGCCCGCTGCAGTGTCTTATCTTGCCTGTGTGGTCGTATCAACGATGCAAAACAAAACGCTGCCTATATCGACATCAATCATGGTCATCAAAATGTAGGCTAACCTTCCTGTCACCATCGTCTTCGGTCTCGGTGTGCTCGTGTTGCTCAGGTTCATTTCGGTACTTTTGGTTTGTGAGCGCCAATTTGAGTGACGCATCTTTTGAAGCCTTTAGAAGTTTGAATTTTCGAAGATAAGAAATCGTTCATGAAACACAGATAACTTTTCATATGTGATACTTTTTGATATGTGAGAAACTGAGGGCGTCTGATGGTGTGAGGAGAAGTAAGGCAGTGAAGGCGTTCTTACACAGTGAGCAGCTTTTTCCGATAAAGAGCTTTTTGAAAAGTTAAAGGGTTAATCTGAATATTTTTAAATGCATGGACTTTGTAGCTGGGGCTAGGGCTGTTTGTCAATAAGCAGGTCAATAAGCAGGGCATGCAACTGCTCGGGGCCCCCGGCAAGGAGGCATTTTGCAATGACAGCAGGATACTTCCCTAAGGGGGCCCCATCTGACAGCACTCCCTCTCATTGCCCTGTTAATCATAGCATGCATTTTAACTTTGAAAACCAACATTTGTAAATGAAAGTGATCGAAGGAAAATGAAGGGGAATTACCTGCCTGGGAGTGAAAAAGAAAGAGAGACAGAAAAAGACGAGTAAGCGATGGAAAACTGGTAGACGTTCTGGTGATGAATGCTGGTTGGAGGGGCCCCCAATGAATATTCTGCCTAGGGCCCCAGCAGACTCTAGAATCGCCATTGATTGTGAGTTCACGGGTGTTTCCGGGAGACATAAAGACGTAAAAGTGTGATTTAAGGTTAGATTTACAAACAGGCAGACCAACATGTGGAGGCGAAGCGTTCAAAGCTTTGGCGCTGCTACTGATAAAGTTCGCTTCTCGACCTTGTGACAGTCAGAAGCAATTGATCTGTGGAGTGTCTGTGATGGTGTTTTTAAAGAACCGAGAGATAAGAAGGAGCCAGCCCTGACTTCATGAGTCAGTAATAAAATCTAAAACACACAGGAAGTGAAGTGAAGCTCAAAAAAGGGAGATTCGCTCTTTTTCGCATTCAACGGTTAAAACACGAGCTGCTGGGTTTTGAAAACGATGCAAATCAGGACATTTTTCTGGGCCAATCAGCTTCTAATCAGGGTTGTTTAAATGTGAAGACTTTAAGCGACTTGAAGAACATGTATTTGTGTGTGTACAGGAGCAGCGCTTACTCATCATCCTCAGTAACTGCCAATACCTGGAGAGACGCACCTTCCTGAACCTGGCCGATCACTTTGAGAAACACAACCTCACAGGCACCGAGAAGATCACACGGGTCAGTATAACCCTCTTCTTAAAAAAGCTCTGAGGTAAGATTGGTTTAAAAAAAACTCAGCTCTGTCTCATCCTGCTGATGAGAAATGTGTCATTAAAACAACAAAGCTGATGAGAGACGATGAATGTCCCTCGCTCTCTTCTGAGCAGAGAGATGACTCTTCTTTAAAAAAAAGTAAAGGTCATTGTCTTCGAGGCTTTGCCCTCCTTTCTCTTCTTCACACACACACACACACACACACCACTGCACACACACACCACTGCACACAATGACTAAAGGCTGAATCACAAAGCACAGCAGTGTTCGTTGGTTTTCCAGTAAAAAAAAAAAAGTGTTATTTCCTCTGAAACATTAATAACAATCATTTACTTATCTCCACCTTTTTGATTTTGAGAGAGCAACATCTGTGAGACAGTTCCAGATGTAATACACTCATATCTATCAGCAATGACGAGAAATAGTCGATGTGGGGAATAATTGATATCTTGCTTGGTAATATTTTATCGATTCATGGCCGCCAAGTATCAACATTTTTATTATATTTAAAGGAAATGTGCTTTTTAAATGTATAAATGCTGAAGAGGGTTGCACAATTTATTTTGAACGAGGTGCGTTGTTAAAACTTCCTGCATTAGTTCAGTCGTCCGTACGTGTTTGTGTTCAGTGTCGTTCGATTAAACTGAAACACCAACAGTTCAGATTGTGAGGAGCCTCTTACAGAGTTTGACTTTGATCACAGTGTTGGTCCGGCTGTGGGCTCGACTCCCGTCGTGTAGAAATAAAAACACTGAAGAGACTGAGGAGGATTTCTTATTTGACAAAACTGTTCTTGACATGTGATGCAGTTAGAAATGTTGAATCACAATATGTTGTATCCTCTTTGCAGCATATCGTAAAATGTTTAAACACGCAGTGATATCGTATCGTGGGGCCTCTGGTGATTCACTCCCCTGCAGTAAAGATGTTTATCACTACGTCAAAAAGATTATTTAAGTCATTTAATAAAAAAGTAGAGCCCGACCGATACAGGATATTTGGGGCCGATACTGACAAAAAAAAATCCAAAACGGATATATCGGCCGATATCTTTCTTAGATCTTCTGTATTTACATCTTTCGAGGTTGATGTTGATGAACACATTTATTGTGTTGATCCCTCAAATGCAGTTATCCAACACTTTTGGAAAATGGTCACTCAACTGGAAAGTAACTGAGCATGTGTGTGCATCACCGCTTGCCACTCGAGAGTGATGATGCTGGTTGTAATTCATATAGCGCCCTCTGCTGGTGACAGCCAGAAAGACAGCTGCTACTTCAAGGATACTCAAATGAAATGCTATTTGACTGCTGAAAAAATCGAGTACTATCGGCGCATATGGGAGATAAAATTAGCCGATACCGATTGGCCGTTATTATCGTCCGGCCAATTAATCGGTCAGGCTCTAGTTCAACGTTTTTTTTTTTTAAGGTTTTTTTTTGGGCTTTTTCGGCCTTCATTTTAGAGACAGGACAGTGGATAGAGTCAGAAGTCAGGGAGAGAGAGAGAGTGGGGAATGACATGAGGGAAAGGAACCACAGGTTGGATTTGAACCTCGGCCGCCTGCTTAGAGTGACAATTTAAGTTTGTATTGAGATGTCCGCTTCGTGCATACGATGATCCATAATGCTGCTCCCCCACTATTGAAGAGCTTTGTGAAACTTTGCTCTGAACACACGAGCAGAACTTCAAGGTCTGCCTCAAGCGGAGACTGTAGTATCCCTCAACGTGGCTCCGCTTTTGCACGATCTGCTTTTTCTTTTAAAGCCATTAAAGAACTGATTTGAAACTTTGCGCAGACTATCACACTTTCTCCCATGAAGTCAAAAAATAGATTTTAAGGAGACAGTCTTGTCAACATTAATTTGTCACCTCGACAGCACTTCTGAAGTGAATTGTTAGAGGGGTAATGTTTGTGTAGGATTGTGCATTGGTTGCCATGTACGTGCAAATTTGGATTATGTACGTTGACGTGTCTTTAACGTTCCAGGTGAGTGTGGACGCCGTACGAGAGCTGGACAGACAGCTGTTTGACGCCTACATCGAGCAACGAGCTGACCCCATCGCAGGCTCTCTGGAGCCCGGGATCTACGCCGGATACTTTGACTGGAGGGACTGTCAGACACCAACAGGTACGGCATAGCACAAGACGACTGTGAGCATGCTCAGCGAAAAGTTCTCAGCCTGCGTGTCATGGTAACAAAGATGGGATGTTTGTGTTGGTCTACAGGGGAAACTACCTGCAGCAACCACTAACTGACCCGTGTAATATCAGAATGTAGCCCCAACAGTCTTGTGGGATCCGAGCTGACATGTCTGTAGTGATCTGCGTTGTTGTGGTTCTCCTCTGCTGTGTGTGAAGTACAGCTCTTTGAAGACTTACTGTAAACACCACAGAGGTGGTTCTATTAGTCCCCCTAAAAGTGCCCTGGCCTTTGTGTTCAGCTGTGGGTGTGCAGCAGCAGCGTTGTGTGTGAGCATGTGTACGCTGTGACTTTATGCTCAACAGATGCAAACCAAGGTGAATTCTGTAAGCAATGTGTGGTTTACCTAAGCACAGGATGTGAAGCAACATGTCAGAGTGTATGTGAGAGCCCTGGCTGACTCCTCAGATTGGCACCAGATTATTACTCGTTCTTCTTTAAAGGTGTATTGATCAGAAGTCAGGCCTTCTTCTGGTTTGCTCCTGCCGCTGTGAGTTTGTGTGTCTTGGCTGCATGTGAAACAGGAACACTTTGGACACTAAACCACAGATCTAGGATCTGATACTTTCACTTGTCGCACTTTTTGTTGGTGTGTGGGCGCTGCAAGACATTAAAGATCCAGTTTCACTACTTTCACTCTGTCGCTGCCTCTGTTTTTCTTCCACCTTTTTAAGTTTGATTGAAAGTTAAACTTCCATCGTGTGGTTTCTTTTCTCCTGACAGTACAGTGTGATGTCCAAATAGTATTGTTTAATAAGACAGTCTTCCACAGCCACCCTTCCAGCTCTATCTAGTGACATTATTCCATCTTTTGGTTATGCATGAAGTCTTGTCTCTAAGGCCTTGTTCACATTGCACCTCCAAATCAGATTTTTAGCACATCCAGATTGTCGAATGCGATTCAAATCGGATTACTACTACAGATCTGATTCAATCTGAATGTCTCGTCTCTTCAATGTGTCTTCTGCGTCACTCGTTACGTGACACCATCGACAACAACAACAACGACGACGTAGATCCGGCAAGCTGGAAGTTACTTCAAGGCTCATTATACAAACTGGTCTAAGCTTTGGTCGGTGGAAGAAAACAGCAAGAATAAAAACAAACATGGAGCAAAACAACAGCCCGTGGACGGACTGCTCCACAAGATTGTTTGTGTCAGAAATAGACACACTTCTCTGTCGTCCATTTTGCAGTTGTATTTCCTGGGCGTAACCTGTTACCATAGAAATCAATGTGGATCAGACCATGTCAATACGGACAGGCAGATCGGATCTGGTCACTTGCAATTTGTAATGTGGACAGTCAGTCAGTTAGATCGGATTCTGATCAGATTGGGGAAAAATCGGATTTGGGCGGCAGTCTGAACAAAGCCTAAGTGAACTTGCAAGCACAAATGACAGTGGTTCAGATAAACTGTTTATCATGAAGTAAAAGTAGATCACACACTTAAAAATAATTCACACTCCCCATTCAGCTTTCTTTAACAAAACATCATAACACTGCTGTGCTGAGTGAGACCAAGCAGCAAACTCTGGTGTTGAAAAATGAAGCCAGCCTTACGTACACATGATGAGCCTCCGGAGTCCCCTGCAGTAACAGATGGGTGACGTCACTCAGGCTGCGTCTTACAGTCTATCATTGAGACCTTCAGAGTATAACTCATTATTAATAACCTCAGCGTGGAGTAGGGGTGACACCTAAAGAATCAATACCGAGGTGAACTGAAGCTGTTATTGCAGCGAGGAGTGGATCTGTGTTAGTTTGTTGTTTTCTGTGAGTGGCCGTACGAGTCCTGAGTTTTTGCATCACTTATGTATATTGAATTCTGAAATATAAAGATGAGATATAAAAGGGAATTTCAGGAGAGAGAGAGAGAGAGTGGGGAATGACATGCACGAAAGGAGCCACAGGTCTGATTTGAACCCGGGTCGCCCGCCTGTAGGACGACAGCCTCCGCCCATGTGGCGCACTTACTAACCACCGACTACTGACGCCCCACCCCTCCTTTTTTACATCAAATCACAAATGATGCAGCATATCACGATGCAGCTGGTGTGTGATGCACTTTGACATCTTCTCACAATGAGCTTCTCCTCGTGACGTTGCATCGTACGAGAGATAGATCATTTAAAATAGTTTATTTCCATTTAGATCTGAAAGCATCTCATCAAACTGAATCTTTTGTTCATGTCTTCTTTTTCCTCAGGTGTGAGGAACTAC
This sequence comes from Tautogolabrus adspersus, assembly GCA_020745685.1. NCBI lineage: Eukaryota > Metazoa > Chordata > Actinopteri > Labriformes > Labridae > Tautogolabrus > Tautogolabrus adspersus. The sequence continues at coordinate 3,300,811 of CM036536.1, read as the reverse complement.
CTGAAGGAAGCTCTGGTCAACATCATCACAGTTCATGCTGAGGTACAAAATCTCCTTTTTTGAAACTTTGCATTAACCAGATATCTCTTTTTGTCTGCTCGGCCTCTTTTTTTCTTTTTTTTGTCATCCTTTTAATCCTTACATTTCTGTGTCTCAGGTCTTCACCGTGTCCAAGGACCTGGTTCCTCGGGTTTTGTCTAGAATCGTGGAGGCAGTTGCGGATGAAATGTGTCGTCTTATGCAATGTGTGTCCTCCTTCAGTAAAAACGGAGCCCTGCAGGTACACACCGACACAGACACACACACACACACACGCACACTCATAGTAAGACCCTGACTCATAACGACCCCCCACACTTGTCGGGGTTTCATCTTTATTACTGATTAACCCTTTTTCTACTCAAGCTGCAAACTGAAATGAGTTTCTCCCCCCCCCTGCAACTTTTCTCAGGCTCGACTAGAACTTTGTGCCCTGAGAGACGCCATAGCTGCATTCCTAAACGCTGAAAGCAAGTGAGTGCAGCACACACACACACACACACACACACACACACACACACAGGAACTCACATAGTGAATATGCCCAGTGATTTATGACAGCGAGTGTCACAAACATAAATCTTAGCAGTCGCACATCCCTCACTACAATCCCTATTTATGTTACTTGGTGGTTCTGGAAAGGAAGTGAAAGTAATCTGGTTCTGCTGTGTACACCCACTGTGGTGTGTGTGCGTGTGAGTGTGTGTGTGTGTGTGTGTAGAGGTCAGTGTACATGCTAAGTAGATACACACACAAACTGAACTGTATTTCCAGGTTTCAAAGTATAGATAAATGTGTCTTTAACATAAAGTTAAAATGACGTCTTGTCTCGTAGCGCCAGCTTCAAACTGGCGTTGGAGGGCCTTCCCCAGCTGCACAGCGGAGCCGATAAAAAGTGAGTACCACCGAAACGTGTTCATCAAAATAGATGAAATTCAACACACGCTGCAATGAATGCAATTTAATGCTTTGGTGAAAATGCCTCTGATCTAAGTGTGTTATTGGAAGACTCTGACAACCTCATGGAAAGAATCCCCTCCTCCTAAGAGTAACATGCTTCTTCTGAAGCCGTAGTAAGACGTTATACCGCTCTCTCAAAGGCAACAGACTCCACTGAAGAAAAACAGAGATTTAACTTTGTAGAATGTGGGAGGTGATTGTCTACTGCTCCCTCAATCTGGTGGAATATTGTTGTTATTTTGTGTAACATAATCTGAATTAAAAAATCTCAAAGAAAAATCACAAAAGACACGCACATCCCTCAGCGGGCGCTGGATCCAAAATACGAAAGGTAAGGAAAGCAAAACAAGATCTGCACACCGAGAAGCTCCCGTTTGAAGGATTTATTCAGTGACGTTTCGAGCCAACGTGCTCCTTCTCAGATTTGGTATAATAATCTGAATGAACCATTTAAAACACCATGATGTATAATTAGCGTTCCTGTCGATGGTGTCTATAAGAGAGTCATGTTACTGCAGATGTGCATTTCCAAAAAGCATTCTGCTCCATATCAGGAGGATCTACTCTTGCAGGGTTTCTTCTTCTGTGCAATTTAGTCAGACGCTTTAGATAACAATCTGAGCCTGCACTGTGACAGTGAGCATTGGCATGCAGGCATAGAGAAGCCGCCAATGGCCCGTCTCACGTCTGCTTAATGAAACAATATTGGAGAAGTTCTAAAACTTTTTGGACCTTTTCAGCCTGGTTTATACTTCTGCGTCAAATCTACGCCATCGTGAGCGCTACATACTTGTGAGTCGGTGTTTGTGTACAGGAAACCATGGCAGCTGAAACCTAGTGTAGAGGAAACCATGGCGACTGAAACCGAGTGTATTATGTTGGAGTTAGAGCTAAATAGCCTTCAGGGATACTGGACATGTAAATGCAGGGAATGTGATGCTATGCAGTGGAATAATCAGAGGGCTCACGGTCTACGTCGTTTTGACACGTCGTTACATTTTTGAGGAGGTGAACGTCAGGCTAAGCACGCAAGGTTTCTGTGGAGGTACAGGGCTACACGAACATGCGGTGTATGCTACGCTGTAGATTCAACGCAGAAGTCTAAATTAGGCTTTACACATTTAGTGCAAAAAAAGAACCCGATTTAAACACCACGAGTCCCCTCATAGGTTAATTCAACTTTTGTTTTATCCCCTCCAGGTTGTTGGAAGAGCTGCTGAACCAGTTTAAAAGCAGCATGCAGCTCCAGCTCACCTGCTTCCAGCCGTCCTGCATCCAGCCTGTTAAGAGATAAACTCACCCTCCTATATCTACCACTACACTACTCTCTCTCTTATCTCTGTGCAATCCGCGTAAAGACCTCGTCTCCATCTTTATCTCTTATCACTGCATTTTTTACTCATCACTTTTTTCAGTGTCACTTTCAATTTCTGCCTCACTGGCTAAGTTTATCTGATCTCAAAGACTCTGAATGAGTGGATTTCATTGTTACTGTGTAGGACAGTCCCAGTTGTGTTGGTTATGCTAATGACATGCAGTCACTCATGCAGCTAACAGACAGTTATTAAACGGCTAACAGACTTCTGGGTCAGCATAGTGATCCACTCTTTCTGCTCAGACTGAACTATCAGTGTGTTCCTAATGCGTACCAATGTCACAGAGAGGATGTGCCGAACATTTCAAGTTGCTGTTCCTGGTTTGTACTTCATCTCTTACGCCAAATAAAGTGAGAAAAGTTGAAGTAATGCTTTACATTTACATTTTCTTATAGAAAAGTTGTTTTTGGTGTTTTTCACACATCACACTGTCTTCATCAGCAAATTGTGTTTCCTGAGTAACTGGGAAACTTGTTTATGTTTTATTTGTAGTATTTAAAATGAAATAATTTTTCCCCGCCTAGTGTAGACCAAGACTCAACATGAAGAAGACCAAAAGCCCTAAAGAGATTAAGTTTTTACAAAAAAGATCATTTGTTTAACTCTCTGATTGGTCCGCTGACTCACCCATCAGAGAGCTCCCTCTCATAGCAACCGTTGCTGGGCTACTTTTGGTCGGACAAACTTTCGCCTGTTTCAAGTCTTTACAGTGCATCACGTGGAAATTGTGACCTTATTTTTGTTACACATGGTTTAAAGGTGTGCTAAGGGTGTCTGCAAGAGTTAGAGATCCAGGATCCCCGCATGGATCATTTAGCACAAACTGATGTGTGTGCACATAACTCTGAGCTGCGTTTTGAAGGCCCTGTTGCAGACATTTAGAGGATATTTCAGACACCCAGCTCCAGAAATGTGTACAGCAGCTGACATGGATAAACTCACTTTAACCCCCAAAAGATCCCAAACAAATCCAACAACTGAAACTTCCTGTGAAAGAAAAATGCTGCAGAAATACAAAACGCCTGACGCTCTAAATGTTGAACCCAAGTAAACCTCTTTGCATATCAGAGGGCAGTTAGTCTGCGTGCTTGTTGGTTTAAACCAACAGCTTTCACCATTCATCTCTAGAACTCCAGTTCATCATCTCTCTCATGCTGTTTGTCACATCAGCGTCTAGACCTCTGGGAGGAGGACGAGGGCGGGTGCAGGGCGTGCTCGTTCAGGGTGGGGAAGGGTGTAGGGCCGTTATTCGGAGTGCAGCACACGGAGGAGGCTGTGAATGGATCCAAGAGGAAGATGGCGACAACAGAAAGTGTAAGATTGGTTGTGGGTGGAGGTGACTTCCACAGAGAGCGGTACAAACAGACAGCGACACGCCCACGGCTCACATGAGAAAGTTTGACAGAGGCACGAAGGGTTATCTGAGGACAGCAGCACAATTCAGACTCGACTTCTGATTGTTCCATTTACACATTCAAGTCATCTTCTGGCCTCAACTTTGTTTTCGTTCACAAGTGTTGCTCTTGTGTCGGTTTCCCGTCTACATTTAGGGGAAAGCCGTGCAGGGCAGGCAGACGTTGTTTTGATTCTCTGTGTTCTAAATTTAGCTTTCTGTCCTCCCACGGATTCATTCACAAAAAAAGTTCAAAGCTGAAACCTTTATCCGCTCTCTGTTTACAGTAACAAGAGGTGAGACGGGGGGACTTTTTCTTTTCTTTTTCCTCCTTTTATACACCAGAACTCTGTTCCATTCAGGAGAAAAGATGACGAGACCTGCAAAACACAGTCGGACTTTGATCTCCTTCAGTGTGTGGGGGTTATTAAAAGGATGGAGAAATGTTGACACATCAGAGAAAATGTGATTGAGCTCACCTTTTCTGATCAGAAGACTGCACTCCACTTATTGTAACCGTTATCCATCCATGCATTTGAATGTTGGTTTGTATACTGCCACTTTAACATGCAGAAATCACTCGTGTGACTTCTGCTGTAAATGTGGAGTGAAGCACAGTTAATGTTAGCTTGATCAGTTTTAGTTAAAGAACTAGTTGAGTAGATGGCAAATGGACTTGAGCTTGTATATTTCTTTTCTAGTCTTCTGACCTCTCAAAGCTCTTTCACACCGCAGGTCACACCTACACATTCGAACACTGATGGTAGAGGCTGCTATGGAAAGTGTCCCATTCATACACATTCATACGACGCCGACGTAGCAGCAGGAGCAACTTGGAGTTAAGTGTCTTGCCCAAGGACATATCGGACATGTGGCTGCAGGAGCTGGGGATCAAACCCCTGACCTTCCAGTTGAGAGACGACCTCCTCTACCAACTGAGCCACAGCCGCCCCTAAAGTTTAATCTGTTGTTGCTTTTACTAGCCCATTCTTAGCTGCTTATGAAACTGTCACATACATGTTCATTCTGACCTCCTGTCTGTGGCTGTCAGGTCAAAGCCCATTGGTGCTTCCTGAACGTGTAAATCTTACAGTAATAGCTCACAGATATTTAGTTTTAGTCGCATCATTCAGACTGCTTCTTTCGTAAAAGCTCACCTGTCATCACATCTTTGTGCATTTATATTGATTCTGGGAAGGTGTGATACTGGTGTCCCAGTCTGTGATTTCACATTGTGTTTCGACGTTGGGGAAGCACGGCACAGCGGGAGCTCCACATACACAAACAGTCAGATATGCTCACACACAGCACTGTGCTCCCTCGTCTAACCCCTGTAACGCCTCTGTTAGAAGAATGTGGCGGCACACCTCCAACCCCTCTCCACTCGCGTTCACACAAAGGAGTTATGACTTAGAACGCACCATAATTAAACACCATTAAGCGCAAGCTGCGGACGAAATTGTCCTTTGCTCGAGCTGCAATCACCTGTGTCCTGCATTGTTGTGTTAGCAGGCTAATGTTAGCACACTTTAGTTAGCTCGTAGCTTCACATTGCACATAAATTGACACAGAATGATCGTGATCTAAAGACACTTACGTGACATCCAAATAAGCAGTGAGTATGTTCTTCTTCTTTTCTCTAGTCCTTGACTAAAACAGCTTTATACGCAAGGCCGTCCCGTCCATGTAAACACGGCTCAGACAACAACACAGCCGGCAGGACTCTTGTCACTCATTGTAGACAGACATGACTCAGAGGATAAACTTGACTTCTGCTGTATTTATGTGTAACATGTCGCACATTCTTCCTTTAATACATTGCCTAGCTCCCTGTGAGGTTGTAATGTAATTAGCTGCACCTCTGATGTGTTTACAAAGTCTGTCCCTGCCTGCTACGAAGGCTTTAGGCTGTGGATTCAGAGTAAAACATTTTCTCATAAAGCGGGCAGCCACTATCATGTGATGATATCTTCCCTGCTCTTCTTGTAAATTATGTATTTGCGAGGGTTTTTTGGCGATTGTTTTCCATGGAAGTGGAAACAGACCGTAATCTGTGAGCAGAATGCAGGAAGGCTTTCTCTCACTTCAGCGCGCTGCGGAAAGCGTGGCCGACCTCTTCCTCTCTGTTTCCCCTCCCCCTTGTGATGTCATCACATTGTTTGTTATAATGAAGTGTTTGATTAACCAGCCGCATCCTGCATCTGAACCGCACTTCCTGTTCACACACACACACACACACACACACACACACACACATACTGACAGTACCAAAAGAGCTCACACATGCTTAAACACAGAGGTCATCAATCTTTACAATGAAGCTTTTTATTGTTTATTTACAAAAGAAGTGCTCCTCCAAAAAAAACATTCTCCTCCATTTGTTCTCAGATTTGATGTTCGACACTCACATTTAAAAATAGTCGTTGTATCTGAGAGTTCAAACTTCACTCATAACTTATTCACGGGTGGTGAGAGAGTCTCCTGGCCAACGTGTCCTCCTTTAGAAGAGGAGTTAAAGTCAGAAATCTTTACACTCTTGGATGTGAACAGCAAACATGAAGCTACTGATGTGCCAGAAGACGATCCGCTTAGTTTAGCATAACGACTGGTGAGCTAACAGCTAGCGTAGCATATTCCTCAGACATTCTTTAAATCCGTTTTTATGTTGTAATATCTGTTAGGGTTTGTGCAGACTCCATGACCTGTCGCTGAAGAAGACATACTTTATCAATCAATGTAACACTCTGTTGTTGAACATGCTCCACAAAGGAAGAAACACACACACATGCACTAACAGGATCCTGTGGACATGCACTGATGGAGACATGTCAGAGTTAGGGGGCTGCCCACAGCGAGAGCTCCTGAGCTGGTTATCTGCCAGTCAATAGACCGAATCATAGCGCTAATAATAAAATCCACTCGAGGGTAAGTCGACTACTGGTGATAACTAATCGTTCTCTGTGGATTTCAAAGAGTTTGTAATGTTGCTTAGAAGACTTTCTGATGCTTTTATCATTTAAAGTTTTACAGATAAACCGTGAGCTCCAACCTGTTACATGTCTTCTGTTTATTGTAGTCACTTTGGTGCTTTGCTAACATCTTTGATGAACCGAATATACCTGAAAGCAACATTTAAACCCCATTAAGACCAACGTAAATCTGATATTCAGCATGATAGCCTTACCCGCTTTAGATACACTAACATGCTGACCTGCTGTGTTACTTTTATGCAGAAAGACACCGATCATTACATCACAGAGTCTCTGTTTGGACTAATGCAAACATTATTTTAAAGACACAGTGTTGGTGCTAGCCTGACGCTTGACAGAAAGTTAGGGTCAGTCGAGTTCACTCCTGAATCCAGAGCTGTCTTTGAGCACGCTTGTTGTTGCGGAGCAGGATTTTCTGGCTACCAAGGTGCATGACGAGTGAAAGGCTTGAAGAGGTCCAAAAGGGTCATGATGATGACCCTGATGAAGGCCACAAGCCGAAACAAGTCGGTCTAATTTGTTAAGAAAGTTGATCTTCATACTACAAGTGTTGCTGGAGCTCTTTGACCTCGGTATGCTTTGTTGTTCTCAGATGGAAATCTGAACTCTCCTACACTCTGAAAGAGTCTTTATAAAGCACAAAAACGTAAGAATCTTCTCTTTGCATCCATTAAAATAATTAGTATGTGGCACATGAGTTTTTTTACGTAGTAGTTATTGCAAATAAAACGTTGTAATTTGATCAATTATGACTCTGAGTTGTGTCCATGCTACAGAAAGAATGAGATAAATAGCTCTTCTCATAACCTCATGACATGTTTCCGTGTTGAGCTGTTTCAAAGGTTTGATGAGCAGATTTTATTACCTTTGCAATAAGTCAGTCCACCTGTTTCCCTTTGCTTCAAATCTTTGTGCTAAGCTAAGCTAACTGGCTTCATTTTCACTGGAGAGAATATTGATTTCATGATCTAACTCATGGCAACAAAGTTAAGAAGACATTTTAATTAAAGGGTAAAACTATCCCCTGAAGGGACTTCATTCAACAAAAAAAAGTATTTTTACAGTACAATCACCTGAGCTGTCAGTTTTCTCTGGAAAGTCGGAATGAAAAATATCTATAGTGCACAACAATATCCTGAGTACAATAAAAAGTCACTTTGGTTTCAGCACATACAAACATGCCCTGTCAGTAAATGTCCGTCAGTCGATGTCTAACGCCGTCTGAGATCGTCCTCCGTGGGAAAAGGTCGTTGTTGCATCTGAAAGTTTTCTACAGTCTCTTGCTCCTCCTGAGGTCACTCCTGAAGGCTGCTGCTCTGGTGGTGTTGGATGGCTCTCTGGTAGTCCTCAGAGGGGTTTATGAGGTCTGAGACCCCCGGGTGCTCAAAGCTGCGGTAGTAGTGGCTGCCCATCTGCTGGGCGTAGTACAGGAGCTGCCTGGCAAACAGCGGCTCCACCTGAGACATCAGACGGGTCATACAGGTGAGTGAAAGGCTTTACAACAACTGCCAACATTTTCCTCTGAAGATAGTTTCATGAGCTCAAATCAGTCTTTAACAGATTTAAACAGTTTGAAAAGTAAAAACAAGATTTTAAAGTTAAAGAATAAGACTGACAGAGCACCGATAGCCTAGAGGTTAAGACACGCACCCCAAGTACAGAGGCTATAGACCTCGTCGCTGTGGGTTCGAATCTGACCTCTAGTGTTGTAGTCAAGACCACACTAACCAAGACCAAGACATACGCAAGACCAGAGACAAGACAAGACATTTAGGGATCGGGACCTTGAAAAAGTGGTCTTGAGACCAAGACCAATTTCGAGTGCTAAAACACTAGCGACCTCTGCCCTTTGCTGCCTGTCATCCCCCTCACTCTCTCCTCCCAACATTTCCTGTCGCTCTGCAGCTGTCCTATCTAATAAAGGCAAAAAGACCCAAAACATAATACTGCAATAATTTCATTGCCATTAAATCATTTTAAATACACTGCTAATAAAATATCTTCACTCAAAGGACCCATAATGAGCTTTTTGTTGAATCTCCAAGAGTGAGACGACGTCTCTGCCCCGTTTGAAGTTCGCTCCCTTGTAATAGAGACAGTGCGGCAGAGCAAAACTTTGGTCACCTGGTAGCAGGTATCTGTCATCATACTCTTGAGGACGGTTAAAGGTTTGAAGAAAAACAGCTCGTAAGTGAATTTAAAGTAAAGTTCCTCGTTTCCCAGATTAAGATTTTGAAGAGTTTGGGTTATTTTAGTGTTATCTTAACCCCAAAGTGTCTGAGCCCTTTAAGCAGAGGATCAAACTTCTTTCAGTGCGGTATCTAAGTTTTCCTCATCGGGACATTAATGGCAGTTCAACTTAATTGGTTGATCTGTACGCTGCTGCTCCAGAGAAAACCTACTTAGTGTGCTGACTTTTCTGTCTCTCTTTAGTCTTGTTGAGGTTGTGAACCTGAAAAACTGTCTTAGGTTGAGTGTTTTGACCTTAATGTCAGTGCCTACATTTACCAGGATGCATTGCAGGCAGACTTAAGGGGATAAATTAAGCTTGGGGGTATTACTTTATCCCCCTTAAAGATCCTGGTAACACTTTAAATTAAGGTCACAATATTCACCATTAACTAGCAGCTTATTAGCATGCTAATTTGTAGCATATAGCTGCTTATTAGTCATTATTAGTAACTTATTCTACATGACCATAGTCTATAGCTAACAGGTCAGTAACTAAGAGTTTGCCCTCCTAATGACTGCTGATTGATAGAAAGTTAGGACGTTGTTGAACATGAATTAAGATCTTAAAATGCTTATAAGGGCCATTTTGAATCAGCTGTTGCTTCTACTGCTCGTCTCTGTTCAACGATTGACTTAATCACGATCAACAGCACCAATTTAAATATCCTTCATGCCTCCTATTGCTAAAGGTTTTTTTTTTTGATCATTTTGTGGATCTTAAGACCTTAATGGAAACAGGCAACAGGCTGGAGGAAGCTTTTTTTGTAAGTAGTTCCTGATTGTGACGTTCCTCGCGATTAATTTCACCGTCGATTAAACATTCATTTAAATTCAGGCTAGTCGACAAATCTAATGTTAGAGAACACTCAGAAAACAGTCGAGATTGAGCACAACGACTGAACACAAAATCACAGCGCCTGCGGGTAAGCAATGTCAAATGGGTTTGCCGAGTGTGGCTAACGTTAGCAGCGCTAGCACCGCTATCCTCCTCCCTAACGTCCACATACGTGTTCTGAATGTGGTCACGCCTTGCTCTAGTTAAGTGATTATATGCTAGTTTGTTCTGAAACGGTCTACATTCAACTTTTTCTCCATTTTCTAAATACTGACAAACCGTGCTTCTCCTAAAGGATGCCATTTGTGAGCACACTGCGCTCGTTTACATCCAGGTAGTAGAGCATCATGGCAGTACAGCAGTAGCCATTCACCAGAGCTAAAGCCCTTAGCTAGTGGCAGGAGGCTACTTAGACACAACATTTAACCGGCATTGTGGGCCTGAATTGAAGTTTACCTGACTAGTAATTCTTGTGCCCACCAGCGAGGGGGATGTCATTAATCATTTCGTCAACTAATCACGCACATCCCCTGTTCTTCGGACTCTACGTCCTTTGGGTGGAAACATGGAGCATGTCTGAATAATGAAGTGAAAACATCGGGGCCGTCCATTCACCGTGTAAGCTCTAACAATGACACTAAGGGCCCAAAAAAGAAGCTGATTGACCCCCTGCCTCGTGGTTGTGTTTCCTCCCTTATTGAAGAATCCCTTCACCCACAGCTGAATGATCATATTCAAATCTTCCAAACAATGTGAAATGTGCAAAATCTCTGTGAGACTCGTCTAGAAACTGACATTAAACATTATGACTGTGAACTTTCAAATCCTGATTTTCACTTTTCAAACCTCCCGTTAAACTTTCAGGACTCAACTTTCAACCTTTCGAACCTCACTAAGATTTCATTGATTCTGATACTGAAGATCTGATCTCAGACCCTCGTAGTGAGTCTCATGTTTAGCTGAAGGGATAAACGACAACAATGAGAGTAATATGAGTGTGTATTGAGCTACGGTGAGGGGATATAAAAGGACACCGTGATCACCTGGACTGTGAGGGTGCGTCTTTGCCTCTGAGGGTCCAGACACTCGTCTCCGAAGCTCAGCAGGACCTGGAAACGAGGAGGCGGACGACCGTGGAGTCCATAACTCTGGATCTCTGAAAACCCCAAAGGATATGAAGAAATTTGAAACATGCAAAACTTTGACATTAAAGTTATCTGAACTTTTAGATACAAATGAATTCATAAGAATTTCACTTGAAGAAACATGACCTTTGTGAGAGATCGAATGGAAAGTCCTGCTCATACCACAATGCAAATTCAATGATCTGTCAGACTTCTTTCACAGCTGTCTGTCGAAGCATGTGGGCGGGGAAGATGTGGCTGTGAAGAAGTCATGTGAGTGTTGCCTCATCATGATATAATACTGTAAAGAGCCACAGTTTGAAGCTGATATCAACTTCTGAGGGGTTTTTGTTCTTTGGGTCAACCCAAAGAGACTTAAAGTAAATGAAGTGTGGACGTCTTACAGAAAGTTTAGAGTCATAAACAAACACTTCATGTTGTAAGTTCATATCTGGACTCACTGGAATGGTAAATGGACTTGAGCTTGTGTAGTCTTTTACACCGAGGTCACACCTACACATTCACACACTGATGGTAGAGGTTTCTATGTAAAGTCTCAGTAGTAACTAATCACATTCACACTCCGCCGATGAAGCTGGGAGCAACTTGAGGTTAAGTATCTTGCCCAAGGACAAGTCGGACATGTGGCTGCAGGAGCTGGGGATCAAACCCCCGACCTTCCAGTTGAGAGACGACCGACTCTACCACTGATCCACAGCAGCCCCCCATCTTACCCCCAGTTTATGTTCTAACATTAAATACAAATAATAGAGAAGCAGCTAAACCCTTAAGGTTGATTCAAAAGCTTTCAGTCTTCCTGAAAATTCTTCCACAAAGAGTCTTTAAAACATCTGGATCAAAATGTATCACATCAGCAGCACAAAAATAAATCATTTATAACCATCGGAGACCTGAAACTTACAGATCTAAGAGCTACAAAATTAGTTTTTTAATATAAAGAGTGAGACAGATGTGAAATATATCACATACAGCTACTGTTGTGGTTGGGACATGGGTTAGAAATCTTTCCAGCTGTCGCAAATTTGAAATATTTTTTCTGTTCAGATAGTTAGAGAAGTCTTTCTATCGTTACCAAACTGTGTGTTCGAAGTGATTTTTAAACTACGGGTTGAAACCAAAACTATGAGACATTTATGTTCCGGTGATTTGGACGTCCTGTGAGTGGATTGTGATGCTCCAAACTTAAGAGGCGTACACTGGGACTAACGTAGCTTTAGCTTGCAGGATTCTTATTGTCTGATGGATGGTGTGTTGTTGCTTAGTGCTGACACGATTCGCTCCTTGAACTGTAGAGATGCACTGATTGTGAAATGTCAGGGCTGATACAGATTAGGATGTTTACAATAACATTTTAGCCGATTCCAATACCGATGTTTTTCATGACTTCTTTTGGTGTAGGACTTCCACAATGCTGACATTTTCTCAGATCAGAGTTTGTCCAACAGGTGACTTCTTCTGCTCAATAAAACCCTCCTTTCTGAATCAGCAGTTAGGTGAACTACATGCTAGCATTAAATTGATCTGACACATCAGACCCTGACGTCAGTTCATGCTACATTATTAGCCGATGTCTGGCAACAGGGCCGATCTCGCCCACTCTGGTTGTAGCTTCTTAATAAATCTCAACGTGTTGACATGAAGTGGTCACCCTGGCCTTCAGATGCTCTTTCTCATTTCTTAATTAAAGTTTAAAGGTCATGGAAAAACCAGAAAAGAATCAACAGATTAAAAGACGATGAAACGATTGGTTAGCGGTAGTTGCTTCCTGCTGTCTCACCTGTGAGGTAGTCCTGTGTGTGCAGGAGTGTACAGGTGACATCTCTCTCCAGTTTGTTGGGTTTGTCTCCATACTGGGACAGTCCTCCCTGCCAGTACACTCTGCTCTGACACAGCCGCCGAGCGTTGAGTCCCTCTGGGCCCATCCACAGTAACACGCCCCTCTCCAGGTCGGACGGGGGACTCGGGGGACACTCGTCTGTCCTCCTCTGGGCGGACAGACTGTCTACAGGCAGGGGGATCACCTCACGACCACCAGGCTGCATGAAGTGCTTCTCCTCGGGGGAACATGGAGTGATGTGACACCCCTCCGGACTGGAGACGGTCACCTCCCTCACCAGAGAATCGCGGAAATATACAGACACATGCAGGCGGAGGTCTAAAAGGAGGAGAGGATGACACGGGTGCACGTCAGTGACATTTTCTTGTCACAATTTTTGAGGGAAATGTAATCCTCCGCAGTATAGAACAGTGTTCAAGTTTCACTGTGAATGAATCTGCAGTATCACCAATTTCACTCTCTGTTCTACACAACGGCTTAGGCTAAGAGGAAGAGGAAGAGGACGGATGTAGCTGAGAAGAGAAACAGAGAGCAACAAGCAGAGTGTACATCCCTGCAGATTTAGACGTAGCGTTAGGCGGTATCGTTAGCAGTGTCTCATGTTTAGCAGCTTGACTGGGTGAAGACAGTCATCTGACCCAAGTTGTGTCTCAGGCTTGCATACAGATAAATGTTTTACACCAAAAAGTTGTCTCTACAACGCGCTGTAGACGCTAGCAGAGTCATATTTGTGCAAATCCAGTAATATTACTGAACTGTGTTGGTCGACATTTTGGTCTTCTTTGGTTTCTAACAACACGGCTCCTCTGCTTGTCAACAAATGCACGTTATCTAAGACCAACAATAATCGTTCTCTTTCTGATTTCAGGATGTGCAGACAACCAAAGTGAAGTGAAAGTGTTGGTTTACCTGAAAGGGCCTCTGCTGATCTGATGCTGGCGTCCAGAGTGAAAGGTGACGGCTGACTGTCAGCAGGGCTGTACGAGTAGATGGAGGCTCTGAGCTGGTATCCTACACGCACAGACCAACAAACAAGAGCTTAACACGAACACGTTTACAAACTGTGAAGGGATGCAGACACTAGTGAAGTAATGTTCAACACCGTACCATTGTCCACGGTCGGGCCCTGCCACGGCAGGCTGCGGGGCGGACAGGGAAACTGAGTGTAGGGCAGCTCAGACAGGGAGGGCGGATCCTGACAGTAATCCCTCCAGCCACACTCTGCTGAGGGCATGTACTGAGGAACCTGCAGACACACACACAATCAGTCCAACGTGCAAACACGGCTGAATAAACTTCTTCTACTGAAACTAAAATAAACTTCACTTTTCTTGTCTTATCAAATAAAATTAAAAAATCTCTTGGAGGAAAAAGTAAAAACGTGCAAGAAAATGTATTGTAATTTATCGATAGAGAATATTTATATATTCTCTGAGAGTGTGAGGCATGGCACTAATCACGAGCAGAGAGATCAAATCTACGAAATATAATGAATCATGTAGAGATTACATCTTAAAGTGGTAGAAAAGGTGGATGATGGCACTATACGCTGGATTAAGTATTTCTAAAATCCAGCAGACAAATGTGCTTTGACATGATCTCACCACCTTACACATCCTATCCCTGTCACTTTCACTACACAGACTGTCAGGACAATCCACTCGTCCTCTGTGATGATTTTCTCAAAGTGTTTCCAACATTTTATGACAACACCAGCAGCTACAACTCATGACCCTATGACCTAAACTTTGCTTGAGTATCCAAGGTCATTAACGAATATACAGCTCATGCATGCTTTCTCATCCACTGTCTCTGTTTCACATTCAGCCCCTCTCTCTCTCTCACACACACTCACACTCTTAAAACCACCCCTCTCATTTCCCTGTGTATGAAAATCACCTGAGGCTGCAGGGTGGGGTAGGAGGGGTGCATCTGGTAGCTCATTGGGCTCAGAGGGCTGTCCTCCTGTCGGGGTCCTGAACGCAACACAAAAGAAGAAAGCTAATTAGACTCATAAGACTCTTCACAGGAAAAAGTCCACACCTGTTGACATCGTGCAGCGTGACCTTCACTGGTGGTTTTTCACTGCACCAGTGAGGAGTCACTGACCTTTGATCAGTCAGTAAAGGCATTTACACAGAATTTCCAACTTTGCTAGTTTAATTAAACAAAATCAGTCAAAGAAGTTCACCCACTGACTCAAAGACTAACTCTCCACGCTTCACTGACATTTCCAAATTATAACTCGTGTAAAAGCTACTATATGATAGAACAGGTGCCGGAGGTTGGACCTACTTTTCTTGGCGCCCTCAGGTATGATGCGGTACACTTTGTACGGGTCCGAGATGTCCAGCTGGCTCCTCTCCACCAGCTCCTCGAAGTCGTTGCTCTTGTTGAGGGCGCAGCGGAGGCGGGTCTTCCAGGTCGGCGGGTCCGGCTTGTCGATGCCCTCCCGAAACTTGCCTTTAAACAGCGCCCAAGCCTGCAGACAAAGCACCGGGGAAATTTAACCATCTAACCCATGAGCCTGGGAGTAGCCCACCGTGCAGCATGTAGCCCAGTAAAGAGCCTGCACACATCCTCTTTGATAAAAACGATTACTCCAAGAGATAGTTCAAACAATTAGTCGGTTAATTGAGGCAGCATACCCACCGAAAATTATTCGCAACAATTTCAGCGTCTCAAATGTGAATATCTTCTTTGTTTCGTGTCTTTTACTATCTTGATACTTTTTGTAAGGACTAAATCATATTTGCTTGTTGAAACATTGAGTCAGGCTCTATTGCACATTTTCAAACAATTAATGATGCGAGCAGTGACCAACAGAGTCGGCGATGAATCGATAATAAATGTTTTTGCAGCCTGATTCATGTTGCAGGTTTTATTCACGGGTTAAATGTTTACGTGCAAAATAAAGCCTTTTTAAAATGACATATTTTTACTGCAGAATATGTGGCATACCTTAAGAGAAACTTTGAACGTGTTTGAAATGAGGAAAGTTGCTCATCTCTCTGTGGGCCGAGTCTTACATAGATTATAGGCTATAATAACATACATATTATCTCCCTTTATTTGACTTTTTAAAGGGCTATGAGAAGTTTCGTCAGTTTGTAGGCTAATACTTAAAATAGTTCAAGTAATGAGTTTTAATAATGGATGCACATGTGAGGAGGCTGCGGGTGTTTCACCTTAAAAAGCGCGGCATCCTCATCCCGGTTGTAGTCCTGTTTCCCGGCGTGTTTCCATGGTATCCTGAAGATGCTCTTCTCGTCGTTCTCCCAAACCAGCCCGGGATATTTCCCGCAGTCCACCTGCTCGATCAGCCACTGGCGCAGCTTTCCGTTGCCGCTGCTCCCGGAGCCTGTGTATTCCAGCTCTGCGTTCATCTCTGCGCCTTCTGCCACACACCACACGTCCACTCGTCAGGAGTCTGAGGTGTTTCAAAATGCTGCTGTGTTGTTGTTGTGAAAGTCCTGCAGAAACTTTTCACGTTCAGAAAAACTCTCTCTCAAAAAACCCACGCAGACTAACTTGTGCGCCCTGGAAGCGCGTGGAGCTGCTCTTACCTGTGACACTCGTGTCACTTTTGAAATCACTCATTCAGAAAGCCCTCATCTTTACGGCGCGAGCGCTTAAATCCTCTATCAAACAGCATGCAGCAAGGGGGGGCGGGGCCAGAGAGCAGGGGATGCTGACTAGGAGGACGCACCTGCTCTCTCTCTCTCTCTCTCTCTCTCTCTCTCTCTCTCTCTCTCTCTCTCTCTCTCTCTCTCTCTCTCTCTCTCTCTCTCTCGCTCTCGCTCTCTCCTGCGAAGAAGCTTATCAGCGCGCGCACAGCGGCAGATCTCCAGTAACACACCGACCTGGGGGGAAACCCTGCCGGCGTCAGTCAGAAGTGTCACACACCCGCACACGTGGAAAGTCATCAGACGGAGACGAAAACAATTCTTTGAAATGAAGAACTTTTACGAAAAGTAACTCCAGAGTGGTCCTGCTGCAGCAGAAGTGATGCGCAGCGACTTCAGCACACATTCCTCCCTACATGTGGAAGATTATGATCAATAACACCGAAGTTTACCAGATAAGATTATTATAAACCGAGTGCCTATTTTTGAGAAACTGTCTATTGTACAATATTGTTGTTTGCAGAGTACAATGTCAAAATCTACCGAGTTCAGCTGACTCTAGAGGTTTAGATGAACAGTAATGAAAATAGTCAGATTCGGCATTAATCAGTCCGGTTCAAACCAAGTCCTGAATATGAAATCCTACTAAAGTCAGTAAAGTGAAGTTTTAACACTCTCACTGACAGCTGATTAGGAAGTGTGTGCCATGTAAGTATATATAGGTCTTTGTTTATTTCATTCATCGACCAAACAATACAAATAAATACAAACATAGAATCTCAAATCTTGAATGAAGAGGAGCAGAAGGAAGACTAATCTTATATAATCTGCCCCTCTTCACAAAACACTTCATTCAAAAAGTATTTGAAAATAAAATAAATTGGCTGCAGGTAAACACAGCCACTCAGCCCATTCGTAGGTCCTGGTTACAGTTCAAATTCAAAGCAGATCACAAACTTAGTTTTGTGTCACAACACCAAACAACAACAACAACAACAAAACCTCGTCATCATATTTCTTCAACAAACTGGCTCATGTTTCTTTTAAATATCATGTTTGATTTAGATTCTTTGGTTTCTCTGCTGACATCGTTCCATAATAAAACAACGTTCCCTCAATTTGGTTTCAGAAAGATTTCTCTTCCTTTCCGGCTTTCCCTTTTAAAAAAAAAAAATTTTCTGGATGTTTGTCGACGATGTTTTCTCCTGAGCTTCGTACATCATTTGCAGAGTACTGTAATCAACTATGAAATTGAAATAACTTTAAGTGAATGAATGGCGGCTTTGATGGATCTCGATATCGACTTCTACTGAGGATTCTTATGGCTCTTTTTAGCTAAATGGAAATTGAATGGTTATATATGTTTTACAAACACTCCCCATCCTTCAACACAGTATGTGAGATATGAAAGAATCCCATTTTAATCATCTTCTCTGTTGAACGCCAAACGCTACAACTATCAATATCAGTCCTACGTCTCTAAGCATTTTTTATAAAAGTCACTGTGAATGTTAGAGCTGCTCCTCCCTGTTTCACCATCATTACAGTTACTAACATTAATATCAGACTGATCGGTCTATTTTCACACTGAGCTCTTACTGCTAATACTAATCACACTTTTACCATTATTACTGACACTGTAGCTTTAAATCGATCTTATCCTCTGTTACTCTGTCTCTCTTTCTTCCTGCATCTCCCTCTATCTTTTTCGGCGGCGTGTGAATGTGTATGAATGGGATTAGTTTCTTCTGATGGACACTTCACAGCAGCCTCTACGCTCAGTGTGTGAATGTGTAGGTGAGACCTGCGGTGTAAAAGCACTTTGAGTAGACAGAAGACTAGAAAAGCTCAAGTGCATTTAGTATTAAAACAGAGTATTCACTTCACTGTGCAGGTGAGGGACAGAACGACAGGTACGTTCAAATAAAGCAAACTGTGGAGATTGTAAGGTCGTACAAATACTTGGGCACGTATTTGGACGACCAACTTCAATTTGATGCCAACACTGAGGCCATCGCAAAGAGAGGGCAACAGAGAATCATTCACCTTTAAGGAAACTGAACTCTTTCTCAGTCAGTCCTGTGGTACTTGACTGTTTTTATCAGTCTTTTATTGAGAGTCTCCTTTGTTTTTCTTATATCTGTTGGTTTCACAGCCTCTCAAACACTCTTACAGGAATTGTTCGAATCTGTTCTAAGATAATCGGTGTGAAACCGAGAGATTTGAACTATTTCTGTAACCTGCAGATCCTCAGGAAGGCTGAGAGTGTTTTAGCTTCTTCTGGTCATGCACTCTAAAGTGAATGTTCTCTGCTGCCATCACGTCGTCGTTATCTTTTACCTGCCTGTAAAAATAACTGCGATCAGATTACTGCATGCTCCTTAACATCAGTATCTCCTTTTGGTCTTATTTATATTTTAACTCCTTGTGTAATCTGTTGTCTGTACGTCAACTTGTCTTTATTTAAGTTTCTGTCTCATATGTACAAGCTGCTCCACAACAATCGTCCCGAGAGGGATTAATAGTTAAAGTAGTTTGAATTGAATTGAAAGCAGCAGTACGGCACGTATAGGACGCTTAACAGCAAAGACAGAAATAACCTGCTTAAAAAATAAAATAAAAGACTGAGACCTCTAAAGACTGAGTCCTCTAAAAGACTGAGTCCTCTAAAGACTGAGTCCTCTAAAGACTGAGTCCTCTAAAGACTGAGTCCTCTAAAAGACTGAGTCCTCTAAAGACTGAGTCCTCTAAAGACTGAGTCCTCTAAAAGACTGAGTCCTCTAAAAGACTGAGTCCTCTAAAGACTGAGTCCTCTAAAGACTGAGTCCTCTAAAAGACTGAGTCCTCTAAAAGACTGAGTCTTCTAAAGACTGAGTCCTCTAAAGACTGAGTCCTCTAAAAGACTGAGTCCTCTAAAGACTGAGTCCTCTAAAGACTGAGTCCTCTAAAGACTGAGTCCTCTAAAAGACTGAGTCCTCTAAAGACTGAGTCCTCTAAAGACTGAGTCCTCTAAAGACTGAGTCCTCTAAAAGACTGAGTCCTCTAAAAGACTGAGTCTTCTAAAGACTGAGTCCTCTAAAGACTGAGTCTTCTAAAGACTGAGTCATCTAAAGACTGAGTCCTCTAAAGATTGAGTCCTCTAAAGACTGAGTCCTCTAAAAGACTGAGTCCTCTAAAGACTGAGTTCTCTAAAGACTGATTCCTCTAAAGACTGAGTCCTCTAAAGACTGAGTCCTCTAAAGACTGAGTCCTCTAAAAGACTGAGTCCTCTAAAAGACTGAGTCCTCTAAAGGACTGATTCCTCTAAAGGACTGAGTCCTCTAAAAGACTGAGTCCTCTAAAAGACTGAGTCTTCTAAAGACTGAGTCCTCTAAAGACTGAATCTTCTAAAGACTGAGTCATCTAAAGACTGAGTCCTCTAAAGATTGAGTCCTCTAAAGACTGAGTCCTCTAAAAGACTGAGTCCTCTAAAGACTGAGTTCTCTAAAGACTGAGTCCTCTAAAAGACTGAGTTCTCTAAAGACTGAGTTCTCTAAAGACTGAGTCCTCTAAAGACTGAGTTCTCTAAAGACTGAGTCCTCTAAAGACTGAGTTCTCTAAAGACTGAGTCCTCTAAAGACTGAGTCCTCTAAAGACTGAGACATCTAAAGACTGAGTCCTCTAAAAGACTGAGTCCTCTAAAAGACCGAGTCCTCTAAAGACTGAGTCCTCTAAAGACTGAGTCCTCTAAAGACTGAGACATCTAAAGACTGAGTCCTCTAAAAGACTGAGTCCTCTAAAGGACTGAGTCCTCTAAAGACTGAGTCCTCTAAAAGACTGAGTCCTCTAAAAGACTGAGTTCTCTAAAGACTGATTCCTCTAAAGACTGAGTCCTCTAAAGACTGAGTCCTCTAAAAGACTGAGTCCTCTAAAAGACTGAGTCCTCTAAAGGACTGAGTCCTGTAAAGACTGAGTCTTCTAAAGACTGAGTCATCTAAAGACTGAGTCCTCTAAAGACTGAGTCCTCTAAAGATTGAGTCCTCTAAAGACTGAGTCCTCTAAAAGACTGAGTCCTCTAAAGACTGAGTTCTCTAAAGACTGAGTTCTCTAAAGACTGATTCCTCTAAAGACTGAGTCCTCTAAAGATTGAGTCCTCTAAAGACTGAGTCCTCTAAAAGACTGAGTCCTCTAAAAGACTGAGTCCTCTAAAGATTGAGTCCTCTAAAGACTGAGTCCTCTAAAAGACTGAGTCCTCTAAAGACTGAGTTCTCTAAAGACTGAGTCCTCTAAAAGACTGAGTCCTCTAAAGACTGAGTTCTCTAAAGACTGAGTCATCTAAAGACTGAGTCCTCTAAAAGACTGAGTCCTCTAAAGACTGAGTTCTCTAAAGACTGAGTCATCTAAAGACTGAGTCCTCTAAAAGACTGAGTCCTCTAAAGACTGAGTCCTCTAAAAGACTGAGTCCTCTAAAGACTGAGTTCTCTAAAGACCGATTCCTCTAAAGACTGAGTCCTCTAAAGACTGAGTCCTCTAAAGACTGATTCCTCTAAAGACTGAGTCCTCTAAAGACTGAGTCCTCTAAAAGACTGAGTCCTCTAAAGATTGAGTCCTCTAAAGACTGAGTCCTCTAAAAGACTGAGTCCTCTAAAGACTGAGTCCTCTAAAGATTGAGTCCTCTAAAGACTGAGTCCTCTAAAAGACTGAGTCCTCTAAAGACTGAGTTCTCTAAAGACTGAGTCATCTAAAGACTGAGTCATCTAAAGACTGAGTCCTCTAAAAGACTGAGTCCTCTAAAGACTGAGTCCTCTAAAGACTGAGTCCTCTAAAGACTGAGTCCTCTAAAAGACTGAGTCCTCTAAAAGACTGAGTCCTCTAAAGACTGAGTTCTCTAAAGACTGAGTTCTCTAAAGACTGAGTCATCTAAAGACTGAGTCCTCTAAAAGACTGAGTCCTCTAAAGACTGAGTTCTCTAAAGACTGAGTCATCTAAAGACTGAGTCCTCTAAAAGACTGAGTCCTCTAAAAGACTGAGTCCTCTAAAGACTGAGTCCTCTAAAAGACTGAGTCCTCTAAAAGACTGAGTCCTCTAAAAGACTGAGTCCTCTAAAGACTGAGTTCTCTAAAGACTGAGTCATCTAAAGACTGAGTCCTCTAAAAGACTGAGCACAGACTGTCGCACAGGAAGTGAAGACTCTTTCGACCAATCAACAGACTGCAGTGTGTCTAGCTCCAACCTTTACGGTCGGATCGGTACGCTTGGCACCCCAACAGAAGGATACCAAAAAAGTAGGACGGTACGGATCGGTTATTTTGGTACCAGTCCCAACTTTTGAAATGCCAATAAATGGGTACCGTACTGAACCGAACTGAAGCAGACCGCTTGGTGGAAACAGGGTTTTACATGTTTATAACAGAGGCCGTTTATCCTCTGCTGGACGGAAACATTTCGCCATGTTGATTTGAAATGAACAATGTGTGGCAGACTTTTCTGTTCTACTAGTTATCGCACACACAAGACATTCCCACTTTTACTGCCAACCCCTTTTTATAATAACATAACTGAAAGTCATTTTTGGATCAGGCAGACTTTAATGAAACAAAATCAAACCTTCAAGGAGTAATACAACTGTGATTAAACAAATAAAAGCTGCTGCAGATTCTGTGTGACTGGACGATGCTGAACTCTTCAGCTGTCTATAGAAAGTCATATACTCATATTTAAAGTGGAGGACACAGCATAACAGAACTCACAGGGTGCGTTCACACTGTATGTACATGTTTCTCTGGCGTCAGGCTTGACTGCCCTTGCATGTTGTTTTGACAGTTAGAAGCAAGGACACCATTTGATGAAGGGAGGGGGGGGGGAGGCTGAGACAATGACACAAAAATCCCCCTAGCCCACATGACTGTCCTGCGTGCATTTTGATACCGACTGTTCCTGCTGAAGAATCGATGATGAGGGTGAAAATCCACAACGTTTACATCCAAACAGAAGCTCACAGTCCTCAAGTGTTCACAAAATACAAGACTGACAGACGCCTCTCTTTTTATGACTCAGGTGCTCCTTGTGCTCAGTGCAGGAGTGATGCTGGTCGTTATGCTGCTGCTGCTGCTCTCAGATTTCTTAGTCAAAAGGTTTTCCACCTCCTCGCCATCGTTTAACGACACCTTCCCGTATCGCTCCTTCCACCAGGCCCGATACTGGAGAGAGAGCGCACAGGGGGAGAGAGAGTGAGTCACCTTTGCTTCTCTTTGTTTTACCCCAACAGATTTTACTCATATTGTATTTTATGATGTATGCAGCTGTATTGTTGATTTTATGTTTTAGTATAAGGGCTGAGTGAAGACCCCCCTCATTATGCTCCTATCTCCTACTGATAAGTTACATTACCTTATGCCCCTTAGTTGCCACCGCAACCACAACAGCGATGCCACTTTCAACAGACCCAGGCTCCCATATTACACCTACCCTACCACATGGCTCCGTCTAGCTGCCACAACTCAACCGTGTAGACCGATGGGCAGCCAAAGGCCGTGTGGCTCTCTGCTTGTCTCAAATCAGTCCAATTAACTCCACAAACTTCTCCCCTCTAAACATCAAGCTACTTAAAGTGGTTTCAATTACTGGTGGCAAAGATGCCGTTACCCACTCTCTAGTGACATCTTCTGCATTCAACTGATCCCTATAAATGATCTAAACACTGGACTTCTTGGTACACCAGACGACACAACTACTAAAACAAAGATAAGGAAATATGATGAGTCATGTCTCGCCCTCAGCTTCATCTGTACAACGGGGGGTAATGAAGAGAGACACACTCCTTCCTTTTGTGACATCCTATCTGTGTGAGAGATTTAAGATACAGATCAAAGCTGGACATTTAAAATGAGTGTCAGTTTCACAGCTGCACAGACCTGAGAAGATCTGCAGCACAAAACAAGCCCACACAATCATATTTGATGTTTTGGGAGCTGTTCACTCTCAGAAAGTCAGGTTTAAGGTTACATCTTAAAAATGTGCATGATTCATGTTGCAGGATCTCCTTTAATGTCTCCCTCTGTAAAAGCTGCTTGTTAGTTTGTTCAGCTTGTTGTCACACTGAAGTTTCTATTCTGTACTTTTTGCAGACGATGTTTGAGATCAATTCTAAAAATATAGGAATTTGTTTGCAACACGCGTGTAGACAGTGTGTTTAATGTACATCGATACATGTTTATGGGCTGATATGTATGGCGAGGGGCTTGAAAATATTTTCATTTGCCAAAGGGGGACCCAGCAGAAAAGGTTTGGGAAGCACAGGTATAAAAAGTCACCTGTGAGAATCATTGGAGTAACGTATTAAATGAATAAACTATACAGTGAAGGCCTCAGACTAGCTCAGGTGTTATTAGTTCTGACTGAAGCGGGCTCAAAGCTAGACTTGAAGGGGAAAGACCTGTATCTGTGGCCTGAAGTGTCTAATTTTGATTGTGTGTGTGTGTGTGTGTGTGTGTGTGTGTGTGTGTGTGTGTGTGTGTGTGTGTGTGTGTGTGTGTGTGTGTGTGTGTGTGTGTGTGTGTGTGTGTGTGTGTGTGTGTGTGTGTGTGTGTGTGTGTGTGTGTGTGTGAGAGCTACCTGAGGCTATTTGTAGTCTTTTCAAGTACTGACTAAAGACAAAAAATATGCTCTATCACGCACTGACTTCTGCATCAGCCTGTGATTGCGTCGTCATAGGCATGGATAAATATTTAAAAACCCTGTGTAGGACTGGCATGCCTTTAATCGTGGATACAAAGAGGAAATTAGAGAAATGCAATTAAAGGCAGGGTTGGTAATTTTCGAAAACTAGCGTGATTTTGAAAGTAGCATTCCCTCAGTGCTCCGTCTGCACCCACCCCCTACCCTCTGTGCTCCCTCTAAAGCCACGCCCCTCGCTTACATGCACGAGCGCCGTTGCTCCAGAAGCATGTCTCATTCGGCGGTAAGTAAACTTACAGTATAAACTAGCGTGGGTAGAGAACGAGCAGGGAGATAGGGAGGCTGTGATTGGTTCATCAGATTGGTACCT
Source organism: Tautogolabrus adspersus (assembly GCA_020745685.1). Taxonomy (NCBI): domain Eukaryota; kingdom Metazoa; phylum Chordata; class Actinopteri; order Labriformes; family Labridae; genus Tautogolabrus; species Tautogolabrus adspersus. The sequence goes on along the minus strand of CM036536.1, from coordinate 3,276,352 downwards.
CGTGGCAGACATTGGTCAAAGTTTTTACAGGCTTACAACTGCTACAGATGACGGATTTTCTCCGTTCCTTTTTCAGAGCACATGAGTTATTCATTTCTGTCAGGACCTAAAGACAATTTCAACCAACATCTTAAAAAGTGTATCTGGAGAAAACGATCAACCCTGCCTTTAATGAATACTGCTGACAACATTTATCATGAACTCTTAGTGATCCTGTGATCCCTGAGTGTCACTCACGTCTGTCAGTTCTGTGTTTTCAAACTCCTCCAGCTGCCGCAGGAAGCCCAGGTTTGGCCCTGCACACGGCCGAGCCGCCCTCACCGCCGCCAGAGAGTCGACCCAGCCCCGCCCTGTCACGGTCATGATGTAGGCCACCACCAGGGTCACACTGCGGGACACGCCTGCAACACTGAGAGCACACAGACTCACAACATGAGGCCCACTGTAGCAATCACCACATATTCAGAGTCTCAAACATGAAACCTTCGTACGAGCTGTGGTTTAATGCTTGATTTTTTTCTTCTTTGATATGAGGAAGGATGAAAGATGATGTGATGTACAATGAAACAAAGTTTTATTCGCTTTGGTGACATTGATGTGGTTGAAATTGAGAAGTGAGTTAATTGAAGTTGAGGATGTTCCAGTCAGTAATCACAGTTAGGCAAATTCTCCATTTTAAGAGACAAATATAAGACTGCATGTTTGTCTTCCTTTCTGCATCCTCATATGCAAATGACTCCAGTTTCAGACCTTTTATAGGTTCATGTAATGTATATTATGACTCATGTAACTTTCTGTAAAATGATATAATGAGGTAGACGAGACTAGACTGCAGTAAGAAGTATGGAAGAGGCAAAACAACAAGACATTGAAGGACTAGTAAGTACAAGAAAATGCATACAAATGAGAACAAATAGCTTGAAACTCAATGTATTCATGTTCAATCAATGCTCAAACAAAAATGTAATTCATGCTTAAAATCTAACACTTGTAAATGGACTTGAGCTTGTTCTAGTCTTCTTACTTCTCAAAGTGCTTTTACACCACAGGTCACACCTACACATTCCTACCTATTCTGTTTTTGACTTTTGATTTCTGTATTACCTAATTCTCTGTCTTGCTGCTGCAACACCCGAATTTCCCCTCTGGGGATCAATAAAGTCATATCTTATCTTATCTTACATTCACACACTGATGGCAAAGGCTGCTATGTAGTGAGACCATCAGAAGTTACTAATCCCATTCACACACATTCATACGCCGTCGACGAAGTAGCTGGACGCAACTCGGGGTTAAGTGTCTTGCCCAAGGACACATCGGACATGTGGTTGCTGGAGCTGGGGATCGAACACTTGACCTTCCGATTGAGAGATGACGACCCTACCAACTGAGCCACAGCTGCACCACACTTGTAATTTCCAGGTGAAGCTCATGTTCAGGTGACTTTATTTGAACCCGTGGCGATAGATTTGTTTGCGGCCAGCAAGAGCGACATCCATCATGACACACAGATTACAAAACAGATGTAACAAGTGACGACACACTAGAGAGAAAGAGAACTATTAAACCCACTGAAACATGATAAAAACCCAAACATTTATGAAAATGAAGTACTCAAGGTTCCACCAATCAGGGAGAGAGAATTTTTAAGATTCTTTTGGGGCTTTTTGCCTTTATTTGGATCGTCAATAGAGTAAGAAATCAGAGTGAGAGAGAGAGTGGGAATGACATGCGGGGGAAGGAGCCACAGGTTGGACTGCTACCTTGTCCACACGCTTGGAGGACTTTTGCTGCCGTACATGAGGGGCGACCTAAACGCTAGGCCATCTGCGCCCCATAAAAAAATCACTTTTAATGTAGTTGAACAAATCCGTCTCACTCAGCGTGTGAACATTTAACTTCATTGGATGAAGGACTGAGAATAATGTTCATGCTTTCAAACCATTTTAATGCAGCCACCTGAAGCTAAAGCTAGCTTTAAGCTAGCCTCGGATTTATTAGCGCCACATTAGTGGAACGACAAAAACTGATTGGTACTGGATTCAGGAGTGACATGTTGCAAACACAGGTATTGTATTAAAACAGGAAGAACAGCAGATAGACAAAGAAACGGAGTTACAGCGAATATGCTCTCTTAATAGTTTGTTTATTTATCGCAATTTAAATCCTTATCCGCAATATCCATCAATGTAATCGCACATCTTGTACAGTTTTCTCATGTCGTGCTCGGCCTACTCACCAGTGGACGAGGCAGCCCTCTCCTTTCAGTCGAGACTCGTGAATAAACATGATGCTGTCTCTGAAGAACTGAACCCTGAGAGGGGGAAGAAATAACACATTCGATGAACTGAAAACGTTAAATATACATGAATATGTGTATCGATTTATTTCTGAAATTCAAAAAAACTATTAATTTTTTTGTTTTTGAGTTGAATTTTTCTTTTATTCCATGAATATATGGATGGGGCGGCAGAAGCTCAGTATGTATGGGACTTGGGTTGGGAATCAGAGGGTCACCGGTTCGAGCTCCGGTGTGGACGAAGTCTGGAAGTTAGTCTGGTAGCTGGAGAGGTGCCAAGCCACTGAACCCCCAACTGCACATGGGCGCACATTCACGTGCAGCTCCTCACTCTGACGTCTCTCCATTAGTGCATGTCCACAGGACCCTGTTTGTGCTTGGTGGTCTATGTGCGTGTAGATGTCTCAACAACACCGTGTCAAATTGAATTTGCCCTCGAGGGATGAATAAAGAATATACTCTTAAACATTTATGATTTATTCATAATTGCAAACTGTGTGAAACTCTTGGGATTTTTGTTCAGCATCATAAAAGGATGAATTTGTGACTTTTTCCCCCCAGTACATCATTTGTTTGGGATTAAAATAATCTGGTTCCTAAAATCTACAACATGTCATTTTAAATGTTTGTTTTGTGTCTTCAGAAGAGACCTGTTCCTTTTCGTTCTGACTTTGTTGTGGTAACACTAAAAGGTACAAACATCAGATCCAATATTTAAAACATTCAAACACAACCGACCTCTGCATGAGGGTGGAAGTTTCAGTGTCTCACAGTTAACACATCTGAGAGACCGTTTAAAGGTGAAAGAGGGTGAATTAAGGAAGAAAAAAGAAAGTCAAGGTGAAAGATTTAGAAGTGACATGTTTTACATTTGTGACTGAACTTGTCATTTACTGTGATAACTGTTGTGCTGAAGTAAGATTTAAGCCCTAACCTTACACAAAGCCTAAGTATTGGATAATTATACATCAGTCGGAGGTTCTGAGCACAAGCTTAAAAATACGCATCCTGTCAAGACGTTTTCAGGATTCAAGGAAAATCTCACGTGAGTCCTTCAAATCTGGGATCTGAAGGAGGTAGTAAAAATGCCAAGGAATGTCCGAATGGTTCTTCTCTGTGATTGTGAATTGTTTGTTTTAGAGATTTTTAATTTTTCTATTTAAATGTTTCTTTTCCTCTCATGATGCTTTTGATTATGTCTTGTGTGAAGCACTTTGAATTGCCTTGTTGGTGAAATGTGTTGTAGAAATAAACTTGCCTTGCCTTACGTAAATGTAAATGTACTAAAGCATACTTAATTACTCACAGGTTTTGCTTGGAGTGGTCGGCAGCAGGTATACACAGATACGTCATGTCCTGAAGGGCGAAAGAGGAAAGTCGTTCATTTATTTGTTCGCACTAAAGACAGAAAAAAGCCCAACACATGAAAATACGACTTCCACGAGGAAAGAGAGAAGAAAGATTTGTGTGAGGTAGGAAACCAGAGGAGGGCTTTGACTGAACCTCGCCATATTAGTAACGTTTAGTCAGAATAAAAAAAAGACTCAAACAGCACAATCCTGTAGCTTCTGATTTAACTTATATACAGCAGCTAACAAAGCGTGACCACGGTGTTCATCCTTTCAGGTCATCTGTTCGATCACCGGCTCTAACACACTTCCTGTTTCTGGCTGGATGGGACAGCCCCCTGAAACTTGGCCCCTCTGACCCTGCTGATGTGGTAGGTCATGACTTAACGATGTTTGCCCCTGTGTGAATGTGTGTGTGTGTGTTTTTGTGTTTTGTGCACCTGGCAGCTGAAGATGTTTCATTGAAGTGGACAGAAACTACCTCGTCCCGCTATGACTGCACCGCTGCAAAAACCCCTGAGCCCTCTGGGACACACAGCTCTGGATGTGCTCTGGTCAGGTTGGCTTGCATGCACACACACAAAGCTACAGACAAACAAGTCGTGAGCACACGCAGATAAACACCGCAATACTTAAAGGGAATGTTGCACCCCTATTGGTAAACTTGTTTTTACTAACAGAAAATCCAGGGTACGAAAATAAATTGTAAGTCTTTGCAACATCACTCTTAAAATCATGACAAGCATCACTCAGAAACCCACTCCAAACACTTCAGTGCAATGAGCTTGCAAATTGTGAATACATGCAAAACAATAATGTCTTTTGCTTCCGAAAAGGAAACATTTCTTAGCTTAACTTTGATCCAATACACCTCCATTGCATTTAAATATTGTTGCAGTATGTTCATTCGAGCCACACGCTGTGCAGTATGGCATGTTGGACCTTAGAGATTTGGTGGTTGCAAATTTTGACCACCCTCCCTCAGAAAGCAACAAGCTGTCTTCCAAGAAATCAATCAGTCAGCAGTCTGACTGTTAGGTATGCAAATCAAATCGTCCCCATCTGGCCATTTTGGCCCCAAAAAAAAAACCCTGAGACATCGTTACACCACAGGACGCAAAAAGCTGTGTCATCCATATGAAGGTGAAAACATTTATCAGATCTATCTGTGTCCGATCAGACTTAAAGCTGTTTGTTTGCACTTCCTGACATTGTTTCCTCCTTTCTAGATCCTTGCTTGTGTTGTTCTTACTCTCTCAGTACATCGTGTGTGCTAAATGAATCGTAGATCAAAAAGAATGATTTGTAAAGGTCACTGAAATTCAGGCAGTCAGGCTCAATATCAGGCCTACAACCTTTGGTAAAGTTTTGGTGGTTGACCAGTTTGGGTAGTGATACTGTAATACAAGTTGCTGTTTCTCTTCTATGTTCAATGAAACATGCGTGCAGTGGACAGAGAAAGTGTACAGAAATCTCTGAGCACTTCTCATGATTCGCTTTCAGCAAGAAAAGATGAAAGTTGTGAAAGCAAGATTTTCAAAAGCGAGTCAAACAATGACGCAGATAACTTTTTACTCCGGTAAAAGAAATGTGTTAATTATAATAATAATGTATAACTTTTCTGATTGTTCACAAATATACTGAATCGATAAAATCTCCGATTCACACATCTGAACACATTTTGCAGCTGTACGATATGTTCTAACATCTGTAAGGTGTCAGAACATATGGAAATCAAAGGAGGTACATTTCTACTTTCAACCTTCCAGGTTCTCACAGTCTCTCACACACACACACACACACACAAAATCTTCCACAAACAAATACACGTCTATCTTCAGCTTTGAGAAGCGGGAAACCTTTTTACTGCAGTTGCACTTTCAAATCTTTACAAACTACAAGCTGCTGAGCTAAAAGTACCTTCATTAAAATATCGATATTTCCAAGTCTCATGACTTACACATCTGCCTCACAGCTGCAGCACGGACCTAAAACAGCATTCAAATGTTCAGACTTTTCACTGGGATTGAACACAGCACTGAAGAAACAGTCATGTGAAGACCAGGTGAATTCCAGGACGTGACTGATGCAAGACTAGAGAGGACTTTCCGTGCCAAATTGAAAAGAAGAACATCTGACTTTCACACCATTTGAAGTGGTCTACTTCATCAGTCTTTGAGTAAACTAAAGTATGAGTTATGTGTGTTTAAAAATACTTCACAGCCTTTTTGCTCTTATTTGTCCTCTCAACCGAGGTGGCCTCATATGATGAATAGATCGTTGAGGATGATATTTAGGAGAGGAATAATGGTGAAGAGCTGACATAAATAGAAAATCAACTATTTTGATTTATAATATTTAAGTTTCTAAAGCTGAAGTTGCAGAGAATTTATCGGTTCCAGCTTCTCAAAAGTATGAATTGCCCTCAGTTGGTCAGATAACTGAACAAATAAGGAACTGAACAGACCAGTTTTCTCATTCAAATTGGTCTAAAGATTAGTTATCAGGCCTGTTGAAAATATTAAGTCAGTGTTGCTTTGCAGATCTGCAGTCAACATTGTGCACTTTCAGAACGAGTACAAAGCAGCAAGGACACAGAGAGGGGGGAAAGCTGTACTGGTGAGTTCAGGGGACGTTTGTGCTCTTTATGGCCGGATCTTTGTTGGTGTCAGAGGGTCACACAGGACGATAGAAGACACACTGCGGGAGACAGCTCACCTCCAGGACTGGTGCGGCTGTGTCGTGGATCGACAGGATGTGGGTGATGTTGTGCTGTGCCAGCAGCTCCCTGTCTCGTGCATCTGCAGACCGCAAAGAAAATGAAGAAACCCTCAATTTTTTTTACCGTCCAATCACAAGTGACCCCATGTTAAGCTAAATCTAAATAAAACATTTTTTACCCGACAACAACCCCCCTTCTCTAAGGTCTCCCAAGCAAATGTGGCCTCATGGCTTCAAAGTTTTGTTCTGGTTTTGAACTGAAAGAAAAACCGGAAAACCAATGTTTCTAAAACAGTCGAACAGCTTGGCCAAAAGCAAGAAACTGTAATTCTTCTAATCAAATTTTAGTCTGTAAAAGGAAGCCAAATGTTTTCTAGCTTGGACAGATGTGTCTTCAGCTCTTTTTTCTCATGCTTTGCAAGTTTTGCAGGATGCTGATGGCACCCTTAAAAGTGCAAGATGAGTCTGTGCTGAGTCCTGTACCCAGCCAGGCCTAGCCCCCCCAACAGTTTGTAAAAATACAACACATATGAATAAGAATGCTGCTTAATACAGACCATTAAACCATGCCACCATACTCACAGAGAGAACACAATCTGATTATGTAACTTTGATTTATAGCCAGGAACTTGAAGGTCATGAAATGAAAGAGGCCCAGAGCGTGTTGGTCATCGAACAAATATTTTGATGGGGTGTCATGGTGCTGATGTGACATTGAAGCTGGTAACTATGTGTCCCTCTGCTGATCACAGACCAGTTACACCGCCCTCTGACACTACTTGTTGACTTGTCTTTATTTATATATGTCTGTCCCAACCCAGGCTCAGTGAGCTGGACAAACAGGGAGACCATTTAAACGATAATTTATTGAAAATAAGGCAAAAACACAGAATGTGCACCCTGTAAATCAGTGGTGGTTGCAATGGTGAATGTGTGTAATGTTGTGGAGGATTAACAAAGACCACAAAGCAAATGTAGTGTTGACGAGAGCATCTTGTTTTACCGTATCGTCTTTTCATGCCACAGAAATGTACACTTTCTGTAAAAACAGCAGGTAAATTAAGCTGTAACTACACAAAGAGCTTAAAAACATAGCTGCACAGGGCACAGATGGCCTAGCGGTTAGGTCGCTCCCCATGTACGGACGATTGAGGTCATAGTCCTCCAGGCGGGCGACCAAGGTTTGAGTCCAACCTGTGGCTCCTTTCCCCGCATTTCATCCCCTGCACTCTCTCTCCCACTGATTTCCTACTCTATCCACTGTCCTATCAAATACAGGCAGAAAATAAAAACATAGCTGCTCTAAGCTAGCAAGTGCTAACAAGTGAACGCTTAGACTAGCTAGTGAGATAGCTGCAACTAGAGCTAAAACTAAACTGAGTTATTAATACTGTATCATAGAAGGGTTTTTCTTTATTTTGAATATTTATATTTTTGAATAAAAGTCGTTTTAGTTTTGGGAAGAAATGCATAAACTTCACTTTTTCTATTTCTGTATAAGAAACACGTCAAACCTTTAAGAATAAGCCTTTAGATCAAAATGTCTTTAAGATAATAACATTTCAAGCAGCTGTGTCCAAACATTTGACTCGTCGCGTGTTTCTGCAGTTAATATCTATTTACAATAAGAAAAGGCAAGTGGAGCGTTTGTTTCCCGTGCCTCATGTACGGAGGCTGTGGTCCTCATTGGTAAGCAGCAGCTCCGCTTCAAATGCAAATTGAACTTGGTGGGTAAATAGCAACAGCGAGGGATCATAATCAGACTGAACCGACATTAAGGGATTTGTTTAAAGCGGTTTTTAAAGCGATTGGCAATGTGTTTAATTTTTAGACTTTAAAAAAGGCGGTTTCTAACTCTGTGTGTATTTGAAGTATACCTACCTTAAAGTCTCTAAATGTTATCTGACCGTGTTTGGTTCACATTTTTAACATTTTCAATGCTTCACATTCTGCTGTTAAAAACACAGCACACAACCCAAACATGTTTCACAGTCATGAAGAAGATACGAAAATTAAATCAATAAAGTCAGACACACCACAAAACAAACACAAGTGGTCACACACACACACACACACACACACACACACACACACACACACACACACACACACACACACACACACACACACACACACACACGCACGCACACACACACACAGAAAAATGAACTATTCAAATGCTTAGGTTTTTATTTTTGGTTTAAACGTGGAGACCATAGTGATGGACCTCAGGTCAGCCGGACGCTTGTTCCAGAGAGGGACCACATTAAATAAAGACCCCCTCTTCAGACTTTGATCAGTGACCATAAAATGTATGAAATGGTGGATACCTTTTCCCCCTAGAAGAATCTATTTACAATTTACGATAAAGCTGACGCACCCCCCTCCCCCCCTCCCTTCCCCGAGGACTGCTTCGATCTTTCTCGGTATTTTAAAGGTTCTTTGAAAGGGATTTTTTTCTTTGTTGTCAGCTTCTCTGCTTCTGTTGCCACTTTTAGAGTTTCACTCTTTTCTATATCTACACATCTTTTTTTTTCTAAAAAGGATTTGTAAAAATATGAGGTCATACCGGACAAGTGAAGACTGAAGCCTTCTTAAAATGAAAGCTGTCAGATTTCCTTTTTTGACATGCGGTTTCATGTCAACATGACTAATCCATATTTTTGAAGACATTTCCTGTGCAGTCTAAAATTCACGTGCGCTTTTTTAAAAGCCACAAATTATTGCATTTTCAGCTTTAATATAAAGAAATGAAGCAGCGAACACAGGGGGGACAACCCTATACTTTGGGGACTCCCCTCCCACATGCAAACACTCCCCGCAACCTTCCTTCAGCTGCACATACTTGCAACTCGTGCAATCTCACGTAGACTACCTGCGCACATCTTAAACACGGGTCTTCAATCTTCCTGCTCTATAGAAACTGAGCTCAGTGTAGCATCTCACCACATGCCCCGTCTATGTGAGGAACTGAAACAAATTCTGCATCATCCTGAAAATAAATAAATTCTTTACTCAAAGTTAAAGACACAGAGCAGCTTACCTTTGAGATTTCCAAGATACAGATCAGGAAGGACCTTAAGACATTTAGAAATGGAGTCACATGTTGATGCAGGTATTGTCAAAGTATAACATGGGTGTAGAAGTCATTAAGGTTTAAACATCTGATACTTTACCTTGTTTATGCCATTACCCATCTCTGCCAGAAGTCTCAAGAACAACGCAGCAACTTGAGAGCACAATCTGGATTCAGTTCCTGAAGTTGTGTATCATTCAGAGCTCCAGAGGGGAATAGTGTTTAGCTGTGGTTGACTCCTCTCCTCTGTAAAACAATAATCCGCTAGCTGTTACTTTGTCCCATCGTTTTCAATCTGCCCCTGACGACTTTTTTTTGTGACCCAGCGTGTCATAAAGCCTTCAGCGCGTTCACAGCTCATACTCTGAGTGCCCCTTGAATGAGAATAGCCTGCTCGGGATGATGTAATGTGACCTTAACAGTGGAGCACCCTCCTTGGATATTTATATTTAGACTAAGAGGGGGGTCATGGGACTGTGGATAGGCACATACCAACCAGACAAAGATGTTTGAGGGTGCAGAGAACACATCCAATCGTGGGCCACGCCTGGCTATCACTATCTGCTGAGACGGTATACCGTACAAGGAGCACTTCTCATTGAGGCCCAAAATAAAGTACACTGATAAGAAATGTCAAAGTGTATAACAGCCTGCAGGTAAAGGTGACTCGGACAGTAAGGCATGAATATTCAAATTCAACCAAACCCTTAGTGTATTGATCAAATGGTTCGACAGTTACCCTCACGTGATTTTCTCTATTTTTAATTTTGACTGCGGTGCTTTTAATGTTTCGTTGTGAGCAAGAAGAGTCTGAAGAAATGTGATGACAAACATTTCTTCACACCAATAAAATGCAATAATTCAAGTGTTCTGTTTTTTTAAATCAAGTGCCGGTGTTTGTGGTCTGCATAAGTCTTACAACACAAAGATAAATGCTCTGTTTCAAATTTGCTCTCCTTGTGATGTCACAGTGGGATTCTGGTAAAAAAATCCCCTCCCCTCCCCTGGTATCTCCACCCATGGACTCCACCCCCAGCCTAGAGCAAACTTTGGCGCAGGTCCGCCATTTTTATTTTCGCTAGTAAAGGAGTGATGTCTACCAGGAAAACTCAGGTGGGGCTCATTGCATTTAAAGAGACACACACACCAAAACGGAGCGTTCTGAGAGAGCTGGTTTCTACAGGGTCACAAACCTCCTCTGGTGCTTGATTCATGTTATATTTTGACCAAAGCACAGCACAGATGTTTCATTTAGACCACAGGGGACTGTTTGAAAAGGTGGAAAAGGGGGAGAATATGTCCTCTTTAAGGTTATTCCCACTCATTACAAAAAACAACAACTACAAACTCTGTGAGAGAGAGAGAGAGAGAGAGAGAGAGAGAGAGAGAGAGAGTGTGAGGGAATGACATGCAGCAAAGAAGCCACATGGTCGGATTCGAACCCCGGGCCACCTGCATCGAGGACTGCAGCCTCTGTACACAGGGCGAGTAAACTAACCACTCAGTCACCGGCGCCTCAACCCAATAGATTAAAAAGTATTTTACTCAGTAACAAAAATTCTAATCTCTTGGTCTTAAAGGAAAAGAATGGCGATCACTTAAGTAAATAATATTTATTATCTGGGAACCATTAATGTCTACTGAAGTTCATGGCAATCAGTCTGACAGTTGTCACTGTGCTCCCTGCTGGGCGTTTTACAGGAAGTTGAATTTTTCCTCAATAAACAATGAATATCTGAACCAAATGTAATGGCTGTCAATCCCACAATTGGACATTTATTTCAGTTTCAGAGGAATCGGTTGAACCGGATAAGATATTGCCATCCCAGTTTGCTCTTTGTGTAAAATAAAAGGGGGAGCGGAGAACAAAATCTCTCACTTAACGCTGATTTATGAGCCGCTTCAGGAGTATTTTAATACAACAGTGTTTTCTTCTCTCTCAGATCAAAGAATCCCCCCCATTTATTTTAAATAACGTGTTGTTTAGTGGACATCCACTTAAATCCACTTCAGTGGCTACATTTCCAGTAAGCTCTGCTTCATCTTCAACACATCGCTCTGAGGCGATTGAGCTATTTTTAGCGCGCCTTTTGTCGCCTTGTGTTGTGTTCCTGTGTGTGGTTCAGTGTGTGGCACAGCTCAGACGCACTGACACGCAGAGCAGAGTGGAGGCGTTTACAAAAAGCTCTGTGTGTCTCTGAGAACTAGGTCTGAACAGCTCATCACACCAGCACCGGGTCAAACCCAATGATGAACAGAGACGCGTCACGCTATTGGTTTGGCTTTGATATAGGGCCTAAAAACACCTTCATCAGAGCCTCACAGTGAGCGTAGGTGTGCATGGGACGAGTAGGTGGGGGCTGTGTTGTAAATATTAAATGATTTGTGATGATTAAATTGTTCTTTCAAGTTTGATGTCTTTTTTTTAACAACCACAAAGCGTGCTCAATCTGGTACAAGAAAACAATAACATCGTGCAAAGTTTCATTTTTACTGCTGATCTATTTCAAACTTACTTCTTAGACTTTCAAATGTAAGACAATAATGAAACTCATCACCGCACGGCACTTTCTCGCTGTAATGCATTCATGCCATTAAGTTTTACTATCAGATCCATTACAACATCTCGTCTCCTGCACTTAGCGCTCGAGTTCCAAGATCCAAAACAAGTCAGGGACGCATCACTAGATCATCCTCTCAAGCATGAATCCCAGTACTGGTTTACAAAACCAGCTGTGGTCAGAGGTCGTTCTTTCATACAGACACTCACATCTGGAATGAGGTCCCACATTATATCAGGACAACAACCTCGGTCATTTAAACACCACCTGATGAATCACTGATTTAACTTAACTTAACCTCCCCGATTCTTTGTGTTGTTGTGAGTCCATTTTAGATTTTTTATTTCATTTCAAATTATTTAAAGGGGAAACTTAGGCTGCACGGTGGTGCAGTGGTTAGCGGTGTTGCCTCACAACGAGGAGGTTCTTGGTTCAAATCCCAGTCGCACAAGAGCCTCTCTGTGTGGCGTTTGCATGTTCTCCTCGTGCATGCGTGGGTTCTCTCTGAGTACCCCTGCTTCCTCCCACAGTCCAAAGACATGCGCATTAGGTTAATTGGTGATTCTAAATTGCCCGTAGGTTTGAATGTGAATCTGTCTCTTTACTGTATACAGCTCTGTGATTGACTGGTGAACAGTCCAGGGTGTAACCCCACCTCTAGCCCAATGACAGCTGGGATCGGCTCCAGCTCCCTGCGAGCCCGAACTGGAAAAACCGGTATAGATTATGGATAGATGGATGAAATGCATCACTGGTTTAAAAATCTTTGCTGTTGAAATGATAAACTTTAGGCTGTTCCTGCAGCCAGTGGAGACTCCAGAGTCTGTTGGGGCAAAAATCAACTGGGGGGCCCTCCAACCAGCGTTCATCGCCATCATTTCTAGTGTCCCAACGCTTAATCCTTTTACTATGTTTCCTGTATATTTGTTCTCCCATAGAGGGATCATTTCTCTTCATTTTGATTTGTTGACTTTCATTGACAAACTTTGGTTTTCACAGCAATAACGCATGCAACGCTCAGCAGGACAACGAGAGTGAGGCCTTTCAGGAAGGTCTCCTATTGTCATTGCAAAATTTGCAGATTTTGGCCACTGCTTTGGTTTAAATTGGTCAGCCCTCAGGGGCCCCCTACTGGTCTTGGGCCCCAAGCAGTTGCCTGCCTTGCCTGTTGACAAGCAGCGCCTCTGCCTGCAGCGTGCTGTTAATCACTTTCTCTGACACCCACCCCTCCACAGAGGTTTCAGACATTAATTATAATAACATAGAGATGATTAATCGTGTCCCTGGTGGTCTCTTTTGCTTTTATAGGTCATCAGTATCAAGTATTAAGGGAAACTCCTGTTGAAAGAAACACCTGCTCGCACACTGAACATTTACTGTAACACATGATCTCTCTGTTTCAAACTGTGAAGGTCGAAGAGACTTCCTCAGGAAATGGGGACCTGTAAAATAAAAAACATTTTACCCGTTTTAGCTGAATTTATAGTGACTTCTAATCTGAATGCTGTCTTTAAAGGCTATTTTACATACTTTCACTTGAAATCCTTTGGTCACTAAGACCATGTGCAGGTGGAGAGTGCAGCTTCCTGGATCTCCCCTCCTGGTTGGAGTTTCGGTGCAGGATTACATGCAGCTCCTTTTAAACTTTAACTAATTAAACAACCAGTGCAGAGGAGAAGAGAGACATGGCGGTGTTTGTTAACAGAGCACGTTTCCTCCTTACATACAGAAGTGACTTTAAACGAGCCATGACAGCGACCCGGCCGTACTGGTAACTATTCTCACCGTCTTTAAATATGTGATAGGCTACTTGCACGATTATATTTGCACAAATACGGACTTTAACCGCTTAATGCTGCAAAACATGAACCTCTGACCTGCTTTTAGCGACGTGTTACTCACAGGAATTTGATTTTTTTTCTGTTTAGAGGCGTTTTATTTAATTTAATTAAGATCCACAAGATGGCGCTGCATGCCAGGCTGTGCACCCTGAACCAAATGCACACATTTCTGCTTAAAGCATGCTCACAGAAATGTATTAACAATTATTCTATTTTAATTTAAATGGTGGTTGGCCTATTTACTGTTTTATTTTTAGTCGTCGTCGTGTGTGAGAAGTATTTAATGGATTATTTATGTATTTAAATGATCTTTTCTATGTAAGATGGATAACCACACAGGTCAGCACATTAACACCTACAACACAAATCATTTTAATGTACGTGTCTACCTGACTACGTGTCAGAGTTACATATTGCTCCTTAGTTTGCAAATATGTTGGAAAGTATTGTGACTGTCATGTGAACACCTGTGAGTGAATTAGGATCTCTTCTTTTTCATCGCTATGCCACAGTCCACCAGTCTGTTTATCTGTCTGTCTGTCTGTCTGTCTGTCTGTCTGTCTGTCTGTCTGTCTGTCTGTCTGTGTCCCAGCAGCTCTTCTCCGTCAGGCAGGCAGCGTGTGAACGGAGTGGATCTGTACTACGAGCAGACAGGTGGAGGGAAACACGCTCTGCTTCTGCTTCCTGGTGCTATCGGTATGCACAACAACACGCCTCTTCTGGAGATCTCACACACACATACAGCATCTGTGTCTCAGTATCTTTTAAGCTTGTGGAAAAACAATCATGGTGTCCTCTGCTACAGGAAGCACTCGGACTGATTTTGGCCCTCAGCTGAAGTCTCTGAACAAGGAACGCTTCACTGTGATTGGCTGGGATCCTCGTGGTTATGGACGGTCCCGCCCCCCAGACAGAGACTTCCCTCTGGACTTCTTTGAAAGGGATGCAAAGGATGGAGTGGATCTGATGAAGGTCTATTCAAATTCCATCCATCCATCATTATCTATACCGTTTTTCCAGGTCGCGGGGGGCTGGAGCCGATACCAGCTGTGGTTGAGAGGCGGGGTTTCACCCTGGACTGTTCGCCAGCCAATCACAGGGCTGACATATAGAGACAGACAACCAGCCACACTCACATTCAAACCCACGGGCAAATTTAGAGTCACCAATTAATCTAACAAGCATGTTTTTGGACTGTGGGAGGAAGCCGGAGTACCCGAAGAGAACCCACGCATGCACGGGGGGAGAACATGCAAACTCCGCACAGAGAGGCCCTGTCAGACAGGGATTCGAACCAGGAACCTCCTTGCTGTGAGGCAACACCGCTAACCACTGCCCGTGCAGCCCTATTCAAATTGTTTGTGTTTTAATGATTTATTTTTGCCTTTATTGGATAGGACAGTGGATAGAGTGAGAAATCAGGTAGAGAGAGTGAGGAATGACGTGCGAGAAAGGAGCCACAGGTCGGACTTGAACTGTTTAGAGGACCAGAGCCTCCGTACATGTGGTGTGACCTAACCGCTCAAAAAAAAAACAACAACCTTACATCAACATGTTCTCAGCCCTGTGATTTAATAAAAAGTGTGTAATTCACCCTCGACAAAATATGTCAATTTATCACCGAATTAAAAAAGAAGCTAAGTCACCTCCACCTGCATTTGAAACAAAGTCTGTTGTTGTTGTTATCGTGTAATATTTTCCATTTCATCTGCAGGCATTGGGCTTTGGAAAGTTCTCTCTGCTTGGCTGGAGTGACGGAGGAGTTACAGCTCTGATTGCGGCAGCGAGGTACCCTGACCTGATCAACAGGATAGTTGTTTGGGGAGCGAATGCCTTCATCACCCAGCACGACCTTCAGATTTACGAGGGTACTCTTCTACTTTTTATTCGTCTTGGGTTACGGGCAGAGAAGTGTTGAACTGTGTGATCTGTGCACAGTGTAATATATTAAACTACTGTGTGTGTGCGCATAGGGGTCCGTGATATCTCCAAGTGGAGTGCGAGGATGAGGCAGCCCTTTGAGGAGATGTACGGAGCGGAAACATTCGCTAAAATGTGGGGGGCGTGGGTGGATGGCTTCACACAGTTTGCAAGGAGACCAGAAGGTACTGACCACGTGGTAATAAAGACGTTGATACACAAGTGAGCAATCTTTAACCTAAATCCTAAGGAAGTAAAAGAAAGAGAAGCAGGGGACTGTGCAGTTATTATTCAATGATATAAAGAAGTCTTAAAGAAAGTATCCTAATGTTTGAACCCAGTCTGTTTTCGCTGAGAGGATTTAGAAGATGCTTATCGCCATTTGAGGAGTATATTCATGCCACATACTTTAAAGCTGTTTGTTTTTCGTCTGCTCAGGGAGTGTCTGCATTGAGCATCTACCTCTAATCCGCTGTCCTACCCTCATCATCCACGGAGAGAAAGACCCCATAGTGCCAAACTCTCACGCACAATTCCTTACAAAGCACATCAAAGGATCACGGTGAGACACAAACAGTGTTTTTTAAATGGCCTTAAATTAGCAGATAAAATAACTCTACGTGTATCCTTTCCTTCTCTAGATTACACCTGATGCCAGAAGGTAAACACAACCTCCACCTGAGATATGCCGAAGAATTCAACAAGCTGGCCGAAGACTTCCTGGAAGACGGAGCGATTCATTAACTCAGTGAAATAAAGACTGATCATTTTGTAGAGAAAGAACCAGGTAACAGGTCGTGCTTTGGAAATGATCACACTAAGAGAAGTCATTTTATCAGTAATTGAATTTCTATTTCCATCATGCTCTGTTGTTGAAAAGAAAGTATTTTCATTGTTTTCCAGAAGATGCTTTCCAACAAATAAATTTGGACTAAAAAAGCTGATTAATTTAGCACGCTAGCTCAAGTTTACCCCTGATGTTTGGCACCTGCCTGTCCAACAGAAATGAGGCTAGCTCAACCCAAGGTTCACCCTCGTTTTGGAATGAGCCTTATCCGCTTGGTGTTTCGCCTCACTGTGATTATATTTTCTCTTCTTTGCTGCTATGTCTGCATCCGTCATATTTACCAATTTCAATTGCGTCCAATGCTGAATTGAATCCACTCCCAAACTCACCTGTGTGATGTCATTGGCTGGGGGAACCACACCCCCTCCCTGCCCAGAAACGAGTCAACCAAAATCATGAAAATCCAGTCAGAGGACAGGGTCTCTGCAGATAGTCACCACCACACATGGAAGGAGGCCCAGAAGTGATGATTGAGCAGCTTTACTTTTGTATAAGTCTATTTTATGTTTTAGAAAAAAGCTGCTGACTTTATCTTTAATGTGTTGTATACATGATCAAATAATATTGGATAATAAATAAAGGGGGATTGGGAACCTTGGCAGACATTGATTTATAACTCATTTTAAAAGTTAACAGTAAATATGGTGTCACTTTTGTAGCTTCCGAGGTCATGATCAGTTGTGCCTGTGCTGCTCCCTCAGTCTGAGTATCGGTGATCGGCTACTGCTGTCTGCATTTCCCCGCTAAACCCGGAAGTGGCTGTTGCTGTTTACAGTGAGCTAACACGAGTTGTGATGGTCGCTTCCTGCAGCTAGCTTGAGTTTAAACAAACATGAGCGAAACTCTGAACGGAGCGGCGTTTGATGCCGTGACGGTGCACAACTTTTCGGAGAAGATTTCGGAGCAGGTCGTTCATTTCCACGTCATGAAGCTCAGCGGAGGATTCTTCCTGTGGGTCGGATCCACTCCGGTGCTGTCCAACCTGGCGGTGTCAATGAGCAGCAAATATGTGAGTGAGCAAAACACACCTGAATGATTCCTACTGCATAGAAATATATACACAAACGTAGGAACTAAATGATCACACGGTTAAAATGTAGCTCCGTATGTTTCTAACACTGAGAACTTTAAATCCTGCTTTTTGAAATCAGCAGGACTGAATTCAAATATTTAAGATCTTCATATTTTGGTCAACACAGAAGGAGAAATAATCCAGTTTAAACCCAGTTTGGAAATCAAAAGCTAGAAAGAGTTTTAAATAAATTGTAACATCCACTGAATAATTATATATCATTCATTATAGGCTTAACAATAAACTAAACTGTAGCCTGCGCAGCGAGATACCAGTAAGGTACTGGGTTAAGTCATGACTATGACCATAATCTTGACTAATGGTCGCAGTGATTCAGGAATATTTGAGCATGAGAGTTGGTTTGTGGACAGGCATGGACACCCTCATACCACCAAACATTAGGGATGTAACGATTCACTCAACTCACGATATGATTCACGATACTGGGATACTACGAGAATCGGGAGGTGATTGGAGCTTCTCATTGAGGTGTGGATTAAATGCTGCATCATGTTGGTTGTGCTATTTGTGTAGTTCCCTGTCTAGTTGCCATATTTGCACAGTTTTTGTCTCGTCTGTTATCTTCTCACCTCTTTCATTTTCTGACTTTGGGGAAGCAAAAATGTTTCCACTGCCACGATAACACCTGCTTATTACAACCAACCGCCTCTGCTCTACAGCTGCTGACGCTCACGATATTACTGCGATTCATTTTTCAGAGTACCGATTCGAACCTTGACACCTTTGAATCGATTTTTAACTGCCTCACGATGAATCTTTACATCCCTACGAAACATCTAAACTGTCTTTAATCCCCAACAATCCCAAATGTGTCCAAACTCTATAAACATGTAAGAAAGCGATGACTCATTTAGGATCTAAGTGTTCATTGTTGCGTCATTACAGAGGGACTAACATTGTTCTCCTTCTTGCCTATTGTCTGCAGGATTCAATGCCTTTATCCACGTTAGTCATGGGGGACCCATCCGATACTGCTGCAAACTCCTTGGCACAGAGATTAGGTAAGGCTGCATGATGAGTGTGTGCATGCATTTAACTATTCTGTTATCGTTCTCCTGCTACAAAGTGATTTAAAGGCTGAAAAGCAGTTATCCTGATTATGTGTACCTCATATGCAAAAATATCCCATAATCATCTTTACTGCAGACAATCAGCTAACGTAGCTGCTGTTTCAGATTTTTGTTCTATTTTCAGAGCGAGCTCTGGACCCAGTTTATCTCAATAAATAAATAATGTGCATCTTGAAACTTGCTTCAGTGGAGTTATCCTCTAAAGACAGACTCGTGAAATCTTTGTTGGGTTTGTTTATGCAGCTGCAAATGCTGTAGATATGTTTTCAAAGTCTCTACTTACGAAGCGCAAATTAATGATCCTCCCTTTGTTAGGTTTCAGATGTCAAGCTGTTTTAGCAAGCTGATACCTCGCATGCATTTACAGCCGGTGGCTTTTTGTCATGTGCAAAAAAAGGAGCCTCTGGTACGCTGTGGAGAACGTTGGTATTGAGTGGTGTTGTAGTCAAGACCACACTAACTGAGACCGAGACACACCCGAGACCAGAGTGCTCCGAGACCAGAGTCAAGACCAAGACCATAAATATCAGTGAGAAATCATCATCTTGTGTGCAGGGGCGTGTCACTCACTCACACCGTAACACTGTGTAGTTTGCGGCCATAACCGGGGCATTAACATCAAATTATAAATTAATTTATCAGTGGTGGTTTTGACTTTAAATCCTGAGTCCGTCCAGTCCGAGACCGAGTAAAAACGCTTTGGATTCCAATACCGAGACAGAGGACCTTCTAAAAGTGGCCTCGAGACCGGACTTGAGACGGAGACCGATTTCGATTACCAAACACTAGTGCTGGGCATCTTTGGGTGTCTCAAGATTCGATTTGATTTCGATTTTGATTCTTGGGGTCACGATTCGATTCAGAATCGATTTTTGATTCAAAACGATTCTGGATTCATGATTCAAAGTCTATTTTTGAATGAGTACATACTTCAGGATCTACTCCAGTCATCTGTGAGACTGGCTGAATTTCTTGCTGATCCATTTGGCATTCCACTGAGTTAAAGAGCTAGCCTTAGCACTTAGCGTGGAGTGACTGATTAGCCCAAAAAAAAACAAGTTTTGGAATTATGAATCGATTTAAAATCTCAGAAGATAAGAATCTCGATTTTTACATAAAACAATGTTTTTTCCAGCTCTACCAATCACAACAGCATTTAAGCAAACAAACTAAACTAAGATAAACATGGGGCGCTTGGTGGCCGTTAAATTGTGTAACAAACACTTTTCTGTTTGATCTTAACTCAAGAGTGTGAGTGATTTCATCGTCTTTATTTGTCTGTTTTGCAGCGAAGAAGACCAAAAAGCAGGTTTTTGTGAGTTACAGTATTCCCATGAAGGACTCCAGTCTCGGTCTTTTGGTGGAGAACAGGATCAAAAAGGAGCTGGAGCTTCACCCCGAACACTTCTGAACATCGTTTACTCAGCGTCTTTTCTGTTTTTTTTAGAGAATGAATGTTTGCTCCTCGTCTTTTCTGATACTGTAAATGCAATCTGACATAATGAACCACAAACAGTCACATCAAGTGTTCTTTTATTGACATAATAAATTAAGTGGTTTATTATCAAAACATGTAGGCCTATGGCTTTTTGTACAAATGCATCATATTAAAAAAATAACACTTAGAAAACAGCATTAGTGGTTGACTTCTTTTCTCTCTCTGACTCGGAGTGATTAACTGTTGAAAACATACAAACTAGCAAACCATACAGGGTGTTTGAAATACGTGCTGAGTACTAAACATGGGTTCAAAAATGGACGACGTTTGGGGTCGGTGGATTCAGGTACATTTCATGGTTCATGGCATGTGCTTATATCCTATAAAAGTATGCTCCGTACATAATGAATGAATGGCACGCGTGTACGCACCGTACATATTTTTTGCAGTCCTAAAGGATACTTACACAGTAAAGTGTATAAATGTACACTAATCACGACTAGGCCAGGGCTACGCAGACGAGGCTGCTCTACTCTATAATCTTCACAAACGTTTATTTCAAAAAACTGTAAAATATTGTGCTTTCTGGCTAGAGTTAACACATCCTAGGAGAAGGATTACGACGTTACCACGGTACAGAGGACGAGGAGGTGGAGTGGAAATCTTTGCTAATTTAGGAGGTATTTCAAGCGACAAAAATTGCCCCTTGGCGGCACAACATGAAAATAAATACTGGTTTTCTTTAATTACATTCTCTGCTTTGTTAAAAAAGAACAGAGCCTTCAAATGCTGAGATGTGTCATAAGACATACAGCGGTACACTCGAATGTCCGTTCAACTCTCAGATTTGCTTTGCATTACTCACAGTCTTTATAGGCTACACATAAAGTCTGCCAAGGTCTCCGGCTGCTCGTCAACATCAGACAACCATCATACACCCACACCGACAGCAGTAATGCTTCCTTTAAAAAAGAAAGAAATCAGTGTCTTCACTGACCTCAACCTCTGAGGATAAAGTGCCTCATTGGACTTCTAGAAGAGGGAACACAAATAACAAGAGAAAACATGTAAAACGTTTTTGTGCCCTTTCATGCAAAATAGAGTGGTAGTGGTTTAGCCAATCCCTGCATCTCCAATGTGTTGGCTTCAAATCACAAACACTTGATTGTGTCTCTGAAGTTTAGTGCAAAAACAACTTATAAAGAGTTATAGGATGCAGTGGAATCCTCCCTCAACGAGTCAAAACTACAAACAGAAAATCTCACAAAGCACTCGTCATTGAAAAAGCTGCTCTACGCTGCATCTTCTCCTGCTTGCATCTGCTTCTTTTCCCTGTGAATCATTCTCGACGGAGCGGACTGCAGTGCAAGAAATTTACTGAACACTTTCATATTATTGGACGCACACCGACTTCAGACAAACGTCAGTCCAGTACAATATTTTTGGCAACTCCTGAATGAATCATAGTCACTAAAAACTACACAAATTTACTATCGTCACCACCTCAAAGCTCAACAGTAAAGAGTTCATTTGGTTCATCCGAACAATTTTGTTTTCCCTTTAAAGGTTTTTTTTTGTCAAAAGTTCAAAGCCCATTCAGTCATGTTAATGCTTGAGCAATTAACAGCACAGTAATAGACTATTGCTATGATGCTCACACACCATTGGCTATGGCACGATTTCCAATAATCTCCCCTCCAGTCGCCAGGGCGTACGAGGCAGGTACCGCTGCCAGAGCGGTGGCTACTGCCACTGTGGCGCCCCCAGTGGCTGAGAGGTGTAACGGCGTGTCGTGGACCCTGGAGTAGTCCCCGTCCGTCTTGGCTAGAAGGAGGTGCTGCTCTCCTGGATGGAGCAGGGTCTGCCGGGTGAAGGTCTCGCCGTCAACCAGGCTCTCGGGCAGAGGATGGCCCCGCGGCTCCGGCAGCAGCAGCAGGCAGATGATGCACAGCAGGGTGCAGCAGGCGAAGATCACGTGGTGCAAGAAGTAGCCCTTCTGGTTGTGGAGCTCCATGATGGGTGCAGTGAGCATGCCGAAGCCAGCACTGGCCAGGACCAGGCCCAGCCCTCCACCCCTGCAAAGATAAGAGAATAAGTGTTGCAGGTAAATTACTGAGGTAGTCTGGTGTCACCGAAACAAACAATAGGAACAGCAGGCCTATGCTTCAGATTAACGGCTCAATAGAGAAGGAAACATTCACGCCTCGTTACCTTCAGAGTAAACTCAAGCTGCTAATGCCTTTTTTTGTGTGAATACCTTTAGGGTGAGAGGCTCTGAAAGTGTGAACCTTAACGCCCTTTTATTCATGCACCCCGTCTCACCATTCCTTTTGACTTCTTTCACATGTAACCAAGCATCGGGTTAAAACACCTTCTTGCTTGTTAGCACCTTTGGACGACACTCGGTGCAAACTCTTTGATTTAAAGCATACTGAACCTTTTTACGGACATCATGTCTGAAGTCACTTTTCAATCAGAACTACACCACAAGGTGGAGCCAAGAAGCAGCATCAGAACAAGAGCTTTAGTAGCATGCAGTATAGAGTGGACTATGTAGAAATAATCTAAGTGTACCATTTACTCACATAATGTTATGTGATCAATTTTACCAACAAGGGGAGAAAATATGAGAAGGTGTGGCTTTTGTCTGAGGAAGATCTTTTGGATTGAAACGTTGCTCATTGGAAGCTGAACAGTGTGCAGACTTTTCTCTTTTTTCTGCAGTTAGTGCTTTTTTTTCCTGCATCTGTAAGTTTTTTGCTTGGACGTGCACACACTAGTTTCCTCTTCTAGAAGATGTGACTTTGAAATCTAAATTTATCTCAAAGAGAGCCTTTTTCCCTCCAAAAAAAAACATTTTTTCTCTGCTGTTTTTGTATTAAATATTCAACATCTTTTTGTTTTTGTGGACATTACAGTCCGCTTTATTACAAGTAGAATCCAATTAAACTGCATATAATAAATCGAGTTCACTATAGGTTGCAAATAAGAAGTTATTGTCCCCTCACTGTGCTTCATCAGCAGCTGTATGTGTGGGTGTAATGAAAAGTAAGACAGCTCCCCTACGTGTTGTATTGTGTGTTTATGACCGTCCAGGCTCACCTGATGACGGTGGGAGTGATTTCAGCACAGAAGAAAATGCTGAGCGTGCTGACTGCATGAGACGAGAACATGCCGATGATGGAGAACGCCACTGAGAATTTCCTGTTCAGAGTGTCTCGCAGAACTGCAGGGAGGAGGAGAAGACATGTAAGTGAACCAGAAAAAACACCACCACAAAGCCCAGGCAGATCATTTAACAAAATACAGCCAGCAGGACACAAGGATTTGAATTATAATGTCTTCAATCTTAAATCATTAAACTGTACCTGTATCATGACGGAGGCTGTACTTCCCAATCACTGGTTTCCGACAGGGAGCATGGGAGGATAGAAAGGAGAACATGTCATTAGTAAGCACAGAGGGCGGCACAGTGCTGACTCAAGACGAGCAGAATGAAAAACAGCCTTCAGGAGAACTCAGAGCAGTTTATCACTGGAGCCTGAAATAATGACTTCTGTACTGCATATGTAGGTCAAAACAGGGAGAATGGGGTGGGGGGGGGAGTTGCTATTCGACGGAGAGTTGCAGTCTGTGCTGTTTTAATGAAGCAGTGACGGCATTGGAAATGTGCAAGAGCACTTATGTAAGCAAACGGGTAACTTCACTGTCCTGTTACCTGATTCAAACGTGCAAAAACAAACCGGTTCCATATTGTTTAAGAGTCCAACTTTATCATGAATGTCTTTTTTGTCTTGCCTAAATGTGGTTTCACGAAGGTATCATAACGTAACGTTAGCAAGAAATAAGCATCCATGTAGTGCCATAGAGTAACACAAGGGCTCAAAAGATCATCATCCGAAACAATGCAATCCGTACTCCTTTTATCCAAGGCTAAATGTTGACTAGTTACCTTGTTAGCGTGATACTAGCATCAGTAAATGTAAACATCATGACTATAGAGCATCACTCTTCGTGCAATTCTGAAACAAATCGGCAAAAAACCACCAGAATGTCAGCTAAAGATTTGCAGTATTTTAAAACATCTTAGGTAACTAACATGGTTTATTTAGCTAGATACAGCTATTGAGTATGACTCCAAAACTTGTAATGTTGGCGTCTAAATCAACGGGCACCAGCTCAGAAAGGACAAGCATCTCTTGTTTACTTCCATCCCAAGTCAAAGACTCAGTTTGCCAAGGGTAACCACACATTTTGAGAGAGTCACACCATTTTTAACTGTAAGTAGTTGTAGCTTTAGAAGGGCTTATAGGGCTTTCACAATTGCAAAAATCTCCTGAAAAACATCAGGAGACCCCCCCGCCCCCCCTCCTGTCTAACAACGATAGTCTCTTGCTGTGAGGAGCATATGTGAACTGCCAGGTTAGGAAAATCTCCGGCGCAATCCTCCTGAAATTCTCTAGAAATTGCATTTGTAAAAACAGCTGATAAGTTTCATGACTTAGCAAACAGTAAACTAGCCTTGTTATGTAATTCTCTGTGAGTACTCACGGTTAAGTAAACCCAGCTGTAGAAGTGATGCCAGGGCTGTTATGATCATGAAGGTGAGCAGCCCTCCACGACGACCCATCAACCCCACCGCGGGGCAAACGGCCAGGCAGGTGGCTACAGCGATGCCAGCCATGGTGTAATAGTCTGCATGGCACAAAGCTGTTGGCTGAGCCTCGGGGTCCATCATACTGCGGGCGAAGCAGTGGTGGATCCCATAACCTGTAAGCCTGCAGGAAAAACATGAGAAGAAATAATAAGAAGGCGGACAAGGAGGGAGAGAAGGGAGAGTCAGCTTTACACTCACATACATGTCTTTCTCTCTCTCGTGGGGATGAGCTCATGTATAATTCATGCTCTCTCAACACTGTTGTCTTTGATTAGAAAAGAATCCGCCCACACACAACCGTGACACACTTACGAGTTGACACACAGCACCACGATGTTTTTCCACAGGTTCCTGGTGCTCATCATCTTCACAATGCAGGTCCTCTGGGGTTTCTTGTGCAGCTCCTGCTCCAGCTCTGGTAGGAAACATGAAACGCACACCTTGAGACCTTTCCTTTCAGGAGGTAATGAGAAAACCGGCCGCTGGGGGGACCTTAAGGACAGACAAGCTAATGTGCCAGGGGACCTTTGGAAAGATACAGGACATCCCTTTGCCCACTCTCTCATCATCTACCTGTCTGCAAGGCCTCTGGGAGAAGCAGACACAACGAATCAATCCCAAAGGCAGGCGAGGAAGAGAGAGGGAGAGATCTAAGTGATGCAAATGACTAATATGTATTTCTATAAGCACTGCACTATTGCAATGACCGATAATAGTCATATGTGGAAGCCTTATGCAGACGTCCGAGTTTCTTTATCCACCAGTGAGAGATCAAAAAGAGTACATGTGTTTGCTTCATTGCATAAGCATTTCATCACAAGAAGAGTTTGGAAAGGCTGATTGAAAACTACATGTTTACACGCATGAAGACAAAATCTTCAGATTCTTGTTATGGGAATCTGTGTCTTTGTTTCATGTCTATTTCATCATGCATGAAGAAACAGCTGCAACATTACACAGCGACATGTTTTCATCCCATGTCGTCAAATACCTTTGCTTTATCACCCCACGTGTTTTATTCAGACGCACAAGATAGTGTTTGCTATGTGTTACACGGGTGTTTCTGTCTGTCCAACACTAAGTCAAAGTCTTAACGGTCTGTGTCGTTACCTTAAGACACAAAAAAGGCCAAAACATACCCCCAAAGCTCCATCCAAAGCCGACTTTCTTAGTCTATCTACGCTACTAACGGCTGTTACTCAGAACCTCATATAGCTGCATAGAAGTTTGCATTGTACACTTACTCAATGCAAATGACACCGCTTTGGGTGTCGGCTGTGTTCTGTGTTTCTGTTTGTAGTCAGACTATTTTCCTACACTAGCGTTTCAGCGCAGTGTCTGTACGATGAAAAACAATCGGTGTGGCGAACAAAAGAGGCGAAACATATTGGCCATTTTGTAGCCAATAATCCCCTCTCAGACTTCACATCTCGACTGCATCTTCATTCTCGCTTCCCGCCTTGCTAGTTGGATTGTAAGTTGTAACCAATGACAACGCACAGAAAAGGAAGTCTTAATCGGAAGTCCCTTTTCACAAACTGCTGGCTGCATCTGAAGTCCTGAAAAGTCGTACATCACTCCCAGAGGCGAAGTCATTGTCAGACAATAGATGAGAACATCTGAGGTTGAAGTCAATTAAAGTTTTTGCATCTCATGATTTACGGTACTATTTGCATCTTTATGAGCATCAGTATTTGATGCCTCAGGAATTGGAACATGCTCGAACATGGACGGAGAATTGAAATGATTCGTATGCAGAAGTGAAGCAAACTCAAAGGGAGATGGATTTTGAATATTTAATCTTTTTTAAAGTCCCTTTGGAGATCTCCCTCACCTGTAAGCACTACACTCGGCTCGGTTGTCATGTCAACCTGGTTCTTCCTGGCGATGCGCAGCATCATGGCTTTTGACCGCCTGTAGTGCTGGGTTGCCAGCAACCAGCGCAAAGACTCGGGAAAAATCCTGCACAAAGGGAAAAAAGAGGAAGAGAAGGACATTGACACAGAAGACAAAGAAAAATATTTGTCAAAGCAAGAAGGAGAAACAGAAAAGGGGGAAGAAGAAGAAGAACAAAAGAAGAAAGGCAGTATTGTTTGTAAGTAGAAGCTGAGCTCTGTGTAGTGCTGTGTGTACAGTACAAGCCATCGCCTGGCTCAGTGCAGGAAGAATCTGCCCCCCTCCCTCCCTGCTGTGGAATTCCTCAGAGGGTTGTACTCACCAGACGTACGGAAGCATCAGAACGAAAGGGCTGATTATGACGATCTGCAGGACCTGCCAGTCATCCCGGTTGGGCCAATTGCGGCACAGAGCAGCCACCCCTGGCATCAGAAGCTGCCCGGCCACCATCAGAAAACTGGCCACCATGGTCATGGAGAAACGCCAGCCTGGCAAACAAAGCTCGATCCCTAAAGTAAAGACACAGGGAGAGGAGAGGGAGATTTAGTTTCACATGAAATATGGATTCTTGTATCGCACCAGTGGAGACGAGTGAATTATGTATTAGCTGCATGTGTGTGGACATTTCTGTGGATGTGATTACCATCATAAACTTAACAGCAGCCCTAATGGCCTGGAAGAGCGTGATGTGTGTTTGTTTAATGGTGGAGCTGGTATTGAATTTCCTCTCTGAATTATTGAGGGCACTATTACTGATCGTTCCCCTGAGAGCACACAAGTTTAACACCAACAGACGACTATGTAAACTTAGCGCATGGACTGCACGCTGAGGTTTTAAAGACGCTTCAGCTGCTCACTGAGAGTTTCTGGGCTCACAGTCCCTCCCCTACTGCCTGTAACATGGTACAGTCCAGATGGTCTGGTCCATATGGCAAGGTCCTTTTGAAGGTGACCATTGTTGGTGGATGAGGAGGGAGCAGGAGAGGGAGGGAGGGAGGAGGGAAACTCACTAACCTGGCCTCATGTGGCATCACTTCTTATTGTGGAGAGAGAGAGAGGGGGAGGAGAGGGGACAGGAGGGAGAGATGGGCAGAATACAAATTACTTTTCCCCTCAAAGGACAAAAAATAGTCCCTCCATTCAGTAGTGGTATCACTATAGGAAAGATAATAAAGAGCAGCAAAAAGCAGGCAGAGAGACAGGAAAAGCAGATGGAGGAAGGCGGAGGGAAGCAAAGAAGGACACTGAGAGATGACGAAGATAAGAACGATTCGGCTTGTACACACAGCAGGAAGGCTGAGAAAAAGACAAAATGAAGGTATTACTGGAAATCCCTTCATCTCTGTTCCCTTCAGCCCCAGACGGACAGTTTTACAGTTAATGTCTCCTAAAACCTTCCCTGCAGGAAGCAAGACAGATAAAGGAAATTGCACTGACCCGAAATCCTCAACCTGCCTGTCTCTCTCTCTCTCTCTCTCTCTCTTCAGCCTGTCTATCTGCATCAGTCTGTCGGCCGCTGGTGTAAAACGTATTTAGACCTTTCAGCTGAGTAACAGAAGTAACACCACGGTGTAACGAGAGGAATCTGTTTTTGTTACAATCTGAGGTGGCAAGAAAAAGTGGTCAAACCACCTCACACATTGTGACAGTAGTACTGCTTATTAGCAAGAATCTGGTACGATATGATGTGATACGATATGTATCTCAAAACTTGAGTTTCAATTTGACATTTCGTGATATATCACAGTACTGTTAGCAAGTGGGTGTGCTGCGATTTGTAAACTTGTCAAATCTGCTAAGAACAACCCACCTGATTTTAAAGCTCCTGTGCTGAGTTTGAAGTTCGCAGTTCGCTATTGAGTATTGTGAGTGTCTGAAGTAACGCACGAGGGAATCTGTGCTGTGCCCAAGCACGTTTGACGCCCAAAATCCATTTCTTTTGACTAATAAGAGTATTACACACTGTGCTCAGGCACTGTGCACTTCCTCGGTCTTGGCAGGGTTGCAAGAGGTGGGCTTCGGCACGATAGCTCATGCACGAGGGTACACAACGTGGGCATGATGACATGAACAACATAGAAGTGAAGTACATTTCTTTTGTACATTTACTGTACTGGGTTACTTTCAACCACTGCTGGTGTGTGAGCCTAATCTGACAAACACAGCACAGTCTGTGTTAATGACCCCACCCATTTACAGCAGTCAATATGCATGGATCAGACTGTAAGACACACACACACACACGCACACACACACGCACACACACACACACACACACACACACACGAGAAATCAACTGTACCTTGGTAATAGCAATGCATCCCTAAACCAGCCTCACAAAACAAAAAGCACTCCCCAACTCTCCTGGGACGTTTCTTATCCCACTGACTCTACTGGGATATTGACACACACACACACACACACACACACACACACACACACACACACACACACACACACACACTGGTAAAGACCTTTTGTTCCAGCTGAGTGAGAGAATGGTTCTCCTTGTGCTGATTATCTCACTGCCCCCCCTGTGAGCTGACCCCCCCCCCCCCCCTCTCCTGCCCACTCTTCCCTCTTGCTCATCAGGGCTGAAGTGGCTCCCTCACCCTTTGTAAAGCCACCATCCCCCATCCCCCTCTTTACCCCCTTCCTCCTTTCCCAGAGCAGCTTCTCTGCTGTCTTTACAACTGAAAGCGAACAGTCGCAGAGTCGGAGGAAAACAAAAACTAGAATGGAAGAAAGGGAGTGTAGAAACAAAGAGAAGGCAACAAAAAGCAGCTGATCTAATGACCAAAGTAATCTTTGATGACAAACGGGCTGACACCACCACTACACTCTCTCTCTCTCCCTCTGTTGTCTGCTGCTCCCTTGATAACCTTGCCTAAGGCGTGAGAGCAGAGAGGAGAGACAATTGGGCTTGCTGAGAACCAGCCTGGATGTGTGTTGTGTGAGTGTGTGTGTGTGATGTGGATGTATGGGGAGGCTGCAGGTGGTGACACACACTTTAGAAGAACGTTTTTAACACCGGCATTATCATGTAGACAAAAACGTTTTGGTTCCCGATGGGTAAGGAGAGTGAAGTCTATTCAGGACAGCTATACTTGATTGCAGGGCAAAAAGACAGAGAGAGGAGACACGATCAAATTTAAATACAGACGTAACAGCGCATAATTTCACACAGTCAGCACTTAGGGATATTCATCGTCTCACACGTACTTGCTCAGCTGATAATGACTAAACCTATTAGGTAGCTTTATGTGTCCTTGTACTTATATTTGGAAGACTTTTGCCTGACATTGCCGTCCCTAAAGCCAAACAAGGATAAAATGTCCAATCACTGCTCTGCTGTTCTATCGTAAATTGAATCCCTTTGAGGGTTGGGACAGCTTTAGTGGGTGACTTCATAGAGATGCAGGGGAGGGAAGCTGAAAGAGTTTGTTGACAAGGGCACAGCGTGACATGGCAGTACTTCTCCCCCTGCTGAGTCAGCAGTATCCATCCCCTGCAGTCTATAAAAACACACACACACACACACACACACGTACACAAACTGGATGTTTTTCTTCATTATCACCACGTCTCTGTGGAGCCGTGATAAAGTGGTTAAAGCACTGATATTAACCTTGTCTCCTTGGTGTAAAAACAACTGCAGCCTAATTCCTTTGGGTCCGTACAAACCTCATTCTCTGAAAATGTGTCTTTTGAGTACCGACTGCACTCTCCCTGACGGCCTTGAAAAGTGTCTCTGAAAGTGTTGAGCTTGCTGCACAAACTCTCGTCAGCTGGGATTCACATCATGAACAATGGATTCAAGTGTTGGCACCATTTTGAGGGAGTCGAAATACAAAAACTTCTGTAGAAACTTTTTCAATAACTCCTGCAGCATAATTTGCTCCCCCGCCGATGTTTGCTTCAACTCAGAACTGTTCTCGAGTCTTTTGTGGCAAATTCAAGTCAAATATATGTGCAAGTCTCAAGCCCCCTCGAGGGAAAATCCAAGCTGACTGACTGGATTTTATGAGGAAAGTGTAGGTAAAGTTCAAGACATTCAAGTCTATTAGATTTTGACATGCATTAGACTTTATTTTTAAGATTGTTTTTGGGGCTATTTGCCTTTATATGATAGGATAGTGGATAGAGTAGAAAATCTAGAGAGAGGCAGGGGTAATGGCGTGCAGGAACAGAGCTGCAGGTCAGACTTGAACTCGGGCCACCTTCTTGGAGGACTATAGCCTCCGTACATGGGCGACCTAACCGCTAGGCCATCAGTGCCCCCTTTTTCCCAGAATTTTCCAAGGTTAAAACGTGTTTCTTGAATGCTTTGGCATTAAGGTTTCAAGTCCAATCTAGTCGCGTTCAAGTCTTCATTAAGGTCACTCTTTAGTTTATCCATGCATTTTCTTCTGCACATCTGAGGTTGGGTCGCGATGGCAGAAAGTGCAGTAAATCAGCCCAAACTTCCCTCTCCCCAGCAACGTTTTCCAGCTCCTTCTGGGGGATTCTGAGGCGTTCCCAGGCCAGACGGGATGTATAATCTAAACCTCCAAAGGGAGGCGCCCAGGAGGCATCCTACTCAGATGCCGAAACTAGTTCACCAGTCCCTCAATGCAGTGGCTGTTCCAACCCAGAACTGCAATCAAGTCCGTCTTTCAAGTGTGTTCCCAAGTGTGTGTTATGGCAAGTTCAAGATTACATGTCTGAACAAGGCTGAAGTCGATTTAAGAGGAATTCTAAGTCAACTAAAAAGTCTTAATCCGGAAATTTTTAGTAAATTGTAAGTCCTGAGGGTCACTGAATGTTTAAAATGATAATGGCATTCGGCATTCTACAAGGATTATCCTGTTATTTCTACAGGTCTTAATCAAATAAGTGTAGAGACCTGGTTGTCTTTTGGTAGAGGAGTTCAGTTTTTTGGCACTCGAGTCTTCAGGTAGGTCTGAACATTTGGCATGCATGCCTTATTGTTTCAAGATCTCAAAGATGTGTCCTTCTTTTATTGTTAAGCGGCCTTGGGTTCCTTGAAAGGCGCTATATAAATCTAAGATATTATTATTATTATTATTATTATAAAGAGTCAGAACTTGTGACGCGTTGAGCCAAGTCTTCTGACCTTCAAGTCTGAAGTAAGGTCTCTATCAAGGTCAGCAGTCAGTGATCTCCGTTTGTGTGCAAACATGGATTGATCTAGTCAAAAATATCTTACCAGTCAACTTGCACAGACCTGAGCTGACATCAGACACCAAATGCAGCATCATCAAGCAAGGCATGGAAGTGACCAGTCAGTAATCACTGAGATCTCTTGTTAACCTGATGGTTAAAATAAAATGAAATAATAGCTGCTTAAAAACCTTAAAAATAAGTGATCCTTTGTTGCAGTTGCAGAGATTTGGTGTCAACGAATCTCTAAGGTTGTGTTAGAATTTGGCTTCCTGATCACATCTCATTGAGTCACAGAAACCTGAGACAGCTCCAATCACTGCAGCACTGCACTGTTTTTCAGCTTGACCTATCACAGCTTGAGTCCAACTCTCAAGTCCGTAACTTCGTCCAAACACCCAGTTTCTTCACAGCAGAGCAGAAAACACTTCTGTAGTTTGTTCCTCAGAACAGGCAGCACAGCTGGTTACTTATTGGAGAAGCAGTGATTGTTGGGAACATATTGAGCACCTGGATCAATGGCAAAGACGTGAATCATGCTGCAGCAGTGGTTTAAGAAGTTTCAATGAATGCTTGATGTCTCTTTTTTCTGCTATGACTTTGAGTCGTCATTGGAATTCATTTACTTTAACTGCAGTAAATCTGAGCTGAGAGGGTGAGACAAAAGGTTTGTGTTTGAGTATTTTAAATCCTGGAAGAGACTACTTTTTCCAATGTTTTTGAATTATGTAGATGTGTATTTTCCTGAAATGTAGGGAATAACAAGGAACAAGCTGCGAGGAAACAGACACTGTTTTCTTGCAGCTCCCACAGGATGGCCCTGAGCTAGGTGCTACATTACAAACTAATAAGCCTGTGCAGAATTGGTGTAATATCTAAATATGTGCACGCCACGCATAAACACACACATCGAGCCGTTAAAATTAGCAAAGCAAACTAAAGCCTCTGCTGACATCTCTTCTGGAGTTTATTATGCGCTGCGTGCTGCAGAGAGATAACCGAATGATGAGATTTTAAATGAGCCTCAAGAAAATGAGAAAGTGAGGGCAGTAATAAATGGTAGAGAGGAAGAGAGAGGGAGATGAAGAGGGGGAGGAGGATGGGATGAATGGGGCAGAGGAGAGTCGAGGGAAGCATAGAGGGAAAATAGAAAGGGCCAAAGTGCTTCTGGATTTAGAAACAGAGATTCAGCGCTGCATTTAAAGTGGTAGAGTGACGAAGGAGGGAAAGAAAAGGCAAGCGAAGAAAGCGTTTTTGTTGGGGGGAAGAGCACGATACGACAACCACAGCACATATACATAAATACAAACTGTACAATCATCCATAATGCATCACATATGCAAGATACGTGCATATTTTTCTGCTCCTCTGTCTGATCTGCTCCCTGCTGCAGCCTCAGCAGTCACAGACTCAACGATAATGATGCCTCTGCTGCGTTTAAACATTAGAGGACATTTTCAGGACACCGTTTTTGGTAAAGTTGGTTTTCTGCATGTTGGAGCTGAAATGGAACAATCCCCGTGATGTTGAAGTGCTTCCGTAAAGGGTGTAAGGAGGTAAACATCTGTCCATTTTTATTAGTAACATCATGCAGTTTGCCTGCTGATCACAACTCTGGGAGAAACAAAAGCCCCTGAAACAAACCTCCCATTGTCCAAGAACACGATCTCAGCATGCAAAAAAAGTTGTAAGTAATCTTCTAGTTTGTCTTCAACATGTGTGATCTCTTGACTTCTTGTTTGCCCGTCAGGGATGATGTCAACGATTCCCCAGATCTCAGACCTGATCTTAAAGCCGTACAACCTCAAGAATGCACAAATTCATGCTATCTCCCAAGTTAAGAAGGTAAGTGTCTGGATGGGAGACTCCCTTGGAATAACGGGATCCATTGCTGTCACTCTGTTAACTGAATTTTCCTTTGAATGTGACGACTTAAGCTCACGTTATTTCAATCCTGTGTTTCCTTTCCAATTGCCAGGCACATTTCAAAAAGGTTTCCCATGTTGTCTTTCAACAATGGGCTTTCACACTTGCAGAAAACTAATGAACAACTCCTGATATTTCCAGGAGGCGCTGTGAACGCAAACAGCCACATTTTTCACTCGGACTTCACCCGGAGTTTCTCCTGCCAGACCCCTAGTATTTTTTCCGCAGCAAGTCTGAGTGAGCTGATGTGAGAACTCAGCAGGATATTCTCAGGAGAATTCACCATGTAGCATTGATATAAAGGCAAATATTCTCATTATAGCGTCGTGTAGCAGACTCTGTTGCTTCGTCCTCTACTCCCGCGTCTTTTTTGTTATGTCACATCTCACCTCACCTCACCTCACCTCTTACCTGTCTGACAGGGATAATCTCCCGCTGTGAGGAGCATATGTGAACAGCCAGGCCAGGAGAATATCAGGAGCAGTCCTCCTGATAGTATCTAGATATTTTCAGGAGTGCAGATGTGAAAACAGCTAAAGAGATGTTGCACGGAAATATGCAAAGGCACACACTTCCTCTACTCTGAGTCGTTGGCTGCATTTCTTGTACGATTAGAATCAGCGTCCTGCAACATTGCCGTTAATATTGGGGATTGTCTTTAAAAAAAAAAGGACACAGTGTCCACACAACATGGGTGTTACCACTATTAAATTAAATCTGCAGGTTGGACTTTCTCTCAGTCTTTTTTTTTTTCATGTCGAACACACTGTAGTGGACTAAAACAGGCACCCTAAGGACACACTGTGTCTCTGCCAAATTACTCATGCACTGCTTCCTTTCTCTCCTGCAGGCTGACTGATGCAGCTCTCTTCACAAACGAAAACAAGAAAAGACAGCAGGTACAATAATGACAAGTTTCAGATTCAGAGTCCAATCTGTGCAAACTCTGCTGCATGCCTACCTACACTCATCATGTACTGAAATCACTTCACGATACCACTGTATGCTGTTCTTCTTCATGTGTTTTATTACTGTGAATGAGATGGCAGCGTCTATTATCTGCTGTCATTATGTGAGTTAGCTTCAAAGCGAGTCGTTCTGTGGCAGCGAGCCGCCCGTTCCTCCTACTGTATTCATCTGCACCTCACACAGACTCACACCAACACCTTTTTGTTGCTCTTCAAAGTGCAGGAATACAATCTGTTCTCTCACACTATACCAGCACACACACACACACACCGAACACACAGAGATACTTATCCCATCACTGCCAACACTGAGCACACAAACAAGGGAAATATACAGAAATGGGCTCCCATTACAGGGTTTTTTGTTTGGCAAACAGCCGGTAATATCAGAAAATGTGTGTAGGTGAGAGAGTTTGTGTGTGTGTGTGTGTGTGTGTGTCGAATGAACAAACTGTTGAGACGCATGCTGAGCGCTATAAAAGAACAGTAACGTGAAAGACACCACTGAAAACAACATAAATCTTAATAATACAGACTATTATCCAAAAGTGAGTCGCTCTATTTCCTAACAGCATTCCTGTTTTCTGACTGTTTCAACACCGAGGATTGACCACGAGGGAGTGATTGAGTACATTTCATTGTCATACGATGTGTGTCTGATTGATATGTTTTAAAAAGGCCTGAAGATGTTTATGTTTGACCGACGCTGCTTTTTTTCTGAACCTTTAACTGGATATGAATCACTTTAATCGCCCTTCTGTTAATACTGTTGTCTTCATCACACGCCCCTAATATAAGACGGCTATGAATCCAAACCGAGTCTCACATTTACAACCGGCCATTACTCAAATAGCCACATCTCTGTTTGTGGTGTGTTTGCCCTGCATACATCACAGATTAAATTCCTTTCCTCGGCAGACGGCTCGGAGGCGTCCATTTTGTTTGTTTGTTTTTAGAAGCGGTTCATCTGAGATTTATCTGGAACCCCCTGCTGAGAGGGACAAAAACCCACCCCGCCGCCCACAGCTCCAAGTCTGCCCTCCGACACGCATAATGTTATGACTAATCTGCTGAAAGAGAGGAGGGCCTGCAGAGGGCGAGAACGAGGGGGACTGCAGCGGGAGGGGGGGGCAGAGGGGAATGCAGAAAGGGATGAGAGCATTCTTCAGGGGGAAAAACGCTGAGTTTGGCGTCATTTATTAGGAACACCTTGGCTGCAGGCTGTTTTGAAGACGTATAGAGGAACCTCGGGGATTTAAGAAGATAATGGTTAAAAAAACTGTTAAATTAGCTCCAAAATACCCAATATGTGTCGTCATAAGACCCTCTAATTTAAAAACAACTAAAGAAATGTAACCTTTACTGTCTTCATACCTCATGGTAAAAGGACTTGAGCTTATATAGCGCTTTTCTAGTCTTCTGATTACTCAAAGCACTTTAAAACCGCAGGTCACACCTACCCATTCACATCTACACATTCACCCACTGATGGTAGAGGCTGCTGTGTAAAGTGACCATCAGAAGTAACTAATCCCATCCATACTCATGCATACACGATGAAGCAGCAGGAGCAACTTGGGGTTAAGTGTCTTGCCCAAGGAGACATCGGACATGTGGCTGCAGGAGTTGGGGATCGAACCCCCAACCTTCCAGTTGAGAGAAAGCGGACTCGACCAACTGAGCCACAGTATGAATGGTATGAAGGTCTGTAAAAGTACTTGCTGCTACTAGTCGTCAAAACACTCACAAAGATAAACAAGGATTTGTTTGTTGGCTTACAAAAAGGATCCCCAAAGGTTCGACCAGCATGGCAGCGTTAGCTACACAGCTTTTCCATTATTCATAATATCCACCAACACTCTGCTCCTACGACATCAATCCAAGTCTTTCTGTGCAGAAATCTCTGCTGTCAAACAAACGACCATGGCACCAACCCAACCCGTCCTCCTGCTTTGTTTAGAGCCGACTGTAAACGAGCTGTTCAACTCGACTCACACGCAAATATATCTGATTTCGTCTTGAGATTTCAATCGCTGTTTGGACTTCAGGAGTCGATTTGATGACAAGCCATCTCAGACAGATAATGTTCTGATCCAGATTTCTTTTTAGTTTTTTAAATGACCTCCAGTGTAAGGGAACATCTCAATGAAGTTGTAGATTTAATTTGGCCTTTAGTGTCCAAACAATAATATAAAAGCTACATTATGCATCTACAGTATACAACCCTCTCCCCTCAGGCCACAGGTACACACCGCTCACCTTCAGGACTACAAGAGCCACGTCCAGCTTTGTGCACACATCTATCAGACTCTTAACATAACTCTTTTAGCCTTTCATGACAATCATTCATGACCTATTTATCATGCTTTTAATACATTTCACAAGTCAGCTTGAATGTTTATTCGTTTTTTAACCCATATTAGAATCTTTAGCATTATTTATTGCTGATCTGTCATGCATCATTTGTTACGGCGTGCAAGCTTCACTCACTCAGAACGCTTTGATTGCACTTTGGATGTTGATATGTGTGTTTGTGTTGTGCTGTTCATGAGAGCTGTGTGCACACTGATGCTTTTTTTTACACAATTGAAGTTCAACTGGCGGCTGTGGTTCAGTTGGTAGAGTAGCCGTCGGGTTCGATCCCCAGCTCCTGCAGCCACATGTCCGATGTTACCTTGGGCAAGACGCTTAACCCCAAACTGCTCCCGCTGCTTCGTCGGTGGTGTATGAATGTGATTAGTTACTTCTGATGGTCTGCAGCAGCCTCTACCATCAGTGTGTGAATGTGTAGGTGTGTCATGCGGTGTTAAAGCGTTTTGAGTAGTAAGAAGACTAGAAAAGCGATGCACAAGCTCAAGTCCATTTACCATCTAACGGATAAATAAAGTTATTTGATTTATTTTAAAGCTTTTATCATGTTTTAAAGGAGGCATTCGCACGTCCAACTACCTCATGAAGTAGGTGCATAGGACATGAAAAGAAACTGCACACTGCTCTGCATCACCAATTCATCACCGGTCCCTACACTTGACGAAGGTTCAGAGGGACCAACATGTTGTGATTTTGTCTTATAAATTGGTGATGCCGAGCGAGAGAAGTGTGCAGGTATTTTCTTTTCAAAATGAAAGCTTATATAATGGAGATGTGTCTTATATACTGGAGAGGAGAGGGATCATAAACACCAAACAGATGAATTCACACAAGATATTAAAACGACTATATTCAAAGATTATCATAAAGTGAGGATACACTTTGGGGTAATGGGATTTTTGGACAGTTTGCCGGGATAATTGTTTGTTAATGTTGGGACCCAGGCAAAATATCTCTCTGAAGTTTTTTCCAAAGAAGCTCAAAAGTAGGTCAACAGCGTGACCACGTTTTTTAAAAACCCCTACAAGCAGCACACTTCCACACTCATGCACACGCACATTTATACGATTATGCTCGCACTAAAGGCATCCTGATCAGGATGGGGGATAATTATATTAGTGCTTAGCGCATCTTAACGAGGCAATTTTCAACACCATGGAAACCAAGAATGAAGCATGCGTGTGTGCAAGTGCATACTCATGCTGCCTTGACATTGATACATTGATTGACAGGCACATGTTGTGTTTTAATATTGAATAAGGTAATTATATTTGGGACAGACCTTGATAAATGATATGTTAGTGCAGAAACAAGTGTAATAGTTTAATTGGGGGGAAAATCAGGACATTTAAAGTGCTTTAAAACTGGGACAATCACTGACTCCCAGTGTACTCCAGGGATCCAAATTACTTCAGCATGGTTTAAATAAACACAGCAAAAGATTGAACACGAGGCAAGAAGAAAGCACAGCAGCGAGGAGGAAGAAAAATAAATTAAAAAAAAGGAGACATGCAGGAGGAGGTGGAAGCATGTACTTACTGAGCACGTAGAGGGAGAGAGCGAGGCCCGCCAAGCAGAAACCCTCAAAGAAGCGTAAGGTGCTGAACATGGTGACGTTTACAGAGAAGGCAACACTCAGACCAAACACCAGCATGAAAAGAACCGACAGAATCAACACCGGGTGCCGACCAAACCTTAGAATCAGAAAGAGAGAAAGAGAGATATGTCACAAAGTGAGGGATGAAAGCTTTTGGTTTGCAGGTGGGTGACAGGGGGACGTTACAGTCTTTGTGTCCCCTCTGACACTGTGGACATCCTGGTCTTAAGAGAGGGGTGGGGGGGTCTGTAGGTCAATGGGTCAGGTCAGAGCAGGTCAGTGGCCCATGCATTTCTTTACATTGTTGTCGTGGTAACTGATCCTAAACACAATGCAGGGATTTTTTTTCCCACGCTGCAGCTCAGATGGCTCACTGACTACAGACGTGACGACAGTGAATGTAACGGTCAACAGCGTGTCTTAAAGGGTCAGTTCACCCAATTTTTGTTTGACCCCAATCCATAGAAGAAATAGTTCCTGTTGACAGTAACGCCAACAGAAGAATTAGGACATTGAGCCTCGTGCAGGTAGGCTACTATAAAACCATTTGTAGCATTCACTAATTTCCCCGTACTTAGGATTTTCTCTTTGGTACAAACCTAATATCACAAGCGGTCAAATCTTGTCTTACTGTCCTGCTTTTCTTCACTTAGGGGTCAGGGGTCATCATATATCCAATAATTTGAATCTATTAAAAGATGAAGATTTAAAAAGGGATTTAGGACAACGTTGCCCAGTTAATGTTTGGTGCATGACAGTAGTGTTGTAGTACTCAAAATCGGTCTTGGTCTTGAGACCACTTTTTGAAGGTCTCGTCTCGGAATCAAAAGCATTTTTACTCGGTCTTGTCTCGGTCTCAGTCTGGGCGGACTCCGGATTTTAAATCAAGACCCCCACTGAAAGACTATTTTTTAATTCATTAAAAAAAGGCCGAATAACTTCAGGTCATTAATAATTTCCTTTTTATACCCCGGTTACAGCTGCAACCTTCCCGGTGTTTCGGCCTAAGTTAGTGACTTGCTAAAGCCTGTAAGCATGCTAATGGTTGCTAATGGTTACACTGTCCCAAAACCAAGCCTCATTGGCTATCAGGCATTGATGTGAACTACACTGGTTTGAACTAACAAGTTTATCGTGATTAATTAAGGTCTGATATTAATGCATTAATCTTTTTTTAATCACGATTAATCTCATGCTATTTTGTTCAGGCTCACCGTAGATAGTCGTCCTCAGTGTCTCCCTGTAGTCTCAGTGATGTAAAAGAAGGACACTGCTGCATCTTTGAATGTCTCATTTCACTTTAACAAACTCTCAGACAGCTCAGCTGACGAGTCCAAAGTCATATCCACCTGATGACATCACACATTGACCTTTGTTACCGTTCCTTTGAGCTGTTTGACGTCAGTTTGGGATCCATAACCACTTCCTGTTTCTGTGCTTAACTTCATGTCCTAACCTTCACTCTACCAGAAGGTTCTTACTTTATTTCAAAATAAAAGCAGGGCTGAATTCAAACAGCAAGTGAAGTATTTTCAGTCTAAGACAGTACAAAAATTCAAAATAAAAGAAATGATGGAATTTCAAACATGTGAATAAAAATGCGATCGAGAGGAAGAAGATATACGTCAGCCCTAGTTGGTTTAAACAGAACTTTTCAAAGTTAAAAAACATAAATACAAAACTCAAACTGCTTGAAGGCAGAAAATAGAGATCTGAAAAGCTGCACAATAAAACCTACTCTGTCGTTAGCATTAAACGAAGGAGACGAAATATAATTTATTCATACCCTAAGGATAAAATCTATCGTTGAGCGTAAAATAAAAGAGGCACAAAACCGACACAAGAGAAGAAGCTTACCAGTCAGCCATGACACCCATCACTAGGTAGCCAAATATGGAGCCCACCAGCAGAGAAAACTTGGCAATGTGCACCTTCCAGGCTGAGTCACACACCAGGTTCCACTGCAAAGAGACACAAGGACAGACAGAGTGGGAAACCAGTCAACATGTATTCAGAGAAAAACCTCCCACAGTGAGACAACTGGGAAATAAACATCAGCCACATCAGCTGTACAGAAACAAGTCTGTCAAAGTCTTCCACTCTCTGACTCACTGTTTTGATAATTCATGAAGGTTGATGAGTGTGCAAACATGCCGACAACGCTTCTGAAATATTCAAATGTGCATCTTGTAGGGAAAAAGTGCAGGCGTGTACATGTGTGAGAGAAAAGAGCGGCGTGTGTGTGAATGTGGGTGTGTGTCTATAATAACTGAAATCAATAGCTTTGCACTCTTTCCTCTGAGCACATGGGTCAGTGAACACACCGCTGCAGCTCTCAGCTTACTGAAAGTAAGCCAAGGGCACACGCGGATGTGTACTTTACACTCGTGCACGATCCCTGAAAGTGTCCACGAAGAAGAGTCCAGCAGAGAGATACAGTAGAAAGCGGTGCTGAGTTTAATTGTGATTTACAGAAGTCCCCGCTGAGCCTCAGACGGAGAGAATAAAGGAGGTGATTAACGCTCATGAATGATGGTTTTGGGTTGTTAAATGGCCGGAGTACTCCATCAGTGTGCGTTTATCATGTATGGGCTATTAGTGCTGAAAAAACTGATATCATTCATGCACTCGAGCCACAAGAAGAGTTTTCAGTGGAATTTTCTCATGATACGAACATGCAATTTTGACCTTTTACAAACATATTTCATCCAACTAGATATTTAGTCTTAAACATGTGTTAAACTTCTGTATTTTTTAAAAGGGCATGTCAGGATTTATCTACCAGAAGTCCTTGTGGCCCTATTTCTGCTACACCGCTGTGAGTCTGTGATATGAAACACTTAACTGAAAAACAGGAAAGGTCACATTTAGAGTCAAACTAGGATTATGTCAAAAGACACATGAAA
The DNA here is from genome assembly GCA_020745685.1 of Tautogolabrus adspersus. Lineage (NCBI taxonomy): Eukaryota > Metazoa > Chordata > Actinopteri > Labriformes > Labridae > Tautogolabrus > Tautogolabrus adspersus. Next base: position 3,234,654 of record CM036536.1, on the reverse strand, counting down.
GCCTGATTCTGTCAGTGACTTAGTGCTGCAAATGCTCAAACATATTCACATTTAAATCTGCAAAACCAGGTAGCAAACAGTAAGTCGGCATCGTCAATAATGTATTGATACTGTACATTTCAGTGTTGATTTCCCTGATGATTTTTCCTGCCGTCGACTGTGACCTATACAGCTGCATTTCCTAACATGGTGCAGTTACAGCACGCAGCACGTCGTCATGTCTTCATGTTTGCAAACGACAAACACGTAGTTTTCATTGTGGAGCTGTTTCAGTTTGGTGAAGTTTGGAAAAAATAACGTGGTTTTGGCTCAAATAGATATGCTACTTTTTGTTGGTTACAGTACATTATGAATGTGCGTCAGATATAAGTAACGTTAGTGATCATAGTTTTAAAGAAGTCAACATTATTTGGGGGTTCCATGCAGGACATTTAACTCAAGCAGCCTTGGATAAAGTCTTGCGTTGTGATTGATCTTATCCATTGACACTAATAGACTTTGTCCCTCTAAAGGACATGACCTCACTTTCACTGTTCCTCTTGTAACAGCTACCACAGTTATTCAAGGTTGTCTTGCATAATCTGTATCTGGGTCAGTTTATGTTCTTGCAATCTGAATCAGTATCAGGATGGAAGGAGGTGTATTGATGTATCCCAGCTGGTTCTCTGGATCTGGGACAGCTGTGCATGTTGAGGAGTCGATGCCAATCCATGAACAAGTTAAATGTTTTGTGTGATGTTGGAAATAACTGTAAAGCACTCTTAATTAAACATGAATTTGATTCTACATGTGATTTGAAATTAATCTGCCTTTGATGTATAAATGTCTGAATATCTAAAAATAGTACTTTCATAACACACACAAGCACACGCTGCACATCCTACAGCATTTGATTTTAGTCATCCTGTTTTCTCTGAACTCTCTCACACACGTACACACTAACACATCCTCTCATATTGAGGTCAGTGGGTAACTTGTCAATCAGCTGTGTTGGTGCATGCGGCTCTGCTCTGAACTGATGCTGGCAGTGAGGATAATGATGCAGGGTGCTGAACATGATGGTGATGAACAGGCAGCTTTCTTCTCTATCAGAGAGATAACACTGTAGGTCTATCACTCGTTACCTTGGTAACCACATTCTGACTAAGTCCCGTCTGCAGCTCGAGCCTCCACTCCTTACACGCGCACAGCAGACCGATGCCGTCGCCGTATCCCTCCCCGGTGCCGTTGTCTGTGAGCTGCAGCGCGGGCGCAGCACCGGTAACAGTGACCGGAAGGGATGCTGTGGTCCAGTTACTCTGGTTGAGCAGGGGTTGCACGCACGTGCCATTAGGTTGCGCCAGGAGGAAATAATCCGAAAACTGGCTGAAGCCGATAAACAATGCCGGTATCCAGGTCAGGACCACGAGCTGCTTCTGATGCTTCCCAAAGCCCCCCAGAGACGGCAGAACCGAGCCGTCAATGTGCGGCAGCAGCCGGGGAACCGGGTGCTCAAGCGTGGTGAAGCCGTTCTCAGGCGGGTGGTCCTGCGCCTCCGGCCGGCCGCCTGCCATCACGGCCCGGCCACAAAGAGAGCAGCTGGGCGCAACAGCGGGTGAAGCAAAGCCCCCGCTCTGTTGCTGTCCGCGCACTCTGCGTTAAGCCCTTTGACACAAAGAAAGCCCACCGCGCAGATAAATCCTCCGTGTACCCAACAAAAGCCTGATCCAAAAATAAGCGGTCTCCGGTCCGTGAAGGCGTGCAGAGGCACCGAATCACCGAGCAGTCGTCCTCATAGTGAGAGAGACCGAAGCGACCAGGGGATGTCCGTGTAGGGAGGCTGTGTCAGGAGGAGAGGGGTGAGAAGAGGATCCCGGAGGCGGCTGGATTCGGACAGGCAGGCATGCTCACCAACAGAAGGTTTGTATTCCATGAGTACAGCTGCTACAGCGGGATCCATCCATGTGGAGCTGAACTGGGCCAGGCCTGCTGGTGGTGAAAGATTGTAATATGGAGCTGTATCCACACAATGATCCACTAAACATTTGCTGGTCCCTTATCCACGAGTGCCACAGGTCTCATACCTGTCCAGACTGTGACCTCCTGAAGGTGCGCATCACTAAGAATCCAAAACAACCGAGCTCCCAGTCATCCCCGGTCCACCCTGATGGTGCTGGGTTCAGAGACGTTGTTGAAAACGCTGCTCGGTTTGTCGCCGTCTAGTCAATGGGACACGGTTCCAAAGCGGGGCTTGGAGCAGAGATGGGGGGAGACCAAGCCCCGCCCTCCATCGGTCGCGCTATGCGCTGCGATTGGAGATTCTTCAAAGGACGACTGCACCACTGACGGGCATCTGCAGGCAACAATGATCCCCTTTGTGCAGCCTCTGCCCTTTCCACTGAATGTTAAGCTTGTTATCATTCAATCATTTCTCATTTTCATTGATTTCAGATGATTTCAGATGAAATGATGAAGAGGAGATTCAGGCCTATTTAACGCAGTGGTGCGTTAGCTGAACGTCCCACGGAGGCTGTTTTGCGTCATACGATTTTTTTTCTCATAACCATCATATAAATAGGCAGTATTATTTACTGCTGGTCTGAGGAGACAATAGAAGGATGTTAGGGATTTAAGATGATGTGCAGCCTATCAGCCGCGAGGGGGCGCCAAACGATCACTTTAGGCGTCCTTGCAGCAGTTTGTCAATATTAAACAGATTATCAGCATATAGCGATAATAGAGAAATAAACAATGAATTACACACATGCTGCATGTTCAGTGGTGCAGTGAAGCACAGAGGTGAGAGTCAGATAAACGGACACACACGTCAGAGGTGTTGGTGTGTGTGCTGCTCTCAGAGCGTGAGTGACCTTGAGATTCAAGTGAGTGACAGATTTTCCCTCAGCAGCAGAGAGGCCTGCAGCCAAGATAATGTGACAAAGTGTGTGTGTGTAGGTGTGTGTGTGTCTGTGTAGATTTAGTCTTGTGTTCATAAATCTGACAGCTGCCTTACAGTTTACTCCTGATGCCTCCAATTGGCATGGGGCTGGTATTCAGGGCGCGGCTGACGGTGTGACAGGGAGGTGACAACTTTTGGTCATGTCTCACCTCCTTTCTCACCCCACCCTGCTCCTATTCCTTCTCCTCCTCCTCCTCCGCCTCCTCCTCAGAGACCTATTAAGGTTTTAGATCCAGGAGGAGGAGGGAGGAGGAGGCTACGTGTGCTTCTGTGTCATCTGTTACAGTCTGCCAACCACACCCATGTTATAAGACATACCAGAGCCCTCCCACACGCACACACAAACACACACGCACACACATTCAAATATACAGTGCGTATAGCTGATGTGCCTAGTACACGTTACATTTGATCAAACATTTAATTAGTGATTGGAAATTAGCATTGACATGATTTATTGGTGTTCAGTTGCTGCAACTCTATTTTATATCTGAATGGCGATGCACAGTATACATCGCAATATTTTTTCCTGCAAAGAAAAAACATTAAAGTCATATTTAAGTCAAATCCTCGTGGACCAAATGTCACAGAGGCACTTTTATTAACAATCTGCTGCACCATGTCAACAACATGTGCATGAAAAATGACATCAAAATGTCATCTGTTTGTGAAATAAAAATAGTGATATCAAATGAAAATGCTCCCAAAACATGTTTTCCTTTCCTGCAAAATAAAATACAAACAGCTGTGGATTTTGTTATGCAGGAGGTTTTTTTAGTTTTGCTCGGAGAGAGAGGAGGAGCAGAGTGAAGAGGCACGGACAGCGAGAGGAGAAACAGGTGAACTGCTGGTGGAGTAGACAGGCTAGCTTAGCATAAAGACCAGAAGAAGTATTTATTTTTTATTTCCTGTTCTTCACACAAACTTGCCCGAATCACACAAGACCTGTACCCACAAACTCTACACTCTCCATTCTCTCTGTCTTTATTTGAATTAATCTAAATGTATTTTCTTTTGCTTCTTGACACCTGTACACCTGTTTTCAGCACATTGCATTCTGTCAAAAAGAAGAAGAAAAAAGGCAGGCTGTGTTTCAGAACCACATATTTGACATTTTTAGAAAGCAAGCTGCAGCCAGTCGCATTCAGCTCAGAGTAATAGGTCAGATCATTTCAGAGGGTGCAGCAACTTCTGTTCCCTTTCTCTTTCTTCTCTTTTTGTTTGCGTGTGCAGTGAGGTCTCCTACTGTCATTGCAAAATTTGCCCATTTTGGTCCACTGCTTTGGTTAAAAGTTTGTGAGCCATCAGTGGTCCCCTACTGGTCTGGGGCCCCAAGCAGTTGCCTGCCTTGCCTGTTGACAAGCAGCACCTCTGGGGATGGTGTGTAAAAAATCTTTGAGGACATTCCCCGTGTCATGTCCACTTGTTTGTTGCTATGCTGTCTTCTATAGAGTATATTTTACTTATGTTACACTGCATTCTCATTACTGTTGCACTACCATCCAGTTATAATCTAAGTGCAAAAGGGAAGAAAACATGACAGTTTTTAGACAATGAATAGATCTTAGTTTGAAAATACAGCAACATTACAGCACAAACTACTTTACTAGTAATACCGCACTATTCTGTCGACAGGCCTCGAGTGAAACACTTCCTCTAGTAGGAGGTGTAGCCGCTTAGTTTGTCTCCATGAGACCAGTGACCCACATTGGTTCAGGTGTCATGTGATAGCTCTGTAATGGCCCTTCTTTCCCATTCTACCCCTCCTCCCCTTCCTGGCTCTGTCTCCATACCCCCAGGAGGCATATCCATGTCACCCTGCTGCACAGGTACACCTCTGTCACAGGATCAGTGAGCTACGGCAGCCTGTCTGCTCTCCTCAACGGAACAGATAGCACAGCAATCTTATTTGTAACACTTTCTATAAATATACAATACAATGTGCAGCTATCACAATTAAATGACAATGACATACATAGGACATAGGAAAATGAAGGCAGCCATGTTGAAACTGAGCACAGCACTCCTCGCTGTTCCCTGCACAGTCATATCTTTCAAGAAAAGATGAGTCCTTTACTGTTGTGTTTGCACCTGTGCAGGGTGTGTGTGTGTGTGTGTGTGTGTGTGTGTGTGTGTGTGTGTGTGTGTGTGTGTGTGTGCGTGCGTGCGTGCGTGCGTGCGTGCGTGCGTGCGTGCGTGCGTGTGTGTGTGTGTGCGTTTTGTGCATGTGTGTGTGTGTCTTTTTGGTTTCTGGTTGCTTCGTACCCGGCTCCACCCTAACCTCCACCACAGTTCCTATCAGGACATTTAAAGCATGTGCAAATAGTGTCCGTGTATACAAAACAAATCCAAATGACGTGGGAAAGTTCAGAATTCATCCGATTCATATAAGTTTTAAAACATCTGAAATGATTCACTTTTAAAATAACAGTGTGACACATTTCATAAGTAGGCGATACTCAGTGTAATTCTTGCTGCAAGAGCTGTTTCTGTCTGTCTTTTCCTCCTCGTAATTTACTAAAAGCAAACTTAGCATTTTAGTTTTAGAATGAAAACACATCAAATGTCCACAAATGTCCACCTCTGTTTGAGTGTCCCCTACTGATTTACATGCAAGTTTAAATAAAACACGATTAGTTATCTTCTCATTCTCTCTATTTTGAGGTAAGAAATAGTTAATGCTCAAAACATTCACATAGGCTGTTTTCACATATGCACTCCTGAACATTTCTAGACAATTTGAGGTTCACTTTGTCCCCTCATTATGCTCTTTATAGTGAAGGTGAAATGTCACACCGGTTTAAATATCGTGCCTTGAAACAACAGTCTGAATATGGCTACTGTGAGGTGCATGTGTGAACAACCAGATCAGAAGGATTTCTGGGGCAGTTTTCCAATCCTCTTTGCCACCTTCAGAAGTAGAAACAAAGGCATCACAGAAGCAAGACACCGGAGCCAGCGGGGCACAAGAGTGCTGTGTGTGTGTGTGCATGTCTGACTGTGCGTATATGTGGAGCTCCTTCTGTGACGCGCTCTCTCATGCTTTCGCAATGTCTTAATGCAATGTGAATACCCTGAAACCAGGACACCAGTATTACACCTCCTCTGTTACTTAATGGCTTAATGAATGTGTTGAAAATGAACGTTAATATCTGGAATTTGTGGTTATCAAACAGGAAGTGGCTGAATGCTAACGTTAGCTGTGATCTGATGGTAGCTAATGAACTATCAAACATTAAATGTGGTCCAATCTCTGTCCGGATTTTCAGTATCCATTGTCTTTGTAGTTGCTTTAGGATTGGGAAGCAAGGAAATAAAAATAATTTTCATAATCTTCATGATGATATGACCAACAACCTGAAATACTTACGTAACAAGAACATGGCCGCTTTGGGAATATGGCCATGGAACTTATTAAAAGGATGTAGCATGGACTTAGGATGAACCAATTATTTTTTAAATATTAAAAGAATAATTGCCCCGGCAAAGATTAGTATGCTTCAAGCGTCCTCTAAGTTTTACTCGATTCATTCCTTTGTTCCTTTCATACAGCTATCCCACTTTCTCCTTCCCTGATTGCCAATTTGTGGTCAGCTGAACTTATCAAGAACCACTTTACCTTACTTTAAAGTAAAGAAACCTGCTGATTGATATTTCTTATTTATGAACATAATTACTTTGACATTTGTCCTCTCTGCAGCAGCTGCTTTTACAGGTGCAGGCATGGATGCTACATGCCATTCGCCTTGAGGGCATTAAGTGCAGAGGAGACACCTTAGGGGCCGCGCCCAAGCGTCAGAAAATAACCGGCTCTTCTTTTTCCTCATAGCGTTCCATCAAGCTTGTAGTAATAAGCTTGACAGATATTTAGTTTAAGCATGTGAACCAAAGCAATCATGTCTGCCTTTTATTGTTTTTACCAAGTCTTCTTCTCTGCAGGAGCTTTTTTACACTACTTAAAAAATTCCAGCCATGAAGAATGAATATCAACAATGACATGTTTTCCCATAAAGATGTTTCACTTCATGCTTGGTTTGCTGTTATATCTAAATCCTGAGAACAATACTCGAACAAGCAGCCACTCCCTGATTTACAGTCATAATCATCACATTAAGTTTAAGCTCTTCTATTAATGACTGAAAACTTTCCCTTAGCACACACACACACACACACACACACACTCACACACCCGCATTCAGCCTGATGATGCCAAGGACCTGACAAGATCAGACAGCCCCTCAGACAAGGAAAAACACAAAACAAAACAATTAAAACACTCCTCCTCTTACAGATCGTCAGAGTGGAGACAGATGAGTTGTCTGTACATGCACATGTGGTCTGAGTCAGTTATAGGAGATACCTGTGTTTGAATGGGGGGTTTCACTTGATAGTCGGATTAATAAAAAAGCACTCCTCCCTTCATTCCTGCAGATGATGGGTGTGTTCATGGGTGTGGAGCTTGTGTTCGCCCCAGAAGTTTCCTCAGCTCACCTGTGGGATGGAGCCAAGTTGAAGGTGGCTGCAGGGTGTTGTGTATGTTAACATGAACCTGAATAGTTGTAATGGCTCCAATGCAAGTCGTTACATTTTGTACTTTTCATTATCTTTCCTTTATTGTAAAGAGAAAACTAGCCATGTTTCATGTAGACTTTCAATAGGTGTTATTTGATAATGCAGCCTATAAGGCGTATTTCCTCTGTGTTTACTGACAAAGAAAGCTGAGTTCAGCTTGTGGATCCATGTCAGCAATGCCTACATGTACCAAGATGCATTGCATGTGAGCAGCATTGGCCTTGGCTTTGACTTGCTGTATTTCTTCAACCATATACTCTGGCTCGGAGCAGATTGTCTGGATGGAAAATACAGCAATATCCCACTGAATCATATGTTATTTTTTCTGCTGAACTGACAATGGTCCAGAATTGTTCACTGAAACGTCAGGCCATGTCATGTGCATCACAATAACTACATGGAGGCTCCACACTGAGCAAGCATAACATTGTTACACAGAGTCAAATGAACCAATCCCATTAATTTAATCTGCCTACTTTAGTAGTAGAAAATCTCTGAACAATCCTGCAAACACACAATTCTGAAGCTTACCTTTTGTGACCTTCAAAACACTAAATATACTCACTGCATGCCAACCTTTGCAAGACTATTAGAGGCCTTTTTTCCAAATCTATATTCAGAGTCAAGGTCAAACTGACACAAAGATTTTTTGGTGACACCAATCAACAGCAACTTCAAGTACTTAAGATGAAAGGACTAAAGGCCATGAATGACTTTCTCAGATCTGGGAGTGTCTGATCGATGATTCAGGTTAAAAAAAACTTCATTCACGTCTTTTTATTTATTTAACAGCTAATTAAAACACAGTTGCAAGATTTTTGGCGGGTATCCTTGTTGCCTTTCTCTGTGCCTTTCAAAACAAGAGAGCATCTGCACCTACAAGCTTTTTTACAATATGTCAGACAAACTTCAGAACCCATTAAAATGTGCAAGTCTAATCCTGTTTCTAGATGCCAGGAATGAAAGGAGATGGGAAGGGGTGGGAAACCTGGGACTACGCCTCAGATAAACACACCCTGAAATTATTCAGCTCATTCAGACAGAAGAGAAAGTAGACACAAAAGTACATACAGCAAATTTGTTGAATCCAGAGACAAACTTGGGGGGGGGGGGGGGGGGGGGTGCTATGCCTTTATTAGAGAGACATGACAGTGGATAGAGTCAGAAAGTCAAGAAGAGCGAGAGTGGGAGGGGAGTGAGACAGTCCGTTTTTTTCTGTGTCTGTTCAGTGTTTCCTAAGCACATTTCTAAGGCATGTTTAACCATAAAACATGCAACCCCCAGAGTTCAAGTTCAGTGCTTCATCACTTTGAGACACCAGAACTGTTAGTGCTGCAAACTAGGACACAAAGTGTAGCTTTCAAAAAGGGAAGAGCAGAGCTGGAATGCTGTTTTGGCCGAAGGTGTGTTATCGTGTGAGTTTATGTACAGGCAAAGGCGTGTTCTCGAATGTCATTTGCCATGGGGAATAACATAACGGCAAGGTGGGACTTTTTTTCCCTGAGAAAAATGTTAGAGCATTTAATTATCATTATGAATCACTCACAGCGTGCATTAAAAGCTCCACGACTAAGTCTAACTAATAAAACTGCTCTATATCTTCGAGGACGGGTTGCTGGGTCTACTGTCATATCCCAAAATGTGGATTTGAATTCTTTCTGCAACCACTCGTCCACACAGAGTCTGCAATTATGCTCACACCAAATGAAAACCAGCTGTTGTTACTGTAATAAATCACACACAGCAAACAACCACTGATTCATACTCTCTCATCCCTTCTTCTCTGTCTTGTCTCTCTTACGTGCTCATACACATAACTCACTATTTCACACACTCACAAACACATGATACATTCCTCAGTAGCTGCTGAGTTTTATTTAGTGACACACAGAGAGAGAGAGTGTGTGTCCTTGAACAGCAGGGTTCATGTTGGAAAGCACATTATTACTGTTCATATTTCCGTAATAATAGGTTATATAACTAAGTCACAAATTCAGAATGAAATCCTGGCTGATTGGTGAGCACTGCTGAGCCAAGTCAAGCTCTTGAAGTGTAAGACATGACCAGTCTTGACTCAAAAAACTGCAAGCACAACATGTCTGTGCATCTTTTTTATGTGTATTCTCCAACCTGTCTGGTAAAACCAACAAAGTCAACTGAATACAAACAAGAGCTGTTGGCTGAGCTAGCAGATGTAAGAGTCATTTTCGAGCTGTCATTTGGATAATCAGCTGTCTCATCAGCGGTACTCATCTAACCAATTGCATGGCGTTCCTCCCTCATTTTCAGCCTATCATCGTTATGCTGCCCTTTTAAATGTGATGCTTTCTCTGCCTTAGTTCCTTCATGCTGATGTTTCATGCGCCCCTCCTCCTCCCTGACAACGCCCATCTTTGCAGAATCATCATCCAGTAAAAACGGTCTCATCAAGTCATCAGCTTCACCACCGCCAGGGTCTGGACTCCACGGGGGGGATTTATTCCGTTGATGCTCAGAATTTTCATTCTCCAAACACATCAACCACCCCATAGAGTCCAAGCGCCAAAGTATTTCAGTCAAGTCACATTTCCATGTTATTCATTGTAACAAATAATCGTCTTAATTCACTTGTCTCTCCTGATTGAACTTTAGTCACATTTAAAGGAATTGTGGATGCAGGAAAGTGTTTACTAATATAACTAATAACACTTAATATACAACTAAAGATGCAGCTATTTGGTCAAAATCAGAAGAATTAGACAAATTGGGGTGATTGTGTGCACTTCATACTTTACACTTTTGTAGTATGACTTACTGTAGGAGGATTTCATACTTGACAACTCATTAAATGTTCCATTAGTCAGCCTGAGATTTTCCACTGAGCAAGCGATTTCAAGCTTCTGTGGAAGGTCACATTGGCATCAGACAGACAAGGACTGCAAAGCCAAAAAATGATGTATTACTCTAAATGCAAGAAATAAAAAATCGAATTTAGTGAATTTATCGGTAAAGCATTAGTGAATTTTAAAGATGGCCTTCCATTAAGCTAAAACAGATCTGCACATTGCCAGTGCTTAAACGACACAAATTACAAATACTCAAGTCTCTTACCTACGGACAATTTTAGGTTCTTAATGTCTGTTTTTGTATTTCAGTTATATCCAATGGTGTAGTGGTGGCTGAAGAAGCGGGTATACTCCTAATTTCCGACCCCAAATGTGTTGGGAGTGACCCGTCCAGCAGAGGATAAACAGCCTCTGCTGTAAACATTGACATGTAAGACTACTCATGCACATTCAGTTAGTACGTACTAGTCAATTAGAGACAGAGTAGGCCTAGGGAGCGTCATCCCTTCACCATTCTAGGAGAAATTGCAGCAAACTACTGAATATTGTCACTTAATCAATGGTGTGAATCAGAGGAGATTTAGAAGTGGGTATACCACATGGAGAATAAAAAAAGGGGGGTATACTCTGTATACCTGCATATACACTGCACTACACCACTTAATGAAAATACGTTTCTTTTTTTGGAATAAATGCTTCGATGCAACTAATTTGGTTGATTAATAACATTACTAGAAACATTCGGCTGACCTATCAAGCGTCTTAGAGTATTCAGAAAAGTGCTATATAAGTCTGGTGTATTATTATTATCTAGAAAAGTGACTGTGAACACTTTGCACACTTTGAAAGCACGGGTTGCAAAGAACACATCTGTTACTTCTGCACTGCACTTGTTATACAAACATACAGTACAATAAACAATAAGTACAAATAAAACCAGGGTGTGTCTGAATATATCATTACTCAGTTATCAGTCACTGCTGTTCTTATAAGTTTATCTATTTCATTGTTCCTTCTTGAACAGTCTTCAAACCGTGAAAGTAAATGTCACAGTTCTTGTCATTTAAGTACAGCAGTCAAACTCGTTTTTCCTGAGTCACACCCATTGACTGGAGGCAAGTGTTTATGAGTGTGTGAGTTTTTTTCTCAGTAGGAGAGACAGTAAATGGGAAGGGCATGTTGGGTCAAGGTTAAAATTTGAAACGATGGGATTGTTTGTAGTTTTTTCCACTGGTTGCATCACCTGGTCAGGCGGCTGCATCATCATCACCCGTCATTGCAGCCGTTTGCCTTCAAGCTCTTTCAAATTTAATCCATGCATTTCTAAAGGATGTCAGCTGTCGGAGATTGCAGATACTGCAGAAGTTTCAAGAAATCAGAATATCTTAATCTTACAAAAGGAAAAGGAAAGGAAGTTTATTTTTGCTCACCAACTTATTGTATTTTCTGTTTTAGTTATCTTAATGATTTGTTGTATCTGTGTATATTTTTTTACTTCACGCCTTTGGATAAAATCATTTTGAAACCTCAAACAGTCCATGGAAGCAGAAAAAAATGACACAAAATGTCCTCACTTTGAATTCTTTCACATAACTATTCACTGTTCTTTTTGTCTTTTCTTTGAAATTTCTCAATTTCCCCACATTTCCCCCTTTCTACACAAGTTTTTTTTACTTTCTGAAAAAGCAGATATGTTTTCAAATGACTGTGTCCCTGTAATTCATCCTAATTTTTATGAAAATGTCCTCAAATTGCATCGGTCCTTCCTCACTTTTCTGCACTTGGTGGTATGGTCCCCTCTAGGATAGACCAATATGTATACAAACACACACACACTGCCTCCAGCTGAGTTTGGAGGGGAGTGTCAGAGAAAAAAAAACTTTTTGGCTGAGCAGGTTGAGGGAGTGACAGCGGGGTGTGGTCACAGGCCTCCAAAAACGATCCTCCCCTGAAGTTTCGTTGCAGTCTGCAGCAGAGGGTTGGAGGTTCCAGGGCTGACAGGTGGAGACAGTTGCAAACTATTGCACTTCTCCTGAGTTCCCCCCGGTAGTTTCCCACGGTGTCGCTGCGGCTGCCGTTTCCGCATCAGAATGAGTCTGCACGGATCTCAGAGGGGCTTGAATATGGGTCGAAGGACACATTCCAGAGGCGACCTAACAGGCGGGATGGCCCAACAATACGCGCGGAGCGATGTCGTGCACGGAGGCGGTAATGGATACGAGCCGTACATGGAAGGATACAACAACACCTACACCTTCTCAAAGTCCTCCATGGGCGGAGGTATGGGAGGCGGCATGAGCGATAGTGGAGGACTGATGAGCGGTGGCGGTATGATGAGCGGTGGAGAAATGATGAGCGGTGGCGGTATGATGAGCGGTGGAGAAATGATGAGCGGTGGAGGAATGATGAGCGGTGGAGGAATGATGATGAGTAGCAGTGGAGGAGGAACGATGCGCGGTGGAGGAGGAATGATGATGAGCAGTGGAGGAGGAACGATGCGCGAGATGTCAGGCGGAATTAGGTATTCATTTATTACCTTTAAACATAATTAACCTGCGACATCCTCGCAGCCACCTGTTACCTGTCTTGCCCTTTTTGTCAGTGCATGCCATTAAAAATTAAATATGGCATCTGGTTAAATAGCCCAGTATTCATTTCGCGCCTGCACAAACTGAGCACACAAAGTTTTCCGTGAGCCAAATAGCTCTGGCATATTTTGCGCAAAGAGCCAATTTGACAACACACGAGTGATCATATTTTCAGGGAGCATAATTACAGGGAAATGCTTTCACTCCTGCAAACTCAAAAGCTCTGATGTTACACATAATACCTTTACACCTGTTGTTCCCAGAAATATCGTCCATGCAGTTAAGTTTACAAAGACATGGCCTCATGTGCACTCTTGGCTTGTTTGCTGAAGGAGTTAACACATTATCTGACTCTTATGGGACATACTTGAGAATGCACAGTGATAGAAGAAGCCTACACTGTGAAAGAAAATGTCTTAATGTTGAATTAAAGCTGCTGTTTAAATCAAACTCAGCTTCTTGCCTGCACAGCAGCTCTCCTCCCTGCACAGAAATGCTGAGTTTGATTTATAGCTCACATTGAACTGAGAAGTTCCCTCTGCTGTAACAGTTTAACACTCACTCACTCACTCACTCACTCCAGAAACATGTGTGTCATATTTAGACCTTCCACACCGTCACCCACAGAGGAAACATGTCACCAGAGTGGGGCAGAGAGGGCATCTGGCAAGGTGTTAGATGCAAAAAGTGTTGCTTACTGTATATGACATGTACGATGAGGCTTTGTTTCTGAGTCATATTGTTTCCTCAAAAATTTGAATTTTAGAGTTACGTGCATCAGCATAAATAGTTCCGGCTTTTTATTTTGTATGTTTATTTAACAGGGACACATGTAATGAACATTGCTTCATATGCAAATTACAGAGTAGATGTCATGCAACCCCTTTTCCAATCCAATCCAACCCCTGTCCCTGGTTAAGCTTTTAGTATTAAAACAGAAGCGTTAGACTTAAAGAGATACATAAATAGTGTTATACAAACATAGACATTATGAACTCAAGATAAGTGTCTGATGTGAAATAGTTGAACAGAAAGTGGGTGACCTTTTGCACAGGCAGTGTTTCAAGTAAACGTCCCTATACTGAATCGATATCAGCAGATATGAGCCTGATTGATATCATTCAGCTGACAGGGGCCCCTCACAGATTTTGTTTTCACTTTTGTTGACTGTAAAATGTGTGAGTTCCCTATCGTCTAAAGCGGCTGTGTCACTCTGTTGTGTTCTGTCTGACTGTACAGAGCCGACTTTTGATGGCGTCTTCTGTCAAAAGGGGCTCTTTATGAACTCGAACAATACAAATCTCTCTGACCATTGAAGAAAATCTCCCTGGTTCACATTTAAAAAAAAGTCTGGGATAGAAAACAACACTTATGAATGATCCCTTTGTTAGAGCAGTCCATGTCGAGGGGATAGACCTTCTCTGTTGTACTTTAAATACTGTGCGAGTGTGCACCGACCACTTCAAGTTTTATTTTTGGAGTTTATGCCTTTATTCTATATGACAGCGGATAGAGTTCAGAAACCGGGGAGAGAGAGAGCGAGTGGGGAATGACATGCGGGAAAGAAGCCACAGGTCGGACTTGAACCTGGGCCGTCCCAGGACTTTAGAACTATAGCTTTGTACCACCTTCCTTAAATACATAATCAACTCTGTCAGCTGTAGTCTTTATTTACTCTACCAGAAGCCTTTCTGCAGAACACAGAGAAGAAGTTTACAGTTACATATGCAGGTCTGTTGGGGGCATTTTGCCTTCATTAGGTAGGACAGCTTGAAGAGAGACAGGAAATGTTGAGAGGAGAGAGAGGCGGACGACATGCAGGAAAGGGGCAAGGTCAGATTTGAACCCACCTGTGGCTGCGACGAGGACTGCAGCCTCTGAATATGAGGCACGCGTCGTAACCGCTAGGCCCACATATGTACATGGACATTCATGCAAACTGTGCTTCAGCAAAAGAACATTTTTTAAGGCTTCACAAATGATTTACTGGATAAGAGAAGAAGAAATGTAAGACATTTTTTGGTGACAAACTGGCCAATGAAGTAATGGATTATCACAGAAAATAATCCGGTGAATTGATTCAGAATTGTTGCATGTAAACCTAGCTTCATTTTAAGTGGGCAGGTAGTAAAAAGAAAAAGAAAGCCAAGAGAGTTCCCGTCATATTTTGCAGGATAGGCCTTTAAAAACGATGCTGCTGTAGTTTATAATTATATCATAGAACTTGATGTTGATGAGTTCACTCTGCTGCCCCCTGCAGTGCGTCCAACCTCAGTGCCATCAACCAGAGGACCATGACGCTGCAGATCCAGTGCCAGGATTTCCTGAAGAGATCTGAATACGCCCTGAAGTCTGTGAGTCATGACCTGTTCTGATAGGCTTCTTAATAACTTAACTATTTCTTAAACCTGTCTGTGTCAGGGCCTATTTTTCTAAATAAAAGCTCATTGCAGCTTTTTTTCTGTAAGTAAGCTGCAGAACGAATGACAGACATGTTTTAGGGCGGACATTGAGTAACTGGATTTTTCACGTGGCTGTCAGAATATTTAATTAAAACCAGGCGGAGAGAGAAAGCATTTTGTGTACTGCTCTGCTGAATCTTTGAGCCATATTTCATCTTTAAATTAATCCACTGATGGCTTCATGTTGTCAGAGTGAGTTCTCCAAAGATTTAGGTTACAACACACAAACACACGCACACGCACACACACACACGCGCACACACACACACACACACACACACGCCTCCTCAGCTTTGTGTTTAGCAACTTCTTGCAAATTACTTGTTTTTCTGCAAAGTTCAACAAACGTGCAGAACACACGGATGGATGGTTTTTCTGCAGGAATGATTTCTGCATCTGATTTATGAGTTTGTTTACTCGTTACTCCTCCTCACAGCTGATTGGTTCTGGATGAATTAAATGTTTGAAACGCTCAATATATCGCTTTTACTAAATCCTTTCAGAAGTAATTCAAATTTCAGTTGGATATTTCTGTCTCCGATCTCTTGACATTTTACTGCGTTTGTTAAACCGAACAAGAAGATAACAAGTTTAAAGAAAAACCATCGGAACAAACATTAACAGATATTTTTGCACAATATGAAGTTGAATCCATGCATGCATCAGAACAAATAACGAAACTAAGAAGGAGCTCACTGTCTATAAACTTGTTCAATGTTTCTCTGTTGTTATAGTTTGAATACATTTGAACAGATGAAGGGTTTTCCTCTAAGTATTCAAAGTAGACTTTAACTTTCATATTTTGCATTTCTCATTCTGCACTGTAGCTTTTTTTATAAACCTCTGTGAATGTTGTGTTCGTGCCCTGCAGGGTAATAATGTTGATGCCGAGCGCTACATGGCCATGGCTAAAGAGTCCATCGGGCAACTGCAGGGCTGCGCCATGGACCTGAGACAGATGGGACAACCCAACGACACCGTGGTCAGGACGTAAGAAAAGCTGCTCTCTTTATTCACACCCGTGTTTATCATCACTCATGTTCTGTTTAAAACAAGAAAAACAAACAACAAGAAGTAAAAAGAAAGACACTAGAAACATCAGACATACAATCAAGTAACCCCCCACCTTCTCCAAGATCCTGTATTTATTTTGTCATTCAAAAACCAAGTTTTAAGCCCCTAAAAAAGTATAATCAAGGGTTTTAAAGTTTGCAAGGAGCCAAAATAGATTCAGGTCCAGGTAGAAGTATTAATTTTGATTTAGTGTTCACCATCAGGCCTCTGTTATTGTCCTTTTTGCCTTATTAAAAAAGAATCCATGTCAGAGATTTCCTCTGTATTCTCCCACATCTGCAGTATGGAGATTTGTAAAGACCAGCTGAAGGGGGTCCACATGGCCATGTCAGGCACCATGACGAGGAGGAGGAGCACCAGAGGGAGCTCTGGAGGCCATGAGGATCCTCCGAGGAGCTTCCATGACGCTATGGGCTGGATTGGCCAGCAAAAGGTTTGAGCATGCACGCACACACTTCACACCTTAAAGAACAAGAGCACACGCCCGCACTCTGAAAGAGTTTGCAGTCCTGCAATGTTTGCTCTTGCAGCAGGTTCAGGCAGAACTGCAACCCTGATTATGACGTGATTATATTGATTATTATTCGCAGTTTCATTTGAGTACTCTGGCTGAAGGACTGTCAAATAGAGTTATTAAAGTAAATCTTTATACTACAGGTGTTACTGAGGCTTGTTGACCTCTTGAACTCTGTACAAAGAACATCATAGCACGGTTATAAAGAACTGCTGTTTCAATTTGATTCAAAAATCTGTCTTTCATCTCAACAAGGAGACTGTCCACATGCTTTCTTTGCAGAAATAAAACAAATAGTTCTGACTTGACATTTATTGCTAAAAACATTACATGTGTTGTCAGATAATGAAACCTGGGGGGTGGGGTGGGGGGGGCTACATGTGGCTGCAGGAGCTGGGGATTGAACCCCCGATCTTCCGATTGAGAGACAACCGAATGTACCACTGAGCACAGCCACCCCCGATAAGTGAATCTATGGATTAAAGCTATATTAAGAGTGGACTATCACTTTAATAGAAAGGGTTAAACAGTGAAAGTGAAGTGACTGACAGATCTCATTAAACCAGAACACTGAGCACACAACGTTTAGTTCAGACATGAAAGCATTCCTGTGTTGTGAGCTGTCAGAGACACGGCATGAAAGTGGTCACACTCGCAGCAATTATCTCCGACATTAACAACAATGGATTCATGAGGACACAGAAGAAGAACACACAAGAAGACTCATGACAGTTTTAGAGGGAAGTGCTGAAGGGAAACAGACGTGAGAAAGAGGCTTTGTTTTGTTTCTATTCCAGTCCAAATGTCTTCTGGTAGATTCCTGACTTGTTTTCAGATAAGAGGCTCAGGAATTCACTGGACGCTCCCTGATCCAACTTGTTTCTCTGCCTCATTCTGCTGGGGGAAATAATAGAAACAAAGAAGATTACAAATCTCTTATTCTAACTTCTTCCCTCACACTTCTATAGCTGCACTAGCATGCTCATTGTGTATTTTCGCTGTGTGCTGATGATTTAAAATGAACTTTTCTGTGTCCGTTCGATGTTTCAGCGTTTGATTGAAACGGCCTCCTGGGGGGACGATGCTGCGACCATCGATCAGCAGCTGAGCAGCCACCAGAGATTTCACAACTCCATCCAGAGGAGCAGCGAGATGGACCGGGCCAGAGACGAACTGGTGGGCTCACAACACACTTTGTACACATGCATCATCGTATGTCTGAGTAAAGAAAGACAGACCAGTTCTCTTCATAAGCAGAAGCCATTAAATTGATATTAACTTGGCGTTATTGTGTGAACCAGTTGGAGGGGGGACATCTTGCCGCCCTGAATGTGCTCTGACATCATCAGCAATGTTAACAGGTTCACTTTTATTCATGAACCCCCACAAATTCTGTCAGTCACAAACATCACAATATCAAGACGAGCCGGTATTTTTTATTTAAAAAAAACACTCCCCTAGGCGATAGAATATAGATTTATTATTTAAAGGTCACATATTTTGCTAAATACTCTTCACCATGTTTCTCTAACACTAATATGTGTCCCTAGTCTGTCTACAAACCCCCCAATGATGAGAAAAGTCCATCCTCTCCGTCTTTTGCCTGCTCCACTTTTCAGAAAATGTGTGCTCAAAAAGGCCGTTTGGAGATTTTCCCTTCGTGACATCACAAAGGGCAGTAACCCCTCCCCCAGGTGGGTGACACTCCCACAGCTAGGTGTTTGTTCTGCCCTCTGAGTCTGCCTTCTCACCGTAAACAATAGGTCATGGAGCGAGAAAGCCTGAGCCACCCAAGCCCTTCCAGAGAGGGGCGTGGTCAGACACAGCTCATTTACATTTAAAGCTACAGACACAGAAACAGCCTGTTCTGAGCAGGGCTGAAATAGAGGGGTTTATAGACATGATCACATACAGAGTGGATTTAGAACAAGAAACTTCACACACATGTTTTGGGGAGCTCTGAGACTTATTGAAACTGGTTGAAGAGGAGGAGAATATGTGACCTTTTAACTTTTTAATAGATTAGAGAAAAAACTTCACAACACTATTTAATGACACTAAATGAATAAAAAGTCTTGTACCATTTAAAATGTACACAGTTTATTCAAACAAGGTGCTTTTAAGGGTGATGCTTCTTTAAACCTTAACTTCTAAAAATGTTTTATAACAGGAGATAAAAATTAAAAGGGAAGTTACCAGACCTTAAGTTTCACTTTGTGTTTTTAGTTAAGATGGTTGTAATCTTAAATAAATGGTCTATTAACAGACCTCCAGCTGCTAAATAAAACACTTAAAGGAAGAATGTGCGACTTGTTGATCCAGTAGATGTCGCCCTTGAGCTCCAGCATGAAACCAAAACAAACTGCTGTTTGGCCACACCTCCGCTATACTGAAGCCTCCGCTCTCCTCCAGTGACACACCTCCAACCGCTCTCCACTCACATTTGCATGAAGGAGTTTAGCACAAGCAGCGGACAAAATTGTCCTCGGCTCGAGCTGCAATCACCTCTGCATTGTTGTGTTAGCAGGCTAATGTTAGCGCATCTTAGTTAGCTCGTAGCTTAACATTGCATTTAAATTGGCACGTAATGATCGTGATCTAAAAACTCTTGCGTGAAATCCAAATAATCAGTCAGTATGTTCTTCTTCTTCTCTCTAGTCCTTGACTAAAACAGCTTTTATACACAAGGGGAGGAGCCGGCCGTCCCGTCCATGTAAACACGGCTCTGACAACAACACAGCCAACGGGACTCGAGCTTCTCCCTCATTGTAGACAGTCATGAATCAGAGACACTTTTACACAGGATAGACTTGATTTCTTCTGTATTTTTGTGTAAAATGTTGCACATTCAAGTCTCTAATTGACATATTGAAATGTTTAAAGGAACTTGTGCTCCAAATTGCTTTATTTGTTCCTAATATTTTTAAGAAAACATCTTAAGTTTCTTATCTTTCTGATTCTCTTCCCACAGATGAAGAAAGGAGACAAAGCCAGTCTTCATGCTCTGGACCAAGAGTGGGAAAGTTTACAGGTAAGAAAAAATAACGTAATAAGAACATCAGTACCTGTGTTTCAAACAGGGGCAGAGCCAGGTGTCTGATTGGTCAGTCCAAAATCCTGAACTATGATTGGTTATTTGGTTTATCAGGCAGTGTCCTTTTCATTTCAATGCAGCCCCTTTGATTTTGTTAATATTTTAATTCGGGACTTGTGAAATGCAGTGTCTTCTTTTTGTATACACAGCTAGATCACGTATATTTGACACTTTAAAGTAAGTAGTTCAAGTAGATATGATTCATGGAGATAGAAAGGAAGAAAAAAAATGCTGTTCATTTTTGTGTGCACACTTTTTCTGGCCACCCCTGCAGAAGTCAGTGACCCAATTAGGCCACCCCAGTCAAAAAAGTCTTGCTCCACCACTGGTTTCAAATTGTCTGACGTGTATTTAAACTTGCTTCCTTCTCCTTCGTCAGAGACTGTCGTTTGGTCGGACCGAGCAGTTGCATGAACTGCAGCACATCATTCAGGAGATGTCCAAAGAGATCATGTGGGTGAACGAAAAAGAGGAGAAGGAGCTGGTGTTTGACTGGGGAGACAAAAACATCGACCAGTACATCCCGAAGAAACAGGAGAGCTACTCGGTTAGTAAAGGGTCGAAAGTTCAGAGCGAAATCCATGATGAATTACAATGTTTGGAGCTTGATTCTAGTTGATTAAAATTCCTGGCAATCCTGTGAGCCTAAATTACACTAATGCCTCTTTATGGAGTTTAATCTGCATCTCATAAGGGAGTAATCATCTGTGATAGATTTGATTTTGGCAGCTGCAGTCAGTCATCTACTTTAGAGTGAAGCCACAGCGTGTATCTCCAGCTGTTTCTGTGTTGCCTATGATTTCTGAACCTCTTCTTGTACAACAGAAACTGATGAGCTCCCTGGAGGACAAAGAGAAGGACCTGAACAAACTCAAAGCCAAAGTGGACACCCTCCTGAAGAACAACCACCCGGCTGCAGACAAGATCGAGGTGTGGATGCATCCGATTATCAGAATCGTCTATAAGCAGAAAATTAGTACAAGCTGTTTATGAGGGTGCAGGTGGAAACGTTATACTTGATGCTTGTCTGTGTTTGTGTGTTATTTCAGGCCTACAAAGACACCCTGCAGACTCAGTGGAGTTGGCTTCTTCAGATTACCAAGTGCATTGACACTCATTTGAAGGAGAACTCAGCTTACAGTCAGGTAACAGTATAAAGCCGCTCTGGTTATTCTTTTTTTATCAACACGTGAGGAAAGACTTTAACGCACACGGTGTAAATCATCACAACCCACAGACTGTTTGTAAGGGGATGTCACTCACTCACTGGTTTGTGGACTACATTTTTGAGGCACCTAATTAGATTTTGTTGTCATCAAACTCCATCTTGGTTTTGCAAAGACAAGAGTATATGGACTAGAGCCCGACCGATTAATCAGCCAGCCGAAAATACCGGCCCATATTAGCAGGTGTCTATCGGTATCGGCTAATTTATTGCAGATATGCGCCGATATTTCTAGATTTATTCACCAGTCAAATAGCATTTCATTTGAGTTTCATTGTATTACACTAGCATTTCTCTTTCTGGCTGTCACCAGCAGAGGGTGCTATATGGATTACAACAAACATCATCACTCTCCAGAGTGTCAAGTGGTGATGCACGTACATGCACAGTTACGTTCCCGTTGAGTGACCGTGTTGTCTTCGTTATAAATCTTTTCGACAAGTGTTTGATAAGTGCATTCGAGGGATCAATGCAATAAATGAGTTTATCTACAGTATATCTATCACTAAAGATTGATTAGAGATCAAAGAAAGATATCGGCCGATTTATTGATATCAGATTTTTTCCCTTCGTAATTTTAATATCGGTATCGACCCCACAAATCCCATATCGGTCGAGCTTTAATATGGACTAGAAGATGGAGCTGAAGAGGAGGGAGGCATGAAAAATGTAGGTCATTTGCTAACAGAGTGCTAGCTTGTTTAGCAGGTTAAACACTCTTCTGCTTTGTCTTTACTTTTAAGACCTTAAGGCAACATCCACTTTTTACGTGGAGTTTTATGTTGCAGCAAAACTCAGAGAGAATTATCAATGTGGTGTCAGAGATTTCAGCATCTTTCAGTTTATTGCTTAACCTGTTTGATTGCATCTGATTCTGTGTTCTTTTACCAATTTGAACACACTCAAAAGGTTTGGTGTCTGGACTCCGACCTCATCACTCCTCGCAGATTTATTTAACATGCAGATATTTGAGGAGTGATGAGATGATATCTTAAACGCTCCCAGTCGGAGCCTACAGGTGGATGCTGGGGTGGTGGTGGGGCTGAGTAAGAGTGCAATACTGGTGCAGGTCAGAGCTGGCAATGAAGGAGCAGAGAGAGAGACCAGAAATGTCAACTAACCACTTAACTCTTTTATGTTTCTCAAACGTACATGTTTTGTTTTTTTAACAGTTCTTCAGAGAGGCTAATGAGACGTACAGCTCCCTGCAAAAGGAGCATGAGACGGTCCGTAAAATGTTCACCTGCGACAAGAACACGTCACTGGAGGACCTGCTGGACCTCCTCAGAGGACTGGAGGTACAGCAGCTTGTTACAGCAGATCAATCAGACTTTTTCTTAAAGCTTTGTCAAAGTGCTATATTGCATAGTTATATCTTCTATCAGATTTTTCATGTGAGTTTAATTTCCCAGCTTTAAAAAGGCTGCAGAATAGAGGGCGTTTGTTAGAGCTATTACTGACCTGTATCACTGTTATTACTGATGTTTTATTGATTTGATACCAGAGGGAGAAGGAGAAGATCATGGAAAACAAGAGGCAGGTTCAACATCTGGTCAACCGGTCCAGGAGCATCGTGAGGCTGAAACCCCGAAACCCCGAAGAGAAGAGCAGCAGCCAGGTCATCGTCAAGTCGCTGTGTGACTTCAAACAAGATCAGGTCAGTTTTTCTAAACCATCAAAATATCACACATACCCTTGGTCCTTGAGGACAGGGTCTTCTCCATTGCCGCTCTGACTCACTTCCAAACAACCAACAGACTCCCCGTCACTCTCCGTCTTCCAGAAATCCCTCAAAAGTCACCTCTTCAACATCGCCTACAACCACTAACTATCTCTGTTCTCCTTCTCTTACATTATTTCCTCTTTCTTTTGTTTTGGTTTTATTCTTTGTCAAGCATCTTTGAGTACTTAGAGAAGCGCTATAAAAATCGAAAATGCATTATTATTATGTATTCATTGATCAAATTCATTTTCATTGGGCTCCACAGAAGGTGATCTGTAAGCATGACGAGGCGATCCTGAAGGACAACAGTCAGCGCAGTAAGTGGAACGTTACAGGCCCCGGAGGACTTGACATGACGGTGCCCTCTGTGTGCCTGATCGTCCCGCCTCCCAACCCAATCAGCATCAGCCTGGCCAACAAGTAAGACTAACTCATGTACTGTTCTTGTTGTAGAAGAAGACGCACAACACCTTGTGGCTGTTGTTGTTGTTCTGCATTAAGATTCAAACTTCTGACATGTGTCGTCGACAGGAACGAGCAGTACTACGAGGCCATAATGTCGATCTGGAATCAGCTGTACATCAACGTGAAGAGTCTGGTCGCCTGGCAGTACTGTGTCCTGGATCTCAAACGCATCAACTCGCTCACCATCTCCATGGTGAGTCAAGAATGACCTTTGCTATGTTCAATGTATTAAAAACATTGTGTAGTATAGTAAACACAACCGTGTCAGAGAGAGAGAGAGAGAGAGAGAGAGAGAGAGAGAGAGAGAGAGAGAGAGAGAGAGAGAGAGAGAGAGAGAGAGAGAGAGAGAGAGAGAGAGAGAGAGAGAGAGAGAGAGAGAGAGAGAGAGAGAGAGAGAGAGAGAGAGAGAGAGAGAGAGAGAGAGAGAGAGAGAGAGAGAGAGAGAGAGAGAGAACTGTCCAGAGTGCACAAATACATCGGTAATGTTTCTGCACCAAAATGTTGACAAAGTATTTGTGCAATTAAGACAGCGTGCAGGAGTTTACCTGCCATGTTTGGTAATTAAAAACATTAAGTTACCCAATATTTGTTGCTGTGGTATCAAAACAGGTATTGATTATTACTATTGTTACTATGACAACCGTACAACCATGATATTTGTGTGTGTGTTCAGCTGGCCAAGATGCGTCCCGAGGAGTACCGCCAGCTCATCAAGAGCTTGGAGATTCACTTTGAGGAGTTCAAAATGAGCTCCGTGGGCTCCCAGATGTTTGAAGATGAGGACAAGAGGACGCTGGAGAGCCAGTTCAACGGAGCCCAGGACCACTATGAACAGCTGGTGGTGCAGCTGCCCACATACAGTCAGTGTTACAGTAATTATACAGTCATGCTCAAGACCCAGAATAACAATCATTTTATAATTTGACTAACAGGCGGATGTTTTATTGTATTATCATTAAGACACAATCCTTGATGTGGCGGATAAAGCACATGAAGGATAGGAGGCATCTTCATTTATCATCATTATCACCCATCAAAAGCCCTTTTCAGGCTGCCAATTTCAAGCCACGATGTTTACGCCCCAGGCGTTATGGTGGGACGAAGTGATCCCCCCTCTGTACCGTCTTCAGAGGTAGTAACAGAGGCGAGACGGTTTCAGCAAAGATACTTTCTTGTCCTAACATGAGATAATCTACTTCTTAGAGATTTTGAGTATTTAACACATTATTGTTTACACAGATAAGCAGTCACATTATGACCAGGGATGCACCGATGCATCGGATCAACATCGGTATCGGCCGATATCCGCAAATAATGTGGCATGAACCGATGGAAGTAGCCGATGTTTATCTGTTGTGTAGAATCGATTTAATGCTGACATCTAGTACACTACTGATTCAGAGAAGAGGTTTTCACTTAAAGAAGTCATGAAACAAACATCGGTATCGGCAAGCGGCTAAATTGTTATTTCAAACATCGGAATCAAGTTTAAGTATCTGCCCTGATTTTCCCAATCAGTGCATCTGTAATTATGACCACCAACGCAATCTAATGCAATCCAATACAACAGCTCTATCTTAAATTCTACTTTTATGAAGCTTTTACATTTCCAGTTTTTATTGCCATGGTCAGAAAGTGATCACTCTACTTTATATGTAGTATTGAGAGTGTGATTTTGAAAGGTGTTATTAATATTTAGCAAACTCCATTAAAACACATGAGGGGAGATAAATATAAGGACCAGAGAACTAGATCATTAATTTCCCCCTTTATGTATTTCTGTAACCAATTTTGATAAAACATATCTTGTGTCTACTCACAGCTGTACAGCAAGAGGCAGGAGTAAATCAATCAGCCATGTGGCAACAACAGGAGCTGCTTTTACGTCAGCAGCAGCAGCAGCAGCAGCAGCAGCAGCAGGAAGACGAGGCCAAGAGGCTGGAGGAAGAAAAATGGAGAGCGGAGATGGAAAGAGAGGCGAAGATGAGAGAAGAGGCGGAGGCGAGGATGAGAGCAGAGGCGGAGGCGAAGAAAAACAGGTCAAAAATTAAGATTAAGAAAAAGTCATCTTCTCGTAGCTTGTCTGAGCTGCACGCGCTCAGACTGAGGTTGGATGGCGCTGAGGACACGCTGAGTCAGCACGTTCACATCTGCCTCGGAGACGACGGGGTGCACGACTGCGGCCTCAAGATCTCTCATATAGAGGTAGACACCAAAAACCCATGTGGAAGCGTGTAGCCTTTAAAGCTCTCTCTACTTAAAATGAATTCCTTATTGTTATTGTGTCGTCCTGCAGACGGTGCAGCGTGACGTCGACTCGATGCGTGAGGAGTTCTTGTCTCTGAGGGAGCGTATCATGAAGGAGCTGGAGGGCATGAATGACGCAGATAAAGCCCAGTTCCTCAGCAGTGAGATTGGAGTCATCGACCAAAGACTGGCCAGTTTGGATAGCGGCTCATCGGCTTACCTTCAGCGGTAAGCACTCGTAGAAATACTTTTTTTAAAGGGCTCAAAGAGACTCATCAAGATAGACATGAGATTGTATTTTATCTCCCCCCAAAAAAATGAACCTCAAGGATTCTGTCTAAATCAATATGAACATGTGAACATCATTAGCAAACAGAACTCCCATTTTCATGTCGCAATAAGAAACCCTTAAAGGATGCCAATAATCTGCTGCAGACTAAATGCAGCACTAATGTGTGTAGACAGAATTTAATGGGAAACTTGTGGTTTACATATTAGAGGAATTTAAAAGTTTTGTGGTGAGGCAATGCACGGCGGCCTTGCAGCAACCAAGGCATCCTGCAGGTGTTCTCATGCAACTAAGTGAATTAAAGTAACCTTGTTCTTTAAACCAAAAAAGGGAAACTACTCGAACAAACTTTCAAATTCTACAAAATTAATGTATAATTTATTTTTCAGCAATGGCTTTCTCTGCTTCTAAACCATCTCTTCCTCTCTCTCTTTCAGGCTGCAGGCTCTAAGGGACATGCTGGAGAGTGTGGCACGAGCTGAAGACGTTGTGAAAGTTTATGAGGCGAGACTGACAGAGAAAGAGACCACCTCTCTGACTCCCAGTGAAGTGGAGGACTACATGTCGGCCCTGATGGTATTTTTTAAAACATATCAACGTTTGAGTACGATACATTTATTGCAAAAGTCACTGCAGTTTTTCAGCATGATGTTGGAGGTTAATGCTGGCCACACACTAGTCACACATTTGTAAGAACCTTTCTCTGTGTTATTGTTGCATAGAAAATGAAATCAGACCTGGATCAGAAGAAAGACATTCTGACCTCCATGGAGGCAGAGCTGGCCAAAGCCAGTCACTGGAACGGCCAGGTGGGGTCGCCTTTCCACAGGTGTGACATCATGCTGTCCAAATACAATGAGCAGGTGAGCCAGCTGTCAGACCGCTGGAGACGAATCCTGGGACAGATCGACACCAGGTATGTTTCTACCTCTCTGATCTGTTCATATTCAAGTTTGATCCGTGTTCTAAAGTGTTTGCTCATTTAACTTCAGTTTTAGGAAAGTTTACAGACATGAACTTTCAGGAACTTGTGTGTACCGCGTTTTACACAAGTTGTAAAACAGAAATCTGAGCAGATGACATGTTTGTCCCTTTTGATACCAACAGGGATGATTACCCTTGATTGCAAAAAGTGTCTCATGTTCCTTACTTATGCGCCCATTATACGTACACTATTGGGGTATAAGTGTCAGTGAGGAAACCCCTTCCCCTGATCATACGCTACTGATAAATTAAATAACCTTTCCATGGCCATTAGGGGCCACCACTACCCAAACAGCATTGCCGTATAAAAGCTCCTGGTAGTGACATTGCAGATATTACAGTACCTACCCCACCACATGGCCTTAAGTGGCCCCCAAGACCCAATCGTGTAGCCAGGTGGGCAGCGAAACCAGGACGTCACCGGGGTTATCAAGTGAGCAACGTCCTTTGCCGTTGTTTGTCCCACGACCGCTCTAGCATCCCAGAGTCACCCCCTCCCCCCATAAAGTGTACAGTATTTCCCCATAATCATCAATTTAAAGGCACTTTAATTTTAATATAATTTATGTACTTGGGATGTTGACCCAAGAGCTAAGCATTCAGGCAGCGCTTTAAAGCAACTCTTTTCTCTGCCAGATAATCGCTTGTTTGGTTTTAAATGCTCACTGTGGAAACTGTGTCGTCAATTTGCAAACTCTTGTAGTCTTATACAAACATTGTACGAGAAAAGCACCATTACCTTGACGTTTAAGAAGCAGTCTCCGTGGACTTTTGGACAGGACTGTCACAGAAACTATGATTAGATTTATTGAACTGAAGCCCTTTGCTATAAATAAAGCCCAGAGTACCAACTTCTTTTCAATGGCTGTATTTTAAGACATTTTATATTTAACCTTTGGATTAAAAGGTTAAAAATGTGTGTGAAGGTGAATCTATGTTTATTAAAAACAGTTTCTTACATCCTCAAACAGAGAGCACCTCTTTTAAACAAGCCCTCGTCCGCTTAGAGCTTAGTGTAAAAAGGAGCTTCCACAAAGTGACGTTTTCGGTGTCTCCCTTCTTGCTCAGGGTCCATGATCTGCAGTCGTATGAGCCTCAGCTGCGGTGCTACAAACAAACCAGCTCCTCCCTCAGTGTCTGGATTGATGATACAAAGAGAAAACAAGACAACCTGCAGGCCGCAAAGATCGACAGCATCCAAGTGCTGAAAGAGCACATTGACACCCAGAAGGTCTCTCCACCGACCCTTAACTACTGTCTTTAAACTTCTATGTTTGGCTCTGTGTCCGTGTGTGTTTAGTCATCAGACACATGAACTCTTTTAATATTGTCTTCTCAAGGCCTTGAACTCAGACATCAGATCCAGGAGGGGGATAGTAGACAGCGTGCTGAAGGAAAATGATTCCTGTGTGACTTCTATCAAGGTAAGCAGCCCCACTTTGATTTATATATACAGACAGAGATGTTCTTTTCATGGATTTCATGACTTTGTTTCGTGACTCTGTTTGTTTTACAGGACTATGAATCAGACCTTAACTCTTACACGTCTGGTTTGGAGACTTTGCTAAACATCCCGATCAAGAGGACCATGCTGAAGTCGCCATCGATGGATCTTAATCAAGAGGTAATGAAAGCATATCGGAAACATCGTACATCAACATGAACCAGACATTTTGGCATTAATCTGCAAATGTTTAACCCTTTTACTGCCGTATTAATGGAGAGGATCGGTCGATGATAACTGTGTGACTCAGGGAAGTTTATTGAAGTGATGTGAATGTGTTTTTCTTTCTGTCTCTCAGGCTACACAGCTGCAGACTCGTTACATGGAGCTGTTCACCCAATCTGGTGACTACTACAAATTCCTGACAGAGCATCTCAAAAACATGGAGGAGATCAAGGTACTAGAGTTGTATTTTTTGGTCCTTTGAATATTTACGTCTTGCTTTGTATGTTTGAGGTTTTTCTCATGGTGTGTGTAACTGTATGTATGTTTTAAAAATGGGCTGTGAATGTTATTTCATTGTTCTTGTTTTTTGTTAGGTCTGTTTTTGAATTGTTCTGCATCCTTAATATTTAGATGGATGGATGGATAGATGGATGGATGGATGGATGGATGGATGGATAGATGGATGAATGGAAGGATGGATGGATGGATGGATGGATGAATGGAAGGATGGATGGATGGAAGGATGGATGGATGGATGGATGGATGGATGGAAGGATGGATGGATGGATGGATGAATGGATGGAAGGATGGATGGATGGATGAATGGAAGGATGGATGGATGAATGGATGGATGGATGGATGGATGGATGGATGGATGAATGGATGGATGAATGGATGGAAGGATGGATGGATGGATGGATGAATGGATGGAAGGATGGATGGATGGATGGATGATGGATGGATGGATGGATGGATGGATGGATGGATGGATGAATGGATGGAAGGATGGATGGATGGATGGATGAATGGATGGATGGATGGATGGATGAATGGATGGAAGGATGATGGATGGATGGATGATGGATGGATGAATGGATGGAAGGATGATGGATGGATGGATGGATGGATGAATGGATGGATGGATGGATGGATGGATGGAAGGATGGATAGATGGATGGATGGATGGATGGATGGATGAATGGATGGATGGATGGATGGATGAATGGATGGATGAATGGATGGGTTGGTGGGTTAGTTGACGGAAGGACTGACGAACGGACTGACTGACTGATGGACAGATGAATGGATGGGTGGATAGCTGGATGGATGAATGGATGGATGGATGGATGAATTGATGGATGGATGGATTACTTAATTAATCGCGGGGGGAATAGTGTTGTAACAGCAATACCCAAAAATTACATTAATGGACAAAAAGAGGAAAAAGCACACAAAAAACATTGAGCAGTAAGTTATTCGAGAAAATGTCATCAAGAAAACTGAAAAAAAAGAAATCCTGTGTAAATAGAGACGTTGGTGCTGATAAAGTGAACATTTGTCTGCATTGTATTTACAGCTCTGTGCTCTACCCCAAGTGGTAAAAAAATCCATCAGACAGTTGTAAAGGAACCACTGATGCTGGATGTTGGGGGATTCCATGAATCACTTGAACACTTTAAAACTGTTAATTAAGTACAATTTGCTGAAGGGATGCTCTTGGAGAATGTTCCACTACCTCTGCATTCATCTTTGCTTTGTCTTGCTTATAGATCCGTAACACCAGGATTGACCTTTTAGAAGAAGAACTCCTCCTGCTGAGAGGAGACATGAACGATCGAAACTCCAAGAACAAATCTTTGGCAGATGCTCTTGCTCGCTCTCAGGAGGAGCTGAACATTTTCAAAGAACAGCTGTTCTCGATGGAACAGGTGAAAGAAAAGACAGTGCAGGAGGTCAACGCCACCAAGGGTTACCTGGACAACACCCAGGGCCAGCTGGCAGACCTCAACAATCAGGTGGAACGTCTCAAATATTTGCTTGAGGAAGAAAAGAGGAAGAAGAGGCTGGCAGAGGAGCGCTACACTCAGCAGCAAGAGGAGTATGAATCAGTGCTGAGTAGGAGACAGAAAGAGCTGGAGACGGTTAGCTGGTCCAAGGTGGAGTTAGAGAAGAGTGTTTCAAATAAAGAGCAGGAAATCGAACAGCTGCGGCGGCAGCTGGCAGATGAGGCATCGAGGGTGAAGGAACTACAAAAGGAGATTTCAAAGGTAAGGAGCCAATGCAGTACGGAGATCAATAATTTAAAACTCAACTTCGAATCCCAGATCCAAGTTAGCCGCACAGACGTGCAGAGGCTGGCAGCCCAGAAGGATGAGGATACGACTGAGCTCCAGCTGCAGTTTGACAGGACTGTGGCAGAGAGGAAGGATCTGGAGGAGGAGCTCAGGAGGCTCAGGTTGTCTCTGGACCATGCTGAGGAAAAAAGGAAGAGGGCAGAAGAAGAAACTCAAAGTCAGCGTGCTGTCATCACGGAGGAAGGGCACAGGAGGAGAGAACTGGAGAGTAAGGTAGACGGGCTGATGAGGCAGAGAGATGAACAAAGCAGCCAGTATGAGGAGGAACTGGCTGATGTCATGAAGCGTCTGCAGGATAAGAGTGAGGAGCTGGTCTACATCACACACAGTCTAGAGGAGGAGACCCGGAGGAGGAAGACTATAGAGGAAGGGCAGGATGTACTTGAACAGACCTTGTCCCAGATGCAGTCGAAGCTGAGTAGTTCTTCAATGACTGCGACCCAGTTTCGGGAGTGCAAGGATGAGCTTGAGAAGTTGCGTCTGGAACTGGAGAGGGAGAGCAAGGAGCGAAGTAGAGTAGAACAGAACATGAGCAGGTTACAGGGGCGCATGAAGGACCTTCAGGCTGTTAGAGATGGGCTTGAGAGTCAACTGGAGAACCTGAGGGTGGCTAACCAAGAGGAGATGGTTAGAAGAAAGCAGATTGAAACAGAGCTGGAGAAGACCACCACAACAATGACAGAGTACAACCGCACCATTAATACGCTACGCCAGAGCCAAGAGAATGCCACCATGTCAGGGAAGAGAGGTGAAGAAGAGCGTCTTAGGTTGCAGGGAGAGCTGGAGGAAAGCTCGAGACAAAACAAAGCCTCTACAGAGCGAATGAAACAGCTTAGTGCTGAGCTGAAGGCCCTGCAGCAACAACTCCTACAAGAGCAGGCCAGAGTCAAAGAGGCAAACCATAAGAATGAGAGTCTGTACACAACTATAGAGGAGAGGAATAAGGCACTGAATGAGAGCACTTCTGAGCTTCAAAGGCTGACGGACATGGTAGAGAGCCAGACCAAAGAGAGGCTGAGGCTGGAGGAAGAGCTAAGGACAACCCGGCAGGAAAAAGTTGAACTCCTGAGATCCAAAGAGGGACACAGTGATGAGCTCTCCTCCCAGATTACAGCCCTGCAGCTGCAGCTTCAGGCCAGTGAGCGCAGCAATGTAGATTACCGCAACCTGGTCTCAGAGCTCTCCTCGGAGAGGGAGAAACTCATGCTGGAGACTGAGAAAATACAAAAGCAGGCCACCGAGGTACATGGAAGTTTGAAACTTAGACATGGAGTGGTCTCGTCTTTCCAAATCAGAGTCCTAATGTGGCTCAATCAAGTAGCTATCACTGTCTGTAGGCAAACACATACTTGCATGCTGAACCACCTCTAGAACCCCATGTAGATGCCTTCCTCTTGGTAACTCTGATTTGAACACATACATCTGTATGTGTTTAAATAGGCCTGCATGCAAAAGCTTTTCTGCTCGCTGTCTCCCTGCCTGCGTTGATAAAGCTGAGCCGTCTGCATGCTTTTATGGCTATGCTTCTTTTGCAATGAATGATCAACAATGTCAAAGATGTGATTACTGCCGATCCTCTGGTTATATTCAGTATGATTTCTGTTTGTCATGTTTTAGTTGCATCCTAGAGTTCTGTTAGAAAACATTTGGCAAACTTGTAAGTACAGCACATATATACTTTGAATAGATCAACAGATCGCTACTATTCAGATATTTTAAGCAATTTACGACCAGTCTGTCAAGATTGGCGCCCATCTTTTAGCATTTTCTATTTGTGCTGTTTTGCAAAGTTGAAAAATGTAGATGAAGACTTTATTTTGAGTTGCAGTTAGTATAAACAAAGTACTGTCTACAAGGTTTGTCTGCAGGGTTGGGAAGGTTGAGTGGAAAAATTACAATGAATTAGCTTTCTGAAAAATTGTATTATTTGTCTGTCCTGTGGATGTTTTCCTCATCCAGCAGTTACAAATTAAGCTAACAAAGAAATAGATCAAATGTATCTACCACCGTGTCTTCTGTAATACCATTACCTATCATTCTTACTTCCCAGTTCTGCAAGACATCGCCTCGATTATATGGTTTCTGAAGGTTAAAGGTAGTTTGTGCCAAGTATAGTTATGTTGGAGGAAGGCACAAGGACTTGCTACTTAATGCTACTTTTATGAAAGTTTATTTTTTCATGATTTAAGTAAATAGAGATGCAGGATAAAAAGAGGGTCTACTGCAAGAAGTTAAAAACATTTAATTTGCAACTTCACTGTATATTTCCTAACTTGGTTTGTGTTTACTAACTTTTTGTCTATGCCCTCCCTTCTCTCGTTCTGTTTTTCTGCAGATCACAGCCACGATGCAGTCAATCCAATCCAGATACAATGACGTTGTGTCCGAGAGAGACGATCTGTTACGTAGACTGAAACTGTCTGAAAAGGACCAAGACAGCCTCCAAAGGCTAGAAGCTGAAATCAATCGCCTTAAACTGTCCCTCGAGTCTGAGCTTCGCAATAAGCAGCGTCTTCAGGAGGAGATTGATAGGTTAAAGAGAGATGTAGGTAAATGGAAGGACCAGTTTGAAAGCAAGCAGGAGGTGGTCAAGCAGTATGGAACAGACAAGGACCGTCTGGAGAGGGAAAAGAATTCGCTGAAAAGCGAGATAGAGAGGCTGATGAGAGAACTCAGGGAGCTTGAAGAGATGTATAAAAGTAAACTGTCAGCCATCCAGAAAGAATTGAAAGACATGGGCGCTGAGCTGAGGAAATCTAAAGAGCCTCCACCCTTGGATGCCTCCAGTGTGATTTTCGATGGAGTCCGCAAGAAAGTCACAGCAGACCAGTTGCTTGACTGTGGTGTTTTGGACAATCCAACATTTAGCCAGCTTGCAAAGGGGCATAAGACTGTGCCTGAAGTGTCTGCTGACAAAAAGATTAACCTGAAAGGTACAGGCCCAATAGCTGGGGTGATAGTTGAGGGCCAGAAAGGTTCAGGATCTGCAAATGGTCTCCTATTCAAAATGACATTCGCAGAAGCCAAGAAAGAGAATCTTCTGCCACCAGATAGCATCGATCTGCTACTGGATGCTCAGGCCGCCACAGGCCACATAATTGATCCCAGGACCAATCAGAAGTTTACAGTTGAGGAGGCATGTGACCAGGGTGTGGTTGATGAAAAGGACAGAGCAAGGTTGCTAGCAGCAGAAGCAGCAGCTGTAGGATACAGTGGACCCACCACAAGCAAACCCCTTTCAGCATATGAGGCCATGAAAAAGGGACTTATTAACAAGAACACAGCACTGCGCCTGCTACAAGCCCAGGAGTCTGTGGGAGGCATCCTTGATCCAACACTTAGTGTTTTCCTTCCCAAAGACACTGCCGTTGAGCGTAAACTAATTGATGATAACATATATCGTGCTCTGAATCAGAGACCTGAGCTCTACCTGGACCCAGAGAGTGAAGAGGGAGTAACATACATGTCACTGAAGAGGAGATGTAAGGTAGAGCTAAACACTGGTCTCCTGCTTCTTCCTGTCTCAGAGAAATTAGATCCCTCTAAACTTGTCTTTGATGGTGTCCGCAAACCTGTCACAGCCAAGCAGCTGGTTGATTGTGATGTGCTAGACAAGCAAACATTAAAAGATCTGGAAAAGGGGAAGAAATCTGTCCCAGAGGTGTCTTTGGATAAGAAGGTCTACCTAAAGGGGACTGGATCGATCGCTGGTGTGGCTGCTGGACCTTCAGGGAAAATGTCTCTAACAGAGGCCAAGAAACAGAAACTCATGACTGCAGACTGTGCAGATTTGCTTCTAGATGCCCAGGCAGCCACTGGTCACATCATTGACCCAACAACCAATGAAAAGCTGAAAGTAGAGGAAGCATGTGCCCTCGGATTGTTGGACAATAAGGATCGAGTTAGACTCTTAGCAGCAGAGGCTGCTGCTGTGGGTTTCAGGGATTCCAGCGCAGTGAAGCCTCTTTCAGTGTTTGAAGCAATGAAGAAGGGACTGGTTGATCAGAAGACAGGGCTACGTCTGCTGCAGGCCCAGGAGTCTGCAGGTGGCATTCTAGACCCAACCCTTAGCGTGTTCCTCCCCAGAGACACAGCTATAAAGCGAAACATTTTGGATGAGGACCTCTGTCGTGCTCTAAACAAAAAGCCTGAATGCTACCTTGACCCAGACACCCAACAAGGAACTACCTATATATCTCTGAAAAAAAAATGCAAAGTCGATCCAAGCACAGGGCTTCTGCTTCTTCCTGAACCTAAAAAGCCTGTAACAGTCCAGGGGCTTCGGGACCAGGTGTCCGTCACGGATCTAGTGGATGCAAATCTGCTGAATCGTTCTGACATGGACCAACTGAGGGAGGGCAGATTGACAAGCAGGGACATTGAAGACCGTCTGCGCCCCTACCTTAAAGGTTCTACCTGCATAGCAGGAATTTACGATGAGGCCACTGAGACGGTGGTGCCCATTTATCAGGCCATGAAAGATGGACTGTTGACACCTGGGACCACTCTGGAACTACTTGAGGCCCAGGCTGCTTCAGGCTTTATAGTTGATCCTGTCAACAACCACTTCCTGAGTGTAAGTGATGCCTACAGTAAAAGACTGTTTGGTCCAGAGTATAAAGACAGCCTTCTATCGGCAGAAAGGGCTGTGACTGGCTACCAAGTGCGTGGAACAGACAAGGTTATCTCCCTCTTTCAGGCCATGGTATCCGACTGCTAGAGGCACAGATTGCCAGTGGTGGTATCATTGACCCTGAACACAGCCATCGTATTGATGTGGACGTAGCCTACAAGAAGGGTTACCTTGATGAGAGAATGAACAGGATCCTGAGTAGTCCGAATGCTGAAACAAAGGGTTTCTTTGATCCTAACACAGAAGAAAACCTAACCTATAAGGACCTTAAGAAAGCCTGCTTCACAGATAAGAAGACTGGCCTCATCCTTTTGCACATCAAAGACAAGTCAAAGCTGGAGTCGACCTCGAGAAAGAGGAGAGTAATAATCGTCGACCCAGAGACAAATAGAGAGATGACAGTGCGTGAAGCATATGACAAAGGATTGATCGATTACGACACATTCATCGAGTTGTCTGAGCAGGAGTGTGAGTGGGAAGAGATCACTATCACTGCGCAGGATGGTTCCACACAATTTAAGCTAGTTGACAGTAAGACAGGAAGAGAGTATGATATTACTGAGCTGCTCGAAAAGAACGTCATTAGTCAGTCAGATCTAGATCAGTACAAATCGCGTGCCATCAACCTTACTCAGTTTGCAGAGGTCATAACAAAGAAGACCAGAGGGGCATCATCATCATCAAGACCATCAGCAGGCTCAGGTAATTCCTCTATGAGCTCTTCGTCCTCTTCTTCTTCAAGAAATTTAGCCCCCCAGGGTTCATCTTCAGTGACAGTTTCATCGTCTGCTTCTTCTAGAACATCGTCTCCAAGTACAGCGTCAGTGAAATCGTCATCAACTTTGAGAACGTCAGGAGGTTCAGTTCCATCAACTCTGACATCATCATCACCAGTTCCACCCAGACCCTCATCACCAACCCTTGCCAAAATGACCACAACAAGAACCACCACTGTTACAGAACGAAGCTCCAAATCAAGCAGTATTTCTCAGGACTCGCCTGACTCTGTCAGAAATATATCCAGCATATCTGTTGCTCTGGCCTCCCCTGTTGTAACTATAGGTGAGCAGGAACCTGTAGGTGCAGTCTTTGACACGGAGAATTTAGAGAAGATATCCATCACAGAGGCTTTAAATCGCGGTCTGGTGGATACCATCACCGCCCAGAGATTGCTGGAGGCCCAGGCATGCACTGGAGGAATCGTTAACCCCAGAAATGGCCGAAGACTTGGCATCCAAGAGGCTTCACGTCTTGGCATTATAGATGAGAACATGGCCTCCAAGCTTAAGCCTGCCCAGAAAGCTTACATTGGCTTTGAGGATGTAAAAACCAGGAAGAAGATGTCTGCTGCGGAGGCCATTAAGGAGAAATGGCTGCCATATGAGGCAGGGCACAGGTTCCTGGAGTTCCAGTATATAACTGGGGGCTTTCATGACCCAGAAACGGGCTGTAGAAGAACCATGCAAGATGCTTTGAAAATGGGCTGGCTGGACGAGAGGACGGCTCAGAAGCTCCAAGATGTCAAAAAGCAAACAAAGAACCTTACATGCCCCAAGAGCAAACTTAAGATCTCATACACGGATGCTCTGGATAACTGCATGTCAGAGGAAAGCACTGGAGTTCGAATGCTTCCTGCATCATCAGTATCTTCCAGTGGAATCAGCAGTCCTTACAATGTCTCATCTGCTCCTGGATCCAACACTGGCTCAAGGAGTGGCTCTCAAAGGGGCTCCCGCAGGGGCAGTCTTGACTTAGGCTCCCCCTCCTCAACAACCAGTCGCTACACCTTCAGTTCCTTCACCTCCACCTCCACCAAATAAAGAGTATTCCAATATGTCTTGATCACAACACTTAAAAAATGTGTGTTGCATAGTAAATAAGATGTCTTGATAATCTTTTTCAAGCTTTTGGATAGTTCTAGATTTAAGTTTTGATGTTGCTATGCTTTTAAAAAATGTTGTACTTGCAAAGATCGGTACAATCAATCAACACTGCCAAGATATTTCTCGAGAATCGGACTAAAGTATGAATGCCATCAATCTTGAGGTCATTGGTTAAAAAAAAAGTGTATGCTGATGAAATTGTTGGTGCCCCAGTCCTTAGAAATGACTACCATTATCTTACATTACACATATATTGCTTATCTTCTTTGAAATGTAATTTCTTTTAAAGCTTTGCACTGGTATGATGGTTTTATTTGACATGTGAAACAGCTTTTTGTGAGGGAAGGGGAATGCAGGGTAGGGTTAAAAATACTGACGTACTAGTTTTGTTTTTTTGTTTTTACCATACCAGCAATAATCATTGGTTTCCTGCTGATAAGTGCTTCTGCTTTTGTAACCTTTTCTGAATATATCAAATTAAAAGGGTATTTTGCTCATGTTGATTCACGACTGTTCTTTTTCAACATCTTACGGAGAATGAAAACACTTCGGGTAGCTGCGTGTGAAATACCATATAAATAGACATTCCCCTGTTTATTACTGTTTGTTTCATGTAGTTCAAGTAAAAAGGAACTGGACCCAAATGCTGAACGAACCAAATGTTTTCATTAAACAGAAAGGCAAACAAAAACGTACTGTCTTGAAAAAGTCGAGGAAAACAGTAATAAGAAGACAACTCAGATTGATATCCGACAACAAGAGGGAAGGAAAACGGAGACTAAGAAGACGGGGTAATCAAACACAGGAGAAAGACAATGAGGGCAATCAGAACTGACGGGAAACACACAGGCAGGAAGAAACAATATAGACGATACACGGGGTGAAAACTACGACATAAAATCAGGAAACACTAAAGACACACAAAGAACTCAATAATGTAACAATACACACTAGAGAAACACAAGGATAAGAAATGACTAAATAAACCAGGAACATTAAAATAAAGAAACACAGAAGGGAAAAGAGCAACACCAGGAAAGAATGAGAAAATCTAAACTCTGAAAATACAAAAAACTAAAGCAGACCGAATGATGACACTTTGTTGTTGTTAGAGTCCGAAACTTGAAGTTGACCTTAATCCCTCGAAAATGTTACAAAAAAAAAAAACTAAAACACTGATAAAGTCCATCAATGAATGATTGACTTTATGCGGAACCAAAAATTAAAATAAGATTTAAAAAAAAGTGTCCGAAAGGAGTAGGAAGAAGTCAAACGTATATATCCCTACCCCTTTCTCACTTTTCAATATTACTTGATTGCCCCCCAGGAGGTAAATCTGTTGTCACAGCTTTGCACAGTTGGTACGTTGGTACACAGGTGATGACGATGACATGGCACATGAAGAAAACATGTAAACAAACAGGAAGAAACACATGAAAGGCCAGTCAGCGTGGAAGCTTATTAACAGCTTGAGGGAACAAAGCGTGCCCTCTTCAGGTCAGAGTCCTGGATCTCCGACCTGATGGCAGAAAAGAAAAGAGTGGAGTGAGTGGGTGAGAGGGGTCCTGGGCTATGGTGAGCGCTCTGTAGTTGAGGTGTGAGAGGTTTTGGGTGGGTGGGCCGATGATTTTTGAAGAGATATTTGTGATACGGGTTTATTTTTGTTTGCAACAGTAAACATGTTGAAGAAACAGAGTGAGCAGAGGAGGAGGGGTTTCTTCTATTAGTTTATATATTATTCCAACAAATGCTCACAATTATTTACAACTAATAAACAAACGTAGCCCCAGTTTTTTGCCCCCTAAAATAAATACATAACAATCCTAATATCCACCCAGTCAGATGGGGCCCCATTAGGGAGGTTTCCTACTGTCATCGCAAACGTTGCACATTTTGAGCCACTGCTGATGTGGTTTAAAAGTTTGTCAGACCTTGGGGGCCCCCTTTACCGGCCTAGGGCCCCAATCAGCTGCCTGCTTTGCCTGTTGACAAGCAGCGCCTCTGGCATCACAGTGGATAGAGGACACGAGGCCATTAAGATCAGTCATTTGCTCAGATTCAAGTTCATCACTAATCACATTTAATACGGTCATTCAGACTGCAGACCAGGCATTTAAATAGAAATAAAATGAACACCTACAGAGCTCAAATGATGGGGTTGGGTACCTGTACATATAGGCATCAAAGGAAATTATGAAGAGATCGAAGGAAAGGTGGGAGGAATAAAGGTGATGACGATGGTTTTACAGAATCCAAAGCAGTGGTGTAGTGCAGGGTATACGCAGGTATACGGAGTATATCCACTTATTTTTCAGTATCCAGAGTATACCCACCTCTAAATCCCCTCTGACATTGATTTCTTCACAATATTCAGTATGCTGCAATTTTTTCTTGGGGGATGACCCTCCCTACTCTGTCTCTATTGGCTAGTACGCACTGACTTAATATGTAAGTGGAGTCTTACATGTCACTGTTTATAACAGAGGTCGTTTTTACTCTGCAAGAAGGGCCACTTAAAAAAAAAATGGGGGGACAAAATTAAGAGTAGGCCCACTTCTTAAGGCACCTCTACACTGGTGATCCAAAGGATGGTTGGTGAAATGATGAGTATCAGGAGAAATTAAGCAAAGACAGCTAGACTAAGATTTGGACATACTGGATTAAATAACTCATTATTTAGGCTACAGTAGTAGAACATATTACAGGCAGATGTGAATACTGTGAACTAGTGGAAACAGTGGAGCATGTTATTCTACACACTGTCAGAAATGTGAGGTAGGTAGGCCTCTAAAAACAGCGGATTCAAAACCTCAGCAGAATCCCACAACAACTCACTGGTTTCCATGATAAGATTAATTTCTAGCTGCTCTGTGGTAACCATGGACACTAACAGAGTAGCATGAGTGCAGTAGAATAGAATATGTGGGTTGCCTGGCAACAGTCTAGTGGAGCTAGTTGAGTTGATGGAGTCAAAAAAAATAATCTGTTGTTTTATTTTTTACTTTTTACCAATATTTTCTGCTTGAATAAATGTTGTATAAAAGCAATATCAAACGAGAGGGACTGATGTATTGAATAGCAGAACTGTAACCCGCCTAACGCTAAACCCATTCGGTTTAGAAAAATACACCCTCCATACCAGTAGGTGGCGGAAATGCACCGAGTCGTTGCTTGCCGACCGCCAATAACCGCGTAGAAGAAGAAGGTTTGATATCAACAAGAGCAGTAAGCATGTAACAAACAGAGTCGACTTTTTAACCTTATAAAAGTTTGGCTGTACGCAAACGTCAACCACTTATATGTCACTTAAACTGGCGCTCTTGTTCATTTTCAAGCCACAAACGGGATTTTACTTAATGCTATGTAGCTCGTTTAGCTAACTAGCTAGCTAACTAGCTGTTAGCTGTAGATAAACGTCTCTGAGTGAAACACCTCAGCAAGGTAAGATTGTAAATTAAATTAAGGAGTTTATATACGTATTGTGCCTTTCGTACGCGTGTTATAATTCACCTACAGTAAATACCAGACTGTCTGCCTTAATTACGGGCTAAATGTTGAGGTCTTGTTTGTGTATCTGTCAGGTAATTATTTGGTAAGGCTGCTTTCTCAGGGTGTTTTTTAATGTTTTGTAGGTGTGGCAGGATGGCCGACGACCCACAGAGAAACTTCCGCTCGGCATATTATGAGAAAGTGGGCTTCAGGGGAGTAGAGGAGAAGAAATCACTGGAAATACTGCTAAAGGACAATCCCTTAGGTAGGTTACAGTTCACATTTACCTGGATTAAACATTAGTATTAGC
This sequence comes from Tautogolabrus adspersus, assembly GCA_020745685.1. NCBI lineage: Eukaryota > Metazoa > Chordata > Actinopteri > Labriformes > Labridae > Tautogolabrus > Tautogolabrus adspersus. The sequence continues at coordinate 3,193,535 of CM036536.1, read as the reverse complement.
ATTGTGATGGAGCATATACCATCACAGTGTTAAGACATCTGGATGGATTTTGATGAATGTCAGTGTGTTTCTGTCTTGTTTGAGATGTTTCCACTCTTCTTACAGATCTAGAAAAGCTGAGCACCTTCAGTCAGAGGTTCCCCCTCCCCTCCATGTACAGGATCCATGTGTGGAAGGTATTGTTGGGTAAGTTAGTACAGGGCTGCAAATATTAGTTCATTTGAAAACATAATCAATGGTTTATTTTCCAAAAAGCAAGCTAGCAAACAAAGCAACAAAGACTATCATGTCTCCTGTTGCTTTTCTTGCGCTGGTGAAAAACACAAACAGCTCTCCTGTGCCCCTGCAGGTATCCTCCCTCCCCACAGTGACTCTCATGCTCTGGTTGGAGGCTACAGGAAGGAGCAGTACCAGGACATCCTGGAAGCTCTGGAGGTGATGAGGTACATCAACTCCTCCACACCATCCACCCACATCTACCTTCGCATGTTCCAGCTGGAGAGCCAGGTTCTTCCGCGATGCTCCGAGACCTCTGCCCCGGTAAGATGAGGTACAACCAGAGTAATGTGTCGTGTAAGAGAACAAAAAACAACATTGCAATGATTGATGTTTGTTAAGAGTTCAAGGCTTTGCAGAAGAATATATACATCATTTGATATGACAGTTTTAAGAGCCACTATCTGAAAATACAAGTGAATTGGTTTAGCATTTAGTCTTGAATAGATAAGAGCAAATACGTACGTTTCGAATGTTTGCGTATGTTTCCTGTGTCGTGCAACCCCTTTTAAAGACTGAGATACATCACGTGCAGTTGAGTTGCAGAGAGAGTGAGCGAGAGCTGCACTAGGTAGGTGAGCACATCGTTTTTCTACCATGTGACGATGTAATGTACTACTTTTTTCTGTAAAGTTGTTTGCATTGGATTACATCTCCTGTCATTCGCATCAGACTCAAGTTACTTTGTCGACAGCTCATCAGTGGTGAACTGTCTGAAGGAATACCACTACAACAGTTGATGGAGGTCTACTGGACCAAATATTAGCAAGCAAAGGTGGAGAGACTTGAAGTTAGCTACACGATCAGTTAATAAACTGTGAGGAGTTAAAGGTGTCCGTAAATTTGATCTATCAAAAACCCCACTGACCTATGACTGCCTGCAGGGATCTGCAGAGACATATTTCCTTCCTTACTTAACAATGTTACTGTGATTGTTTGAATTCTATCTATTGCATTAAAAGCATGAATATAAAATGGCTTAGCTGATTTTTTATTTGAGCAATTTATTTTTCATTGATCGAGCTCATAGATACTCTTAACTACTTCTTCTTTTAGGTCCCTCGTACTTTAACTTCCTTTCACCTCCTGTTTCCCTTTGTGCTGTTATGTCTGATCAAATGTGTCAGGATGAAGAGAACGAGGACTTCCTCTCCGTCAGTCGAGCCATGGAGGAGATCGTAGACGATCCTGTCGACTGCTACTGGCTGATCAAATGTTTTGTGAATCAGTTTCACACCAAGTTTGGTGACTCAATACCTCACCTGGTGAGTGATACTCCATCTTACAGGGAAGAAGCAAACCTGATGAGGATTAGTAATGGGTTTCAATAGATTGAGATTTTCTTGGTGCAGTACCGTGTCAGAACGTACGACTGCATGGTGTTATACAACTATGACCAAATTACTGATGAATTCCTCACCACGCAGGTTTTTTTCCTGCATGCATAAAAGTGAAATAAAACGTTTTGTTTCCTCCCGTTCTGTCCTGGTGCAGCCAAAGAGTCTGGAGCATTATCTGAGTCAGGAGGAACCTCGACTGCTGAATCACCTGAAGAACAGCGGAGCGCTCGCTCGGCTGCCGTACAGCCTCTGGTTCAGACGCTGCCTCGCCGGCAGCCTGCCTGAATCCAGCCTGCAGAGGTCAGTAAACCCATCATCATGACATCACATGCACGCTAACCCCACACGAAACAGAGATTCAGACGTTGTTTTCTCGTCAGCAACCCTTTATTTGATACTTCTTCAGACATGACGATATTTAAGCTTCTCTGAGAGATCTTCAAAACACATTCTGCTTCAATCTTTCCACCGTGATCGAGCTACAATTAATGTCGTTTGTCATGATCACTAAGTTAATTAACACGTTTGTGTTATCTTAAAGAGTTAATCTGGTTATTTTAACCTTTTTTTAGGGTCTTAATGACCAAAGAGTCAAACAAAGATTTGGGATTGTTGAAGTAGATCACCTCAGCCGTCAGGGCTCAACAGGCTGTATGAGCTACAGAGGTTTCCTTTAAGGCGAATGTGCCCGATCAAAGAACATCCACTACAAGTGTTTGTTTCATCTTTCTGTCAGTCTTAGATTGTTTTTCATTGCGTCATGACAGAAAGGATCCTAAGAGAGATACTGGTACCTCTTGAAGATAAAAACCAAGATGCTTTAGTTTAACTAGAACCCCACTGGTGGGTTTATTCACACGAGTAATGTAACAGGAACTCTTCTGTTATGTTTTCTTTTGACGTGTTCCCCCCTTTAAAGTGCTTTGCGCATAAAGTCCTTAGCTTTACCAAAAATAAAGATCATTTTATTAGTGTGTGATTCACTGCAAAGAGAAAATATCTTATTGTCAGTGCGGATTTTTGGTTTCTTTGCCCTGATCTCTGTCTGGATGGAACCACTTCACAGGGGCAGCAAATAATGTTGGGACACATATTAGTGTTAGAAACACACGGCTAAGTGTATTTTGCATAATGTGACCTTTCAATCAACCCAAAGTTGACTTATATATCCACCATGTCTCTGGATTATCTGACATTAACTTTGCAGATTTTCCCAGTTTGTCTCAGATGCAGGATAGATTTGTGAAGCCTTCAGGAGTAATGAGAGCTTACATCATTCCCAATCCTCTGATATACAAATGAAAATCAGTAGAGTCTTCATACTGGTCAGCAATCTTAAGCTCTGATTGTTTCCAGGGTGTGGGACAAGGTGATCAGCGGCTCCTGCAAGATCCTGGTGTTTGTCGCTCTGGAGATCCTGCTCAGCTACAAGATCATCTTGATGGGCATCAACCGGCCGGAAGGCATCGTCAAGTTTCTGTGCAATGTGAGTGAAAGACCGAACCAGCACTCTGACTAATGATTGTCCACAAAATAGAAATACAATGCCAGATTTTTCCTTTCCCCAGATACCGCAGGAAAACACAGACGCCATCGTGACGAAAGCCATCGACTTGTGGCACAAATATTGTGGCACTCCGATGCACGCCGTGTAAACGCATGGAGCTCCTCAGAGATGTGAGGAGATTTTCCAGGACTTGCTCTGAACTCCACTGAGACACTAACAGACCGTGGCGTTTGGGGAGGTTTTTTCTGCATGAATGAACAGAAAGCTCATCACAGGCTACTTTTAATAAGCGTGAGAAGTTGGGAGCTACTTTTCATGCTGACAGGACAATTCCCAGCGTTCCCCAAAGAAGAGAAACTATGTGGAAGAGCCTCGAGTGCATGAATGAACACTGAAAACAAAGAAGCCGATGAAAGTGAATGCAACCTGTTTGATAAACTTATTTTTTTTAATAAGTTTCTTTCTTTAAGAATCTGCATACATCATAGAAGACTCACAATAAATTAATACTCACATGCAGTTTTTTCTGCTTTACAAAAAAAAACATCTGAAAGTCACACCTCCTTTCTTTATGTACAACTTTTAGAATTCTGAGAATCTCTCAAAACATTTCAAACGTACAAGAGGCAGTGATGTGACAGACTCTTGTACACACACACACACACACACACACAGTCATGACTCACACACACACAAACGACAGATAAACCAGTTCTCCCAGAAATATGGTCACCTCTTCCATTTCATGAACCTGATGTGGAATGTAAACAATAAAAACATGAAAAGTACGATGGCAGAGTTTTCAGGTTTTTGTACCAACAACATTTGTAATAAAAAAATGTGATAGAAAAAAAGTTTGTGGTCGAGTTCGACAACATTGAATTAAGATAAATATTCTGTTATCAAACCACGTGACTGAATGATGCGATTTTTAAATCCCTGTAAACGATACTGCAGGCACAGTGACACAGCGGGTTACTGAACTCTGGGATGCATTCAGGGTTCAAACTTCCACAGCAAGTTAAGTTGCTTTGGTTTACCAAGTGGAGATCTAAAGTGGGAAAGTGTTGTGAACTCTTGAATGCAGCCACAAAGCAGGTGGAGAAAAAAGGTGAACTCTGAAATTATTGCTGTTGATCGATGCGTTTGTGACGGGGGATGTTGACTTGTTCTGTTACTGGCCGGCAGAAATGAATTTGAATTTGTAGACGTTTTGGCTCAAGATTCAGCAGCAATCATCTGTTGGAATATTTAGATTCTTCTGGGGATTTAAGACATGGGCTGTTTTGGAAAACGCCTACTGCACACTACTATCAAACACAGTATGTGCTGCATACATACACTGTAATTAGGCTCATCGGCAGCAGCCGCCATGTTGCCATCCTGTCTCGGCCTAACTTCCAGTCAGCCTAACGACAAGCTGAGAGCTGGAGCTGAGGCGGGTTTTAAGCCTCTTGATGAACCGTTACATCGCGCCCACATGTCAATCATGTCAGCTACACGCCTCACTATGGATAACGGGTATCGTTCCTAAAATCAAAACGGAGCCGTTTAAAAAGAAGTCACCCCGTACAGCGTGTGCCAGTGATGACAATAACTCATCAGACCTATTTAGTTTTTTGTACCAGGCTGTAAGCATGTTTATTTATGATGTAAAAACAGCTTGTTTGGCTGTGGTGTGGATGTGACTTCTGGGTGTTCTTGGAGCCAGCCTCAAGTGGACACTCGACAAACTGCAGGATTTTGCACTTCCGCATTGGCTTCATTTTTCAAGACCGGAGGTTTCCGCTTGGCTTCATACTACGTTCAACAGTAGTATGTGGTATGACTGCCAGTCGGTGGTTATTCTGCAGTACACCAGGGCCGCTTCAGCTGGTCACCGGTCTTAGAATGAGGAAGTAAACAACAGCCCAGCTGATGGCAAACACCGCTACCGTGTAGCGTTCACTTATGGTCTGAAAAAAACAGATTCATGTAGATCTTCATGATTTAGAGAATCAAAACAGATAATTGGTGGTATCTTTGTGTGGTTTGGTCTGATTGTGATTATTTCCTCTGTTACGAGGGAAGATTTCTATCTCTGACCTGACGCTTTGCATTGTGGGAAACGGAACGCCAGGAAGACTGATCTGATGCATACTGTGAAATTATTCTGAATCCGTACAACATCAGGGTGTTTTTGGCATACTGCAGATTTCGTATTTGTTCGCATACGGTACTCTGCATTTTGGTCGAATCGGTTCGTACTTCTAGTAAAGTAGGGAGTTTCGAAAACAGCCACAGACAATGTCATCTGTGCCAACACAAGCAAACCTCTCTAAGAAAGATGGAGTCCAGTTAAAAAAAAGGAGCAGGACATGATTAAAGGCAACTAAACAATCCCTTTGTACACAATTCAAAACTAAAAAAAGTCCCATCTTCATCTTCACATCCTCCAAATTGGCACAGATTCTGTTTGACGTCCAAAAAAAGTGCTGCAAAGTAAACAAATCGCCCCGTCAAAGAAAAGCCTTTGAATATCAAGAAGTCTTTAAAATCTCCTCTGAGGGGAGACACCAGGCGAGAGCTTGAATCCATCTGTACTTCTAAAAGAGTTTGTTCCAGTTTCCTGTGAAGATGGCAGCACACAGGTTGCGTTCATGTCCAGTTTGTCGAGTTGAAGTCGACACTGGAGAGGTGAGCAGTCAGCACGAGGGCAGCAGGTAGCGATCCCAACACTTGAGACTCGGTGTAGGAGGAGAAAGCACGGCCGCGGTCGGACTGAACCATTTTATGGCCGATGAAACCTGCAGGGAGACACGACATGAAGTCAAGGAGAAGGGGAGCGTCTTCTGAGAGACAGCTGTGATCTCTTCATTCAGTCCACAGTGAAACACTTCCACAAATATCTGAAGGATCGGCACTACTTGGTTCAGTTCCGGAGGACTCGCCACTTAAACTTATTACATCACAAGTAATGAAAAGAAACGAGTGCTTCCTGGACTCAAAAAGGAGTTTGAGATGCTCTCAAGGTTACATGTCACAAATCAAAGGTAGTCTCTTTCAAACATGCACAGCGCTGTAATTTACACCTTAGACCACACCCCTAAACATGTCAGCATCAGTTTGATTCATCATTTGATTTCAATCAAAAGGGGAAACTTTAAGGCCACTGGTCTCATTAAAAACTAATAAAATCACATCTGTAGGCGCTCTGTAAGTGGGTGTCTGTTTTTATCTCACCTGGTCAGATGCCGACTTGACTCGTGCACCTCCATCTCTGTGCTCTTGAACTCGTTCAGCTCCTTCCTGATGGCAGCCTGAACGACACACAAACAAAACCCGATCACGTTCACCGTAAACCTACTGACGGCTTCTGTTAAATGGAGAATAATGTGGGTTCATCTGACCTTATCAGCAGCTGTTAGTCGCGTCCACGGCTTGTCTGCTCGCCTGTCGTAGTCCTGCGCCTCGGCTACCTCCACGTAGTCGCTGAAGCGGATCAGGATCTTCGCCTCCCTCAACTCCTCCACGGTCGGCCTCTGGCTGAGCTGGAGAACGCAATTAAACAAACATGGGCCTCATTCAAGTCTTTAGCCTGCAACATGTCTGTGCAGAGACACCAACAATATTAGAAATAGAACAAGAACAAGAAACTTCACACACGTTTTGGGGAGCTCTGAGACTTAAACTGGTAGAAAGGGGGGATAATATGTGACCTTTAAAAGTGGGATTTATGATGTAAAAAAAATAAAATACACACAGGTATAAAAAAATCCTCCCAACACAGATGAAAATGTTTGATTCTCTGTAGACCTGTGGGGTTGGTTTCAAGCACCATCAGGCACACTCACACAGACACACACTTCCATGATGTAACAGGCGATACTATCAACCTTTCAGGAGAGTTCTGGTTCAGTCGCCACGGCAACCATGTTCATATTTGCAACTGAGCTTATGAAGAACCGTCGAAGCCTCCACCTGTGTGTCTCTTACCTTTTTGGATAAATGTCTCTTGATCTCCCTCTTCTCCTCCTGCTCCTCCAGATCGTTCCGAGCTAGAGGAACAAGAACGAGAGCGTCATCTCACACACACACACACACACACACACACACTCAGAGGAATAATTGTGCATCATTATTATCGTGCATCTCTTACGTTTGAGTATGTTTCTCTGCTCGAGCTCCTCTGCTGTCGGCCTCTGACTCAACCGCCTGAAAATAAGCGACACGTTTATATAAAAAACATTTTTCTAGGACTTTTTTTTCTTCAAATGTGTTTTCTTTCAGAGCATTATCACTTTGCCTGATTCCTGCAGAATCTCATTGGTTGTAATTGTATGGAGAGACACCCTGAAGTCAACAGTAGATAGTGAGTGTGAGCATAAAGGACAGGATAAACTAAAAGTGAGAGGTTGTGAGCGCCGAGTCGGTAAAAAGAGAGGCGACCAAATGTGAACAGCACCAATGTGAAAACCTCTTAACCACATACACAGGTATCCTCCACCAGCAGACAGTGTAGTCCCTCTGGCAGTGAGAATAAAAAGTGTCCCTCTTGGTAACCAAAGATGCTCGTCCCTGCTCTACACTGTACTCCACTTTCTATTTTGCACACGTCTGCTCCTCCTGCAGCAGCTCCTCAGCTTTAATCTCTCTCCTCCTCACTCCATTAGGAATCATCCTCCATCATCTGCTCCCCTTTGCAGCCAGGTCACATCAATCACATCTAACATGGAGCTAAAGCACTTTACAGGTGAGCTGCCCTGCATGTGGAGTAATGTGTGTCTGCACGTGTGTTTGATTTGTGGCTCCGTTCGTGTGAAATGTCTGCATGTGTGTTGATGCTCGGGCCGCTCACCTGGTCAGTTTGGTGGCCGTTTGCTGTCGGGACTCGATTCTCTCCTGGTCCGACTGCATCGGCAGGATGTTTTTGTCCTCCAGGTCCCTCTTGGACGGACGGTTACTCAGCTTGATGGCCAGAGAGTCCTTCCGTAAAACCTTCATGGCCAGTGTGCCTGCAACGATCACGACCGGAATAACAACTGATTAATAACTTCATATAAGTAAAGACACGCAATTATTACTGCACTCGGAAAATGTCATTTCTGATTTCACATGAAGTCAAGGTCAATCTTCTTAGTTAGAAATCAAAGCCAGTGATTGTTCAGCAGCTAAAAAGAGAGAGGAGTTATCAGTAATATCTGATCGCGAGAGTTTGTTATTGAGACAGAGATGACCCCCCAGCAAAGTACATTTTATCTGAAAACGTCCAATCACAGTGTCCGTTTGAACCAACTCTGCTAGAGCATTTTGTGATTAAAAGAAAAGTGAAATGATAAACGTCAGCTCACAATTCTACAAGTCGTGTGTGACTTGTTCTCGTGCATCCACATGGAAACACGCAAACATGCATGTTCACACACTTCACGTATTAGGATGAAAACCTGAGACTAAACAGTCCCTCTTTATACTGTAATTACAGTTACAGTAGTTTTGTTTGAAATAAGGAAACAATGAGGAGATTGATCAAAACCACCTACTAGTAAAAAATGTATCATCATCCTCTTCCTCGTCCTCATCCTCTTCCTCCTCATCATCTTCCTCTTCCTCCTCTTCTTCCTCCTCCTCCTCCTCGTCCTCTTCCTCGTGAGTGTACCTGCCGGACGGGTCCTTGTAGTCCGTCTGGTTGGGGAGGTTCTCTTTGTTGTCGTCACACTCGATCATCACCGTGGGAACGGCATGCATCATGGAGCTGCAGGATGGAAAATGGGCAAAAGAGTTCAGAGGTTTGTGCTCAATGCTGCATGAAGATGTGAAATAAACGGGAGAGTGTGACGAGTCTCTTGAGTCGGCCAAAACGAGAGAGAGGGGTTTGTAAAAAATAAACAGGTAAACATCTAAGAAGCACATCTGTAAGCAGAGCCTCGCTCTCAGCTTATTTCTGGGGAGACAGGCCGACCAATCATAGTGATGGATGAGGAGGAGAGAGGATGGAAACTGTACGCTGCAGTTGATAAAAGAGCAGGGTGATGAAAAACAGTTTTTTATTCCTTATATTTCACCAGTGACAGGATATTTCCTCTTCACGCAGCAACACATTTAAAGAGTTTCTGTTCAGCCAGCCAAAAATTCATGATTTACATTTTCTTTAAAGGTCCAATCAGTGAAATGTGTACTGAATGAAATGATAAAGTGACCTTACTCTATGATCAGACATTAAGGAAACATGCTATGTTGAAGTGCTGGCTTCTCTGACAACAATGCAGCAGCCAGTATGTCCTCCTTCTAACTTTAGATTCTGGTCCTGAATGGTCTGGATTTGTGTGGACCAGAGAAGGTAGGCGGTTTAAGGCACCCCCACACAGCCGTTTTGGACGCCCCTCGGTTTGCCGGATATGAGAGCAGTTATCAGGTCAAACCAACAGGTGTTGCAGCGATGGAAGCGGGCAAGAGAACTGGTTCAGATAGAAGTGATTGTACCCGACCTAAAAAGCCTCTGCATGTTTCTAATAAGCTCCACGAGCAGAAACGTGCTCAAACTAGGATCAATATTGGAGATGCTTTTGAAAAATGGAGAGAGGTTAGAACGCAGAAAGGTTTACAGACCGATGCAGAGCTGGCTAAACACTGAAGCTTCCGTGTCAGGATATTATTGTTCTTTAAGATGATTAACCTGATAACCTGGTGGGGTTTTGATCTCTGCATCAGAACCGACAGTTTGCTCCTCACCTCTCAAACCTCTGCATGGTGAGGGCCAGGGTCTTGTTCAGCTCCTCTATGATCCGGCTGGGAGGGTGGAGGGCAACAGGATAGTGCAGGGAGTGTCCACCCATTGGAGCGTGGCTGGGAGGGGCGGAGCACTTCTGGAAGGCTAGCGGAGAGGGCTCCATGCTCCCGGCAGGTACGGAGATCAGGAGCTTCTTTGGAGGTAGAGGAGGAGATAACTTCACTGACATACACGGCAGCTTCACCGGGGCTCCGTCTGCATGGAAAGTGAAGAGGATTAGACATGCAAACGTCTACCACATAAGCAGTTATAGGCGTGCTGTAGGTAAGCATACCTGTGATGTGATTAGGTAGCCTGTTGAAGGGTTTGGGTGGCAGCGCAGGAGGTTGTTTGTGTAGCGTGGGAGGTCTGTGCGGTGACTCAGCACCATCAGACGGGTAAACCTTCTTTGTGGGCGGACCCTGGATGGATTTTTGGCCGTGGTCCTGATTACATGCACCGTCACCGGACATCTGAAACTCCAGAGAGCCTGAGGAGAGGAAAAAGAGAACTAACACACTCTGATGCTATGATGTAAAATCAGAGAGAAGATGACATTGGTGCTGAGGCTCTGCTGCTCACCTCCAGCTGCAGCTGCTCCCTCCATCAGCTCTGCACTCTCACACTCTGACAGGCTGGAGCCGAGCACCGGAGAGCGCCCGTTCTCCATCTTCACCTCCTCTCGAACGGCCGAGCAAGAGCCGTCTGGGAAAACAGAGAGCAGAGAGCCGGACATGTTGAGAGTCAAACATGGGTGAAGGGTCAAATTAACATGAATAAACAACAGAACTAAACTTTCATATCTAAGTAAAGAAAAATTGAACTTTTACTGGAGCACAAAATCTGCATTTGGACCTTTTTAAAAGATTGTCCCTCATGTAACGAATCACCTTTATTCCTGAGCCTCACCTTTCTCGTACACCTCCTTCAGCACCCCCTTCTTGATGAGCTCCTCTCTGCTCTGACGGGTCGACATTTTCCTCTCCAGCACTGAGGGAACAGAGACAACATGACGTTAAAGAAAAACAACAAGCAGGAACGCTGTCAGGCCACTCGTGAGCTGCTGTGTACTTAGAGGCATGTTTCAGGTGCTACTTTCTGCCTCCATCATTACTGCTGCCCTGTGATAATCCTCTGACTGAACCTCCGAGGGTTAACGTGGCCTCACTATCAGCTAAGAGAGCAGTGTGGCGTTCAGGGCAAAGCAAAGCTGATGCTGGGACGTTTAATCGTCTACATTAACTTATAGTGAACACGTAAATATCCTCGAGCGAATAATGACACAAGGTTAATGTAAAAGGTGAGGAAACAACATGAAGCATTGTGGGAATAAACTCTAAGTTCCTGCTACTCTGACTTAACAAAGAGAGGAAGACATTTAAGGAAGGTCAGCACAGAAACAAACATTTCACCTGTATAAGAAACCAGAAGTTCAAACCGTTCTGCAAATGTTAGAGCAGAATTAAAGAGAACTTTGAATTGTGACTCTACGACTTAAACAGCACAGAGCTGTCTATCAAAGGGCAAAACACAAGTGACGGATAGCTATCTGCCAAAGCAAGGAAAGACTGTTTCACTTTATCAGACAACGATGGAGGTGAATAAAGAGGCATCATTTAGGATACACATAAGGTACTTGTGCCCTAATGATCTGACACTACTACCACCCGACGTCCCTGACGCGAAGCCTCCACCACCGGACTGTGTCGTCCCCACAACCACCTCATTCATGCACGGACTGCTACAACCTCCACCTCGGCGGAAAATCCTTGCTGCATTTTATTCCATATGCTCTTATGTAAAGCGTCTATAACAGTTGTTGAGAATTGGTGCTAATACAAATAAATATTGATTGATAAAGTAAGGATAAGCGCTCAGTGAAGACATCCCTCATCCCAATAAAGCCCCCATGCTTTACTGATACGTTACATAACCTACCTTATGGCCTTTAGTTGCCACCACAGCAACCAAAACAGCATGGCCACCTTCAGCAGACCCAGGCTGTGGTGATGCGAGCTCCAGGTAGTGACAATGCTGTTACTACCAACTCTATCGTGGCCTCTGTATCGTGATACGTATCATATCCTGGGGTTGTGGGAAACACCCAGCCCTAAACTCAACCCTGTAGGCTGATGGGCAGCCAGAGCCAGGGCATCATTGTGGTTGTCAAACGGGAACCTGCCTTCAATGGTGTTTCGTCAGATTAGTGACATGAAACCTCGAGAGGGCCGGACAGTGACCTCCAGCGTCCCAGAGTCCCCGCCCCCCTCCATGCTAGCTCTCACCACACATCATACCCACACATAGAACTTCTATTTCCGACCTACCCTGCCACATGGCCATCACAGCCCAATTTAGTGGACCTGGACTGACTTGATGGCAGGGATCCAGCAGCAACACATGGAGCTCTCAGCGTGTGGTCACCTGTTTGTGTGAGCGTACTGTACCCTGTCTTCTGTGTTTTGTTTTGCACACAGAGACAGGAAGCAGGTTTCAGTGACCCGCTGTGACAGCTGGGAGAACAGCTTGACTGTAGGAAGCCTCTTGTCGCCCCTCTGCTGCGTCTCTCACTGAGAACAGGATGTCAGAGCCAGCTGAGAATCAGCAACAGCTCCCAGATCAGACTCTTCCCTCTATCTCACAGCTTTCTGCACAGAGCATATTGTAGCTGAGCACCAGACGTTTGTATTTAAAACGATGTTTCCTCTGATGCTGAGGCTAACGTCACTCTAGAGGAAGAGTTCATTCGGTTAGGGTCGCCGTTTAACGCTGATTTGTAGCTGCAGTTAACCGCAGCTGCTGTGTTGAGCGCTGTAATTAAAAGCTTTTATCCATCACGTCTGGGCTGGGAATAAAAAATGTAAATGGTGTACAATTAGATTCCTCAGTCGACTTATTTCCCTACAGATCCGCCATTATACCGTTCTATGTTTGCATTTATATACAGCGTATATTTTGATTTCTGACCTTCTCTTACATCATATTTTTTTATATATTTATATACAGATACACTGTTGGACATGTTAAGTATTCATATTTTCATTTCATGTCATTTAGGAGATCAAACTATAAAGCATGTAGACACCTCCTGGTGTCTGCAGCCTTACAGAATCAGATCTTTGCTGCAGCCTTATATCAACCTTCTGCTCGGCGGCTCGGCTCCTCTGAGCTGCCATTCATCAACGCTTCTGTTGCTCGATATGATGCTGCTATTTATCTCCCGTCTGTCGGAGAGGTGAGTGAAGCAGATCACTGCAGGGAGGCAGGGGGAGAGAGGGAGGGGGGCCAGGTGATAATGGACACGATGTGTTTTCTGCTCTTACCAGCCGAGGTCTGTTTGAACTTTTCGCTCTTCTTCTTCCTCCACTTCCAGGGTTTGAAGAGACGTCCCAGTGTGGCGAATTTGCTCCGCCGCCGTATGGGAGGCGTGTGTGTGCCTGGAACCAATGAATCAGAGCGCATCGCTGCCAACCTCTCCACCTCCTCAGCTGGAAAACAGAACAGGAACAACAAGGTCATTAACAGGCAGGCAAACAACTGCAAAATAACGCCTCTGGGCTGACCTCTGGAACAATAACAGCAGAATTAAAGTAGGTTTTAGACTGTTTCCAATGATATGCAGAAAAGGTTTACAGCTGCAAGAGTAAGCAGATCAATGATCCGACAATCAACTGAAAGTCATTTAGTAACTGGTTTAATAATCAACCCATGAATGAGTGACGACACAGCTCAAGACAAAACATCATTAAGATAAAGGGAAGAGATGAAGCAAATCTGAGACATTACAAATACAAAATAAATGAAGATGGAGACTAACCAACACAACTTATAATGCTGAGGACAATTCTTACAGTGAGATAGAAATGTTTAAATGATGGAGTTTGTCGAGAAGGGCAGGCGCCTCTACTCAATGTCTGCAGAAGATGTAGCAAAGCATGCTGTGTCGATGTGACCATGCATGATGCTGCTTATCTTCTTTAATAAAGTCACGTGTTTAAAGCAGCTTTACACTTTCAAAGTCACATCTGTGAGAAAACCACAAAGAAAAAGTCTATTTTCTCTCCAGCTCAAAAATCCAACCTCTAATGATAATGAGTTAAAGATCTGATATCATCCTCATGTTCACCTTTAAGGCTGTCAGTCTGTGAAACATATAGAGGAGCTTTGCATGATCTGGAGCTCAAAAACCTCCTTATTCATCTGATCTGATACTTGCGTCAGTAAAAACCCTCATTTCAGCCTCTGCCTAAAACGGTTCATTTCAGCTGCTGTCTCTTTAAGGCCCCCCTCCCCACGTGCCCACTTCCTTCTGATTGGCCAGGTCTCGGGAAGCCTTCAGGGGGACAGAACGCTGCAGGGCCACCAGGTGAGAGCTGCTCTCCAGTGCTGGGAGAAGAGAGTCTATGTAAGAGGTTTCAGCGGCTCACATAAAGGCTGGAAGTCGTCTCGTGAAATTCTTTGTTTCATATCGGGGAACTATCACGTGATTTGAAGCACACGCCGTTTAGCGCCCTCTGCAGACTAATCCTGGGATTACTCCAACATACATTTACCTCATGATCTGAAACTTTGTGCACATAACTATGGGCATCCAGCATTTATCACAAATAAGGGATTAGTAGAACCCCCAGCCAGATTTTAAAAACAATCAGCAGTCTCAGAAGAGTCCAAGGTGACCTCCTGCTGTACGACACCCTGCCCTCCACATGACCCCTCATTTGTCAAATGAAATCAATCACAGCACACCATAAATTTTACTTGTGACACACCCTCAATGACAAGAGAGGCTCAGAAAAATCCATTCTGACTTTCATTGTCAGACCTTCATTTAAACAGGTGAGATCACAGCAGGGATGATCTCTATGTTTCTAAATATTCAGCGATCATGCTGCATGTTTACTGCGGTCCAGGGCGTCTTAAAGCCACAGTTAAGGAAAACAGATGATCACTTTACTGTGACTTAAATGTCAGGGGACAAATTCTCCCAGGGGGCAGTGCATAATCAAGTCAAGTAAAGCTTGTTTGGATCGTAGTTAATCACAGTTAGATAAGGAGCAAAAAACAACAAGGATGAAGCTTCACCGAGGAAGAACAACCTGAGCTGTTACGGAGGATTTTCACAGCAAACATCCACTTTTTTAATAAAAGTTTCAAGTCTAGTCTACCTCCTCCACTTTTTCCATTCACTGTCTGGCTCTGAGCTGTAGGTTTTCATCCAGTTCCTACAGAGAGCTGGAGTCTCGCTGGAGGCTGTTTCTATACAGCGAGCTCCAGTTTTCCATTTGGAAGTACACCTGTCCCATTACACACCACATCGACTCTACACAACGAGGGCATGCAGGTCCGAGCCTGAGGCAATGAATCAGAAGCAGAAGGAGGCAGACATTCAGGAGGCAGCGGAGGATGTAAACACACAAACGCACTGACGCACTTATATAAACAGTTACACTACAGAAGAATGGAAAAACGTTCACAGGCTGGCAGATCAGAGAGGGCTACTTTCATGTGACAGAGAAGGGTTCAAATAAGACATGCACATCATGAGGAAAATGTACAATTTGCGGAAAACCGCCAAGACATACTGTGTCCAAATGGCCCCAAGGTACAGACAAACGTACGTTTAGAGAAATGAGGTCAGTCGATTTTGAGACATTCAGGAAAAAATGAAGAAGCCAAAATGTATGAACATCTGTCAATGCATTAAAGTCAGAATTAAAAGAGCAGTCTGTAAGATGTGTACTGAGTGAAATGATAAAGTGAGCTTACTCTATGATCAGACATTAAGGACACATGCTATGTTGAAGTGCTGGCTTCTCTGACAACAATGCAGCAGCCAGTATGTCCTCCTTCTAACTTTAGATTCTGGTCCTGAATGCTCTTGATTTGTTTGGACCAGAGAAGGTAGGCGGTTTTAAGGCACCCCCACACGGCCGTTTTGGACGCCCCTCGGTTTGCCAGATATGAGAGCAGTTATCAGGTCAAACCAACAGGTGTTGCAGCGATGGAAGCGGGCAAGAGAACTGGTTCAGATAGAAGTGATTGTACCCGACCTAAAAAGCCTCTGCATGTTTCTAATAAGCTCCACGAGCAGAAACGTGCTCAAACTAGGATCAATATTGGAGATGCTTTTAAAAATGGAGAGCGGTTAGAACGCAGAAAGGTTTACAGACCGATGCAGAGCTGGATAAACACTGAAGCTTCAGTGTCCACCACATGGCAACCTGCGTGAGCATCCACTCTAGAGAGGAGGGGGGCGGGAGGAGACAGCTCTCTACAATGAATTTAAACTAGTAGTACCCATTTTAAACACTAGATGTCAGAATTACATATTGCTCCTTTAAATGGGCCGCAGCGCAAGTCCCAAACTTAGACATAAATATTGAAAATTTTGGATAAGCATTATTAATGACAATTTCTAAGTAAAGAGGACCGTATATGAAAACATGACATCAGTGGTGAGGTGGGAAAAACAACCATAGTGCAGCAGTCAGAGGCTGCAAACAGGAGAGGATGTCGGCATTGAGGAGCAGCTCAGCAGCTACGATGGAGGTCCCCCCTTCAACAACAACATCCAACCCTCTCCACAGCAGGCAGCCCCTCTGCACCTCCACCTCTCCTCGTCTCTGTAAACAGCAGCTTCAGTGTGTGGGTTCTCTGTGTAGCACCCTGGTGTGAAGACCGGAGAGTTCACAGAAAGTTTCTCTGGACAAATACAGGAAGAGCTTCTTTCAAAATGAAAAAAGGATTTTAGCTCGCTGTGCAACATTTTGGATATAAATCACTCCAGATGATGCAGATTAACATTTTTAAACCACATTTTGGATTCATTATTTTAGCAACGTCTGCACTTCACAACAGTGACCCACATGCAATCAGCCTTTAAGACAGTATCTTCTCAAACCTGAAGATGTTAGGGCTCTCTCAGTTATCTGGACGGTTTTCTGAAAAAAGAGGACAGCTCAGTCTCTGGGAACCCTGCGCTGAACATTTTTCACTATTTTATGACTTGTCCTTTCTCTTTGCTCAGCCTCGTTTCTGGTAAACAGCACTGAGGTGAGCAGTCCCTGCAGGGGTGAGTCAGAGGAATAAGACCCACACTGCAGGGAGACATTCTTTCAGTCTGTTTACGTCCACTGACTCACTCAACAACACGCTGAAAACAGACGAAGAAGAGAAGCTGCTGCTAGGACACAAACATCTCACTCTGGGAGCTGACTAACTCAGGCTTTAGGTCCGTTGGTGTGTTTGGATTTGGTGTTTTTCTGGTTTGATTATTAGAAGGAATGAGCTGTAGCTAATACTGACAATGATCTCTGCTTCACATTTATGTGTCTGCAGAGGTCGACCTGGCATAAGATACTCAGCATCGCTCTTCGGCATGGATGTATTGATCTGTGGTTGGAAACGGTTTGACCGACATTTAAATTAAATTAACTCATCAATCAATCATACAAATGTTCTGGTTATAGATTTACAGTCAACACAGCTCAACAGGAACGGATTGACCAGTTGACATTGGAAACCGATTCTTGCCTTTGGGTTGCCAACGCTGGCAACTTCTTTGAAATATACAGAATTACGTCAGTTAATGTGAGCCCCAATATACGTGACATTTAAATATTTCTGCACAGGGCCGGGCGATTAATTGAGTTTTGATTTCAATGACAATTTTGTCGTCCCACGTTTGATAAATGCATGCGATGCAGATGTTGTCAAATGAATGATTCATCGTGTTCAATAATCGTGATATCAATATCGGTCAAAATAATCGTGATTATGATTTTAGCCAGCAGCACTAGTGGTAGCCTAAAAGAAGTAGGCTGAATAAATGTGAGTGCAAATGAGGAGTCTGTCAGTGATGTATCATTTGCTGATGAACTGAAAATGACCCTGTTCAGTTTCAGACAACAAAAAAGACAACTTGCGACCACTCAGGCTTGATACATGTGAAGCCTGAGACTGACATCTTCTTTGGCAGATATGATTTGAAATATGAAGGGGATGAAGTGGATGCTGTAGCGCGGATTCCCCCTCCGGGGCAGAGAGGCAGGGAGCGGTCACCGACACAATAGTCATTCAAAAGCAGAGGAGTAAAACACGTCCTCCTCCTCCTCCTCCGT
Organism: Tautogolabrus adspersus; assembly: GCA_020745685.1. Classification (NCBI taxonomy): domain Eukaryota; kingdom Metazoa; phylum Chordata; class Actinopteri; order Labriformes; family Labridae; genus Tautogolabrus; species Tautogolabrus adspersus. The sequence goes on along the minus strand of CM036536.1, from coordinate 3,175,547 downwards.
CCCTCCCTGACCCCGGAGTAGTAAAGAGAACCGGCTCGTCTCACCGTCCAGCTGCTCGGCTCCCCGGCAGTTGCTGCAGATGTGTTTGATCTCTTGGATCATGAACGGCATGTTGTTGTTGTTGTTGGCGGCGGGCTGACCCTGCAGAGTCTGACCGCCGGAGCTGCTGCGGGTCTTGATCTTGGTCAAGCAGAAAGCCCTCCTCCTCTTCCTCGGTTTCTGCTCCTCGGACGCGGGCACAGCTACACATGTGAACTCGTTATTCGCAGACGATGCTGACCCGGACCATGAACGCATCACGTCGCCTTCACAGCCCGCCATTTTTACGCCGCTGGTCTGCAGGGGAAGAAGGACCCTCTCGCCCTCTGCTACGGTGGAGGGATTTCAACTTGTTAGCAGGCAGCAGCTCCGTCCACTACTACTACTGGCAAGTCAGCCATATTGAAACACGTACTTCCTGTCCGATCTTACAAAATAAAAGCATTTTGACTCGACTGAGAAGTGTTGTAGAGTTGCAAAGATAATTCTGCAAACCTACTGATTCTAATTATTTTTTGTCAAAAATTGTTAAACATCAGCTTTCTATATGCTCCTAAATAAAAAGATGTGTTGCTTCTTATTGTCGTTTATGACAGGAAGTGAAAAATCAGTTGTTTTTGCAGAGTATTCACAGTCTGTGTTCTGGCCTCTTTGTCAGAAAAGAAGAAGAAATCTGAAGAAGTCACTTGGAGCTCTTGGAGACAGATATAAGGAAGTTTAAGGCACATTAAGCTGATTGATCAGTAAATTCATAGTGACAATAATCTGTGTATGGATCCATAATGAAAGTCTGGAAAACACGCAGGGAAAATCTCCATAATTAGAAATAAAATTCTTTCAATCTAAACTTAATTTATAATTGCAAATTTGTACTAAAAATGTCTATGAGGGGCGCCGGATGGCCTACTGGTTATGTTGAGTGCCCCATGCACGCAGGATATAATCCTACTGCAGCTGCCGTGGGTTCAAATCTGACCTCTGACCTCTCTCTCCTCCCAACATTTCCTCTCTCTCTTCAGCTGCCCTATCTCATAAAGACAAAACTAACTTTAGAAAAAGTCTGTAATAAATAATGAATACTTGGTGCCATCAAGTGATTCAATATTTCCATGCAAAACATCAAAATACTAGAACTACATTTCCCCACACCCATTTTTAATTGGTTCAACCATTTCATGATGCCTTTTCTTGCAGCACATTGCAGGTATGACAGTCACAGCTGCTGCTGCAGTATTGTACTGATTAGTGTTTTAACTTCCTGAACTTTTTCTTATCAGAGATATTCCTTCTTATTTATTTAAAGAACATTTAATGAATCAGGCTACAACAATTATTATGATGATACTGGCACAACATAGGCTACTACAGTATATGGACGTTTTAGTTAACAGTTTGCAACCATCATGTATTCAATACTTGAGCATTAGTGTTTACAACTTGTCAAAACAAAGTCAGGAGAAGCTTCAAGTGAAGAAACAAACAATAACTGGGGCTGAATGGTTCTTTTCTTTCTGATGTTGTCATTTGAGGAAAATAAACCAAACCAGACTTTTAAAAAACTACAATATGTCCTTCCACTGTTCAATATTTCTAAAAAATAATGACGTGCAGTAAGTGCTGTAACTCACAAGCCAACAAAATCCAAAAAGCATATGTTTACCACTAAAATGGCCCAACTTCAACATGAGGGTGCCTCATAGCTTGAGCTTCATCAGACTGCTTCTAAATGATGTGAAAGCAAAGTTATTTAACCAACGTCTCCTTCCGACAGGTCAAACGTAACCATGCAGAGTGAGAAATATTTGCCTCTTTAGATATTATAATTCTTGATTATTTCAGATTTTTGTGGTGCGTTTATTACGAATGCTCATCATCATGATAACGATGACATTGTGATTTATTGAGCAGCCCTAATAACAACTACAAACATGAAAACATTACATTTGCTCGATAGAATCAAAACTCTTAACACGGTTAGATTAGACTGAGATCCTACCCTCATGGGGGTAAAGGCTCGCTAATAATCAGGTGCAAGGACAAAGCAAGTGGTGTCAGAAATTAATTAAAATCAAGAGCTCAACTTGAAACCAATGAGAGAAGCCCTGGGATGAATATGAGGGTTCAAAGCTTGTAATCTGCTGCCTAGAAAAGATGATTTAGAGAAAGCCGAGGTGAGAAAATACTGTTTTGACTTTCAACAGAGACATAGTGATGCATTTATTCTCTACATCAGCCGTACTGAGGGACAACAGCGCTTGAACTCCATGTAGTGAAACATGTCTGTACTGCATCTTATCGTCTGCTCTAAATTTAGAACGCTACGGAAATGAAAGTAGAAAAAACAAACATGCACAGATAACAGCATCAGCATTCAGAGGGGATCAAAGTGAGTCAACACACTCGAGAGAGACAATAGGTTTTGATCTGAGGCGGGCCAATGAAGGGTCACAGTTTGTAGTTACATTCCTCTGCCAGCAGGTGGAGCTCACATACAACATATAAGAAGGGATGAAATTAATTTGTCTGTCTGAAAAAGAAGAAAAAAAACAGTGACAGACTCTGAGCTACAGGGTGCAGACTGGCGAGGAGGAGTCAGTGTCTGCATGTAATCACGAGCGACTCTGTTACCTCACGGCTGAGCTGCAAACAAACTCTGGGATGAGTGTTGTGTAATGGTTTCACTCAGAGGTTATATAGTGTCAGTGTTTATGTTCAAGGCTTTCATGCAAGATCAAAAAACATATTCTGCATTTTCCTCCATGCAGGTGATGACTCATGAAGCCTTTTATATTCAAAGAATAGATTGTGCAGCACCAGATGAAAGGGCAACATTACAGTGAGCAGGCCTCCTGTCAGGATGGAGCCTTTCTTTTTCCCGACAGTATCAGACTTCCAGTAGAGACCCAGGGGCGAACCTCCAGGGTTAAAAAATGAAGCCAAAAACTGCACTTCCTTGATTGGCCACATGAGGTCTACTCCTAAAACGAGTCAATCCCCGTTAGGCCCCATATTAGGCTCCACCCTTTTATCCAAATATGGTCGATTCTGGCTCCAAGAAACCGACATGTTGACAGCCAGAATGACAAAAGCAAGGCTTCAATGAGCAGTCATCAAACCAGCGGGTGACATATTTATAGCTAAGGCCTTTATGCACCGTATGGTAAAGAAAGTAACATAAACTATTTACTTACAAACGTGACATTTGAACTCAAAGCACTTTCCTGACAGAGGAGAAGACACACACAACCTCCGTCCTTATCTCAGGTACCACACAGGTTTCTTTCTCTGCTGAGTCCGTCAGTCTTATTCTGATGACTGGTCCGATCCATACCTCTCTCTGACTGGTTCTGCTTCCTCTAATGAGAAGGAGATGTGAGATTAAAGCACTGCTGGTGTGAGTTGAATCAATAAATCCATAGTCTCCCTCTCTGAGACACAAGCTGAGACTTACAGTTTGTCTTGTGTAACGAGAGGCCAAAGCTGGAAGCACTGCAGGTATGATGATTCACGAGTCACCTGCAGAACTGATGCAGGAGGGCATTGATTGGACTACAGTTTACTTACTGGAAGTAGTCCGAGTAGGCTGTAAACATGTTTATTTCTGCTGCAAAAACTGTTATTTTTGAATGGGTTTGTATGTGACCTCCAGGGTTTCTGCAGCCAGCATCAAGTGGACACTTGAGGAACTGCAGGTTTTTGCACTTCTGCACTGGCATCATTTTTCAACACTGGAGGCTGACACTTGGATCAGTCCTCAGTCTTGCTTTGACCTTCCAGGAGGAAGCTGCGACCCAACGCTGTAACTATTTGACTACAACTCACGTCTATTACTATGACTATACTGTACCTGTTTTTCCACAAGTGAAAGCTTAGTATCTGGTATACTGTGGTAAGCTGCAGTAAATCCTCATGTGCCTCATGAAGCAATACAATGTATGTGCTATATGTCTGCAGGTTTAGTAGCAACACAATACGAATCATTAAAATGCTGGAGCTGCAGTCAGTGCAGTCTTCAGTGAGGTAATGTCCGACTCCTTCTGTTAGGGAATCAATACAGCAGTGATTCAAAACACAACCTCCTGCACACTGTGATGAATATTTAAACACATATTTTTTCACCTACTTGTTTATGCACAATAGTTTTGTTTATTTGTCTCTATTCTTGTTTGGCCATGTTGTCCTCATTTCTACCTCTCTATTTCTATACTCATGCTAATTTGTTCCTGGAACTTTGTGTGAGAGCATTGAGAGCAGTTTTCTTGTTTGTGTGCACGTACCGCTGATTCAGAAGATTCAAAATGAAAATGCTCACAAAGTATACTAATTAAAAGAGGGATATTCATATTTGAATAGGAGTACTACAACTCGTTTCATACCACCTCCTGCCTTGAAGATTTGAATTTAAATTCCTCAGCCCCCTGAAAAGAAACACAATACGAAATAGAACTGCAGAGCGGGGATGTTGTGGGTGGATGTCATTTTGTTTCAGTCACAGAAAGGCTTCCTGCTCCCTGCACAGATGAGGGGCTCAGTGGGGGCATGGAGGGGTTTGGCAGGTTACAGCTCAATGTGCATCTGACTGTAATGAACTTCATATCTCTGTGTGTCTGACAAGTCGGAGCGATCCCCTGAAACATCCCAGCACACGTCTACACATAAGGACACGTCTGAACGCACACACACACACACACACATGATAGCCTGTGCAGCCCCTAGTTAAGACCACAGGTGTGAATGTCACAGCACAGATGACAGCACATCATCCATGAGACAGTCTGTGGTCTGTACAGCTGTCAGAATATTGTTGATCTGTGACACTGAGCTCCTTACATCTGTCTCACCACTAACCATCCTGTCCAACAGCTTCTATCTTATGGTGCATGCACGTAATGCTTTTAACCCCATCCTGACTAGCAGAGCAGAAAGAACAGAAAATAGGGATCCTTTTTCTCTGTTTCTTTTTCCTACTGTGATGCAGATCCACATCGGCCTTTACTGAAGTTAATCGATCTCACCTCTACCTGTCGCAGCCGTGATTCACTTTTCTGTGGCTCTGTGAGTCTGCCCGGCAACTTTAACTAGATCTAAACTCAGAGGAGAAACTTACTGAAGCCTGTTTACAGGGAATTCAGATATTTTAAATCTGCCCTATTTTCTTATTTACATATTCTTATGGGGTGGTAATTAATACGGGATATGGTATGAAAGAATCCAATATGATACAATACACTTCAATGCAATACGATGCGATAGATGCATTACGATAAATATGACATCATATATGACACGATATTCTTCAAAACAACGTTTGCCAGTTTGTACTTCTCCGCTCTTTTGTTGATGATTACGTCAAACTACACATATTGATGTCAATGCCTTTCCTCCTGAGACCCACCATCTGACAGTCTGATAGTCTCCGGCTGTGACAGACGAGTGAAAAAAGCAGCACAAGGAAGATTTCAGGAGCAGCCTGTCTGACATTTTCTAGACATTTTCAGGAGTGCATACTGTATGTGAAAGCAGCTTTAGCGATGCCTATCCTAAATGCTGAACCTCAGGCGTCACCCATTAGTTCGTGTGACATCACAGTGGCTGCATTCACTTCTTTTATACCGTCTATGGACAGTCAATGGCCATAATGGCTGCTGTGCAATCATTCAGGGGGAAAAACATGTGTTCAAAGACGGGCCATAACAAAGAAGATCTTCTCCTGCTGACAGGCTCCTTTGTTCATTTAAGTGTCTGACAACATAACAGAAAGGATCCCTACAGACGCTTTTGTTCAAGAATATGATGCTTTCTTTAAAGCCAGTTACACCCGTTTTATCATTCTTCTCAAAGACAGCAGACTCCATTGACTGTGTTTTTACCTCCCAGAGCACAAGAGTTGATGATGGCCTAATGCTGCCGGGATCTGTGAGTGTGTTTTTATTATTATTTCACAAAGACCACACCAAGAAAGATCGATTTAGAAACGTTTATAGTAATATGTATGGCAGAGATCAAAATGACGAGCGAGGTAGGATGATTGGAAGATTGAGTCTGTAGGGATGGAGGGATGAAGGTAAGGGTTGAGGGACGAAGCGATGGAGGTATGGGTCAAGAGATGAAGGGATGAAGGTAAGGGTAGAGGGGTGTGGGATGAGGGTAAAGGTAGAGGGATGAATGGAAGGGTCAGGAGGTGAATGGAAGAAGGACGATGGACTTGGTCAGCCGTTGTAGGTACAATGTGAGAAAATCAGAGAGGTCGAGATTCTGGGTGGAGGAGCCGTTCTAAGTTGCCGTCTCTATGGACCCCCCTTGGTTCCTCTATTTAGACAAAGAGAGAAGTGAAGAAACACGGAGGGGTTTTGTTTAAGGCGTGGTCTATCTTCCTGAACCAAGTTTCTAAAACAATATTTATTTACGTATTTTAAAGGGTCAGCTTGCATCCAAAAAAAAAACCAGAACACAATCAACCTGAACCTTCATGGCAGCTGTCCTGCAAGGTACAATGACTGTTTTTGTCAATGGAGTCTGGAGACTTTGAAACAAGCAATGTGACGGATATTTATGTTGTCCAAAAAAAAACATCTAACTCTTTAATAAAAGGTTCATCCCTGCAGGGATTCGTAATCTTGAGCCTGTAAGTGGCAAAAACAAGCGTCTTAAGTGGATGTACTTTATTTAGGTACATTTGCCCCCAAAGATTACGCTGCAGCTCCGTCCACAGCTGGAGCCTGACACAATCTACCCAAAATATGTCACAAATACCAGTGTTCCCTGCATGTTTATCAAAGTCCCTCATTTTACTGTTTTCTTCCTCCCGTAGAGCACTTGTTTGTGTCTTTTAAAAAAATACTGTAAGAAAACTAGTTTGTGTTCTTATTTTCAATGTGAAAAACCTTCGATCACACTTATTGATCAGGCCACAGAGGTCCTGTGTCCGGGCCTCTCCAGCTCCACGTTAACCCCTGAGTGAAAACAGCGTGATCGATAGCAGCACTGTAGCTGCTGCCCTGAGTGAACTGACAATTCACTGGTCGAACTCGCTTTTAAAGGTTAGCCTTGAAGCTAAATGCTGCTGATCTAACAAACACATGTAGCATTTAATGCAGCGTTGCTCCTCTCGCCTTCAAAGACGAGTACATCACTTCTCTTCTTCTTCTGTCGGTTTGTGCAAAGGATTAAAGTTCTTCTTCTACTCTAATTGTTGCTTTTAAGTCTTTTCGAAGTAATCTGTGCATGCTTTGAATACTAACTTCCATTCATCTCATTTGTTTTGTGCCGTTGACTGCAGACTGCAAGTCAGGCGGTGATGCACATGCACGGTGATGCAGACCCCTACACAACCCTCATATCTAAAAACATAATGTGGCAAGAGGTTTTATCTGAGGTGATTACTGTCCATATGATTAACATCATGCTGGACAATAACCTCCCCTCTTCTCCACAACCCTCTTGTCTCTATCTGATGACTATCCATTACCCCCCATATCCCCTTCTCACCCCGTCTGGGTCTCTATCTGCATCAGTCAAAAAATATTAATCATCCTCCGGCCTTTGATGGTGCTGCTGCTAATTTAGGAGCGCTACGATCCTGACAGAGATTTAGTGTGCAAAATTAATGTGGCACTCTGGCGCTGAGACAGAGAGGTGGAGACCGGCTGTTTGGAGTCTAAAACCGACTCCCTGGGCTATTTAATCTTCGTCACTCTGCTTTTTTTAACCTCTTTTTTCCCACCGGTTCACCTGTCCCCCCATAAAACCTCTTATTGAGACTGTAGGAGCGTCACAGCTAAGAGGGGACAAACACACACACACACACAAAGCTCCTCGGTGACAGAAGTTAATTGTTTAGATTTTGGAGCATCCTGAGCGGTGGAGATGGACGAGGCTAAACATGCAGTGTGTTGTACACGATGAGCTGCACTGCAGGTATGCTACACAACGCCTCACTCTACCAAACCGCACAGCGTCGCTCATCAGGAGACAGACAGACAGAAGGATGAAGAAGGGATGCACTATACTGAATATAAAGAATTTCAAACCTAAACAATGGAGAGTAATCCCCCACCCCCACAAAAGGAAACATTTCCTTCAGATTAAGTAACGTTTGACAAAAGCCACAGTGATTAGTGTTTTCAGGAAATGATGAAGCCTTTTAAAAATTAAACTGTAGTGAACCAATTTTAACAAACCAGATATTGTCTAAAAAAAGTCACTTGAGGGATGGATGTGGAAGCTATTTCCACCGTGTGCTCAGCCCGTGTTGCTTCATCCAGCACTTCCACATCATTTTTTTGAAAGATCCCCGGGCGGCAGGGATAGTCTACCGCTGTGAGGTGCATGTGTGAACAACCAGATCAGGAGGATTTCAGGGGCAGTCCGTCTCAAATTCTCCAGAAATGTTCAGGAGTGCACATCTGACAACAGCTTGCATGAACATTTTCCTTTGATTTGCAGATTAAGGAGGAATTATTTCATTTTTTTCTAAGGTTCCTAGTTTAAGTCATCATTTGTACAGATTGCAATTCCAAAGAGACCAGTGTAAGGTTCCTGTTGGAATCTCTGAGAGCGGTTTTACAGTGTTTTCTTAAGACAACATGAGCTTCTGTGCCTGGGCTCTTTGTCTTTCTCCATCTGTCGAGAAATGTGTTGGCATCATCGCAGCAGCGAACACATGGGAACGGTGTCAGACAATGTGTGACGTGAGGAGGAAGGACAAAAGACGTCTGCGAGTTCAAATGCAACCAAAGTTTTTCCTTCAGTTTCTTTATCTCCTTTTTCTCTCGCTGTCTTTCACTGTTCAAAAGCCTGTGCCCCCCTCCCCCCTCCCTCCTCTTCCTTCCCCCTCCTCTCTGACTGGACCTGCTGGGTGCTGAATTAATACAAAGTGACAGAACAGCAGAGCCTGTAGGAGCGTGTGTGTGTGTGTGTGTACATGGCTGTAAATGTGTGAATGTGAGACTTGGCATATCACAGAGATATGAGTCACCCTCTCTTCTCTGTCTCCTGTGTACAGCTCATCATTCTGATAGGTGGCCTTCACCGATTCAGGAAGCATATTTAAAAGGACAAAAAAAAACTTAAATACAGCGGAACTGCTTGAAAACAGCGTTGATGCACTTCGTGCAGAGCTCCTGCCTGAGAACAAGTCCTGCAAGCACCCAGGGAAGAACCACAAGGGGGCACACTTAAAACAACCACAGACAGGAGGGGAGGGGGCAAATATCAAAGAGAGGCTCACAGGCAAGCTGCAAAACAAGGAGGAGTACAACACAGTCAGTAACCAATAAGGGATTAAGAACCAGAAATGACATTACAGATTGCACGCCACACCTGCACGAGAACAGAAACAGAGCCTGACCTGATTCTGAGGATGTAGAATTTATAAAAAAGGGACGAGAGTGAATACATCTGATATACTGGATTATATCTGTTTGGTTCCAACGACGACTGCAAATATTAATTGCTTTCATTATCCATTGATTGGTCAACTATATTCAGGCTATGTTGATTTATAATACGGTTTATACTAGGGCCGATAAGGGATTTTTGGGGCCGATACCGATTCTGTATATCGGCCGATATCTTTCTAAGATATTTGAAATCTGTAGAGATAGATATAACATGAACACATTTATTGCATTAATCCCTCAAATGCAGATTTCAAACATTAGAGGAAAAAGATTTACAGTTTAATGAAGACAAGATGGTCGCTCTACTGGAAAGTAATCGAGCATGTTCGTGCATCACCGCCTGAATGCAGAGTGATGATGCTTGTTGTAATCCATACAGCGCCCTCTGCTGGTGAAAGAGAACTGCTTGTGTAACACAATGAAACTCAAACGAAATGCTGTTTGACTGGTGAATAAATCGAGTAATATCGGAGCATAACTGCAATAAAAAAAGCCGATACCGATAGTCACTGGATAAGATCATATCAGCCTCATATTATCGGCTAGCGGATTCATCGGTCGGGCTTCAAAAAGCTTCCTTTGTCCAACCATCAGCCTAAAACCCAAAGGCTCTTTATTCACCATCATAAATCTGTTCCTTCAATGCAGCCTCATTAGATGATTTTTCTCCTACAGTCAGTCATCTTATCTCTCACAGAAACTTTGATCTTGGACTCTTGCACATTCTTCCTTCCTTAAAGAATACAATCAGCTCTAAATGTTTCTGTTTTCTTGACACACTCCCTTTAATCACTCAGCAGTGCTTAAACAACCTCCACACCAAATTTACACGCCACTGTAAACTTCAAACCCTTCCACCAAATGTAGTCGCTCAACTTTAGATACTGACAAAGATGATGAATCATAACGATGGACTTCAATCATATAAGGCAAAGTTTAAGTCTGGCTACACATGAGGCAATTTAAGGTACAAGTTTGGGCCAGATTTTCCCCCTCCAATCCGGGACGAGAGGCCTGATTCAAGGCTTGTCGCAACTGATTATAGACACAGACACTATAGCCATCACTAAACATTTGTGATATATCCACTGCAAACTTGTATATAAACAGCAAAAAGCATCAATTGAGCTCCAACAAAGACAATACAAGTCTTCCCTCTGACATCCTCATGGGAGAAATTCCCATACAGATTAAAAAGACATTTTTTTCTCCAGTGACCTAAATAACCATTAATGCAACACAACCTCAAGACGCTGCGTTTGAGTAACTTTTGCATCATCTCCACTGGAAATATGTCCTCTCCATGTGTACCGCCGGTATCACTATCACTTCTGCCCTCCCTGACATGAAGCACGGCTGATGAAAGCAACAAGTTCAGACACGCTGTCTCAGGCTGTCACAATGCATTCAGAGAAACGAACATCGATGAAACAGTGTCCCAGTTCTCTACTTTACACTTATTCTAGAAAGCTTCATAGGTGGGAAGTGTGTTCCTATAGGAAGTATTACTACCACCTTAGTACTGATTCATTGACTCATAAATCAGCTGATTTTGTACAAAACAATACCACAATGACATACAGCATATGCAAATGTGCTTCAAAAAGTGGTGCTACTTCAAGCTGCACAACGTGTAAATGAATAACAAGGTGTGTCAGACATCTTTGGGGAGCAATATGCCAACAGAGGAGGGGGGACGAAGGAGCCAGCTATCGAGTAAACATGGAGGCAAGATAAATATTGTTTGCTATTTCTTATGAGGGTGTCGATGCATTCGACACATTAGCAAGACCTCAAGGACACATGCAGTTCCTTTCTGGTGAGTGACGCTGAATGTAAACAAAGCTTGTTTACAAGAACACTCAATAGATCGCCCTCCATCAGCACACACACACACACACACACACACACACACACAAACACACACAGACACACACACACACACACACACTGCACGCCTTCCTGTTTGTGCAAAACAGGAGGGTACATTGATTTATTTCATATCAGCTCTAAATGGAGAACACTGTTTCTATTACTGGCTTAGTTTGTATTAAAATGGGGAGCAAGACACATGAAAGACAAAGAGGGAAATCAGCAGGTTAAAGGGAATTGGCTCAACTATTAAACACCTCATGAAATTCTAAGTTATACAAATCCAGGATTGCATAGAGTCAGGCTGCAGGATAAAAATATATCGAGTCATGGATGCTTTGACCTCTAAATGACCAGAAAAAGCACAAAGTTTGAATTCAATATCTCTGAACTAAGAAAATCTGCAGCAGCCACAGACAACGTAAAGTAGGCAGCAGATATTTCCTAAGTGGCAGATCCTGTCTTAACATCATGATGAAGGTAAAATCTGACAGAAGGTCAAAAGCTCTCTTATAAAAGTTTCTATCTCAACTTGTGATCTGAAAATGAATGACTCATCCTCCAAGACTCCTAACTAAACTCCATGATCACCGCTAAGCTATTCAAATGTTCACTTTCCTTTCACTTCTTTAATCTCTATGGCTTCTCTTTTATTGCTGCTACACAACCGACAAAATGTAAGCCATGATGTATCAGCCCGCTCTCTTTCTTTTGCAGTTTAGTTTCACAGCCTACCTAGTCAAACAAATACAGTCAGAGCAGCATTCAGACGATTACACTCACATGCCTGTGACAACAGATCAGCAGACCAACAGGTCGCCAAAACAGAAGCCGCTAAAGAAAAAAAAAATACCGCCCAAGAAATGTATTAAATGAATAGATGGGAGACATGAAGGGTTCTGCACCTTTGGCTCGTCAGTGCTCAGGAAGTGAACTAGCACCTCCGCATATCAGAACTTGACTTGGTGACCCTCTGGTTCCCAAACTAAGTCCCTAATGACTGAGCTACTGGCTTAGTTTTTTACATTTTAGAATTCATTTGGGGCCAAATTTTAAATATCCCCGATAAAAGTTGTTAATTTACAGCCTGCTCTTAACTGTCAGACACGGGTGTCAATCGAAGGTGGCAACCTCCTGTGTTGAAAAAAGAAGCCGATGCAAAATCCTGCATGCGTCGAGTGTCCACTTGAGGCTGGGTGCAGAAGCATCAGAAGGCACATACACATCCATTTAACAAAGCCTGTTTTTACAGCAGACATTAACATGTTTACAGCCTGGTGTAAAAACGATATAGGTCTGATTAGCTCATGTCTCGATCGGCACACACTGTACACGGGGTGACTTTTTTTACAACTCATTCGTTTAGATTTTTTGAAGGATAAGAGTTATTCATAGTTAGGGGCGGGGCTGACATGATTGACAGGAGGGCACAATGTAGCGACTTGTCAAGAGGCTTAAAACCCGCCTCAGCTCCAGCTCTCAGCCTGTCGTTAGGCTGACTGAAAGTTAGGCTGAGACAGGATTTCCAGCATGGAGACCGCCATCGATGGGACTCTAAAGCCCCCTGCAAGAACAGATGAGAGATCTGTCTTTGGTGTTAATAGCCGGAGCAAATTCAAAATGTGGATACATTTTGAATTTGGATTGAAAATACTTTACCACTTTTTGTTTCCTTATCTTGATGTACATGAAGCCCTACATTACTTAGTATGAAGGCTTTTGTCGTTATAGGTTTCCATTGGTATTAAGTTCATGTGGATTCACAGGATTTGCTGCTGTAATTCTTAACCAGGAAGAATCCTATCTCAGACTTAGGAGAGAAAGTTTCACTCATACCTCCCCACACTCTTTATGCAACTATGGTCTGTAGTTAAACTAGACAAAGAACAGTGGCATGATACACATGACAAAAGGAAATGCCATGGCTTGATTCTAATTAAAGACTGATAACACCTAGCTGTGTGAAGTATCGGAGACTGTTTTCCTACGTGCTTCCCTTTTTGCTCCTGTCCTCAGACATCACAGCAGCTCAGGAGCTTCCCACTGTCTTCATTGTCAACTTCATTCTGAGTCATTCGCCTTGTTGAATGGCTCAGGTTCTCTCTCTCAGCACAAAGGTTAGCCTGTCTGAGCTGAATGGACTGATCCACGTGCCAGCAGAGGAAGAGTGAGGGGTTTTGTATGAGTGTTGGTGGGAGACAGCAAGGCAGGAAATCCTCCTCTGCATTTAAAGCTCTCACACTCTTCCTCCCTGCGCTCTTGTATTCTGCACAGGTAGCTCTGCCATTCTGCTTCTCAAGGCCTCACTAATGTATGCAGATAACAGCAGACAATGAGCATTACTCAGATAGTGGGAGGTGGTTTATTTGTGCATCGTTCCCACCATATTCAATGGACGACCGCCAACTCTGCCTCTTTATGTCGCCACAATTTAAAAAGCCTCCGTCCTACCACCCCTGTCCTCCTCCTCCTCACACTCTTTCTGCTCCTCCACCTCCGCTCATTTAAGCCCCCTCTGTCTCAGCCTTTCTTTCAGGTCCGTATTAGAGCTCTCGGTGTTTGAATGAGAGCGTGGTAATGCCTGCGTCTTGGTCTTTGTGAGAACGACTAAGCTCTAACCGAGCTGACCTGGATTTACATGGTTGGAGCAGAGCGGTGCAGCCTGGGATCCGGACGAGCTCGAGTGCAGCAGAAATGCCAAAAAATTAAATAAACACAAGACAGACTCTGAAAAGGATGTGCTCAAATTAACTGGCATAAAAACTGTAAAAATAAAAATAACTTTTTAATACATTTAAGTTGTTCTTATCAATGTTTCTTATCCATGATATTAACTGACCCAGTCAATCTGAAATGATATCACATGACGATCAGTTTAACAATCAGTTACATTTATATCACCTGTGAACATTTTAAAGAGCCACATTTCTCATGTCTTTGTGCAAAACTTGTGCTGGCACTAACATCAATGTCATGCTCTAATCTTTCAGTTGAAGAACGCGACACAGTAAACAAAAGGGACCCTTTAGGGTCGGATCGGTACCCTTGGCACCCCAACAGCAGGGTACCAAAAAAGTAGGACGGTACGATTCCCTTATTTTGGCACCAGTCCCAACTTTTGACAGAGGAAACGCCAATAAACGGGTACCGTACCGTACCGAACTGAACCGGACCGCTTGGTAGAAACAGGGCTTCAGGGTCTAGGCTGGGCGCTGTGACGAGGACTGCAGCCTCCATACATGGAGCACAAGACATAACCACTAGGCTATCGACGCCCCAACACAGACTCATGCTTTAACTTTCTATTGATGTTGTGAATTCATTAATAAGTGAATCCATGCATTGTTACATAGTTGATGTGAAAGAGGCACAGAATAATATCACCCAGCTCTGAGCCACTCTTCATCAAACTTGTTAGCCGCAGGAAGCATCTGATGCTCTAACCATCGCACCAAGAGTAAACCAACGCTACCTGTCCAGCACCAACATGTAGACAGTGTGAGAGGCTATCTGATCAAAAGCTTTAGAGACAATGCAGTGTAGAATTAAAACCAAAAACGCTGAAGCAACTCTTCAACAAATAAAGAGTGAAATGATCGGACGGCTTTTAACAGCCACCGATATTCAGATTTTGTCTCTTAGGATACGTTGATTTAATGAACGCTGTTGAGCTTTAAAAGAGAATTTCAACAATCCCAAGACAAAAAAAGCTTCTGTATGAATTGCTGTATGAAATCATGAAACAAACGTGGGTTTCATGAGGTAAAGAAGTGCAAATCCTAGCAGTTTGTCCAGTAAATAGATTGAGCAGACTCTACAATCTATGTGCACTTTATTTTTTATGACTCAACTGACTCTCTCATTCCTCCAAAACTTTCTGTTAACCAAATGAGTCATGTCGGGGACAGAGAGGAGTACACAAAGAGCAAGTAGCAGAGTGATGATTCTGCAGAAAGGAAGAAGCAAAGTGCAGAGGATCATCACGTCGTGGTTCAGCACTGAATGTGGCTGAAGAGGGTCAGGCTCAAGAGAGCAACGACAAAGCGTCTGGCAGAAACCACAGTGCTACACTCTTGTTTACTAAACTATTACTCACACACACCCAGCCTCCCACACAGCAAGGGAAGCAGCATGTGACAAAGGCGCACTGAAGATGGTGTGAATATTGGTCACACGTGAATGGTGACACACATCAAAGAAAGGAAGGAGTGGGCTGGATTTATGCAAAACAACAGCAGCTAAAATCACAAACATGAAGTAAAGGGGGATCAAGGGGAGTGGGCGGGCGGATGGTTTCATGGTGATAGAACAAAATATGAGATTAGAGCAAAGAAATCAGGTTTGGGAGGGAGGGAAAGGGAGAGAGGTGTGAAGGCTGATATCTCTCTCCTGATGTGGCTGTCAGTGCCCTCACTGGATTCTCCATGATGCCACACCAGCAGCCTCACGCAGCTGCAGCTTTGTGCCCGCTCTGTTTTCAGCTAGTAGCCAGGAGAAGCACTGTTAGCAAGACACAGCACCACCACTATCCTCCTCCTCCTCTCTCTCCACGTTCCAAATCGAACCATCCCCGAAAGAAAGTCTGACACAAAGCTCCACGTAAGGAGTAATGTTTCTCGTATTTGGGAGGCTCGGCTACTGTCGCTGAGAGGTGACAGAAAACAAAATGGAGAGGAGGATTGTTGAGGAGGGCCAGAGAGAGGGCAGCTGAGAGAGATTATGAGGAGGTGGGTCTGAAACACCATGAGTCATAAAGGTCTAAGTATGCTAAATGTGAGCAGAGGGGAGGAGGAGGGGGGGCACGGTGTAGAGCGAGCGTGTGAGTAATTCCTGATCTCATTAAGATTTATTTAACACTGGCTCTTCATGCTTTTTCCTGAGGCATAAAATAAAGCTACACATGGTTGTAGTGGTGGAAATGTTCTCATGTCAGAAACAAGAGCTTCCATCATTTAGCACTTGTACTTTCTTCAGCCCACTATAGCAATATTCTGTCCCTAAGTTTGCCATGTGTACATATTAATCTCTTAAACTACTCAATATTAGTATACTTAACCTTACAATATTCAGAATACAATCTTTTGTTTATCATGTTGGGGATAAGAAATTCTATTCTATACATAAAACATTATGGAATATGTATTGATTGGGGCTGTCAGCGTGTCAGCTCGTTAATTGAGATGCGATTAGGCTAAAAATGAATGCTTTTTAACTCACATTGATTGCGTACTATTTCGTCCCTTACGGTGCACCGTAGCTAAGCCACCACACTGACACGTTTCCCTGTAGGAACAGTGACGGAAAATAATGACACCCCTGCACATTTGAATATCTCATTTCACTTTAAACGCTCTGTCAAAGTAATATCTTTGGGCGCAGGTGGCCTAGGGGTTAGGTTGCCCCCCATGTCCTTAGCTGATGACAGTACAAAAATACAAAATAAAAGCGTTACAAAAACTTTGTTTAATGTAAAATAATGTAATTTCAACATGTGAATAGAAAATGCGATTAATCAGGATTAACTAGCGTATTGGAAAAATAAAATAAATTAAAAAGAAACGTTGGAAAACCCTTGCAACATTGCAAACATGTATTCCTTTAGTTTTGTTGCAAGAAATAAATGTGCAATATTCTTTATCTTTAATAAATTTCATATTCAGAATTAAAAAAGCGTAAAATGTTAAGAACACTACACAGCTTTTTAAAATGCTTATTTTTTAGCCTTTTAATGTCTTTATTTAGAGATAGGACAGAGGATAGAGTCAGAATCAGGGACAGAGAGAGGGGGGAAGGACATGCGAAAGAGGAACCACAAGTCGGATTCGAACCTGGGCCACCCGCCCGGAGGACCACAGCCTCCACACTTGGGATGCTTGCACACTTACCACTCGCCCCAAAAGTGCCCCACTACACAGCTTTTTGCAGAAAGATTACTTAGTATTTTATTGTATTATGTTATTGTATTTCCTCTGCAATTTATGTATTAATCAATTTATGAGAGATTTTAAATAAGATGTCTGAGGGCCATCTTTTAATCATGCCTTTCGTTCATTTACTGAAATAAATAAATAAAAAGAAACTGTCTCTCAGACTTGAGCCAGCAGCCTCTTTAAGGAGCCGGATACCTGCTCTCTCCCTACACATCTCTAATGTTCCTCTACACACTAACTTTGAGTTAAATTGTGTTCAAACGCTTTAAAACAGTATTGTGATATCATAATTGACAAGTGCATTCAATGTTAAACAGGATAGTTTGTGAAGAAAGAGAATGGAGAGGCAGGAGAATTTCAGGCATCTGTCTGAAATGGAAAATATGGGCTTGAGACATAATCACCATGCTGCTATACACACCATGTGACTGTCACATAGTCTAAATCTGGGGGAGGGTCCATACTATCCTGAAAGCAGTAGCTTATAGAAAGAGCAGGAAGAAAGCCTCTCTCATATATGTAATGTAAATGATCAGAAAGAGAGAAATCCATGCACATCCTCCAGGCTCTGTTCTGCTCGGTGGCATTTTCAGCACCACGGGGCAGTGGACAGCTCCGCGCTGATCTGACGTTAAAGCAGCTTCCCACAGGGATGTGGACCGATTTTCATACATCAGACAGTCTACTAATTCTAAATCAAAAAGCAAATTAGCATAGATGTTGCTGTAAAACCACATTAAGATGCCAAAGATCAAGGCTACGTGACAGCGTACCATCGTGACCATGGCAACAAAGGAAACAATAACTGATCTAACCCGTTTTCAAGCAGACAGGACAGATTTGGGGGAGGAATTGGTATGCAGGAACATCCTCTCCTCACCCTTCTTTCTCCAAATGCAATAATAACACCTGCATTTTAAATGAGTAGCCAAGTTCGCACACAGCGTCTCACTGCAGCCGACAATCAAGGCGGAGTCTGGTTGGAGCACCAGCAATCAATCGTCCTATAGGGGTGATTAGGTTCCCTGTACTGAACCGTGCCTTGCATATCACATGAATGCACATTTGGAATAAAAGCCAGACCATGAAGGCTACTTCCCCCCCCCCTGTGCATGACTCACTGTGTGGTTCCTCTCCATCCAGGTGCAGCTGAGCACCATGGTACAACAGAGCTGCACAATGAAAGCCCAAAGTCATGCTGCTGCGTGGGAACTGTCACTACACCATGAAGCAATTCCTCTCACAGCGAGAACCGATTCGCTCCAATATTCCCCCGTGTAGGCTGCTAATACACCCAGACATGCAGTGCGGAGCCACGGTGTCAGTGTCACTGTCTGCCTACCTGTCTCCAGGTGCAAAGAGATCCTCGCCTCGTTGATGTAAGGCGTGTCACTCTTGGACCGGACCCTCCTGATCGGTCTGCGGTCTACCTCCTTCTCCGGAGCCGCCGCCATGATCGGCCAGCCGGGCAGCGTCCACTGGCGACCGGCGGGACTACGAGAGATACGGCGCCGCAGCAGCAGCCGCTCGTGCACCCGCCCGGGCAGACGGTGTAGGAGGGGGGGCGGGTTGTTGTAATGGTGATGGAGGGGTAGGAGAAGGGGAGGGAGAGAGAGACAAGAAGAAGAAGAAGAAGAGAGGAGGGGGCTTGATGAGCTTCTTGTTCGCTTTTCTTTCCAGTAAGTCAGCTCCACCTGAACACACCGGCCAATGAAAAACACTGAAACACATTCACATCACATCAAACATTTCAGCTCTCCAGTGTGCTTTATATCCACAGCAGGGATGAAATGAGGAGCCAACTACTCAAACACATCATTACAAGGTGATGGATTAAAATGTCAGTTATCAAGAAAGAAAGGGAACTGTCTACAGAGTTTAAATGTGTGGCTTTCCCTCTCTATTTCTAAAGACTATCATTGGATTTGTTTTATCTTTGCCTTTTAGATTGTAAGATCCACAAACCCTACAGATATCATATCAACACATGTATGATGGATCAGTAGCACTATAGCGCTAGCCTCCTGGGCCTAACTCTAAGCAGCTTATCAGTTAGTAATGGTGAGTTTTTATAGGTTTGAACCAGATTTTGGTTACCATTGCTTACATTTTGTCTGGACTATGTCTTTGTTAACCTCCATGGGCCCCTCCATGCAGCGGGGTCCCAGAAAGCTTTCCCCTCTTCCCTCTTATTGGCAGCCTTGCCCACAAAATCAGAATCAGAATCAGACATTTGGTTTCAGAACTTGTGATAGCCCTATTTAATATTAGTTGAAATGATAACGACTGAAAGGTAGCTGATC
The DNA here is from genome assembly GCA_020745685.1 of Tautogolabrus adspersus. Classification (NCBI taxonomy): domain Eukaryota; kingdom Metazoa; phylum Chordata; class Actinopteri; order Labriformes; family Labridae; genus Tautogolabrus; species Tautogolabrus adspersus. Next base: position 3,156,002 of record CM036536.1, on the reverse strand, counting down.
AATCTAAAAAAATTAATTGAAAAAATGAGACTTTCCTGCAGCTGTGATAAAACACAGCATCACATTCAGTTCTGTTGGAAAAAAACAAAGAAAACAAATCTCACGTTGGATTTATTTACGTCATCTGTATTTTAAAACATATATTGCAAACATTTTTCTGTTGGATATTCTTGGTGATATTTTGTCAATGTTGGCCTGTTGGTGCAAAAATAGCAAACCTCACAGGCATCTTCACACAGAGGAAAACTCCCTCTAATCTTTATAGAAGTCGGCAGTTTCTTACCACACTTCTTAATCCAACATATCAACCTCTCAGCTCCAACCATAAAGCACCAGTAAGGTTTGTCTAAACAAAGAAAGTAGAAATGACAGGACTGACTGTGCTAAGGTTGCAGGACGAACAACAAAGAGGCACCAAAAGGTTCCTGTTCTAAATATAGCTCATGGACATCATAATGGAAAAGCACGATTAAAAAAAATACTGCTCAAGGTCTTTTCAACAGCATTGTCAGTATAAGTTAACAACACACACAGTAGCTGCTTTTGAAATGCAAACTATACTGCACAAAATAACTTCATATGTTGGTTCTGCAGCAGGAGTACTACTAGGCTAAAGCTTGTGGTGTTGCTGTCGTCTTATCAAACTGAAAAAGGAAACATTTTTAACAAAGATATAATGAAAAATGTAATGTTAGAAAAACTCTAAGACAATACAAACACCTTCCCTGCCTGGTGTGAGAACCTGCTGATGTTGGGATAACTCAAAGAGAATCTATAAATCAATAAACAAAAACATCCCTCTCAGATCACACAGATGTCCTTTCATTATTATCCTGGTTGTGTTATATACTCCATTGATCCAATGCTGCCCTCTAGTGGAGAAGCAAGAATAATGTTATCAGGTTGACAGGGATTTCAGTAACAAAGCACAACAGAGGGGTAAGTAACCTTCAACATTTCTCTGAATATAATTCACAGCTATAGAGACAATTCAAAGAAGACACCCCTCCCAAAATATCCATACATTGGTTTTGTGGCTGATGTGAATTTAATGTATTATGTGAACAGTTCATATGCATATTTTGGAGCTTACATGGTCAAACCCATACTGTAAAAAGAACTCACCTTAGACATGGATTACAATCTCTCTTTGTTGAATTTAATTGTATTAATGCAAAAACGAATAGCAATCATTTCTTCAACATAAACTACCTTTTCTATTTGTTTGTCTTGCTGTTTCATCATTAAATTGTTAAAAATAGAACAATAAGTACAGTTTAAAGACTTTAGTAGTACAAATGCTCCCTCTGCTGGTTCATGTCGCTTTAGGTGGAGTTGTTATTTACCTCGCTGACTCTCCCGATTGGCTCATTTCCTGACAGTACACCAACAGCTGCTGGGCCGGTGAATGAGAGAAACACACCGACAGACTTCCTGGTTCTTCAGGTGACGACCCTTGCTGCTCTCAGGTAGCTGGTCAACTTTAGCACACCTCACAGATCCAACATCTGGAACCAAACCATGTTCTATGGGCATGGAGCGTTGCCATCACAACGCAATGTGGAGCCGCTGTCGATAGCCGTTTCCTTGGATACGAGCGCTAGCTTGTTAGCATGCTATATACTGTATATCCATGCTGCTGATAGACTGCAAGCTGAGCTATTTAGCATACGTTATAGTCTGTAAGCTAGCAGCACCGACAGGCTCTTTACTGGGACTGAGGAAGACCAGTGCTAGTTACTGTGCAGAAAAACTATAGTAATATTACTGTTTTATTGAATTAATCCCCGTGCTAATGTCGTAATTAGCATGTGATAAGGCTAGCTTTGTCCTCTGTTTATGTTGACTGAATGACCTTTAAGCTTTAAAAAGCCACAACGACCTTCCCTTCAAATTCAAATCTTCACACTGAAACCGAGTCACAGGTTGTGCCTGTCACCCTACATCACGTTTTGAGACTTCTGGTTTTTCTATTTTTGTGATAACTACTATCCAAACTTTGAGGAAACCCTTGATTAATCCATGTGAGGACGCTTACCTAAGCTTTAAAAACTTGTTTTTAATCTTTTAGGATATAACATCTGCAAAATACGGCTCAAAAAGGAGTGTTTTAATGTCGATTCTTAATATGCAACTTTTTTTTGTTTTTGTTTTTTCCAAACAAATATGGCAGCCGGAAGTGACGTGTGGTATAGATATTTTGGTCCTTTATTAGCCGTGCTCCAGTTGTTCAAAAGTTGAATATGGATTGAAATAACTGAATATGTTGGGTCTTTTTTGCTGTCCAGGCTAAGTGTATCCAGTTTAGTTGTTCTCCAGTTTTAAATAGATTTATTAAATTGGATCCCTGATTCAGAAACAGACTTCACTTTTCAAGTTTAAACACAAGGACAGAAACATACTTTTCAGGATTACCAAATCTGGATCACCTGTGCTAAAATATAATTACATACAATTGAAAGTACTATGTAAACAACAAGCGGTACAACAACAACAACAACAACAACAAGAAAGAAAAAGGCACAATCAAATAGTACAAACTTCCTCCTGTAATCCTTTTCTTTTAGTTTTGCTTGTTACAGATAATAAATGCATTACTAAAACATGCAACTACTACAAAGGAAGTATAGCAACCATGAATAAAACAACATTATAATAATTATAACTTTATTTGTATAGAACTTTTAAAAACAAATGTAATTTTTTTACCGTTATTGTTTCCACTGTTTCCAATCTTTTCATTTTTTCTGCTGCCCTGAAACGTCACACAGACGTCACAACTCAGAGACTCAGGTTTCATGGATATTTCCCAATAACCCACTCATACTTAGGACTTTGGAGGGCTGTTCATGTGCTCATAACTCTAATTACGATATTTCTGAACAGCACATGAAGGCAGCATGAACCAAAGTTGGATTATCAGATCCAGTCTGTTTTAAGAAACCCTTTGTCCTTTGGAACAAGTCATTTTCATTATTTCATGCTGTCCCATAGCCAAAATCTAGTCACATTACTTTTGACTAACTGAGCCCTGAAATACAAAACGGTCTTCAATTTAAAACAGTAATATCTTAGGAGGCACACACTTTAGTTAGAAGTTGAACAACAACAGGAAAAAGTAATTGTGACATGATTTTCCTCCCCAGTCTCCATAACCTGATGATTTTACGCCAGTTCATCAGTAGAGGCGTGGTTAACTCTCACCTGTATGCCCCCCTGAAAAGGCGTCCAGGCAGCCAGGACATGGCCAGACCAAGTTCAGGTAGTCTTTTATGTGTCTGTTAAATCATCTGCAAATCCCTCAGCTTTTGTCATTCATGTTTTTGTGTTTGTGTTCAGACCTGGCAGATTTCAGGAAGATTTTCTCAAACGCTCAGAATATCGCCATCATCACAGGAGCAGGAGTGAGTGCAGAGAGCGGAGTCCCGACCTTCAGAGGAGCAGGGGGCTACTGGAGGAAATGGGAAGCACAGGTATGCAACCATAGCATTATAATCTTGATCTCTACTGGATTTAACATTATATTCCCCTCATTCAAATAAAGTCATTCATCCATCCGTTATCTTACCGCTTTTCCTGTTTGGGGTCGCGGGGGGCTGGAGCCGATCCCAGCTGTTATTGGGCAAGAGGCGGGGTTACACCCTGGACTGTTTGACAGTTAATCACAGGGCTGACATATAGAGACAGACAACCAGCCACACTCAGACCTACGGGCAATTCAGAGTCACCAGTTAACCTAACGAGCATGTCTTTGGACTGTGGGAGGAAACCGGAGTACCCGGATGCACGAGGAGAACATGCAAACTCCACACAGAGACGCTCCTGTCCGACAGGGATTAACCTCCTCGCTGTGAGGCAACAGCAGATGGATGAAATAAAAGAAACAGCTGTAGAAGAAGATAATTCAGACACTCAAACTGTTTGAACAGAAATTCGAAGTTTATTGCAGAAATTATCACAATGCAATCGCTTTGGCTAAGTGTGTGTAATTAACTCGTAAATCATTATTAATCATATTATACATAAGAGACCCCAGGGGTGATAAAAACACAAGGATTGCATTTGTGTCCAGACACCCACCATTGCTTCCTCTCACCTGATGTGGAAAAACCTGCAACACAGCAAATTAAAATCTTCATTGTGTATTTATACGAGATGCATAACAGTAATAATGTTTTATAGAGGAGAAGTTTTCAAGGAGATACTTGCTTCATTCCTTCTCTGGTTGGTGAGTCTGTTCTCATCAAGCATTCCTGGGAAGTGCACTAAAGTTTAACTTTGACTAAAAATAGTCCTGACTCAGAGAGGAAACCGACAAACCTGATTGATCTGAAACCTCAATTCTGCAATTCTGTTGCTGAACTGAGAGAGTGCTGTGTTGACTGGCCTACATTTGCAACAAGTTTGAGTCATATTCCTTTTTCATTCAGCTGTGTTTTGTGTGGTCAGGGTTAAAATGGCCTTTTTTATCCATTCTGTAGAGACTTGCTACACCAGAGGCCTTCTCCAGAAATCCCTCCCGGGTTTGGGAGTTTTACCACTACCGCCGCGAGGTCATGCTCACCAAAAATCCAAACCCCGCCCACCAGGCCATCGCAGAGTGTGAGGAGCGACTGAGCAAGCATGGACGCACGGTTACAGTCATCACTCAAAACATCGATGAGCTCCATCGCCGTGCAGGATCCAAAAACATCTTGGAACTCCACGGTAAGTAGAAACAATGAAAACACGGGATAACAACGTAAAGTACATTTATGAATGAGTGTGAAGGTAGAAGCTGGGACATGTTGAATGTTCTTTATTTCATTAAATTAAAATATAGACATAAGTTATTTAACTGTTAAAATAATTGTTAGAAATACAGAAATACTTAAAAGTTATTTATTGATTATTTTCTGTTTCAGCTCTAACCTTCCTTCTCTGTTGTTGATAACTCAGGGAGCCTGTTTAAAACACGCTGTATGAGCTGTGGTCATGAAGCAGCCAATTACAAGAGCCCAATCTGCGCCGCTCTGGAGGGCAAAGGGTAAGAGCTTCGTCTAGTGTCATTTGCTGAATGGACCGTTTTCCTCGACAATATGAAAATGTGTCCTAACAGATATTGATCACTTTCCTTTCAGCACCAAATGCCAGCGTGAAAATAAAAAGTGTGTCAGATGTCAGGAGCGTAATAAAACCCGATGATGCTGTGAAAAGGAAAATCTGCGACCCAAATGAAATGTCACTTTAAAAAGCTGCTTATCTGACATTTACAAAAGATGTTTAAAAACAAGACAAAATGCTCGGCTAATTAATTCAGTCTCTGCTGTGACAGAAACCTGTGCTGCGATGCAAATGAAAGATCAGAACTGATTATGTAATGTTGAAACGGATCGGTGCCGGCTCAGTGAACAGTAACAGGGATTCAACGCTGATCCTTTTATACGTTAAGTAATATTCTCCAGACTTACAGGTGATTACAACGTCTCACTGTGTTCAAATTAATTTAAATACTTACATGAATAGGGCGTCGGTAGCCTAGTGGTTAGTGCACGCGCCCCATGTACGGAGACTGTGGTCCTCCAGGCGGGCGGCCTGGGTTTAAATCATCAAAAACAGCTACAATGCGTTGATGAGCTATAAAAGAACATCTATTCAATTGTCAATAAATCCTCCCTAAAATGATTTGGATTTTCCCACTTTAATTTAATGTAGTGTGCGTTGTCCCTCCCCCAAAGCTGTAAACCTAGGGGAAACACTGAATGACTTGAATTTCTTAGACACATGGTTTAGATACCAAACCTTGTTTACTAATTTGCTGTATTTAGAGCTCCAGACCCAGAAACTGATGACGCCAACATCCCTGTCCAGCATCTGCCCAGGTAAAACACACTCCAGTTTTCTTAAGCTGCTCCGCTCGAAAGAAGGTATTTGTTTTGATAACGTGTGTGTGTTTGTGTGTGTGTTTGTGTGTGTGTGTGTGTGTGTGTGTGTGTGTGTGTGTGTGTGTGTGTGTGTGTGTGTGTGTGTGTGTGTGTGTGTGTGTGTGTGTGTGTGTGTGTGTGTGTGGGTTTCAGGTGTGAACAGGGGGAATGTCAGGGCCTCCTGAGACCAGCTGTGGTTTGGTTTGGAGAGACTCTGGACTCAGACATCCTCACCCAAGCAGAACAAGTGTTGGACAGCTGTGACCTCTGCCTCGTGGTACGTACGTATGTGTGCTTGTTTGTGTGTGTGTGCCTTATAGAGTGCACCACCACGTCTACTGCCAAGGACACTGAAGCCCCGTTCACACAAGCACATCACCCAGAGGGCCTGCATGTGAGAACACAAATGTCTGACTCTGTTGACCCAGACATTGAATCTACTCTATCCTGTCAGCCCTGTAGTACAGAGTCTGAGTATCCATGACTGAGTGTGAGTGTGAATGCAGCAGATAGTTGACTGTGTAATTCACAGAGAGCGAGTGGGCAAACTGTAGCTGCTGCATATTCCTTTCTGCTTATCTGTCAATTGTTGGCAGTTTCTATAGCAGCCAGTCACAATTTATTTACAATAATATTTTTTACATGAATCAAAATACTCACCGGTAATTCACAACATATTGAATAACATACGTACATGTTTCTGCTGGTTAGACACAGAGATATTTACATTTGAAAGTGTTTCATGAAGCTACTCCTCTTTTTTTTGTTTTAGCCAGGAGAACCCACTGAGACTGAGGCCTCTTTTTCACATGTGCCTTGCAGCAATACAATAAAATATAGAACCCTAACCCTTATAAACACACTGATTTGTGCAAAACCATACCCTGCTTTAAAAGTCACATTACTTTCCTTAAGTAGTTCAGACACCAACTCTTGACTAACCCTAACAAACCTTTAATTAAAACTCCTCCCTGCAGGTCGGCACGTCGTCCGTTGTGTATCCAGCAGCCATGTTTGCTCCTCAGGTGGCAGCGAGAGGTGTCCCAGTGGCCGAGTTCAACATGGAAAACACTCCGGCCACCATGCGCTTCAAGTATGTCACAGTCAGAAGCATGACCTGTTTTCTTTTATCCTAAATGTCACGTCTACAGCAGAGTTAACCCTTTCTTCTTATCGTGTGTTTTTTTTAGGTTTCACTTTCACGGCCCCTGTGGGACCACGTTGCCTCCCGCGTTGGAACGCCACGAGAATGAGACAAAATGAAAAGAAGTCCTGGACATCAGCTGCACACAGACCGGACTGTCTAACACTGGAGGACTTTGTTGGTACAAATACACAAAATAAGATCTTATATATAAAGAGTTCCCATGAACAGTGTGGGGACAGGGTTCATGCAATATAAGGAGAACATATCGTTCAAGCCGTCACAGATCAAATGAACAATGAAGTCCATTACAAATAATACAATGATGCGAAATCAAACCCCATCTCTGAGCTATTACCAATTTTATTTATATTATAATAACACTTCTATGTCAGTGGATGCTTATGAAGAGATTAACATTGCAAAGAGACAATAAATGAAGAGCAGCAACAGATTAAATACAGTCACATGTAGGTCAATTTATTGCTCCTTTTGCATTGAGTCAATAGTCAATGTCTGACAGTAGGGGGCAGTGTTTAGCTGTCACTGCTGCTACACCTCCAGTAAGAAAAAAACAAAAATGAACTCCTACCAAAGGATCAGTGGGATGTATGGAGTGAGTGTGCGAGTGCGTGTTTGACAGTTCTGTGCTGTCTGAGTTCATTGACTGTGATTTGTTCCAGTAGCCATGAGTAGGCACCAGTTAAACTTTTTGACTTTTTTCTAGGCACCAGTTAAACCAGGGAAACCAGTGACTGTGCATCTCCTGTGACAGTCAAGAAAAGATGCAGGGTGGTGTGTTACATGTATGTTCAGATCTGGAAATAAATGAAACAGCATATTCATGTTGAAATGAAATAAATTAATGCTCTTAAAAACTGATGAATGTCTCTGCAGAGCTTCCTCAGCGTGTGTGTGTGTGTGTGTGTGTGTGTGTGTGTGTGTGTGTGTGTGTGTGTGTGTGTGTGTGTGTGTGTGTGTGTGTGTGTGTGAGAGCTGTGCATGCATCTAAATTAAAAATTGATCAGAGTATATCAAAGCAGTGTGCTTTGGTGATGGTAGCAGAGTGAATACTATATGATCTCTGCTCTATATGCTCTCTGTTCCGCTTTGGCCAAAGATGAGATTGTGCCTGACACTTCTGCACTTGACCCTCCCCACACAAACACACACACACACACACACACACACACACACACACACACACACACACACACACACTTTGTCTCAATGTATACAGACACTGCACAGGCCGAGTCCCACACTGTGTTAATGTGCATCCTTTATTACAGTGATTTCAGATCAGGCGGTACCTCTACAGTTCACAGTGGCTTTACAGAAACATTGTGCATTGGCTCACTAGTCTCTAAAGTACTCTATTATTTTTGGGCCTGAAAAACACGATTGTTACAATTTGTTATGAGAGGAATAAACACTCATATAGGTTAACACATTGGTGTGATACTCCAAGAACATCAACATAAAGACTACCAGCTGGGATGGCCTAGCTGCATGAGACCAGGTGGCAACCTCCTGTGTTGAAAAATGAAGCCAATACGGAAGTGCAAAAGACTGCAGTTCATCGAGTGTCCACTTGAGGCTGTCTGCAGAAGCCACACCCGTTCAAAAATGCCCTTTTTATGGCAGAAATAAACATGTTTACAGCCATGTTTCGAAAAACGAAACTGGTCTGATTAGTTCATGTCTTTGTCGACACACACTGTATGGGGGGTGAATTTGTTGCCCCATTAAGAAACCAATAGAGCGTCCTTGATGCTTCGTCCATGTTTATTTTCAGTCTATGCACGAGACATGAGACCTCTCACTAACTTTGGTAACATCCAAACAAAACATGCTTCTAGATTAAAAGCAGAAAGTTCTTATAAATGTTTAAAATGTTTAGCCTAGGCCGCTGGAAAATACCAACATACCGAAAATGAATGGTCGCTTGGAGAGTGCAGAGCTTCACAGAGATCTTCATGTTGAGCACTAGTCTTCTGACTAATGACAAAGCTTTTGACACCGCAGTTCATACTTACACATTCACATCAATTCACACACGGCAGAGGCTGCTATGTGAAGAGTCCATCAGCATGAACTAATCCATTCACACGCCGCTGACACAGCAGCCGGAGCAATTTGGGGTGAAGTCTTGACCAACCAACCACGGACACATCGACAAATGGCTGCAGGAGCTGGGGATCTAACCCTGACCTTCCAGTTGAGAGACAACAATCTACCACTGAGCCACAGCTGCCACAGTCCACTCTTCTGTGTTTTGCAAATCTATACACTTCTGGAAATACTCACTAATCCATATGTATTATTTAAATGACTACAACTTTAATTCAACGTGTACACCATGCCTCTAAAGTTGTAATGCTTAGACTGAAATAACACTGCGATCCTGCAGATTCTACATTCAGATGCAGATTTCTGTTTATGTAGAGTAGCTGAACTAAACTTATGGAGGTATTTTTACTCAAAATAAACACCTTGCACACAAATCTTAAGTAAATCCAAAAATGTGGGGCAAAAGCAGAAAACACATCGTAACACATTGGAAGTGGTATTGAACAATTACCTGAATGACTTTTTTTTGGGTGGGAGAAAGAGTATTCAACACTTTAATGTCCATTTTTGATTGCATACTATAATATTATTGAAGACATGCCTCTCTCATTTATTATCATGGCTTTTCTTTCAGTGCATTAAGCTCTCATCACTACATCATATGAGTGTACCTCAGACCCGCTGCTCTGTTAAAGCCGATGTTCTGCTTTGGCTAAAGATGATATTGTTCCTGACACTTTCTTCTTAGCCACCACCAGCCCAACCCCCAGAATCCATCATCTCATAAACACACACAGTGTGCAGGCCAAGTCCTGCCCTGTTAACGCTCATTTGCAGCAGAGGCTGATGTCAACAGAGGTTATTAATATTTGGCTGATCCGATGGTGATATTCATATTAGCCACATGAAATCTCATCACACATCTCATCCCTTCTTTCGCCACCTCTTTAGTCTTCCTCCCTCTGCTCTTTCTCAGCTGCCTTCTCACAGTGCTTCTTTCCCTCTCCTCTCTTATCTGTACATCTGCCGTGTGCCGTGTTTGAGACGCCAGGCTTTCCTCCCTCCCCAGCTACGCCTCCATCACCTGCTCATTAGAGAGAGGATGATGGTCCGACAGTCCCCCATGACTCTGCTCCAAAAATAACAGAGCCAATTTCCCGCCTGTTAGGCGGCGATTTCACACCAATCTGAGTTGTACTGCCAGTGCGGCCTGTCGGAGAGAGAGAGAGAGAGAGCGGCTATAAGAGGGAGAAATAAGGTGGAAATGAAAAGCAATGCAATAAAAGAAAAAATGTAGGTCAGAGTATAACGTGTCAGAAAATACAAGAGCTGTATCCCACAAACACACTGCCCCCTTCATGTCTGCAGAGGTGGACAACTAGAACACGTTTTATTTATATTGGGAGACAGGTTATTGTTGAAAGGGAAACCCCATAACCCCCTGAAATACTACAAATTGTAGTTACATTTCAGTTTTTTCATGAATTTTAACAACATAAAATGTTTACTATTGTGCTTTGGAGTTTTTGAAAGGCTTTGATCACCTTTGGACAGAACCAGGCTAGCTGTTTCTACCTCCTACCAGGAGTTATGCTAAGCTAATCTGAGCTAAGCAACCGATGGCTGTAGCTTCATCTTTTTCGGACCAAAGAGTTCCGGGAACTTTTTGAAGAAGAACTACCCACTAGGGAGTTCCCTGAGACTTCCACATCATGGGAACCATTTTTTTTCTGACTGCATTTGCACCGCCTTAGTCCTGGGAGAGTACCTTCTCTGTAGCAGGAGTTAAAAAGGTTCCTCTAAGCGGGTTTCTAAGAACAGAAATCATTAATAATATCTGCTGTGCAGAATCAATAATAAAGGGGAGGTTTCCAAAAGAACTATAAAAAAAGTTCCTACAGTCTGAAAGCGCCTATTGTACAAACACAAGATTGCTTCTTTCTTTTACTGGCAAAGACATTAAAGTAAGTGATTTCCACAAAACAATAGAAGATAAACAGTGTTTTCTATAAGGGGAGATTACCTGTGACTTTTAAGTTTATTACAGGGGGATCATTATAGCCTCCCTCTTGCCCAAACAGGGTCCCTTTTCTCTCAGATAAAACAAGATGCCACTGGAAAAGATGGCAAGCTCTCCAATAGTTCACAGACAAATCATCATGGTGGCTGAGTTTACAAATTAAATCCAGTCTTTGTTTTTAACAGGATTGTCTTAATTTTCTACATATCATCAAATATGGACTTCATGTAAAGGGTTTAAATTATTTTCTGCCCCTTCCAGTATTCATTTCTTGTGAAAACAGGGATTGCTGGAATATCTGTTGCAGCAAAGACTAATCCCAGGATCTGCTCTGCTTCAGCCGAGCCTGCTGTGAGGTTACGGTAAATATCTCCATCAATGTCACTGTGTCACCAGCTACAACGTCAGTTTAGTTGTATTATACCCCACTGCAGCCCCTCTCCCCCCACCACTTTTATGAGCTGTGCACCCACATGTGACCTCTAACGGACAGGGGCTTGAGTTTGTCTGTGTGTCTGCGAGCGTCTGCGTGACTTGGAGGATGGAAGCAGTGGAGCTGATTTCCCAGAAGTTTGTCAGCTTTATTTTATACAAACATTTGAAAATATTTCACGAGTATTTGTTCAAAAATTATCACCTCGGGCCGCATGTTTGACTTTCTGTATTTCTGTAGCTGTTAGGCTCGTTAAAAGGAGGGAAATAAGATGCAGAGTTACAGCGTATCATGAAAAAAAGCTGTGGAAATCTGTATAAATAGAGACATATTTGAAAAGCAAATGACTGCACAGAGCATTTTTGTCCTATTTCGATCAATGTAGATGTTCTTATTCCTGCATCATGAGGGACAGAGCTAATGCCAACACCTCAGGCTGCCTAATGGACCAACTTGATTAAATGTGCAGTTTGTGCGTGTGAGTGTGTGTTTGAATAATTTGTCTCCCCACAACTCTCCTCATTCAGCCAACAAAAATTCCAATTAGAGACTCTTCCGCTCCCTCTTCACAAACTGGAGCATCCTAGAGTATTTATTCATTCGTTTGGCAAACGGAGAAAGTGAATTCACTTTGAGTCATGATACCTCAGACGCACACCCCTTCATCCACAGACACCTGCAACCCCCAGCGCTACGATTTTTAAATTCACACTCAAGTAAACTTATTCTTTATTCCTTTTGAATAGAGAAAGTGTGACTGTGTGGATACAGCATGTATGTGAGGTAGAGTACAGTTTCTAAGATTTCTCTCTCTCAGCACTGACAGGAAGTTCCTGGAAGTCTCAAGGATGGAAAAAAAATGTGTTAGGCCCTGTGTTCACCTAGTGTTTTTTCTGGGCAGAAAAGCGCTGGCTGTGCGCTCGGAAGTGCTTGCATGAAGCGTCTCTATGACAACAGTCTGTTGACAATGTCCATTGTAGGACTGACGTTACTTTTTACTGCATGTTTTTTATTTTATATCCGGTTTGATGTGGTCTGATTTGGAGAAAAGAGGATGCGGGTACAAGACATGATCCGTTGAAGGAAAACGACAGGGAATGTCATACATTTGGAAAAGAGCGCCGGTGACGTCAAGAGCGCTTTTCTAAAAAGTTGAAAGATCTTCAACTTGCACGCTCGGAGCGGCCGCACAAAAAAGGCGGAGCGAGTTTCTGCTCTGAACGCTCCCCTCATTGAAAACAATTGAAAAAAGACACTGGGGCTCAGGTGGACACGGGGCCTTATTCGTTCCATTGAATATTTGCAATCTTCATAAAAATCATCCTGAAGGAAACTTATCAGCTTCTATACATGCACATTTTGCAAATGGAATAAATTGCACTCAAATATCTGTGAGGATCTTCGTAGTTCATCTTAGTGTTCAAGATCAAAATGGACCGAACCAAAACGTCTTTGCCGCTTACTTTGTCTCGTACTTTGAAAACTGTGTTCATGTTTAGAATATGTCCTCAGTAACAGAATATCTCCACACTTCTCAAAGATGTGCTCACTCTCCAATTACGTCCTTTAAAAAAAAAGTTCTCTACTCAGTAAAGGTTTTCTCTCGAGAAAAGGCGTTATTCTTTACTTCGAATATGTCCACACCTACAAATAAATGTCCCCAAACTCCAAAACTGTCCCCATGTTTGAGAACTGATCATTAATCATTTCTCTACAATCCAAAGAAATACAAAGCATTGTCTTGCAATTTCACAACTTTCTCAAACTGTCCTCAGTTACATTTTCTAATTTTCACATTGGTCCCCATGAAGATACACACACACACACACACACACACACACACACACACACACACACACACACACACACACACACACACACACACACACACACACACACACACACATTTTGTTTACCGGCTGCTCCATGGTAGAGTTGAGTGCTAATGTGTTGCTGTGGGAACTAAGATGTGTGTAGCACCTCGTCAGAAGAAAGCCTGCAGCTCTGCTTCTCTGTACACACTCCCCGCATCATTTCTCACACACTGTCGAGCTGTAGAGGGCCGCATAAATATCTGCAGGTACACTGTATGTCAAAATGTATATCCAAAACTTTTTATTATCTACTCTGTCTTCTGAATATGACCAAAAAGTGCTTTAAAAGTTTATTTTGGAATTTGAAGATCTTAACATTTCTGGACAGCAGCTGCATGGAGCTTTATGGAGTGTTATAGCTCATATTTATGGTTTTAAAGCACATTTACTTTATGGTTCAGTGATTACAGGAGCAGGCATTAACTCATTCTACTCCAGACATCTCACAGACAAAGTTAAGGTGCGTTTCATTTATCATAGAAGTCAGATGTCGGCACTGGGAATGACGTCACAACTGAGTTAACCGCGTTCCAGTAACGAGTTGACAACAATTCAGACACGCAACACTTCCAGGAGTAGCTTTGTTTTGTTAGCTTATAGCAGGTGATGATAACACATTATGTGATAGTTTGTGCTTCAAAGCAACATGACAACAATCTGTGTGATTGATTTAATTACACAAAACAAGACTAGATAGCTTAAAATCCATAATGTACAGCTTAAACTTTACCTTGCAGATCCAAACTAGCAGACTGAGTCTCTTTCATGCTTGTTTTGATCTCTTCACCCTTAAAGGTCACTTATTATGCAAAATACACACCATGTTTATCTAACACTCACATGTGTCTCTAGTCTGTCTACAAACCCCCCCAATGATAAGAAAAGTCCGTCCTCTCCGTCTTTTGCCTGCTCCACTTTTCAGAAAATGTGTGCTCAAACAGGCCGTTTGGAGATTTTCCCTTCATGACATCACAAAGGGCAGTAACCCCTCCCCCAGTTGGGTGACACTCCCACAGCTAGGTGTTTGTTCTGCTAGCTACCACGAAAACCCCAAATTAGTGGGCATCACTCTCAGAGTTTATATCATTTGCATCAATGTCAATGAGCTGTCTTTGGAGTCAGGTCATCACACTGTTGATATCATGAAGTAAACCTATAGCATTTTACTGTATAAGCCTCGTTAGGCCCAAAACATTGCTATGATCTGTGTTGATTTTTTCTGCCCTCTTGTGGTGAAAAATCTTTAAATACAGGTTTAAAAATGCAGGATTTAATGAATGTCAGCTTTTTCACAGACAGGGCTGTTTCCATTGTTTTGTTTTGTGCGACAGAAGTTATTCTTAGCACCTCACTCAAAGTGTGTGTGTGCCCCAGTGTGTGTGTTTGCTGCAGAACAGTGTTGTTTAACAAGCTTAGCAGGATCAGGTGCTGAGTAATCTGCCGGTAATGAGGCTCACAGTGGTGTGTGTGTGTGCGTGTGTGTGTGTGTGTGTGTGTGTGCGTGTACATGCATGGTAGCTTTCGAGTGTGTATCTTTCAATTATGACCAACCAAGAAACACAGCTCTACATCTGCACAGCTTGCTCAGTGTGCACCACATCCTTTGTATTCATCACTGACTTCTTCTTTTTCATCATCCTGCTTCTTCTAGCTAGGCATGCATAGCTAGAAACCTATATTTCTGTAATGTTGTTGCCTGCAAACATGTGTGCATGATGTCTATCTGTGTTGGGCAGGGTTTAACTGAATTAAGATGACTGAGGCTGGTGCTTTTCCCAATCGCCCCAGATTGGGCTTTTGAGTGAAAATCCTCCAGGGAAGCACTAATCCCTGACTGTCAGGAGCAATTTTTATTCCGTAAGCAAAGCTTTCTCACTCTATCTGCCTCCTGCTTGCTCCCTCTCTTGGTCTATGGGTCTATTTATAGCCCTCTTAAGCTGTTCTGCGTGCCACTGTTTACATTTAGCGCCCCCCGATCTTTAGATTTAGAGTCCTTCCCTCCTCACACTCTTGGACCTCCCTTGGCTCGAAGAATTAAAAAGCAGGACGTCTCCACTGACCGGCATCCTCACATAAAGAAGGGGGCGAGATGGACAGATAGAGAGATTATGTGGACGAGGATGAGACGGAGAGAGGAAGAGAGAAGAGGAGGGAAAACGAGGGAGATGTAAAGTGACAAGCAGATCCAAATGTGTATTCCAGGCGCTCAGGCAAGCTGTCTTTGTTTGGAGAGGACAGATTGTGATGGAGACGAGAAAGAGGAGGAAGAGGATGTGGTTTGAAGGGAGAGAGGAGGAGGATTTGTGCTTTGTTTAGTTGAGCGGAGGACTGGAGATACAGATGAAGCTAGTTCTTTAAATGAAAAACTGTGTGATGTTCGGTCATTGTGGGGTTTTAAAATAGCACTTTGACTTTTTTTCGTTATTTGCATTTGTTTGCTTTCTTGTTAAGGGTTTGGTATGAAAATTGAAACCCAGTTTTTGAACATACTGTAAATATATTTTATATCTGCGTCTCTTTATCTGTGCAAAGTCCCACACAAAAAACACAAATTTTGTGGATGAATCGGTAGCATCAGTTTCAGTAGACGTCATAGGTTGCCCAGCATGTGACCCTAAAAGAAATTTAGCTTTTTATGTAACCACTTAGAAATCTGCACATTTCTTTTTGGCACCGTTTTTTTTTTACATAATAAACAACGTTTTGTGAGGAGGTGTTTGAACATCCAACTATCTCATGGAGTAGTTGCGTAGGACAACAAACTGTCACTGTGAAAAGATAAAATCACGCTCACTACTAAGATATTAATGCACCACTATCCCCACTTTGTAAAAAAAGCTAACAAGCTCTGTTGAGTGAGAAATGTGAAAGAAAATCTAAAGTTTTCCTGTTGGACACTGCCAGTGCCCCCTACTTCCTCGCCATGTCTACACGAGCGACAGAAATAAAAACAGGGCATCAGGGTAAAAATGTTGCGCCGCTATACTTTGTGCTGCGCACCTCCTGGGCACTCAAATAGGAAGCAATTATATGAAGCGGATGTTGTCCCTGAAGCTCGCTCACGTCGCATGCTGTTAGGACGCGGTGTCATTCTGCAGTCTGAGAAAGCGTGAATGCTTTTTGATTGTCCTGCTAGAAAAATTGACAATGTTTTGGCTGCAGATTATTTGTCTTTAAAATTTGGGGCAGGGAGAAGTTATATGTGTGATTGAGTCAAAATAAGTTGCAGTGTGTGTTCATGGTGATTAAGAAACCTGTCACCACGATGATGTGGTTTTGAATCCCACAGAGGTAAAAGATATATCAGGCTTTACGTACACACATACTGTGTTTCCTAGTAGGATCAGTTCAGTGTTTTCATGGGATTTGTCGACAATAATAAAAAAAGAATAGCACCAGATTTATCCTAAAAAAGTTTGTGTATTTTTTTAGATTTCCAACATTAAAAAGCCAAATGTGCTCCTTAGGCCTTCCTGTTTGTTTCTGTGGAGGTCAGCTTTCCCCCTACAGCTGAGGAGTAGCAGTTTAAGGCGGCAGCTAACATTTAGCTCATTATGTAAATGCTAATCATCAGTTGTAGCACAGACCCCAGGGCTTTAGAGATGCTCAGACACAACGCAGGCTGGCAAACCAGCATGCTGCATCAACTATTCTAGTACACAAACAAAGAGATTTATGGATTGCGAGGCCTCGCTGTGCTAATCTGTCGGTTTGGTTCCCTGCTCGCTGTAAAGCAGCTGTGATGTAAACTAGTTATGTCATTTAATGTGATGGAGCAGCCTCGTCCTCTGTGTATTTTACACTCAGACGAGGCACGCTTCCACTTGTGTTTCCTGCCCGGTGTCAATAACATAATCAGATGTGGGGCTCACAGCTGCTCTACCTGTGAGTGTGTCAGTGCGTGAGTGTGTGTGTGTGTGTGTGTGTGTGTGTGTGTGTGAGAGAGAGTGTGTGTATTCAGGATAAACAGAGAGACAGAACTCAGTGCAGTGTTTTGTGTGTTTGTGAATGTTTCCAGGAAAAACAGCCAGTGGAAAGAGGTGTTGTTGTTCTGAGACTGTTTTTTCAGCTCATTTTTTATTTAAAATGAAACTCGGAGTAAGAGGTGAAGATGCGTACTTCCAGGGTAAATTTGAGGATGTTCAAATCAGATCAAGAAAGCGGTGTATGGCCTGTAGACTCGTCTCTCCTCCAGGATGTCCCTCATCTGACTTTGTAATACATAATGATTTTACACAGGTTTTCTAGCAGTCACATATACGAGTCATTAGATGGATGAAGGCTGAATTTAAAATGTTCAGTTTAGATAAGGTGAACAGTGTATGAACTGTAAATATGTCTTTAACTTGTAGTATGATTTTTTTTGGGGGGGGGACTCTTAGCAAGTGTTGTAGTACTCGAAATTGGTCTTGTGTTCAAGACCGGTCTCAAGACCACTTTTTAAAGGTCTCATCTTGGAATCTTATATAATATTTCTTGCTCCTGCAGGCTTAATGCACATAAATTAAATCTGATGCTTTTTTGCTTTTAACATTTTAGCTGATCACCACAAGGTTAATCATGTTTGCTTCATGTGTATCTGGGAGTGTATCTGGGTCTCTGCAGAGCTGCTCAGCTGTCCATATAGCCCCGCTCATTAGCTCCCCCTCTGCCAGCTGAGAGCTCTGATCTGCAAACATTGATTGGAATCAATAATTCACTCCGCAGCTTTAATATTTGATGTGTGGAGCTATAATCTGTCGGGGCTAAGTGCCAGTGTTAAGTGTGTAACACACACACACACAGCTCATGGTGAAGTGTGATCATGTCCCTGGTTTTCCCTCCTCTCTGTCTCCTGTCCGAGCGCTTTCAGAGCCTCACTGAGTCGCTGCTGAATATTTGATGCGTCAGGTTGATTGTGAAGTCGACCCCAGACCGCGGTCACCGAGGGTTTCTCTGTCTCTAGGCCCGGCTCCTGCATTGATCAGACCGGCCACCTGCTACTCCCTCATCTGGAAATAATGAAACTATTGAACCGCACTCGCAGAACAACGAGTACAAGAGAAAATACTTTTAACTCATGTCAACATCGGGACCATGAGGGCTGAAACCTCATTACCGTCGCCTTTGTTTTATTCATTCTTCCTTTTGGTTAAAGGTGAAGAAGGTCGTCGTCAAGATGCAGGGAGTTTTATAAAGTTGGTCAAGTTTGTGCTACAGACTGAGTTTCTTTCATGCTTGTTTTGATCTCTTAACCCTTAGAGATCACATATTATACAAAAATACACTTCACCATGTTCCTCTAACACTAATATGTGTCTCTAGTCTGTCTACAAACCCCCCAATGATGAGAAAAGTCCATCCTCTCCGTCTTTTGCCTGCTCCACTTTCCAGAAAATGTGTGCTCAAACAGGCCGTTTGGAGATTTTCCCTTCATGACATCACAAAGGGCAGTAACCCCTCCCCCAGGTGGGTGACACTCCCACAGCTAGGTGTTTGTTCTGCCCTCTGAGTGTGCCTTCTCACCGTAAACAATAGGGCATGGAGCGAGAAAGCCCGAGCCACCCAAGCCCTTCCAGAGAGGGGCGTGGTCAGACACAGCTCATTTACATTTAAAGCTACAGACACAGAAACAGCCTGTTCTGAGCAGGGCTGAAATAGAGGGGTTTATAGGCATGATCAAATACAGGATCAGAGTGGATTTAGAACAAGACACTTCACACACATGTTTTGGAGAGCTCTGAGACTTATTTACACTGAAGAGGAGGAGAATATGTGACCTTTAAGTCTGGTGTTCAAATGTGACACCATTCATACACATCCAGCTGCATCGTAGATGTTATTGTTCATATTTGGCTCTGCAGCTGTAGTCACCAAATCAAGGCTGATCAAGACAACCACTAAAAGGCTATTTTTCCACATCATTAATGTGATTAGAAGGACAACGCCTCTTTCTAGAAGAATGAATAACTTCAATTCATTCATAATTTGATTTTTATCCCCCGGTTACGGCCGCAACCTTCCCGGTGTTACGTCTAAGTGAGTGACACGCCCGCTGCACAGAAGATGATGATTTTTCAGAGATACTTATGGTCTTGTCTTGGTTGCCCTGCCTTGGTCTTGGTCTTGACTCAGTCTCTGAGCACTCTGGTCTCCGGTTTGTCTTGGTCCCAGTTGGTGTTGTCTTCAAATCATCGTAATGCTGGACTGTAACAATAGGACGCTTTTCACCTGAAACCCTAAGCACATCTTTATAGCTCTTTAATCAACGGACCGTGTTCATATTCTTAATTTCTGCAGAATTACTGGAGGAAGTATTTTTAATCTGCTTGTGACTCATCTTCTGAGTCTATTCCAAATGTTAAACAGACAGGATGCTAATAATAACAACATGCTGATGCATCAAGAGAGGCTTTAAATCATTTTCATTTAAAAATGTCGATGAGGATTTCATACTGCAGATCTGCCATGTTTGTATCTAACTCAGTCGACATCCTGCTGCGTGACGTGTGAAATGAGACGACTGCTTTCTCACTAAGAATAAGTGCATGAGATAAACCCATTTACCTCTTTACTTTATAGAAATCCAGCGCTCTATTCCTCCAGGATGACCCTAATCCTACTCTGCACAGCGTCCACAGCGACTTCATACACTCTCCTAAAAGCAGACTAATATAAGAGGGTCATTAGATGGATGACTGCTGCTCCACAGGGGATTATAACTGTCATAATGTACCATATGGTGAAGTATTATTTAGTCACTGTGTCTCAAAGGTGTTATGGAAGAGTTAAAAGCCTTTTTCTTTTGAATTAAATCGTGATGTTGTGGATTTCCTCTTAAATGCATCAAGGAACAATAATTCTGTTCCCTCTTTTATCCTCCTTCAAGAGCTTGACAAGCAGATTGTAATCGTATATTTGAATTAATCTGGAGTTTGTTTCCATTCAGGATCACATTCATATTTTAATCGCGTTCATGTAAAATTCCCTCACAAGCTCTCCGAGGGAGTTTGAAAAAAAAAAAAAAACCCACAGACAATCTGGCAGCAGGCTTTTTTTAAACGTTCAAAGATGCAACTGGTCCCATATGAACGAGTTCTGACACTGTAATGTTTCTACCTGCATGTGTGTGTGTGTGTGTCTGATTGCGTGTGTGCGTGCGTGCATGCATGTATTTAAATGATAGCTGGATTGGAAATGCTTCGCAGCTTCCCTCCGACATCTCTTGCTGAGGGAGATGAGAGGAGCTGACACACAGAATTAAAAATATCTCTCAATAGCACTCCCACGCACACACACATTCACACACTCAAACACACTCTTAACACACACCTTACTGCCGAACGCTCTCTCTTTTTCTGTCCCTCTCATCTCCCTCATTTTCCTCACTTGTGCGTATAGATGCATATACGTACAATCTGGCTGCAGTTGAGCAGCTTTAAAAAGACGTTAAAGCGACAGTGTAAAAGGGTTCATAGACAGCTTTAAAGGTTTTGAATAGATTTTATTTCATCAGGTTTTTTCTATTCACCTCACCTTTGTAGCTCTTGTATTCATGCTAGCATCATGTAAGGATGTGAGAATCAATCAGTTTAACCCTGCAGAGCGATTATGCAGACAATGCGGCTCTTGAGGTCTATTAGCGGGGGTATGAATATCAACATTTATGCATGAGAGCTGTTTTCTGTTTCAATCTATTCCTTTCTACTACAGGAGGAGCATGGAGCTAATTGTGTTTGTATGAATGGCAGCAAGCAGGTTTATTCATGAATGCAAACAACTCTGCAGCAGCATCATCCTTCACCTCCAGTGGAAGACTCCAGTTCATGAAACAGCCTAAAAATCCAAGTCTACTTAAATTCCCTTTAATCTGTCTCCCTTATACACTGTAGATAAATAATGGATGGATCCACCATGACGTCAGGTGGTTTGTTGACTGACTTGTTGAAGCCTCGAGTCTTGCAGCAAGTGACCATATTTGGATGAGAGGGTGGAACAGGTGAGGAGCGAGGGGGTTAGCAAACACATTGTTATCAAAGCTAAATGGTCTGTGCCTGAGGCTAATTCATTAGCTGAATAATTAGCTAGTTTACGATCATGTTTCCCACAGAATGAGATACTGTCTGTGGTTGTAGTACAGGTGTTCCTTTTAAGCCTCAAAAAGCAAAGGGGGGCGCTGATGGCTGAGCGGCTAGGTAGCATCACATACGGAGGCTAGTCCTCCAAGCGAGCGGCAAGGGTTCAAGTCTGACTCTCAGCTCCCTTCCCGCATGTCAGTCCTCAATCTCTTTCCTGTTTTCCTACTCTATCCACTGTCCTATCTAAATAAAAGCATGAAGCCCAAATATAAATCTTTTTCGCAAACTCGCTGCTAGATTAAAATTTATCTTTCTTCAATGCATAAGTGATGCATGCTGGGTAATTTGAACCAATGAGTATTCGTTTCGCTTGCAATAACCACTGTGGTGAGAAAGCTTACAAAAATCCTGACTCCAATGCACGATCCTCCTCCGCCCCAGTGAAATCCATTCCAGCTCAGCAGAGTTCAGATACAGCCTCAGAAACCCACTCCTCATCACATCCTGAATTCTTCTATCACAACCACCACCACCAGTGTCTAGACTCCATAGGGGGGTATCCTATCCTGCTGTCAGCCTCATTACCACTCCGAGTACATGAAGTCGTCATGATGGAGTCCAATCCCCAAAGACTTTGCACATTTATTTCCTAAATTGTTAAGTAAAGAATTGTTCATTCTTAATTAAGTCTCTCCTGATTGAAATGTCAACAGCAGATGCAGTCATGCATCATGGTGTCCATTCCACAAAACTCAAGCACAGACTTTGTAGGACTTCCTGATAGTAAAATAAACACAACAAGCCGTATTATTTTTCTGATACTACCATGAAAACATTTTCCAGAAGACACCATCATCACAAACAGCCTTCAGTGTTAAAGTTCAGCGACTGAAATAGCTGAAGTGACAGCTCGTAGATGGTTAGCAGCTCCCACCTGTCACTCAAAGCAGCAGCCACTGCCCAGGAAATCTTTAACTTTAAGCCTATTTTAAAAATGGCATGTTTGAGCTATATTAAAGCTAATCCCTCTGGAGTTGCATAAATAGAGAAATTAGCCATGTAGGTTTTTGCACCAGGCTGCAGACGTGTTTAATTCTGCTCTAAAGTTTGTTGTTTTTAATATGGGGCCTAGTGGGGATTGACTCGCTTTTGGAGCCAGCCTCAAGTGGCCACTAGAGGAACTGCAGGTTTTGGCACTTCCATGTGGTTGCCACTTGGTGTCCCTGCCAATCCTGTCTTCACAAACACACACAGACGCACACAATCTCACACACACATACACTGCTGTGGGTCTATAAACAGGAAATCACCTGGCTGTGATCACGGGGGGACAAATCAAAGCGGCGATCTCAGGGTCACCTGGTTTGAGGCGGCGTTCGACTTGCTCTGACATTTTCAAAGTTTATTATAAATGTATGAATATACTCTCTCTCACATACACACAAACACACATTCCTGTAGCACATTGCACGGTTGTTTTTCCATGGGTGGTGGGAAGGTTTGTGTGGTTGGGTCACCTCTGAAGCTTTCATCTGCACCACCCCGTCCTTCATGTCGGAGCCTCAATTTGGAGAAATGTCAGTGAGCACAATGAGGCGGCAGGGCAGGGCGCTGTGTCACCGCCGCGCAGACGGATACAAACACATCGACAACACTCATCATCTCAAACCAGCTGAAACAAAGTCCAAAAGAGAGAGACAAAAATATCAACGGAGAGAGAGGAGAGGAGAGGAGCCAGCGTGTCAGATTGGGAAACACCTCAGCAGCATCTCAGTCACAATTGCTAGCCCTACTTGCCTCTGTTGCCATGGCAACGATGGGGACTGTCAGGCTTCCTGGAGGGAGGGATGGTCCAAAAAATCTGCAGCTGTCACTTACTTTCAGGAGAGAGAGAGAGAGGGAGAAATAGAGACTTTTTGTGTGTGTGTGTGTGTGTGTGTCTGGCTGCCGTGTAAGTTCACCTCACTTCACTTCGCTTCACAGGGGACGATGCTGAACAGGAAGGATGAGACACTTTGAACGAGCCAATGGGGATATGAGATGGAAAACATTGCTGCAGTTTTATGTTCCAAAACAACTTAAAGCAGTTTAAGAGCTGCTTCCTTGGACAGGTTTATTTTTAAAGCGCCTTAAAACACAAGGGGATGCAGCTCAGAGTGTTCCACATTTAGAGAAAATTAATTGGAGAGAAAGCCAACAACTTGAACAGCCGTTTAAAAAACAAGAAGTAAAAGTGACGAGGTGGTCAGGGTTGCTTGAAGTGTCAATTCATTTTTCTTTTGTCAGAGGGTCCAAACCTGCAGAAATGATATTCTGAAGAAGTACTTTTGTCTTTTCTGTTGTTGTCTAACCCAAAGGCTTGTTTACTAAAATGCACAGCTGTGCCAGTCGTCAGACCAAGTGATTGAGCTCAATGTCTGTACATCTACAGAGATATCACACCTTCCAACCCAAACCATGATGGTGTCCCAAAAAAAAACTATTCCTTCGCCTGAAGCTAACAAATCTGAGACACTTTGTTTCATTTAACAATCAGTTTGTTAAGATTAAGGCACCAAATTTACTGAGAAGGATTTAGGAAAAGTTCAGTTTTGGCTTAAATATTAGCCAACGTTAATGCTGACTTTGATTTGAGCCTCAAAAAAGGGGCTTTCAACTGAAAAAAGCTAACTTTACCCAAGAGCCAAATATTCCTATTATCGCCCTTTTCCACCTTTTCAAACAGTCCCCTGTGGTCTAAATGAAACATCTGTGCTGTGCTTTGGTCAAAATATAACATGAATCAAGCACCAGAGGAGGTTTGTGACCCTGTAGAAACCAGCTCTCTCAGAACGCTCCGTTTTGGTGTGTGTGTCTCTTTAAATGCAATGAGCCCCCCCTGAGTTTCCCCGGTAGACATCACTCCTTCGCTAGCAAGAATAAAAATGGCCGACCTGCTCAAAAGTTTTGCTCTAGGCTGGAGGTGAAGTCCATGGATGGAGATACCAGGGGAGGGGAGGTTTTTTTTCTTTTTACCAGAATCCCACTGTGACATCACAAGGAGAGAACATTTGAAACGGAGCATTTTTCTCTGTGTTGTAAGACTTATGCAGACCACAAACAAAGGACTGGATGGGTTTATTTCACATTTTGTGGGTCATTAGACCCTAAGGTTACCCAAATATATGTTCAAAAACACTCTAAAAGTGGATTTTTGTAATATGTCCCCTTTAAATGTATGAAGTTTGCTGCAATTCACTTCCAGAAGAAACTCCCTGTTTTCAGGACTCAGTAATGTTACAATGCAACACGTCAGAAAATGAATGCATCAGTTTCTTGGAAACACAATAATGAGGAATAAACAGGAAGTAAAGTACACCGAGCTTAAGAAATTAAAAAATTACAAATTAAAAGAAAAGAAAATAAACTGTTTTTAAAAATGTAAAATTCTGGATTTTTAAATATGCAGTCAAATATGCAAGTATTGCATTTTCTTTAGTAAATTGACAACCCAACTAAATCTTCAAAAAGGTTTAAAACAATTACAGCAGGGTACCGGTAGCCTAGTGGTTAGTGTGTGCACCCCATGTACAGAGGCTAAAGTCCTTGGGAGCAGGTGGCCAAGGTTCAAATCCAACCTGTGGCTCCTTTCCCTCAGGTCATTGCCCACTCTCTCTCTGTCTCTCTCTCTCTGCTTTCTGACTCTGTCCACTGTCCTATCTCGTAAATAAAGGGATAAAAAGCACAAAATAAACCTTAAACTGTTACTGTGATGCAGGTTGTTTCATTCTCATTCAAAACCTCTAAAATCAGACTTGTTTATGTTTTCTCTCGAGTGGTATTTCTGTTAAATCACGGTTTGTCCTTTTCTCACTCGTCTGAGGTTTTGCTCAGTTAACACATAAGACCTGAAGAAGCTAAATTCCTTAGACTAACTGTGCGCAGAGCGGGGACTTCCAAATGCAAGCTCTTCTTCTACCAGGACCATCTTATTAGTCCTCGTGTGATGGGGGTCAGATTGTCTTCTTCTTACTGTTGTGATGTGGACGGTGCAGTGTATTGATTAAAAACACGCCGGACAAAAGTAGATATTGATCACATTGTAATTGACTGTGCGAATAGAGACTTTTTATTAGGGGGGCCCAAAGTGCTTCACATTGACTTCTTCATTGATGAATCGGTTCATTGACTTCCTCAGAGATCTTTGCGATTTGTCGCACATGAGCAACAAAAAGCAAGGTCATCTGTGAGGCCGCTGAAAACGCCTGCATTTATGTGACGGAGGAGGAGGAGCTGTTGTAGATTTTAAAAGCCTGTTATTTTGGTGTCTTCTCTGATAAGACAATCAGGTTGTAGGATGGGTTTGAGACACAATGCTGCGAGGGGGAAATATCTCCGTTTTTATAGGAACTTTATATTGCAAGTTTACAGGATAACAGAGATGGCGCAGTTTTCAATAGTTTGAACTCTGGAACCCTTTTTTCAAAACTCTGCATTTTCAGGCACCCAAAATGCCGTTGTCGTGTAAACGAGCAGCTAAAATACAACAAAATTTACAATAGATTGCAGAGCGAAATAAATAATCTTCAGCACAAATATAAACGCATGCTCTCAACTGTAGCTGACAAAAGTGTTTCCATTTTGAGATGATGAATGTCATCATGCCTACATTTTCAGATTTGAAAAAAAAGTACAACATTGTCTGATATTTATGTAACAAGTTCTCCAAATATTCGCTAACAACACAAACACAGTTTTGTACTTCTGGATTACAGGCAGTTTGAGTGTGTGTGTGTGTGTGTGTGTGTGTGTGTGTGTGGGGGGGGGGGGGGGTCAACAACCAGGTTGCAGATTTCCCGGTTGAAACACAAATATATTCAAACAGAAAAACTGTCTCTCCTCACAGCCTTCTCAAAAATGACACACATCAACCTGTCTGATGATCTCACAGACATTAAATATCCTGTCACCTGTCCTCTTGGGCCAATCAGAGAGGAGCTCTGTAATCAGTGCCAGATTGAATGCAGGTGTAATCAATCTCACCTGGAGCGACTGAGCCACGAGCATGATTGAAAAAAGGAAAAAAATACACAACGTAAACATTGAGTTTTCTTTAACTTTAAACAGAAATAAAAAGTTTAATTCATGAATAGTTCTCGTCACTTCAAAGTCATATTAACCAAATACTTTAAGAGAACAAAACTATTTACACATTTCTACACAAACGTTGACTCTTGAGTGTAATTTGCACCTTCCTCTCGGCACATCAACACTTATCAAAATAATCTACATGTTACCACTGGAGACGGTATACTTATAACAAACAGACAAGCGGTGAAGTGTAGTGGCAGAAGAAGCTAAGCTGATAAAGCTGTAAGCATTTTCAATAGTGTTGTGAACTGCACCTTGGGGCCCTTTTGGGTTGGCTTTATTTCTCAGCCCAGAAGGTTGCTGCTTGTGTTGAACAGGCAGGCCGGCCCGCAGAAATACCTGGGCCCCTGAAAGGCCCGGTGAATGGGCCTTCCCAGGACATGATTTAATTCAACATATGCACATTGGATCAGTAATGGTGAGGATTTAGGTGTAAAATAACGTTTGGTCATTGTTGCTTAAAATTAGGATGGACCACGTTTTTGCTAACCTCCATGGGCCCTCCTCATGTGACTGGACCCCAGAAAGCTTTCCCCTTTAAACCCTCTTATTGGCGGCTTCCTGAACAGGTACTCAAATACGCCCTTTGTGCAAAATATCAAATTGATAAAGTATTACTAAATATTATTTTGTTTGAAATCAAATTGTTTTCCATCTCTATATTTAATCCATATTCAATGCACATTTTATTAATGAGTTGAATCCATTTTGAACTGCTGTTGCTATAAACTAATTATCTTCATATGACCTTTTATCATGATACTGATTAATTTTTCTGTTGTAGTTTGCGACCATAAGTTGTCAACCTGAGTGGAAATATTGCCAACAATTTGGAGACAATTTGAAGACATCTTCAGATATCCCAAATGTCCCTTCAATTCTGTGACATAACACACTTTCAACCTAAATGTCAGTGACTATTCTGCCACTGCAGCTGCTTCTATTTCAAGCCACTGCCAATAATGTTCTGTATATTTCAATTCAATGTGGTTTTTATTGAGACCATGTGTAGTCTTGGGAGTGTTAGTTAGGTATAAACTCAGATTAATCTCACATTAAATAACCTTCAGAATAATGCAAAAGAAAAATGCAGGCATGCATGCCCAAAATATGCTAATTTGCCCAAATGCATGCTCTCAACTGAAACTATGAATGGTGCATCACAATTTAAGATGCACGTCATCATTCCTACATTTTCACATTTAATTCAGGAGCAGGGCGCTATTTTAAGTATCCCTGCATTAGCATTAACCCCCCCTCTCCAAGTGGTCTTTTTCTGTGTGAAATGAGCACTTTACTTTGCTATAAAAATATATGAGGGGAAGAGATGCGGGAAACACCAAATTGTTGCTATATTGGACCATCCACCGGTGCAGCTGGTCTATTTTTAGCTGGGAACTACATCAGCTCTCACTGCAGACACCGAGAGGGGAAATCACCAGCGCTGTTTGCTGCTGTCTTCTACCAACCAAACCACCAAACCACTGACATTTCACTGCTGCAAATTAAAGCAGGAGGAGGACACACGGGAGAAAAATCACATTTACTGCACGTGTGTGTGTGTGTGTGTGTGTGTGTGTGTGTGTGTGTGTGTGTGTGTGTGTGTGTGTGTGTGTGTGTGTGTGTGAGAGAGAGAGAGAGAGAGAGCTGTGCCTCTCACAAAGTAAACAGAGCAAATAATATCATATTATTTTGGGGGGTGTTTTGTGAGTGCTGTTTGTCGATCCTCGTGGTGTTTTGACAATCATCAAACGCACGCGTGATCCTTTATTTTGTCCTGTTAGAGCGCAGGATCACCAGAAAGGCTGTCTGTGGCACCGCAGGTGGTCAGAGAGAGAGAGAGAGAGAGAGAGAGAGAGAGAGAGAGAGAGCAAGAGAGAGAGGGGCGTGCTGCACATTGGTCGGGCTACTTTTCTGACGACACACCAACAATCGTCAACCTGTGGATAGGGCGCGCGCTGCGCTCTGCTGTCTCCACTGCCACCCTCTCCCCTCTGACACCGAGCCCGACATCCAGGACGCATGAACTGGGAGAGGGTGCCGGGTTCGATTCCCCAAGGAAGGACAGGAACCGAAAAGTTGAGGGGCTCGTGCGCCATCCCCGCTTCATGAATGGCCGGAACATGGAGGATATGCCATTCGAAAGAGTTAAGACCCGGAGGAGAAAGGGTCGATGCCCGGCTGGTGCACACCTGGGTGCCATCGCCTGCGAGGACGAGTTCAACAGCCACGAGCTGGAGGCTCTCTTCCAGAACTACAACCTGAAGCTGGAGCAGACCGCCACCCTCAAAGCGCTGGCGGTGCTCATCGTGGCTGCGTCGTCGCTGTCCCTGGTGGAGCTGCTGTCCAGCCCGCGTCTCACCTTGTCCAAGGGCTCGTACCCGGTGCACTGCGTGGTGTTCCTGTCGCTCTTCATCGTCACCAACGTCAAGTACTTGCAGGTGACGCAGCTGCAGCAGATCGCCAAGCTCGCGCTGCTGTTCAGCTTCACCTTTGCGCTGCTCTGCTGCCCGTTCCCTCTGGCGCTCGGCACGTCAGAGCTGGTGAGCGCCGGAGCCCCTGAGCAAGGCGTGTGGCAGCTAATGTTGGTCACCCTCGTGGCTTACGTGCTGCTACCGGTGCGGACGCTGCTGGCGGTGCTGTTCGGGGTGATGCTGGCTGCATCCCACTTCATTGTCATAGCGACGTCTGTCACGGGGAGGAAACAGAGGCTGTGGAGACCGGTAAGTCCTGCACCAAGACCCTTGGCTAGTCCTACTGACAGTTTTCACACAGTGTTTTCACTTACAACACCCATCGTATCAAACAGGTCATGGGTCAAGTCCCCCCCGAGTAACAGCTCCGGGTTAGGAGACTGCGGTTTGACCTGGAAGCTCCCAGCTGGGCTCTGTAGTGTCTGTATGAATACAAAGTAGAGCAGAGAACCACACTTCTTACTCATCCGACTTTCCCTGTAGAAGTCAGAGTCAGAACACCCTTAGTGATCGATTTTGGCTGCAGGATGCTGAAGTTGTAAAATTGGAAACGAGCAGAAAGTTTCCCTTTCGCGCTCCACGGTAACGAGGCAGACGGGGAGCTGTCCAGCAGCTGGTGCTGAAACTGGATCCTGCTGACACATACACACAATTAAGTGCTGATTCCTGCTGGCTAATTATAGAATCAGGATGTTTCCTTCTCCTTTACAACGTGTCAGATAATGTATCTCAGGTATTTCATGTCCTATAAGACAGCGCTCCTCCATCTTTTTGGCCTGAGAGTCCTTAAATGAGGCTATAGTTCTGACCCCTCTTGGAGAAACAGGTATCAACAGGTGCTTGGGAGTTCAACAAAAGGCCAGGCAAGGCAGGGCAACTCAATTTAAATAGCTTGTTTCAAAAACTGGCAATTTAAAGACTTGTACAAAAAGAGAGAGAAATACAGTAAACCTAAAAAAGTGAGGATAAAAGAACATTACATTCATTGCAGATAAAATAAACAACTGTTTAATATGAGAATAAATAAAGTAGATTACAGTGCAGAAACCAGATGTAACTTTCCCAAAATGATATTAAAGAAATTAAAGTGAGCAGGTGAAACAATCAATTGAAGCCACACGACTTTAAGGCGAATTCTTTTACCTCAGATTGATTTTGAAGTGGCTTCAGATGAATGAGAGCCACGAGCTAAAGTAAGGATTGGAAAAGCGTCAGAAAAATAAATGGGATTTGGTGCAATAAAAGATATTTCATCTGCTTTTCCATCCTGAGACTTCAGTGGAAGTAATGCATCGAATGCATTTACATAATGCATCAAATCAGTGCTTCTTAACCTTCTTGGCTTTTTAGTCTTTGAAATGAAGTGATGTCAACGTGCAACTCATCATCACAGGATGAAACCAATGATATGTTTTCATTTTTAAAGGCCTGAGGAGGAATAATGTGCTCAAGTAATGTACTAAAACATGCACGAGATTAGAGAAGAGTCAGGAAGCATAAACACATCGATGTGCAGCAGAGAGGTTTATTTTGCAGCTTTGTGAAGAACCTCATGTTGCAGAATTTCTTTGCTACTTTTGGTTTTGTCTGTTCGTTACATAATGAACTGTAGGGAAGTCTTATCTATGAGGTGGTAGTTACACAGAGAAAAGTGCCATCCATCTGGCTGTGCTGGGATTAGAGTGTTTCTTTGACCTTTCACCACCTCTTTCAGAAATCAACGACACAAAGTGGCCACAGAGTTCATCATATAAACGAAGTGTTGGACAGGATCAATAGCTCTGACCATTAACCAATAATGCACCTTGTCTTGCAGCCTTGCCACTGTAAAGCTTTTTGTGTTTTAAGTCACACCTACGATTCATGTTGTAATCAATGTGCTGACCTCGATGTCTGCCGTTCAATCCGTGCTGTGGATTAATCACGGATGTGGAGTGTAATCTCAGGATGTATGACTGCACACAAGTGCACATATGGACACAAGTGTTCCTCCAGGCCCACATGCACGATCAGTGTGTTGTCTCTGCTGCTTTGTGTTTGACATGTCTGTTCTTGTTTGTGTACAGCTGGTGGCCAACGCCGTGCTGTTCACCAGCGTCAACTTGTCGGGGGTGTTTGTGAGGATTCTCACCGAACGCACCCAGAGGAAAGTCTTCCTGCAGGCCCGGAACTGCATCGAGGAGAGGCTGAGGCTGGAGGACGAGAACGAGAAACAGGTGGGGTGGGAATTTATGCAAAACACACACACACACACACACGCACACACACACACACACGCACACACACACACACACACACACACACACACACACACACACACACACACACACACACACACACACACACACACAAACACACACACACACACAGACACACTCAAATGCACAGAAATGTTTTTTAACAAAACTATATTTGTATAACACATTTTATGCGGAGATGCAGCCTGGAATGCTTGACAAACAAAATCAGATTAATAACAAACATAATGAATTAGAAAAACAAGCAACGAAATCACTCTGATAACCAAAAAACAAATGTTATCAATCATATGTCAAGTTTGAACCAATTTAAAAGCCATCTTTAAAGGGGACATGTTATGAAAAATCCTCTTTTACAGTGTTTTTGAAGATATATTTGGGTAACCTGAGTGTCTACTGACCCACAAAATGTGAAATAAACCCATCCAGTCCTTTGTTTGTGGTCTGCATAAGTCTTACAACACAGAGAAAAATGCTCCGTTTCAAACTTGCTCTCCTTGTGATGTCACAGTGGGATTCTGGTATAGAAATACCCTCCCCTCCCCTGGTATCTCCACCCATAGACTCCACCCCCAGCCTAGAGCAAAACCTTTGCGCAGGTCCGCCATTTTTATTCTCGCTAGCAAAGAAGTGATATCTACTGTGAAACTCAGGGGGGGCTCATTGCATTTAAAGAGACACACACACCAAAACGGAGCGTTCTGAGAGAGCTGGTTTCTACAGGGTCACAAACCTCCTCTGGTGCTTGATTCATGTTATATTTTGACCAAAGCACAGCACAGATGTTTCATTTAGACCACAGGGGACTGTTTGAAAAGGTGGAAAAGGGCGATAATATGTCCTCTTTAAAAGATAAGTCTGGCATTTCTTTCTCCAAGATGAAAGAAGAGGGTGTTTCATACTTTAGGACAGTCCTATCTGATGACTTTAAAAGAGGGCCAATGTGTGGAACATTTACATTTCCTATGTCAGGCCTGTAAAGCTAGGATTTAATTTGTATTTATAAAGGGTCCATGTACAATATTAAACATAAGTCTTGCCATTTGATGCATTGTACCAGAGCTAGCTTAGAGCTAGTTTACACCTGCAGTCCCTCGACAGGTCACAATAAAAACATCACATAGAAATGCTTCTGTTTGTCCAAGAAGAGAAGCACGTTGTTGTTCTGACAAACATAATGTTGCATTAAACTTCTTTATTATTCAGTTTGACTCTCTGAATTCCCCCCTGTTTAAAAATAGACATAACACATGAAAGTAGCTACAGTATGTAATAAAAAGATCATCTTTTGATACTCAAACACGTTGCATTTCAGATGTTTTTATTCAGTTTGACACTCTTGAATAAATTAGCTTTACAAGTTTAGTCAAGATTGTTGGAAGGCTGGGTTGGCCCTCAGGCAGCAGATAGAAAATATATATTATTTAATGCAATAAAAGTTGCAAGCTGGCCCACCAGATTTCTTTAGGGTGACTAGAAACGTCTAAATGTATGCACTGGAAGATCTTTGGATTTGAGGTGGGATATAAGACAGTCAGCTATTGTATGTGAGAATATGTTGCTAAATTATGTGTTATGTTATGAGCAACAGGACTGTTAAATCAATTCTAAAAGATACAGGCAGCATGTGTAGTGATGAGAGCAGAGAGGTGATGTGATATTCTGTCTTTGTGTTCTTTAAAATATTGTCTGCAGCAGTCGAATAAACTTATTTTTTGGGGAGAGAGAACAAGCAGCAACCTCCGGTCTTGAAAAATGAAGCCAATGCAGAAATGCAAAATCCTGCAGTTCGTAGAGTGTCCACTAGAGGCTGGCTCCAGGAACACAGGAAGTCACATACACACCACAGCCAAAAAAAGCTGTTTTTTTACAGCATAAATAAACATGTTTACAGCCTGGTACAAAAAACTAAATAGTTCTGATTAGTTATTGTCATCAAGTGCACACACTGTACGGGGGGTGTATTTTTAGAAAATGGCTCCGTTTTGATTTTGAAAACAATACGTGTTATCCATAGTTAGGTGTGTAGCTGACATGATTGACAGGTGGGCGCGTTGAAACGGTTCGTCAAGAGGCTTAAAACCCGCCTCAGCTCCAGCTCTCAGCTTGTCGTTAGGTTGGTTAGGCTGAGACAGGATTTCCAGCGTGGCGGCTGCTGCCGATGAGCCTCCGGAGCCCCCTGCAGGAACAGATGGGTGACGTCACTCAGGCTTCGTCCATTAATGTTAACAGTCTATGGGAGTGAACGGTATAAAGAGAGTTGAAAAGATCTGAGCGTGCAGTAATCTAAGTATGTTGCCTCATTGTGGGTTAAAACTGGTCAAATTTAGATGACAAATTTAGGATAAAGACATGCATCCACGCTTTTCACCTCGCTTTGAGCGCGTATGTTTGTGAAATCTTCACAGTCTCTGCAGAAGTTGTTTTTTTTGTTAACGGTTTCAGGTGCCAATGTATTCTCACAACCTGCCCACAGGCACGCAGTAACTATGACAGCAGCTATTTAAGGAAAGAACAATTACTGTGGCACATGCACCGGCGCCACCGCACATTCCTCCCCCTCCCTGCACACCTACACGTAACGATTTAACAAAGGAGCAATCAGGCAACTTTCACACACAGAAACACTTTGTTGTGCGCCGCACCCTCCTCGCCAATGTGCATGAAACCCACCTACACCGCTTGTTAAATAAAGAATTAATTACATCGTGTATGTAATATGACTCTATACGAACGTGTCCGCTTCATTCTGCAGCACGCTCGCGAGCGCACACGCACACTCTTAGCACCTGTGCTTTGTAGATTAGATGATGATACGCTGTGTTTTCCCCAGCAGTAACAGGCTCCCTTCTGACAGGTAATTACACAAGCAGATTGCTTTCATGGCCTCCATACTCCACTAAAGGTCACAGTTTATCTGGGTGAGTGAAACACACACAGACCCCTGATTGGGATCCATCAACAGGCAGCCAACAGCCTTCAAACCAGGAGCACAAAAGCAAAAAAAACCAACAAAAAACAAGAAACGTCTGAGATTAAAATTTCAGACATCAAGCAAGTCTCTGGTTATCGCCCGGATGTTTTCTCGGGCTTTGCTCTGAGCCGGATCCATATAGGTTGTATTGATTCCTGAACATGTGTGGGCTATGTGCTGTACGTCAGCCTGGTAAATTGACTTCTCAGCTCAATAGCAATCTAAGACACCAGGAGCAATGTTTCCTGTGGACTCGTGTGAGGAGACAGCATACATGGTAAAAACACAGAAAAAGAAAACCCTTTATTCAATCGGATTAAAAATTAATTCAGACATTTAAAACCTCAATGATAAAACAAGTCGGCCAGTTTGACTGCAACAGAACAATTCTTAAGACCGCCCTGCACGTCGTTAACCTTCAGGGTCGTATCATTCAGTCTTCTTTTGCAGGGAGGTTTTTTTTTATTTCATGGAGAGAGATCTGTCCCCACGGAGGCTGTAAACGCCAAAATTAATTCCTGAACCGAAGTAAATGTTGGGGATAAGAATAGGGTATTGATATGCGTTGATAGACATGGGCGCTGATATCTGATACAGCAAACCAGCCTGTATTGGGAGCATTACTGGTATTGTAACAGCTCTGGCTTCTTCCACGGCTTTAAGCAGCCAACCAGCATGACTTCAAGTGATCCAACTCCACCTATCAATAAACGTTAGAAGCTGAGCTTTACCTTTTATTTCTTAGTTAAAACTGTATTTTCCAAAAAGGCATGAAGGACCAAAGATATGAACATTATCTGACCTGATTGCTCTTTCTTTAAAGGAAGAATGTGCAACTTGTTGATCCAGTAGATGTCGCCCTTGAGCACCAGCATGAAACCAAAACAAACTGCTGTTTGGCGACACCTCTGCTATTCGTCCATTAATATTCACAGTCTGTGGTGGAAATGTAACGTTAATTTGCTAACTTGGCACTCTCCCTCGGTCCCACGTTCTTGGCCCATCCAGCCTCAGCAGTCTGGTTCTGCTCAAGGTTTCTGCCTCTTATAAAAACGTCTCTCTTGCCTCTGCTTTACAATGCTGACTGGTGGATTCATGTTTTGTCTCTGTAAATAATGTATCAAAGAGCACGGTGTAGACCTGCTCTTTTTGTAAAGTGTCCTGAGATAACCTTTGTTTTGATTTAGCATGTCTCTGGTTTTAAACATCATGTCATTGAAAACCGATCATTTTATCACAAGCAGGAACAAGGGTTCTTATTTGCACGAGATTGTACACCAATAAAAACATGCTTGTGCATATTGTATTCCATTTCTGCGTATAGATACTCTGAAATCTTACACACTAGTACTTAAAGTGATCTGGGATCTTTTCCCCTGACATTTCAAGTTGGACTCCTTCAAAGTACAATTCTTAATTTTCAAAAAGCAAAGTTTTTCTGGGAATTTCCCCTTCTTGTTCTTCTGCAGGGCAGTGTTATTAATGTAAATGTGAGGGGAAGCGAGCCAGCGGTTCATTAATAAAGCACCACGAGGAGAGCCGTAGTCAAACAGAGCACACACAGTGAATTAAGCCTGGGATAGATCCGAGAAATGGGAACCACTGATGTGCGATTCAAACACGTTCTAGGTGGAGGAAGGGAGGAGATTAATAAAGCAGAGGATTTAAATATTCAAATGAAGCACCTTCACACTTTACTGAGATTTCTCTTTCACCTGACATACATGTGCATCACAGGAAACGCTGACACAGAAGCACATATGGACACATACCCTGACTCACACTCTCACATCTCAAAGTGTGAAGGCCTGCTCTCCGGTTTGTATTGGCAGGTGAGGAGCAGCCGTGTGAGTGGATGTGTGATGTGAAACAGTGTTGGAGGGAGGCACAGGATAGCCCCGGCTGCTTTTAAACCTCGGCCTCTTAACGTCTGTTCAGCAGAGCCGCCGCCTGATGATTCACTGTGCATTCACAACCATTTGACATCCTGATACAGAAGTGCTTAATGCTGCTGTAACTGAGACGATTCACACAAACAAACATACTGATGTTGATGCTACTTCAGGCTGCAGCTGAAGAGATTATCAGATTAATCCCGATGACTGGAAATGAAATGACAACTATGAACTCTTTAGGTCTTATATCCTAGCCTCTGGAAAGTGAGTATTCAGCCCAGTATGTTAGGATGAAAGCTCTACAAACAGATATGAATGCAATATCTGCAGGCGCAGGACGAGACTTTTGGTGTCTGTTGCACGCAGAAAAACTGTTAATTTTTTTAGAGAAAACGGATTGGCACACTTTCACCTTCCATGTTGTCAGTCTTTAAAACCTATGGAGTTGTTTTGCACGATTTGCAGCTCAAAAAACTCCTTATTCATCTCATACTGGTGTCAGTAAAAACCTTATAAATAAGTCCTTATATGATCAGACATTAAGGAAACATGCTATGTTGAAGTGCTGGCTTCTCTGACAACAATGCAGCAGCCAGTATGTCCTCCTTCTAACTTTAGATTCTGGTCCTGAATGGTCTGGATTTGTTTTGACCAGAGAAGGTAGGCGGTTTTAAGGCACCCCCACACGGCCGTTTTGGACGCCCCTCGGTTTGTCAGATATGAGAGCAGTTATCAGGTCAAACCAACAGGTGTTGCAGCGATGGAAGCGGGCAAGAGAACTGGTTCAGATAGAAGTGATTGTACCCGACGTTACGCTCTAATACGCTCTAATGAGTTCTGCAAAGATGGGCGATGATGGGGAGGTGGAGGTGCGCAAAAACATCGGTATGAAGTAACTATGGTAGAGAAAGAATCGTATTTAAAAGGGGAGCAGAACGATGATAGGCTGACAATGAGGGAGGAACGCCATGCAATTGGTTAGATGAGTACCGCTGATTATCCAATGACAGCCCCAGAAAATGACAGCGGAAACGAGAATGAGCGTGCAAAAAGGGATGAATGAGAGATAGACCCGATCGTGAAGGCAGCATAGTCTTCCTGACTGAACTAACGATAGAGCTTCTTGAGCACCTGTGATTTCTCTTGATTTTCTATCACTGTTTGCTAACTCCTGCATGAATACAAACCTCCAGTGTACATTTATAGT
Source organism: Tautogolabrus adspersus (assembly GCA_020745685.1). NCBI lineage: Eukaryota > Metazoa > Chordata > Actinopteri > Labriformes > Labridae > Tautogolabrus > Tautogolabrus adspersus. The sequence continues at coordinate 3,118,560 of CM036536.1, read as the reverse complement.
CTCTAACTCTGCCTCCTCTTTTGTTCTAAACCCCTCCCTCCTCAGGAGCGTCTGCTAATGAGCCTTCTGCCCAGGAATGTTGCCATGGAGATGAAGGAGGACTTCTTGAAGCCTCCTGAGCGGATCTTTCACAAGATCTACATCCAACGTCATGACAACGTCAGGTACGGGGGTGTCATGACAACAGTGGACGGTGAACGGTGGAGGTGTGCGGAGGGGCTGGAGTGTTTTGATTCAGGTGTCCCCTGCTGTGACGTCAGGGTCAAGAATAGAAGGAGAGCAGTTAAGATTAACGCGGACGCAATCAAGCTAGGAAAGGTTAGAAAGAGACTGAGAGGAGCGAGCACTGTCGCTACACGCGGCGGATTTTCAAATGAGGATTCCTCTGCCTCATCTACCGTTTGTGCTGCTGTTGTTTTAGAGGCAGATCTTTGAATATGCATGAGAAATGTTTCAACAAAGCGCTGACTGTCTTGTTAATTATCAAACACTCCAGTAAGGTATGTAGATTTATTAAGGGATAAAATGTGGATGAATTATTAGTTAAACTTAATCAATTAACTTTTATGTCAAAGAGTTTTACACAATCGACTTTCATGCCGAGTTGCTTTTTAAAATAACTTTCTCCAAACTGCGTTTTTTTCCTCAACTGATTCCGAGATTTCTTCCAGAAGGAAATGGCATCTTAGAAATACCTGACAGTTAACACACAGTGTCCATAGACAAACAGTGACAGCACCGACCCCACCAGTCCGCCCGAGATCGAGCCGGCCCGGGCTCTTTGTCCTCGACGCCGCCGACAGGCAGGTCTTGCAGCCGAGGCACAAGACCTGCCTGTCGGCAGCAGCCACCTCCCGTTCCTCCATCAGCCTCATCTGCTCGTCGCTATATTGCGGCTCGTAGAGATAGCCACGAACATCTGATTCGAGCACAAGACCTTCAAAATCCCCTTCATCCATATTAGTTTGAAGTTAAAACGTACTTTTTTCGCCATTGTCGTTTCTTGTCAGCTTTCTCCACAGAGCCTGTTAGCATAGCTTCCTAGCAAGATGGCGAACGTTGCTCTTGGATTCTGGCAGCGAAGCCCCACCCACTGATCTGTAATAGGTCTGTAGCTTCAGTGGGTCGAACACACGAGGAACTAGCGAGGTAGCAAAATGAACTTGTTAAGACTCCACAGGGTAGAGTACGAAAAGGCAGGTTTATTTTCAGTCCGGTTCGATACACAGACAGTCCAAAAAACACGAGCAAACAAATCCAGAGGGTCAGGCAAAAGAGAGGGTCAAAAGTCATATACAAATAACTCACTTGGAAAACCACGAGCAAATCCTCACATTCAACAAGCTGGAATTAGTTATTTTAAAAAATATATATTTTTGGGATTTTTATGCCTTTGTTTGGAGATAGGACAGGTGATAGAGTCAGAAATCAGGGAGCGAGAGAAAGCAGTGAATGACATGCAGGAAAGGACCCACAGGTTGGACTTGAACCCAGGCCGCCCCCCTGGAGGACAGCTGCCTCTAGGCCACCAGTGCGCCGAAGGAGCAAATTTTTGACAATTAAGCTTGTAAAGCACCAAAACCATTCATCTATCCATTATCTAGACCGCTTTTCCTGCTTGAGGTCGCGGGGGGGGCTGCTGCCGATCCCAGCTGTCATTGGGCGAGAGGCAGGTACACCATGGACTGTTCACCAGTCAATCACAGGGCTGACATAAAGAGAGAGACAACCAGCTACACTCACGTTCACACCTATCTCACAATTAACCTTTGGACCTTGGAAGGAAGCTGGAGTACCCGGAGAGAACCCACGCATGCACAGGGGGAACATGCAAACTCCACACAGACAGGCGCTGTCCGATGGGGATTCGGACCACGAACGGCTTTGCTGCGAGGAAACAGCACTAACCACTGCAGCATCTTGCAGCCTCAAAACGATTTATCTGTTATCGAATGTTGAATGTTAATTACCTTTTTTTGAATCAAGTCATTGATTAAACGCCCAGCCACCACCATCGGACTGTGTCGTCCCCACAACCACCGCCGTCCTCATTCATGCACGGCCTGCTCCGACCTCCACCTCAGCGGCAAGGAAGTGTGGACAACAGGAACACATGGAATACAAAGGAGAAATCCTGCCTGCGTATTATCCCATATGCTCTTTTGTAAAGCGTGATAACGAGATAACACTTGTTGTGAATTGGCGCTATACAAATAATGATTGATTGATTTTGTTGCAGCTTACTGACAAAGTACTGACCCGCCGTCAAAATGCAGTTTGAGGACATTCCCTTTTGTTCTGGGAACTTGTGCGGTGCTTTTTTTATGATACATCCATCATTGTTTGCAGCCGTATTCCCGTGTATTCCTATCAGCCTTTTCAGCAGCCACCTCTATTGCCCTCGTAATGGAGAAAATTTTACAGAGCGTGAGAACCTGGCCTCACTTTGAGCTGATTACATTCCAACGAGGCAGTAAAGAGAAGCTGAGAGAGGTATCAGTGCTGCCGAGTGTGGGAGCGTAGGGCTAGGTAGCATGTCAACAGCACTCCTGTCAAGAGACAATCCTCTCCACTCTCTGCCTCTCTCTTTTTTCCCCTCCTCTCTCTCTCTCTCTCTCTCTCTCTCTCTCTGTGTCTGTCTGTCTTCTCAGCTCCCACGCTCAGCAACAGTGCGGGAACACCATCGCCTGTTCTCCAGCCTTGCTGCTGCTCGGCCAAACATCACGCTGATGCACACAGCGAGCCAGCTCCCGCACGTCTCCAGGGAGCTGCTACAAACACACACACACCTTAACACATGGCGGTGCTTTAAAAAAAAAAAAACCCATCAGCTTTATTTTGCCGAGCAGGGGCGTGACATCTCCCTGATCCGGCCTCCCTTTGATGTGGCCCCGAGAACGTTTGATCACATACCTATTTAGCTCCAATCTCGCTCTGCTCTCCCTCTGCCCCCCACCATATTACTCCCCCTCTGCCCTCCTTTTCCTCCCCCTCATTGCCCACCTAACACACCAGCACGACATGCAGCACAGCTTCACTCAAAGCCACTCAACGGAGCGCTTCTGTGGAACAGCAGTCGTGATCCCCGCTTTACATACATCAGGATCCTGAGCTGCTCTGCTTCCAAAAAGTACACAGTCACGATGCAGAGGTTGTTTGTAACGCTGCATCACTCGAGGGTGGAGTTTCCTGTGTTAAGATAAAGTTTTGGCAACATGGAAACAAAGATTATGGAGAGGCTGTGGCTATAGTCGGTCGTCTCTGAACCGGAAGGTTGGGGGTACGATCCCCAGCTCCTGCAGCAACATGTCCGATGTGTCCCTGGTCAAGACACTTAACCCCAAGTCGCTCTCGTTGCTTCATCGGCGGCGTATGAAGGGGGTTAGTTGTTGTTTTGGTGTCTGTACTGAACCTCATATTGATACAAGAATAAAACTGTTTAAATGATACTCAGCCCACAGCTCTCACTCTGCCGCCTTTACTCCTCTGGGAGCAGTGATTTGCTTTTTTTTTTTAAACTGAGAGTCAATAAGATCCATAACACCTTGTTTGTTGCCATCTGGCCTGCCTCTGAGCAAATGAATGAGGAGCTAAGTAGCTTTCAACACCTTCCTCATCCCCGCTAAAGCATCTTGCCAACAGCAGGGCCATTTAGCGCTGCAATTGATTTAGTGGTGGGGCTGAGAGACGCTTTCACGGATGGGATTATGGTGCTCACTTTTTATCGCCATTAGCCAATTTCTCTGCTGTGGTGTGATCTGGGGGTATTTTGTGTCGTATGGGGATAAAAAATGCTGTGCAGCTCACAGGACTGCCCTGTCTTATATATTTTCAGTGTATTGAAAACTGCAGAGGGTTTGGCTCAGTTGTCGGTTGTCTCTCAACCGGAAGGTCGAGGGTTTGATCCCCAGCTCCTGCAGGAACATGTCCAATGTGTCCTTGGGCAAGACTCTTAACCAAGAATTGCCCCCGCTGCTACGTCAGCAGCAAATGAATGTGTATGAATAGGATTAGTTACTTCTGTTAGCCACTTTACGTAGCAACCTCTGCCATCAGTGTGTGAATGTGTAGGTGAGACCTACGGTTCAAAAAGCGCTTTGAGTAGTCAGAAGACTAGAAAAACGCTATACAAGCTCAAGTCCATTTACTGGCTTTTCACAACAGATAAATGTTTTCTCTCTCTCTCTCTCTCTGTTCTTGCAGCATCCTGTTTGCAGACATCGTGGGTTTCACCAGCCTGGCCTCTCAGTGCACCGCTCAGGAACTGGTCAAACTGCTCAATGAACTTTTCGGGAAGTTTGATGAGCTGGCGACAGTAAGTAGCCTATTCCGCTTAAACCCACATACACACACTGCTGCCCTTCAGTTCGGAGTGATAATGAAATAATTATGTGCGTCAAAATCTCATTTGACGTCCATCGACAGCACAGAAGAACATTTGACAGATCTCACATCTTTCACATATTGTTTGCAGGTGGTTTAAAATAATCATCTCACCATGCACGCTACACTGTAAAACACTTTATTCTCAGTGGTATCAAACTATTTCATTAATTGTTATCTGTCTGTAAATTAAAGCTTTAAACTCTTTGTAACTCTTTAACCATAAATGAACAACTTTGGAGTCACTTTTATGTTTAATTTACTAATAATTGATCCTACTCCTCACACAATTTGCTCCTTAAAGGAAGAATTTGGGACTTTTGATCCAGTAGATGTCGCCCTTGAGCTCCAGCATTAAACCAAAACAAACTGCTGTTTGGTGACACCTCCGCTATTCTGAAGCCTCCGCTCTCCTCCAGAGACACACCTCCAACCCGTCTCCACTCGCGTTCACACGAAGCAGCTATCAATCAGAAGGCACCATAATTAAGCACCATTAAGTGCAAGCGGCGGACAAAATTGTCCTTTGGCTGCAAAATATGTTGAATTTAAAATAAATGCGAGATACTTGTCCCTTAGTTGCAACCGCAACCATTAAGCATTTCCACCAGGCTCTACATGCACGCTCCAGGTAGTGACAACGCAGGTACTATCTACCCTACCACATGGCCCCTCAAAACTCCCCAACTCAAATATGTTGACCAAGGGGCATCAAGAGCAAGGACATCACTGGGTTTGTCAAGTGGGAACCTCCCTTCACTAGTGTTTCATTTCATTAGTCCAACGGCACCTCAAGAAGGCTGGACAGTAAGCTCCAGAATCCCAGAGTGAACATGCAGACTTTCTTTATCTTACCATCTTACATATCCTTCCACATGGCCGTCACCGCCATCAGACCCAGTCCCCGTACAGGCAAGCTCCAGGTAGTGACCACGCCGATACTATCTACCACATCGGCACAGGACAGAACTATGTCGTGAAAAAAGACAGGTATGCTAACAGTACCAAGACACAAGAAAAAAGTGAAGTTGCAGCCCATAAAAACAAAAACAAATGACAGATGTTCTCTGGAGCTCCCCAGTCTCCTACACAGAAAGCCTTCAAGAAAACCAAATACATCATTTAGTTGTGGAGCTCATTAAATATGCCGAGCCATGTATTGATCCGACAATGAAAGTTAAGCTGCAGAGGCTGACTGACCTGGAGGAGGAGGAGGAGGAGGAGGAGGAGGAGGAGGAGGAGGAGGAAGAAGAGGAGGAGGGGATGAAGGTCAAGAAGGAAGGGGGAACTGGAAGGGCGAGAGAGGAAGAGATGAATAAACTGATTTTTAGACAGAGGGGAGATAAGGGCTGAGGAGGTGGAGTGTGTGTGTGTGTGTGTGTGTGTGTGTGTGTGTGTGTGTGTGTGTGTGTGTGTGTGTGTGTGTGTGTGTGTGTGTGTGTGTGTGTGTGTGTGTGTGTGTGTGTGTGTGTGTGTGTGTGTGTGTGTGTGTGTAGGCCCATTGGGACTAAACTGCAGTTGATAAAGTGAGGGAGTGAGTGAGGTAGCGTTCACTGTCCGTCAGTATAAGCTTGTATAGCATTGTTCTCAGGGAAAGAAGATTAGGTTAGTGTGGTTATCTGCAGCTAGACTCCTATAATCATAATAATACTGCATCAGATACACACACACACACACACACACACACACACACACACACACACACACACACACACACACGCACAGATGTTTGCTTACACTTTTAATCTCTGTACTTATGTGATCTACATAGAACATCGAGCTGGATGCTACCATACCCTCGAACATACAGAGTTAAATAACACACTTGATGCATCTGTTAGGAATACTAGCTGACCAAATCCTCTTCACTAAGTACCAACGAACGAGCGCCGCAGCTTTTCACCTCATCTCTCAGTTCTTCCTCATCCAATTCAAGGTTTTATTTTAACTTCAAAATAAAAGCAGGTCTGTAGCCAAACAGAAAGCAAAACACCTTTAGTTTAAGACAGTCCAACATTTCAAAATAAAAGCCTAACAAAAACAGTTTCAAACAAGCCATTAGTAAAGTGATTTATCATCATTAACTATTGAAATTCCGCGAGTAATCTCGATTTAAAAAAAAGATCATTTGACAGTCTTCATTATAACCTAAACCACAATTTTGATTTGGCTCACACCAACCACAAAACAAAACAAAAACTTGAATATCCGAACAGAAACAAACAGGAAGTTTCCCTCTAGTCTGGAGAAAGCGGCTGATTGTAGCCACTTCCTGTTCTGCTCTTTGGTGATATAACTTAGACGCGCTTCTTCCTCCGCTCTAAAATCTTTAGACTCAGTTCATCTTTCCGCCCTCAGCTTCATCACCGCTGACGACTGTCACACTCATCATTGCATCCTGTGTGATAAAGTTGGTTGGCCTTCATTAGACGTGACAGTCACCGGCTGCTGTTTATTCATAAAGCACTTCCCGGTAATCAACCAGCATACATCATCACTTCTTTATTCAAGTGGGCTAATAATCGTTAACGGACTCCATCAAGTGACCGGCTGATGACTCATTACAAATGTTACCATGGGTCATTATTAAAAACATGATTACAAGTGACTGTGCTCATGAGTCTACAGTAGCTGTTCCTTCTCTTTTTTCTGTTTGTGTCTTCGTCATCTATTTGTTTTAATCAGGGTGATTCATCTTTAATGGAGAAGGGGTGGGATTAAATACGTTTATACTTCTTCCCACTTCTTTGCGGACATGGTAACAAGTATTTGAAAGCTTCGTTTGTTTGTACTTTCTGTCTAATTTGCTTATTTGTACGTTTACATTTTTATTTTATTTAACTTGGCAGTACAGTAAGCAAGTTTAATTCTGGAGGAAACATTTTAACATTGGATTGTTGGGGATTTACTCGTTTGAGAGTCAGCCTCAAGTGGCCGCTCAAGGTACTGCGATTTTCCTGCACTTTTACGTGGTCTTGTTTTTTTAGCTTGGGGGTTAACCCTAGGTTCTTCCTCCCCCCTCATATTTCTGCTCCAATTAACAATTTATAACCACATGAAGTGGCTGATAACTAACAAATCAGATGGGTTATTAGCATATTGTAAAAACGCTTCACAGTTATATTTGTCTCATCACATCTGATATGTTCCATTCAACCTTTTTCATATTGTCAGTTACTTTCACACTCATTGGCACGTGCATCATGCCTGAACTCTTCCTCTACCGGGTCAAAAAATCCCTTCAGACAGTTTACTCCTGCTTTCTGCTCACAATCAAATACAGACAGACACACACACACACACACACGCACACACACACACGCACAAACAAATTCATGCACAAAAGTCACATGATCAGCAGGATTATCCCTCTTGACTTCATTCTGCATCTCAGCAATCAGTCATGGCTTAACACAGACAGAGAGGCAGAGCAGGATACGAGGTGATATGTACAGCGTGCTATCTGTGCGCCTTGACTCACACAGCCATTATATGGAAATCTTGTGACGGGGATACAACGTGTGCATGTGTTTGAGAAGCTGCAGCTGCATCCTAATTGAGATTTATACCCCGTCATGTTAGCAAAAGGGGAAAATTCACTTTCAAACCGGCTCTGTCAGAGCTGCTAAGCCTGTCTGACTGCTGTGTGCTTCACAAGACATTTATTCCCCACATGCTCGACCTAAACTGAACCAATGCAGACATGCATTCAACTTAACCTTTACCTCACCCTTACGTTAAAGGCAGAATGTGCAACATCTTGTGCAGAAAATACAGCAGAAATCAAGTATATCCTGAGTAAATGTCTCTCTGAGTCATGACTGTCTACAATGAGTGAGAAGCTCGAGTCCTGCTGGCTGTGTTGTTGTCTGAATCGTGTTTACATGGACGGGACGGCCGGCTCCTCCCCTTGTGTATAAAAGCTGTTTTAGTCAAGGACTAGAGAGAAGAAGAAGAACATACTCACTGATTATTTGGATGTCATGTAAGCGTTTATAGATCACAGTCTTTCCTTGTAAATGTATTTATGAAGCTACAAGCTAACTATAGTGTGCTAACATTAGCATGCTAACACAACAATGCAGGCCACAGATAATTGCAGCTCAAGCCAAGGACAATTTAGAAGCGGAGGCTTCAGTGTGGCCGAACAGCAGTCTGTTTTGGTTTCATGCTGGTGCTCAAGGGCGACATCTACTGGATCAAAAAGTCGCACATTCCTCCTTTAAATCTTCTGCAAACACAAACCTTCAATACTTATTTTAACAACACAATAATGGATACTATGCACATAATAGGACACATTTAGAAAGTATTAAAAAGTATGTTTAATCCAAATTGACTTCCACAATTGAATCATTGGAAATCTCACACAGCAGCAGCTATTTGGCTATAAACACAAAACATTCTGCCCCCAATCAGCTGGTTTTAATATCCAGAATCTGAGTCTAAAACCACATGCTGTCAGCTGATAATTTCTCCCTCATTTATGTCCAAGCACACACACATTTACACACACACACACTCACAGAGACTCCATTCCTTTATCCAAACACTGGGATAATCATCCACGTTCTGAATTCTCATATCCTCCCACGCCAGAATCTTTCTGCTCCTGTGAGCAGAAAACCAGAGCACCCCGTCTCCTCTCCTCTAATCTCCGCCTCTTACCATGCAGTTGTCATGAATCCTCTGTATTTGTGAGTGTGTGGAAGTTTGTGTGTGTGTGTGTGTGTATGTTTGCCACTCAGAGGTTGCCTGCAGGCTAAGCTTTGTAGGGTCTACCATCATGATTTTCTGATGACTGTGAGTGACACTGCCAAACAGAAAACCTGTGTGTGCAGATCCACTGAAGTACCTGCACAAGTCTATTTGCACACAACCAAACATGCTGCTGTTAGTGATTTCCTGCAGGTAGACATGTGTGTGTGTGTGTGTGTGTGTGTTCCCAGTGTTGCGAGTGTGCAATCATTGCAGAGTGTGTGCACTGTGACAAATAGCTGATCTGTCTGGGAATGTGTGGGCGGGATTCTACTTCAAGAGCATGTCGTAGCAATTAGAGTTGGCCTCAACTACAAACACACACATGACTGCACAAGTACACACATCTGCAGATTTACATCATTCCAGATCAGCATCCACGCTGATTCTGTACAGTCACATCTCGGGTAACATGTACTGTAACAGTAGATAGAAAGCACACTTTTTCTTCAATGGGAGGAACTTTTAGCTCCTAAAAATAGAAACTGTACACAGATGTTCTACTCCTACAGAGTTTCTCGTCCTGTCAGGATTAGAAACTTTCCATAATGATGACTATGAGGTCTACTAAGGCTGGCTACACACTAGATGATTTTCAAAACTTAACCGATTTGAAAGTTGTGGGAGGCCACAGACATAAAGACAGTTTGAACCCGATTTTAAACTTTATAATCCTCCAAACGCACACGCTAGAAGATTCAGCCAGACTGCGAGACCACATGCCTGCCATTTGTAGTAACAATTCCACAGGCTCAAGATCTCACAGAAACTTGTGTGATCAAACGTGACTTCAGAAGAAAAACAAATATGGAGGGCAATCGACGTCCTCAGCCGGCGGCCCTTTTGTGATATTTCTTGCGTGAGACATTAAAATGTCTCTCGTGTCGTTGCCATTATTCCACAGCTCTTCTTTTTAATATTCAACTTGGCTCTGGGCTCAGTTGTGTTTATGTTCGCTGCCATATTTGTGAGCTGTAAAAGTATGCAACATCTGGTTGGTGACACTTCCCGGCCTGCTCGCTCTCATTGGCTATTATTGCGGGTATTCTGTCAGAGGCAGTCTGATCTGGAACCGTCAATATCAAACATGTTCGATATTTATGATTCAGGATCAGAGAGGCTTTGACTTCATCAGGAGCACTTTTTTGGACGAATAATTGATTACAGCAAAGCTTCGGCCACGCCCCCATGATCATTGCGGGGGGCTAAAATTGTCTGGTGTGTAGCCAGCCTAAGAACTATAACCATGCTGGCAGCTCTGAAAAAGCTCCTGTGTGCTTTAGCTAAATGCTAATATCATAACACTGACTTACTCCCAATGCTAATTTAGTTTTATGCAGAAGATGTTAGTTTATCTTGTATGCACGCTAGCAGTTGTGCTTTAAAAAAAGTTCAATATAATCTGAATGGTATAACTTTGCAGGTAAAATTACACATTGTTCCTCCCAGCTGCTCCTTCCTGTCTGTCTCGTTGTCGTGGTAACTAATGAACCACATTTCTGTATCACTGACATTGTCCATCTGATGGTAAACACAGGCTTCTTCTCCATTGATCGCATCGCTCCGTCTCTCTTTTGTGTGTCTGAAGGAGAATCACTGCAGGCGGATTAAGATCCTGGGGGACTGTTACTACTGTGTGTCCGGACTGACCCAACCCAAAGCTGACCACGCCCACTGCTGTGTGGAGATGGGACTGGACATGATTGACACCATCGCGTGAGTCACATACACTCTGAAAAGGAGACACACATCATCATCTTTTCTACATCATGTTTCTGGGCGTCCTCACATCAGTTCACAACAACACACAAACTGAGCACTAACTTGTCTTCCACACATTGCTCTGATACCTCAGATGGTGAATCAGGGAGGGAACATCTTCGCCCCACCATTTCGCCTCAGTGTGTCTAGCCAATAAAAGCAAACAGACACAGTTGATTTATTGTGTGTTGCAACGGTCCAATGAGCTGCTCAAAGATGCTGGACAGCATTTGTATCCGTCATTATATCAAAATCAGCCATACAAAGGGATATGCACTGTAAAGTAAATCAATCTTGTGGTTTGCTTGTTTGTTAGAAAGAAACAAATAAAAGGATCAGGGAAAGTGGGCGGCACAACTTTAGTCGGCACTAACAGTTACACGTTGCATTGCACACTGACGAGGCGTAACAGGGGCGTGAATATCTCGCCTTCAGCTGGCAATATGTTCAGTATGGGGCTATTGGAATAAAAGTGAAGCTTTGTAGCTAACATGCATGCTCTCTTTGAGAAGCTAATCAGATTGTTTAAACTGCATTTCTGTTATTTTGATCAGCTCAATCTGAATTGAGCAGTCATGAGTCATTTGCAGATTGTCTCTGCATCTCGCAGCTTTCTCTCACGCCGTCACACAAGCGACTGCTTACTCAACATGACTGATACACACATGAGCAGAAACACATGATGATGTGGGAGGAGTTAAGCAGTAAGAACTTGTCTGTTTGAAAACAGCAATGTCGGAAATATTGATTTAAACCTTTATATGTTGAACACAGATAGAATTTGTAAACTAGCACTCACACAGAATTTCAGTTTGGGGGAAAAGAAAAACAATTGGTGGCACATATGACCTCGAATCCTCCCCTGACAGCATGTTCCTACACACACACACACACGCAGACACACGCACACACACACACACACACACACACACACACACGCAGACACACGCACACACACACACACACACACACACACACACACACACACACACACACACACACACACACGCAGACACACATACACTCATTTCCTCTTCCTTGTGTATACACTCACCTGTCATGTTCCCTTCCTCTACGCTCTGTCTGCGTGGATGGATGCTGCTGTAGGAGTCCTTTATCTCAGAGGACAGGTGCTGCCATACACACTCATCCCTCTTTCTGTGTGTGTGTGTGTGTGTGTGTGTGTGTGTGTGTGTTGGGGAGAGACATCCCTCCTTCAGCCTGACGGGCAGACCACATTCTCTTTACCCCCACCCTGTAAACACACACGAAAACGTTGTCTGAAGTGGGCGACCTTTTGCTGGTGACGCTGAGCTTTGTGGGGTGATTTAGAGGAGAGGAAAGGCTTTGGAAAAGTCCTGCTTTATCTCCTGTGCACGACACACACAAGTAAAGGTGGTCTGCACATTTTCCTGTGAACACACACACGGAGGGATACATAGCTGCAGGCATGCAAACATTGCATGCTGTTAGGACACGGTGTACGCTCAAGAAAGTTTGGTAGTCCCTAAAATAAGATCAACAATGTTCAGGTTATAACATTATAGCAATAAGTTTGCTCAAAGGGCATTGGTCTAAGATGAATACCAAGCTAACTATGCTAACTAGGCTAAAGGCTCTGACATACCAAGGAGATCATCGCCTTAGTTTTTGCAGTGTGTCCGCCTCCGTCGCTACCAATCGGCCCCCGTCTGCCTTTTTTCGGCCGATTCGACATGTTGAATCAGCAATGGTCAGCGTCGGTACATTGGTGAGAGGTATCACTCTGACCCCGAATCAGTGCACGAGAAGAATAGCGGAAGTGTCTTCAACTTTTTATCAGACATTATTCTCGATTAGAAGTACCTATATTACGAGTGACCGACAGCGGCGTGAAAATGGTCGTCTCGTATCATAACAACGGTTTATATATCCGCTTTCTTCTCCGACTACCGCCGCCTGCTGGAATGGAAAGTTATTTCCTCTCACGAAAGTGCAGAACGTACGTGGTGGTTGACCGTCGGCTGTAGTTGATTGATTGATTGATTTAATTTATTTTTGTGTCGTGCACACAAAGTGCCAAACCCTCTTAGCGGTGTGTTCAATACAAAAGGCTTCGTGAGGCGACTTAAGGCGACGCCACATTCGGCCTCCGTCGCCACTAGTTCTTTGCCGTCTGCTTGGTGAGTCAGGGCCTTAAGGTTTCGGCTCAAGGGGGAATTTGGTTTCAGGTCATTCTGCCATAAAGCTTTTACTGTTCAGGCAGGAGTCTCCATGTTTGAAACCAAACAACAAAATAGAGGGATTAAATTAGTGACCTTTGAAGTGTTTAGTAGAAAGGCCTAACAGTTACTCCAGAGAGCGGCGTGCAGCTTAAATGTGACATGGATTGAGATTGGTTCAAACCTGTGACAAGCTTTATGAGATCATGTTGGACAAACAAAGAAAGACGTGGGGACTTCTTGAAGAGAGTCATTTTCTTGATTTTGTTTGACATCTTAACCTGTCTCCCCCCTCTCTGCAGGTCAGTGGTGGAGGCAACAGAGGTGGATCTGAACATGCGTGTGGGCCTGCACACCGGACGGGTGCTGTGTGGCGTGCTGGGCCTCAGGAAATGGCAGTATGACGTCTGGTCAAACGATGTCACGCTGGCAAATGTGATGGAGGCCGGAGGGCTGCCTGGGTCAGTGCCGATTCTTACACCCACTGAAAGTGGACCCTGAGCGCTCACAGTGCAAACACAACACAAACTTACTCTGACACACAGCAAACACGCAACAACAAATACAGCCACATGAGGAACTCATCAAATAAGGAACTCTATAAAGTATTCTGTGCGCACACATGATTATCAATCATTAGGTAAGGATGTCGTAATCATGAAAATCTCGTAGTGGTAATTTGACTCTGCAGATCACAGGAGTTGTGTGTCTACCTCTATCTTTACTCGATGTGTTTTCTACAAATCTCAAATAAGAAATGGCAAACCACCCAATCAGAGCTTTGTTATAATAACAGAACAACATGCCGGAATTTAACTGGGAGCTCCACATACACACACAGTCAGCTTTCAATGAATTTAGATATTTTAATTTAAACATTTTAATACAATTCTACATATTGTCGATTAATGGCACAACCTTTAAGCCATGTGAGGCTTTTGTTGCATCAGCAGTCGGTCGGATGAATTCATTGCTGGCTTTAATCGTTGGACGCGCTCTGATAATTATGGTTAAATGATAAAAATTGTGTCGTCTTTAAAGAGTCGCCTTATCTCACATTCAGTCATAAAAAGCCATTTGGATTAAATTACTCTGCCTTGATGCAGCTTTGCTCATTTTCTGAAATAGGACGGTAACAGTGTTTTAAAATAAGGCGGACCGACCACATTGAATTAATGTCACTTTATTATAGAGAACTCAAAAAGCAGTAGCAAGCTTATTTGCATTTAAGAAGTGGTGAAACGAGGTCACATCGTTGGCTCAATTTGGTCTCGTTTCAAGTGAAGTAATAAGATTTTAGGACTCGTTAGCAGATTAAATGAGTCGTTAGAAGGAAAATGTCTTTGCTGAATTTTGAGCAGGCTGAGGCACTATGAGGACGATAAAAATAATGAGAATGATAATGATTTGGGACCTGAAAGTGCCAGTCTTTTATCGCTAACCGCCTTGTGTCCTCTGTTCTGCTTATGCTCCCAGCAAGGTGCACATCACACGGACCACCTTGGAGTGTCTGAACGGGGACTACGAGGTGGAACCGGGCTTTGGACACGAGAGACACGCCTTCCTTCAGAAACACCACATAGAGACATATTTCATTGTGCCGTCACACAGACGCAAAGTACGCCCAAACCTTCCTTTCTTTTCTTTTTTTTGTTGCATTTCTGTCTCTTCTCTCGCCAGCGTACAACTCGAGAGGTGACACGTCTATCCGTGTTACAATAGCTAATCCTCTGAAGCAGAGAGGGAGGCAGGCTGTGTGTTAAGCCGGCATCCACATGGGAAGTATCACTTTCTCACACCAACTCTAAAATGCTCTGAGTAGTCTCCGCTCTGGTTCACGTGTAAACTGCAGCTAAACGGTCGTGCCCCCTGAGCAAACACAGGCTTACCAATATAAACATTTGAAACATCCACGTTTTCTGATGAAGCACGATGACAGTTCACTGAAAAAATCCCGCAGAGACCGACTGTACTTCCAATAACGAGACAATTCTCCGAAGCACATTAAAATGGATTCTCCTGTCTCTTTGAGGGATGTCACGTCCTCCTTTTCCCCCCATCCCTAACTGGATAAAGTCAACATTTCTATGTTTTATTATTACAGAAAGGGGATTTGAGTCTTTAGAATAGTGAACTGGATGATTGTAGGGTTAAACAGGGTTTGAAAATGATGAGGTTTACGGTTTAATTTTTAGAAGCTTTGAAGTTTTTGGAAAACAAGGGCACATGCATACAATTTATTTGGAGTCTTCAGGGAGTAGACATTACTACAAAACATCCCCGTTTTAGGTTTAAGTCTTTCCAGGAAATGTGAACATTCTCTCGATGTATTGTCTGCTTCTTTAAACAAAGTCCAACCATAAACAGATACACTGAATTGCTTTTGCTAAATGCAATATAGCATGTTGTTCTAAATTAAAGGAGCAATTTGTAACTCTCACACCTAGTGTTTAAAATGGGTACTGCTGTCCAAATTCAAAACATTGTACAGAGAGCTGTCTCCCTCCCACCCCCTCCTCTCTATAGGCGATGCTCACGCAGGTCGCCATGTGGTGGAAACTGAAGCTTCAGTGTTTAGCCAGCTCTGCATCGGTCTGTAAACCTTTCTGCGTTCTAACCTCTCTCCATTTTTCAAAAGCTTCTCCAACATTGATCCTAGTTTGAGCACGTTTCTGCTCGTGGAGCTTATTAGAAACATGCAGAGGCTTTTTAGGTCGGGTACAATCACTTCTATCTGAACCAGTTCTCTTGCCCGCTTCCATCGCTGCAACACCTGTTGGTTTGACCTGATAACTGCTCTCATATCTGGCAAACCGAGGGGCGTCCAAAACGGCCGTGTGGGGGGGGGCCTTAAAACCGCCTACCTTCTCTGGTCCAAACAAATCCAGACCATTCAGGACCAGAATCTAAAGTTAGAAGGAGGACATACTGGCTGCTGCATTGTTGTCAGAGAAGCCAGCACTTCAACATAGCATGTTTCCTTAATGTCTGATCATAGAGTAAAACACCTTGTGATTCACAAAACACACGTAAGGGTCAAATGCATCCCTAATTGCGCTGCAGAGCAAATGGCGCCTCTGCACCTGTGCTTGTTGCAGGTATTTAAAGGAGCCATTACGCAATCATTCAGAGCACAACTGTCACTTTTCTATGCAAATCATCATCATTGCAAAAAAAGTGTGTAATTCACAAAAGCCGGCGCTAACAGCCACACACAGCTAAGAGCTAATATTAATATAACCAGGAGTTAAATCAGTCCAGCTGTCATCAACTCACTTTTTTCCTTTCCTACTCACTCATTATTTCTGTCCTTGTTTCCAGATCTTTCCAGGTCTTATTCTGTCAGACATCAAACCAGCCAAGAGGATGAAGTTTAAGACCGTGTGCTACCTGCTGGTGCAGCTGATGCACTGCAGGAAGATGTTCAAAGCAGAGATCCCCTTTTCCAACGTCATGACCTGCGATGATGACGACAAAGTATGTGACCTCTCTCTGTTATTTTAACATGTGTGACAGGGGATGATATTTTAACGTTTTTAATATGCATGTGACAACCAGCTCTGTACAGTAGAGAGAAGGTACGAAAATATCTGGGTCATGCAGTGGGGAAAATCCTTTTAATGGGTTAGAACGTGCATTTATGATGGAGTGAAATCCTGCTCGGATTTCTAATCTGCTGCACGCACACACACAGACACGCACACACACACACACACACACACACACACACACACATGTACACACACTGTAAGGCTGTAATCTGGATTTCTAGATTTTGCAGCGTCATTAATACTACAGTACAGTGCGTTTAAATGTTGACAAGCCTGTGGAATAGATATTATGAGCATCTTTATCACGAGCACTTTGAGTCACTGCTCTTAACCCTTCATGAAGACAGACGTGCATATCGACTTTAATTTGATCTTTATTTTCGTACCAAGTTTCTCAAGATGTGATGTTGATATTTGTTTTTAAAAAGGGATGAATAAGATGCATCATAATAAGAAGAATTCATTAGTAATATGATATCCCTGAAGAGGAGAAAGGCTTGTTAAAGTACTTAACATTTCTAAAGTGTTGGCAAGGCGCTCTCTCTTTGTGGTTTTGTCAATGATTTCTAAAGAAGCATATGATCGACTCTCATTGTCCCCTGATCAGTTAGTGAACCAGGAGGACACGTCAGAAAACTTCTTACCCATAGTGTAGATCCAGTTCCTGAATCTAAATAAAGTCTTATAGCCAGTTAATCTTAATCTCATCTCTCTAAATGTTAGTCTGCTTCTGTTTCCCTTCAAACATTTTTCAGCATCTAACTCACTCATTTTGACCTTAAAGGTGTCAAAAACATAAAAACGTGTTTAGGAAAATGTTCACTTTAAATCTTTGACTGATTCATAGTGTCACAACACCTTGAGTTGTTCAATAAAGAATGTGTGACATTTTGACCTTTTGAGTAGATGTCGCCCTTGAGCATTAGCATGAAACCAAAACAAACTGTTGTTTGGCGACACCTCCGCTATTCTGAAGCCTCCGCTCTCCAGCGACACACCTCCAACCCCCTCTCCCCTCGCGTTCACACAAAGAAGTTATCAAATTAGAACGCAACATAATTAAGCGCTTGCCGCAAGCGTCCGACTAGCATGTCCTTGTCTCGAGCTGAATTGTTGTGTTAGCAGGCTAATGTTAGCGCTCTTTAGTTAGCTCGTAGCTTCACGTTGCATGTAAATTTACACAGAATGAGCGTGATCTAAAAACGCTAACGTGACATCCAAATAAGCAGTGAGTTCAGTTCTTCTTCTTTTCTCTAGTACCTCAATTAAACAGCTTTTATACTCAAGGGGAGGAGCCGGCCGCCTCGTCCATGTAAACACGGCTCTGACAACAACACAGCCAGTGGGACTCGAGCTTCTCACTCATTGTAGACAGTCATGACTCAGAGAGACATGTACACAGGAGAGACTTTTTTCTGCTGTATTTATTTATGTGTAAAATATTGTCTTTAACAATGGTTATATGAAAACTGGCTTACAGAGGAAAAAGAACGAGCTGGTTTATATTGTTATTTGAAGATCAAATTAATATCTTCCAATGTACGGTCACCCATGAGGTCATTAAATGAATAAAAATCAAACAATATAAAAAGTGGAATGAGCGACAGATTATAACATGTTTCATTCATGGAATTATTATTAACGTATTATTAAAGGGGACATCAGGAAACTCAAATCCGCATGTGTGTGTTTGTGACAGCACTTTGAGCTTCTTTGCGTGTCTTTAGCGAGCATATTTTGGCTGTAAAACCACCGTGACGCTGCAGTTCGCTCACTGAGCTGGCCGGTTGGTGTCGTCATGGCGTCACAGGGTCCGGGCTCACACAAATAGCCAGCAAGCTGTAATCCCCGTGACTGTGTGAGCTCGGCCAGGCTTTAGTATACATGATTCTGATGAGGTTGCTTTATGAATGCTGGTAATCACCCACAGCCCGGTATCATCTGTGCTAATAGCATTAAGCACATTGTTGCATGATTATGCAAGTAGCCAAAATCCAAAGATTGTGACACGTTTGGTAACAGAATTATGACACTTTAAAGTGTTTCATACCCGCATGCATTCAGCGCATGTACACATATAAACATGTAAATAAAACATGTAGTATAGGAAAAGAGGGCAGTTGTGTTCTTTGACCTTATTTAGATATTATTCCACATGGGGCTGTTTCTGCCTTTATTGATAGGACAGCTGAAGAGAGACAGGAAATGTTGGGAGGAAAGAGTTGTTATGACCTGCAGCAAAGACCTGAGATCGGATATGAAACAAGCGACAACCTCCGGTCTTGAAAAATGAAGCCAATGCGGAAGTGCAAAATCCTGCAGTTCATCGAGTGTCCGCTTGCAGGAACACCGGAAGTCACATACACCTATTTAAAAAAGCCGTTTTTACAGCATAAATAAACATGTTTACAGCCTGGTACAAAACACGAAAAAGGTCTGATTAGTTATTGTCATCACTGGCACACACTGTACGGGGGGTGACCTTTTTTTAAACAGCTCCGTTTTGACTTTATGAACGTTACGTGTTATCCATAGTAAGGCGCGTAGCTGACATGATTGACAGGTGGGCGCGATGTAACGGTTCATCAAGAGGCTTAAAACCCGCCTCAGCTCCAGCTCTCAGCCTGTCGTTAGTTTGACTGAAAGTTAGTCTGAGACAGCATTTCCAGCATGGCGGCTGCTGCCGATGAGCCTCCGGAGCCCCCTGCAGGAACAAGATGGCTGACGTCACTCAGGCTTCATCCTTTAATATTTACAGTCTGTGTGTCTGACAACATGTGATATCTTTTATAGAAGTCTGGATCAAATCTAAGATCTCCTAACATGCTGCTCTGTAGAGTTTGTTGCAGCATGATTACAGTTATTTTCAACTCGGGCCTTATTTAACTTGTTTATGGAATCACAACGTCTGAGTTTGAAGAAAAGTGTCTCTGCAGGATGCAGCCACAGGACCTATGCAAACTCCATTAAACCCCCCCCGCCAAAATAAAAGCAATTACTGTAAATCATACAATAACATCTCTACCACCGAGGATTCCACCCACACGTCTTATTTTCTGATTAACCTCGGCCTGAAGCTACTTCAGTACGCTGTGTCATTAGTGTTAGATTAACTCGCTGCTGAAATGAAATATATAAAACTTCATATCGTCTGAGAGCAAATCACAGAGCTCAGTTCAGGAACAACCAAGGAAATGAGACTCAAAATGGTCCATCTTAAAATGGATTGTGTAAATTATAGATATACTGTATATTTCACTTACACAAGCACTAGCTTGGTTGCGTCTGCCATCGCACAAATCTCATGTAAACAAAAGTGACAGCGTCGCACCAAGCCGTCAAACGGAATAGAAACCGCCCCACAGCGTGACGTTACCAGAACAAAACTCTGTTTAAGGTGTTTATGTGTAGACAAAAATCTTCACCCTGGAAGGAGTTTTCCTAAAGGTGCGTTTTCAGTGACCAGAAAAACCTGTTTACACATGGACTATGTTGCATTCAGGTGCTCCTCAGATGGTCCCAGTTTCCGAGTTTGGAAGTCATTCTGCCGAGTTCTGTGAGTTCACCTGCTTTCAGTTTGGAGAGTGGGAATGTTGTAACAACAACAACAAACAGCCTGGAAGCGACGAAGAAGATGTGCGAATGTTTCTGTAAAAAGTTATAAATGAGCAGAAAGTTTATTTGCAATACGTGAATTAATTAAAAGTATCTTTACATTAACAAAACCTCCCCATCTGATGACGAATATGACGTCAAGTTAGCAAGCAGGGCACATAATTCTTTCCCGAGTTTCCGAGTTGTTGTTCCGACTTGAGCAAGCGTTCATGTGCATTTTACAACTCATTATTCCGATGTTTCTGACACCACATGAATGCAGGGTAAATACAGGGGGGCAATCAAACCAGGTGTGACAGACAAGACACAGGTGAAACTGATGAAAGCAATCAAAGAGGAGGGAAACCAGACAAAGGGAGGAAGTAAGACGAGACATGATTCACAGAACTACAAAATAAAACAGGAAAACATTAAGACAGGAAATGACAAGTAAGCAACAAACTAACTAACTAAACAAGAGTTAACCATGACGAACACACACTTAGATAAATGTTCAGTTTTACAAATACACAGAACACCCTGATTAAATAACAATACTTCACAAATCTGATCAATTTCACCTTCAAAATGCTTCCCTTCTTAATATTTGTGACAGTCTGCTATTTTTGTTAAGGTTTACTAAATGTGTGATATCTAGATGACTTTATTTACTTTACCTTACCACATCATTTGAGAACCAGTCACCTTTTACACACCGGACAGGCCGACCTCTGCAGACACTGATTGTTTGGTCTTTTTCGGTGTCTGACAGCGGAGAGCCCTGCGGACCACCTCAGAGAAGCAGAGGAGTCGGACGTCCTTCTCAGCCACCGCCGTGCAGCACTCTCCGGGAACACGAGTCAACCGCTACATCGGGCGGCTCATCGAAGCGCGACAGACCGAGTCCGAGACATCAGACATCAACTACATCACCCTGTTCTACAGGAGCAGAGACAGGGAGCGCCAGGTGAGCATGCAGGCACACTGATCATCTGCAGGGACTCAGTATTGTGAGCTTGAACAAACAGACGTGTAACAAATATGGACTTTTCCTCATTACACATAAAGTCAGAAGCTTCGTGACTGCAGTTTCTCCCTCCCTCTCTTTCTCTCACATACACACCCTACACAGTCTCTAATTCTCTTTCTCCCTCTCTCCCACGCCTTGTCTGTGTGAGTCTGTGTGTGTGTGTGTGTGTGTGTGTGTGTGTATGAGGAATATCCACCCACCCTCTCAGGAGGGGGTGCAGATAATGATTTGGGAAACGTCTGAGCTGCACATGTGATATCTTCTCCTATGTGTGCGTGGGCAGAGCCATGAAGGAGACACAGAACAGGGACTTGTTTGTATGGGTGTGTGTGTGTGTGTTTGTGTGTGTGTGTGTGTGTGTGTGTGTGTGTGTGTGTGTGTGTGTGTGTGTGTGTGTGTGTGTGTGTGTGTGTGTGTGTGTGTGTGTGTGTGTGTGTGTGTGTGTGTGTGTGTGTGTGTTAGTGTCAGTATCTGCCTCTTCGTCTCTGCAATCTAGACATTCAAGCTGGGAAAAGAATTAGGACTTATACTCGTATGAAAAACAAGTTAATTTGGGGGCATCGGGAGCCTGGAGGTTGGTGCGTACGCTCCATGTACAGAGGATATGATCTTGGAAGCGGGTGGCCCAGGTTCGAATGCACAGGTCAGACTCGAACCTGGACCGTCCTCTTGGAGGACTATAATCTCCGTACTGTACATGGGGCGCGACCTAACTGCTAGTCCACCCGCCCCCACCTCCCAACAAAAAACAGTTTTGGTGTGTGGGTTCCTCTTACTGAGAAGGATGACTGACCAAATGTAGTTCTGTGTTTTGGTGCTCTACAGTTTCCACCCGATGTAGCCCTCGTTCTCTTTTTGGTTTGTTTACCAGCTGACAGATTGTTTCTGAAAGCGAGGATGTTTACACACTTCAGTTTTGTAACAGAAAAGTTAACAACCGTGCTGTAGGTGTTTATCTGTTGTTGTTGCTGCTCTGTGAAAGTTTACTGTTAAAAAAAAAAGCATGGTCTCACATTCACAATGTCACAAATGTGCATTCAGCGTGAAAGCAGGGAAACATCTTCCTCCCCCACCTACTCCTAACTACACCCACACAAACAGCTGATAGGATGGAGGGTGGGATGGATGCCTCTCATGTTGACATTCTCTCTCTCTCTCTTTTGTTCCTCCTCAGTATCACCAGGTGTACGACGACCATTTCATCAGCGCTGTGGTTCTCTCTCTGATCCTCGCTGCTCTGTTTGGCCTTATCTATTTGCTAATGATCCCACAGTACGTACACACACACACACACACACACACACATTTGCAGTTTGCCCATTCGTGCAGCGTAATTGGATCGATCTGGCTGGGCTGTAGTGAGACAATAAAAGAGGAAGGTGTGGTTGAATACAGGGAAAGCCCTCCTTCACTCTCTCTCATCTCTCCTCTGGTCTCTCAGAGGGATGCTGGTGCTGCTGCTGCTGGTGCTGTGTGTGTGTTTCCACGTGGCCTGTGTCATGTACCTTCATCTCACCAGTGTTCAGGTAGGACTCTCACACCTCCTCCTGCAGCATTTCTGCACACACACATTAGTCCCCTGTACAATCCAAACAGCTTCAACACAGCTAAGACAGAGGCAAAACACATGTGGATCACGCTTTGGCTGGGTTTGAACGATCAGGAATAAAACACAATTATAGGCAGCTAAATTTAGTTTTCATAGCCCGTTAAATGTTTCTGACTTTTTCTATTTCTTACTAAACCTCTGCAAAGTTTTTTTAAACACAAGACACGCAGTTGTTGGTGAAATCTGTGGACGTGGTTTCCTGCTGCTCTGAACGAGACGTAACAAGAACTTGGAGAGACTTGGCCATAACCTGACGTCACGCTCTGGTGACGTATCAGAGCAATGCAAGGACCAAAAATGTAGGACACGCCCACCCCGGCAGCTCACTCGAATTTCCCTGTAACTGCAAACAGAGCTGGCCAATCAGAGGAAAGCGGGCACGTGGGGAGGGGAGGCCTTAAAGAGACAGTAGCTGAAATGAACTGTTTCAGGCAGAGGCTGAAATGAGAGATTTTACTGATGCCAGTATCAGATAAATAAGGAGTTTTTTTCACCCAACGCTATTCAATAGGTGTCCCAGACTGACATGGTAAAAGTGAGTATAATAGACCTCCTTTAAAGATTACATATGTGGTCAAATTATCCTTAATCCTGGTTTTAAAATGTCCGATACAAATCAAATGCTCTAGTTTTTACTCGACTCTGTTCAGACCAAGAGGAGGAGGCACAACACCTTTTTTATTTGATAAAGCGTAGCCTAACAAAGCGTTTTCTCTCCATGTTTCTGTGACGAAAGTTTAAGTAACTAAATCTTCTTACTAAGCTGAGAACAAGTGATCGGTGATCGGTGGAGGTCGATCCCTTCACAGCACGGTTTAAATTTTGCAGCTGCAGAAGTTAACTGTCACATACTTACCCGGACTAACAGTGAAGTCTTCTTCACTCTTTGACACCATCTTTCCCCCCTCTCTCTCTCTATATAACACTCATGCTACATTGAACTGTCATCGTATCCTTTAAGCGGCTCCTCTAATAGGCCTGCACATAATGAGCCCCGTCACAAAATGCTCTCATGTCATTTCCACTCCGGGCTAATGATGTGTTCAAAAAGCTATTGAGGTAGATAAACAGGTGCTTCATTTACTCTCTCATTCTGTTTCTAACTGCTTCCCCACCTCTTCTTCTTCTTCTCTTTCCTCCGGTTGTAGTGCCAGCCGGGCTGCCTCACCATCCAGATCCGAACCGTGCTGTCTGTCTTCCTCGCTCTGCTGACCTACTCTGTAACCCAGGCCTGTGTGGTAGGTCTGACTTCAAGATCCCAAACTGTGATTTCATAAGTGTAATATTTACTTAAGTTAAACTGTATGTTTGAACTTTGAGAATAGAATCAGGGGCGTGTCCAGAGGGGAGCCTCCCCAACATTACTGATGTCAATGTTTTCACCTATTCTCCAAAAACAGATATCTGTGTGCACACAAACATTGAATGAAGAATGATTGTTGCTCTAAGTGTGTGTAATAATCTGGGTTTAGTAGTGATATCGCCACACAATGGCCTACAATCTTGTATAATAATAAAGATAGTAAAACAAAGTGGCGTGTGTTAGATCTCATTGTAGTCAAAGCACTGGAGACAGATGAGTAAGAAGCAGTGTCATCATTTCGTGGCTCGTCCTGCTGTTGTTACAGAGTCTCTGCAGTACTCGAGTTGGCAGATTAATGCCGTAACGGCTGAGCAGATGGTGCTGCGGGGCCTCGGAAGAATAAAACATTTATTGTTCGAGTGTAAAATATCCATTAAGATATTTTAAATGCAAATTGGTCGGTGTCAGCGTCAGCCCCGTGTGTGTGTCAAACGGGCTTCAATAAAGCAAAGGTGAAGCACGCAGCAGGGGCGCAGTGAAGGGTTGTTTCTGCTAGCTTCAGCCTCTGAGAGCTTTAATTATTGGTTAATCAAACTCGTGTGTGTGTGTGTGTGTGTGTGTGTGTGTGTGTGTGTGTGTGTGTGTGTGTGTGTGTGTGTGTGTGTTTGAGTTTTAATTAAGTCTGCAAAATGTCCAAGATCAGCCAGTGAAACAGGAGCTGACAGAAATGTCTTTGATCTTCTTTTTTTGGAAAGGAAGTCACAAACTAGAAGTAATTTAAATTTAATATAATGATGCAAAGAAATTATATTAAGAACACTTCAGCGGTGTTAGCAGCTCTCTTAAACTACGCTGAGCACAACCGAAGGAGAAGCAACGGACTCTCCAAACCCAAGAAAATACTTACTTTGGCCTAAAAGAAGAGAAACAGATAACCAAATCAACTTGGAGAGGCATATCATCGCTTGAAGTTGATTGCAGAATCGGACTTATCTGCCGCTCTCCGTCTTAGAGAAACTTGCTGGTGCAATAAGAAGTTATTGGGTGAAGTGTGGAGGCTGGAGGGAGGGGGGAGCTGAGGGATGAGGGAGGTGTGTACAAAGACAGAACTTGTTTTGGTCTGAAAACCTTCTTTGAAAGTCACTTAGTAAGCCTTTCACTTTAATGCTAAGATTGAAATGAATCAGGGATAATTGAATAACAGAGAACTTCATTCCAATAATCAGTGAAGATTTGTATGCCAACACGCAGGAAAGATGAATTAATCATGATAAAAGTTTCCAGCATGGTGAAAGCCGACATGTATTGTAAAGCTTCATTCGTATTTCTTCCATCCCCTTCCGTTCCTCCAGGTTGGATGTGTTCCTTGGGGCAGGTTTGGGACAAACTCCAGCGGCTCGGTGGATGACGTCCCTGCAGACGCTCTTCCTGAGCTCGGACCTCCCAACAGCACGCTGGCAGACAGAGCTTGTACCAACATGGCGTACGCGCTGCTGTCCTGTGTGGCCGGCACCCTCACTGTTGTCCCCTACCTCCGAGTGTCCTCGCTTCCTAAGATCATCCTGCTCTTCCTCCTCTCTGCCACCTACACCGTCGTGATGGAGACTAGTGGCTATCGGCAAGCTGTGGGGTGAGACTGAACTGCATGGGTAGTGATATAATGTCTGATTTATGGTTTAATTCATGTTTCTTCTCTTTACATTTTCTCTATAACATAGTAAATAAAATGACCAAACAACCCTTTCTTTGTGTGTTTCAGAGGAGGGTTTCTCCACACACGCGGGTATGATCCTGTGTTGGCTGTCTTGCTGTTTTCTGCAGCTCTGGCTCTGCATTCAAGACAGCTGGACCTGAAGCTGCGGCTCGACTATCTCTGGGCCACTCAGGTATGTACCTTTAATGTAACTTCTCGTGGTTGTAAATCTTCCAATCATGTTTGTTTAAGTCATGAAGTTGTTCTGAGTGGATGTCTGCACCTCCAGTTGTAGAGAACATAATCTATTATGATTGAGAGGTTGGTGATTTGTTCCTCAGCTTCATGGGTAAATGTCTGAGATACTAATGTAATGGTTTGGATGTTTACCAACGCAGTAAGAGTATTTTTACAGGCGCACTCACACTAGGCAATCCGTACCGTGCCTAAGCACGCTTCACCCATAAAGTCCAGTTTGTTTGACTAGTGTGAGTGCTTCAATCTGTGCTCAAGCACGTTACACTTCCTTGGCCCTGGTACGCTTGGAAGACGTGTGCCTCAGTATGGTACAGTTGATGCACGAGCACAAGCACATGTGGACAGCCTTTGTTATCGAGAAATCCTGGAGTGTTACCGCTGAAAATGACTCAAAATAAGCCTCAAAGTCAGTAAAGCAGCTGTCATATTCTCTGAGTTCTCTGATGTGCGGACACAGACTCGACCGCGCGTTCCTTCTTTACAATTTTGTATTTATTTTTTTGTTCGCCTGTCTCGTAAACTAAGCACGCTTCATAATCATGTAAAGTCATTCATGTGTTGTATTACGACGTTATGTACGTGCTCAGGCCCGGTTAGTCCTGGAGCAGTGTGAGGTCAGGCGGGGGGTAATCATGGTTAAGCACGGTACGGGACAACTTTGCCTAGTGTGAGTAGAGTAGTGTTGAGTAGCAACCCTTTGGTACGAGTTGTTCTTGGGAGCCTCCGAGTGAGCTGATGTGAGCAAACCTTTACGACTCAAAAGTATCTCCAGCTCAGTTTTATTTCTTATTTTTCTGTTATAATAAATGTCTGGATTCTTCTCATAAATAGACTCACAAGCATCAATGTGCACAAACTTCAATACATGATTTTGATTTTATTTTATTATTGTGTCATGTATAAATAATATGCCCGGCCCAGAACGAGCTTACTCAACGCCATTGTTAATATAAAGAGACCAAAGACCTAAAGTAGACTCCTAATGATAATAATACTAACAACCATCCTGACGTGTCTTCCAGGCTTCAGAGAGAATAAAGTGGATATCTTATAAACATTTGAAATAAAAATAAATACAAATGCAGCACCACTACAGCACTGAACATTAGAGCGATCTTAACAAGTTCAGGTCTTCAGCTGAAGGATGAAAACAGGACTCCTTTCTCTGTCTGATTTAAAATCATTCAGCACGGCGACAGGTTTTGTGTTTATGCAAATGAATCCTGTTTGTGATGACTCACATTTTCTTCTGTTTTCTCTTTATCAAGACAAAATAAAAACCTGTCATGCACGGACGACAACAGAATGAAACTGTTGAGCTCAAAATACATCAAGACAGTTCATTTGTTTTAGTTTTATCATTTGTACTCGTTGCTCCTTTTTTCCTCGCTTTGTCATGTGATGGCGTCTTGTAAACGTGTTTGGTTCTCGGCATTTTTTTTCAAATCATACACAATCATTTAAAAAAGGCGAATAAAACCACAAGTATACTCTGTGTGTGAAGATTTCTGTTAATATCTAATGACAAAGAGTCAGAGAAGCTGCTCACTGAGGTAGAATCTTACGCATTAAGGCTGCACGTGGTGCAGTGATAGCGCTGTTGCCTCACAGCGAAGAGGTTCCTGGTTCGAATCCCCGGACAGTGTGGACTTTGCATGTTCTCCCCGTGCATGCGTTGGTTCTCTCCGGGTACTCTGGCTTCCTCCCACAGTCCAAAGACATGCTCGTTAGTATTTAGAGTTGGTGACTCTAAAAGTGCCCGTACGTGTGAATGTGAGTGTGGCTGGTTGTCTGTCAGCCCTGTGATGGACTGGCAACCAGTCCAGGGTGCACCCCGTATCTTGTCCAATGACAGCTGGGATCCACTCCAGCCCCTCCCCCCCAGTGACCCAGAATGGGAAAAGCCATGCAGACACTGGATGGATGGATAATATTTTAATAATAGTTCAGATCTTTGCAGTTTTCTTGCTCTTATCTTGTGTTTAAATTCATTTTTCTCCCCAGCTGTCTGTAATGATGGTAGAAATCTAAACCAATGAATGAATATTTGTTTAATGATGAGGGGGAGATTCAGTTCTATGCAGACACAGTTTAATATCATGCACATTCTCTCCAGGATGTGTTTGCATGCTCAGTCTTGTTCAGTCTCAGCGGATCATGAGAGTGTTTGTGTTTCTATTTTTAGAATGACAGTGAACATTTGTCTTGTTTGCAAATCATTATCTCCCTCTAGTGATAAGAAGCAGTAATTACACCTACCTCTGAGCCACATTAGAGGTTCAGGTTTGTATTTAAGCCAGCACAGCATCACTTTGGATCTACAGTCTCTGTGTAAGGACTCACCTCTCTGTCTCCCCCTGTGTGTCGTGTGTCTTGTCTCCAGGCAGAGGAGGAGAGAGGCGACATGGAGAAAGTGAAGCTGGACAACAAGAGGATCCTGTTCAACCTGCTGCCGGCTCATGTGGCTCAGCACTTCCTCATGTCGAACCCCAGGAACATGGTGAGCATCCGCAGACACGTTCAGGCTCGTCCGGCGCAGGTTGTCAGTCTAAAGCGGAAACGTCTTTGAAGACTTGAAGATTTGTAGGTCAAAAGACTCCCAGACACCCTGTTTAAAGTGGGTCAGTCCTGAGTGAAAAGTCAGTGTTGTTAAGTCGTCATTTTTAGTGGCCAGGAACGTTTTGTTCACTCTCTTTAAAGGACACATTAACCTCTGACCCTTTGACAAATTTAACAATGACTTTTACTTTTCACTAACGTTAATAAAGCCTGGAGAGGTACAATTAAAGCAACTTAATATTACACTGAAAATAAATCCTCCCTTGTGCTAATTAACAACCCTTTAATGACATGTTAGTGCGGGATTCTTGAGGCACAACAGAAACACTTTTTTAAGGTGCCTGCAGGATATTTATCATATTTATCATCAAAGCTGCATTTAAACGGCTTCATTTGCATTGAAAAGAAAAACTAAAAAAAGCTTTAAAACATGTGTATCAACAGTAATATGTACGTTAAGTCCTCTGTGTTTACCGCAGTAAACTGGACAACATGCCAGTGTGCTGTTTGTGCACACACACCTAAAGGAAGAATGTGCGACTTTTTGATCCAGTAGATGTCGCTCTTGAGCACCAGCACTAAACTAAAACAAACTGCTGTTTGGCGACACCTCCGCTATTCTGAAGCCTCCGCTCTCCTCCAGCGGCACACCTCCAACCCCTCTCCACTCGCGTTCACACGAAGGAGTTATGAATTAGTACGCACCATAATTAAGCGCAATCTGTGGACAAAATCGTCCTTTTCTCGATCTGCGATCCTGAGGCAGGACATGAGGTATAAAGAATGACGTGGAAGTGGCAGCAACAGAGTCCACTATTCCAGGGGTTCCCAATCTTTTCAGCTTGCGACCCCCCTCGAGGTGCAAGAGACTGACGACCCCCACTGTCCCTGCAGGAGGTATTTAACGTAACACACCACTAGGCCCTCGCACTAATAGGCCGATCCAAACATTAGTAACACAAAAGAACAACAAAGAAGAACACAACAGCCTAAACTATAATGACAATATTGGCCTTTATTACTTTGCTATGTGTAGTTTTGACAGAATTAAACTTTCAACAAAGGAGCGGAGAAGAACATACTGGAGAACAGAGATTGTAATGTAGAAGTTAAATTACCTGCAGGGAAATCGTTACGGTCATGTGAAGACAGACTATGGTTGCGCACCGATCACAGGTCAGCAGGTAAACATTACCACTCGCTCGAGGTGAATCCACCTGATTATATCCTGCTGCGTTCGCATATCAGTGGACTCAGACTTTCTCGGGGTCTGGCAGGAGAAACTCCGGATAAAGTCTGAGTGAAAAATGTGGCCGTTTGCGTTCACACATGCAGTAGCGCCCCCACCACCCCAGAAAAAGGAGTTCATCTGGAGTTTCGTGCAAGTGTGAACAAGGCTCAAGATGTCAGGAGATCAAATTGTTTTAACCAAATTCAGGACATTTACTTTTTTTTTACGTAAAAGAACAAGTTTGATAAATTGATTTTATACAAAGGAATGTCCAACATGCGCCTGAAGTGTTAATGTGGGAAAAAATCTCAGCTGTTTGGGGACAATGGCTCTGCTTCCCTCAGCATGTGTTGTGGTGTTAAAGTGGAAGTGTGAGCTGACAGCCCTGCGTGTTTCTATATCCACTGATTGATGAACATCCCCTCCACTGATCTTGGTTCCTTCCTCGTCCCCGCTCCTCCATTTTTCAGGAAGTGATGAAAACATACATCCTTTCAGGAAATTCACGAGCTCTCAGGAGGACAGGCTCGGTTTGTAAACACTGAAGCTGTGTCCACGTTCTTTATGCTTCATCCTTCTAGTGTCAACATTTCACATGCTGGATGTAAATGTGTTGTGCATCATTCACGAGTGTAACTTCAACACAGACAGAAACACCAAGCAAAGTCCTCTGCACGCTGACTCTGAAACTTTCGTCCGTCATTGGGGGGTTTTTCGGAACAGGTTTCGATTTTCTGCATTTTCTCGCAGTTTTTGTGTGAGTGTGTGTGTGAGTGTGTGTGTGAGTGTGCATGTGTTGTGTGTGTGTCCCTACCTCAAACACGCTGCCAGGTAAACTTATGTTGAAGTAATCCCAGGATGAGTCTGCAGACGGCGCTAAGCGGCTTGTCCTGCATAGCATGCGATAGCCCCCTGATATGAAACCAAGAATTTCATGAAACGATTTCAAGCCTCTACTGAGCCATTTAAACCTCTTGCAGACCTCCCCTGACAGCCCTGCAGCCCTGACAGCCCTGACAGCCCTGGCAGCCCTGCAGCGTTCTGTCCCCCAGTAGTCTTCCAGAGAGCTGGCCAATCAGAGGATATGGGCACGTGGGGAGGGGGGGCCTTAAACAAACACCAGCTGAAATGAACCGTTTCAGAGGCTAAATGAGGGTTTGTACTGACGCAAGTATAAAATAAGGAGCTTTGAGAGCTGCTAATCCTGTAAAGCTACTCGATAGGTTTCACAGACGGACAACATGAAAGTTGAAAATGAAGAGAATATGGGATCTTCAAGACGAACTCTGGCGTGTTTGTGCATCAAACTGTGTCAAACTGTCAAGTTTGTGTAATAGTGTAACTGTGTGATAGATCAACCACTCTTAATGTAAATAGAAAAAACAACAAAGCTGAGAAAATGTACATAAAGCATTAGAATTATGTTGAAAAAAATCAAAAAGCAATGTGACAGGCTGAGAAGAAGGAGGGACCACATTGGAGGGAAGTATTTTCATGAGGGAATATTTCACTCAGATGAGACACTATACAACCACAGGCTTTGGCTTCACAGATTACTGTGTGGATGACTGGATGCATCATTGGTGTTGGTCTGTATTCGTAATAATAAAGAGATAAAGTAACCGCGGGTGTAAAACCCTTGAAACAATCGTCGGGTCGTGCATCAGAGGCTGCAGAGATCGTCCGATGCTGAGACTAGTAAACACAGAGGGCAGGAAGTCAGGAAGGATGTTTCCGGCACATTGGTGACCCCCCTCGGAGCTGCAGTGTATAGAAAAGCTTCCTCTCTTTCCTCTGGGCTAAAGTTTACTCACACACTGTATTCATAACACAGCACAGTGGGACTCTGCTGCCTGGAACTCAAGATTCACTGCCTGCAACACGATGATTAGAAAACGGGTTTTAGCACATGTGGAACGACAGAAGTGTCCTGCGCGTAAAACACATTTGTCTGCAGATTTGAACCAAAAGAGTCGACTTAGCACCTCAAACTCTTCAGTCTTTAATCTGTTCCTGCAACATATATGACATTTATGTTCAGCATTTCTATCAGCTGTGTGTTTGATCTACGTCTGAATCACAATAAACATAATGAGGACCATGTAGTATGTGCAAAGAACAACTTTAAAAACTACAGAAACGCCATAAACTTCTTCTAAAGTTGAGGCTTTGCTGATCGATGAACAGCTGAAGGATGCAGTCTTTCTTTGGTACGTGTTCTGTTTACTGGACTCATGAAATATGCAAAAGTTATCACTCAAAAAAAGAGATTTCAGTGGGAAACAACGACTTTCAGGGAAAGGAAATTATGTTGTTGTGTTGCTTCCATCAGTGAAGGCAAATTAAACGTCATGTGGAGATATTCAGCAGTAAATTAATGGAACACAATAAGGAGTATGGGTGCACACTGTGGGCCAAATAATACGATTCAAGCTCTGACTCCATTAAAGAATCAAAATCAAAACAACTCAGTGCAATGCAGCTTTCCAAAAACAGTTTTTCTCTGGCAATCGATAATCCAGAGAGCACATTGCTACAGGCCGCCATTTTCAGACGTTACAGTCCTTTTCGTACTGGACGCCGGTTTGACTCTCGATCCTACAATTCTACATTTCATTTAGCAGACGCTTTTATCCAAAGTGACGTACATCAGAGAGCACGTACAACACAAGCAAGGATCTAGAGAGGAGGAAACAAACAGCTTTAAGTCCGATCGGACACACAGGTGCTGACAGGAAGTGACCAGAGGTGCTGACAGGAAGTGACCAGAGGCAGAGCACGACATCAACAGCTGTTCTTGAGAGTTCTAATCAGCATAAAAAACATCTTAAAATCGTCATTGACGCTGTTTGCTGCTTAGCTGCATGTCATCCCCCACTCTCTCTCTCTCTCTCTCTCTCTCTCTCTCTCTCTCTCTCTCTCTCTCTCTCTCTCTCCACAGCTGTGGCTCAGTTGGTAGAGTCGGTCGTCTCTCAACCGGAAGGTTGGGGGTTTCGATCCCCAGCTCCTGCAGCCACATATCTGATTTGTTTTTGGGCAAGACACTTAACCCCAAGTTGCTCCCACTGCTTCGTCAGCGGCGTATGCATGTGTATTAATGGAGTTACAAAGCAAACCTCTACCATCAGTGTGTGAATGTGTAGGTGTGACCTGCGGTGTGAAATCACTTTGAGTAGTCAGAAGACGAGAAACCCTGCCGGGCTGCCAGAGTAAAAAGCTTTTAAAAGACACTGAATTGTCTCAGTAACTGATTTTGTGACTCTTAAAACAACATTCACGTTTTTGAAAATGTGGATTATGACAACTGGCACTGCTATATATGTTTTTGTTAAATTGACTGGAATCTTTCCGTATTTATATCAATATTTAATTGTATTGCGAGGTATTATTACATCCCTACTGCTTATTAAAATGATGGTATGGTTAGCAACCTAATTATTAAACTACCAATCCATCCATCAAACTTCCCACTGATCTCTCGTCTCTCCGTGGTGGCTAATCAAATGACTTTTACAAGCAACTTTTTCCAGCTCCTCCTTGGTAAACCCGCGGCCTTCCAAACCAGATGACATACATAATCCTTCCAGCATCTTCTGGGTCTACCCCGGGGTCTGACACATACCTTGAAAACCTCCAAAGGGAGGAGCCCCAGATGCATCCTGATCAGAAACCAAAACCGCTTTAGTCGGCGCTCCTCCAAACTTCCTCTGGTTAAATAAGCTTTTCACACAAATGGTCTTCTTCAGCAGGTGGAGTTAAACCTCAGTTATGTTATTACAGGAGCAGGTCTACCAATGCGCCACCCACTTGTTTCCAATTGACTTAATCTACGTATTTAACGTCATGTGGTTTGAAAGTTATTCCTATTTCCCATTCTTTCCAACGTCTTAAGACCCTAAGATCAGAGATTTGACGTATTTTTCCTTCTCTTTAGGACCTGTACTACCAGTCCTACGCTCAGGTCGGAGTGTTGTTCGCCTCCATCGCCAACTTCAACGACTTCTACATCGAGCTGGACGGGAACAACATGGGCGTCGAGTGTCTCCGGCTGCTCAATGAGATCATCGCTGACTTTGATGAGGTCAGTAAACTCATCAGCCCATCGTAAATCTGTTTATTTTAAATATTTTATTCCTGCAGGTTTCATGTCTGCCCTTTGGGGGAAATTTGAGGGAAACTCTGCAGCTCGGTAACGTCATCTCCAAGGATGACACTGTGGTCATGACTTGGGGTTTTCAAAAACACTGTTTATTGATGCAACGTGATAAGCAACGGTTGTGGTTGGGAAAGTTCTGCAAAATGAGCAATTACTTACAGATGACTTTGGCCTGAGTGCGTCTGTAATCAGCAGCGTGAAGCATTCATTCACTCAAAGATGACACTGTGGCCGTAACTTGGATGGACTTAAAAAAATGGTCAAATTTTGATTGCATTTTGATTTGTTTACCAAAACTATCTCTGATTTATGTGAACTTAGACTCCCAACTTGACTATTATGATTTGAAATTTGTAGGAAACAGTAACGATTTCCTTTTTTTACTGCAGAAACCCAAATCTTTAGGAGGTGTAGGCAAGACAAGGCACGTTTCATTTAGAGCTCAGGGAAGACATGCTTCAACTAATACAAGAAATTAAAATACAGAGTAACTAAAATCATTCCAAAGGAGAATAAATTATATTTTATGTATATACATTTATGTAATTATATGTAAAATGCAATAAGAGCTAAGGGGAGCGTTAAGGCTCATTCAAAGGGACACGTAGTAAAAACCTTGATTTTAAAATGTTTACGTTTGGAGCACATCATGTAAATGGACTTGAGCTTGTATATTTCTTTTCTAGTCTTCTGATGACTCAAATGGCTTTTAGACCGCAGGTCACACCTACACATTCACACACTGATGGTAGAGGCTGCTGTAAAGTGACCATTTGAAGTAACTAATCCCATCCAGACACATTCACACGCCACTGATGAGCAACTTGGGGTTAAGTGTCTCGCCCAAGGACACATCAGACATGTGGCTTCAGGGGCTGGGGATCGAACCCTCGATCTTCTGGTTGAGAAATGACTAACTCTTCCACTTATCTCTGATGGAGATTTTTTCCAGTTTACTGGCAGCGTAGTGACTCAACGCTGCTTCTCCAGGTTTAGTCAGGACTCTGGACTGAACAAAGTGGTCAACAGATCTGAGCTTCCTGTTTTTGGTTGAAACATTTTAAACATGTTGTTCAGTGACTTATAAACTAGTAAAAAAAAAACACTTTAAAATCCATTTTCAAAGTGAATTAATCTGGAAAACAGAGGAGAATTTGGCTAGCTGTCTCAACTGCAGCTAAGAAGACGATAGGGCAACGCTGGCTTCCTCCTCACTCGCTCAGCATCCAGCAGTAGCCTATTTCCATGACATAGTGATGCTTGCATTATCCACAGCAAGGATGAAGAACGCTAAGTTCTCAATCTTTGGAGAGAGGCAGCATCCCAGATTTCCACCATCATGACCTCGGTGCCTCAGGAGACGGTGCTTCCAGAGTAAGGTGTGAGATGTTCACTGTACCTTCATTTGACTGCGACCTTGAGGGGTGGAAGGGGTTAAAGGGTTGTTCCAGGGGACGTTAGGTGGGTAGTCAACACTACTTGAAAAAAAAGCATTGACAAGCCTTTCTAGGTTTTTTTTTCTAGTCCAAAATATCTCTTTACACTTAGTTCAAGCCACATTCACCTGACAGGTCCAGATATACATTTTATTTCAAGATATACTGTAAACAATAACTGCTAATGAAGCACTTAAAATGAGATGTATCAACTACTTTAGATATAGACTTCTTATTTCAAGACTCTCAACAAGTAAATTTGACTTGCCGCGTTGGCATTTATGTCTTAGAATACGATGTGTACCTGGGCTTGTCAGGGGAATGTGGCTTAAAATAAGTGTGCTGAGATATTTATGACAGGAAATGAGAGAAACACAAAGCGCTAAGATTTGAGTTTTTGCCGTGTTAACGCTTATTTCTTCTTTTGTCTCCTTCCAGCTGATGGACAAAGAGTGCTACAGGGATATTGAGAAAATCAAGACGATTGGCAGCACGTACATGGCTGCTGTAGGGCTGGTTCCTACAACTGACTCCAAGGTACACACATGCAGCAGCTATTTTTAGACCCTGCATGAGTTTGTGTGTGTTTGCAGGGTATAAGCATGTTTCAAAACAGTTCACATTGAACTATTTTGTGGGATTTTTTTTTCCTGGCTGTTGATATTTAGAAAGCTGTCACGTTTCACTCCTGAAATCCTCTGTGAGGGATTATGGGATTCTATGGCGTCAGCATGTTCCACATTCATGAAGTTTCTTTGCTAAAATCCTGCAAAGCGGATAAACAAAAGAGGCCTCTCTGCAAAACTTTATGTAAACATAACGGCCGGTCTCAGTTTAAACTTTGGGAAGAAAACCTGGTGCGTAATTTTTGTTGGCCTGGAGACTTACACATGACAAAAGGGACCCGGATCCAGAAGGATCATATGGTCTACAAGGTTATGCCCCTGTCACATATCCGTAAGGTTTTTGAAGAGGATACAGGGAGATCTGATTCATCACAAATGCTTCAGCTGATATCGTCCATAAATGACTTCTGTAACACTCTCAGAATCACAAATATCACAGATCTGGCAGATGGCATCACCTGATGTTTGAGTGTCAACAAGAAGAAAGAGACTAAATGAGAATGTGTATTATTTCCACCAAACTTTAAAGGAAGAATGTGCAACTTGTTGATCCAGTAGATGTCGCCCTTGAGCACCAGCATTAAACCAAAACAAACTGCTGTTTGGCCACACCTCCAATATTCTGAAGCCTCCGCTCTCCTCCAGCGACACACCTCCTCGTCCGCTCCACTCACGTTCACATGAAGGAGTTATCAAATAGAACACACCATAATTAAGCACCATGAAACGCAAGCGGCGGACAAAATTGTCCTTTGCTCGAGCTGCAATCACCTGTGTCCTGCATTGTTGTGTTAGCAGGCTAATGTTAGCGCTCTTTAGTTAGCTCGTAGCTTCACGTCCTGAATTGTTAGGTGCAGGCTCATAGATTTTAAAGTCTTGTAAAAATCTCCCTCCAACATCATCCTGGATGCACATAAATGATGCTCCAAAAACCTGATGGAATTCGGGGATATTCAAAGTAAATTCAATAGATTAACTTCCAGGTTTGGGACGAATCATGTCTGTTTACAGAGATATAGTTAAATAATGACCTCTAGCGTGTAACCTTGTAGATGTAGTTTGTGACTGTGATCAATTGAAACATCCTGACGCTGGATACTGCCTTTAATTTTGTGCATTTATTCCAATGTAAGTCAAATAAACACAACTGGGAGACATATCACTTCCTAAATTGTGTCTTTTTGTTATATTTCTGTGTTTTTTTAATCTATAGGCGAAGAAATCCATCACCTCACATTTATGCACAGTGTCCGACTTTGCCATCGAGATGTTTGACGTCCTGGACGCCATCAACTACCAGTCGTACAATGACTTTGTGCTGAGAGTAGGTGAGAGAAAACACACACACACACAAATACACACTAGTCTATATAAACATGGCTTTGGGAGCTTCTGACCTATTGCACTGGACACCATGGACGCTCACTGCCGGTAAGCACTGGAGGAAATGCATCACAGAAAGAGCGCTCCTCTGCAGGAAGCTCGTCACAGCGAGACCTGAAGTTCTGGGTTCTATTGTGTTGGGTATCCTGTGGGGAGCCTGCAGCAGGAGCCCGTGTTTAATCCCAGCGTAGCCTGATGTACACAATGCCATCCTGTCTGCAGACTGAGGGGCTCCATGTGGAAGAACTGCATATTATGTTTGTGTAGCTTACTGAACCCTGCTTGCAGAAACACGACTATTGGGAATCAGTACTAAAAAACAAAACAAAGATTGACATGGTTTTGCTTGGTCTGCATGTGGCATTTTTCTGTTCTCTCAAACCCTCAGATCTGCGTCTGCAGAAGAGACGAATCATCATCGTGATTTAATATGGTATTCATTTGACACGCTATAGACAGACGTAGCTGAACAGCAGCAGCTGCAGAGACAGCAGTGAGTGGATTGATTCCTATTTCATGAGTACCACAGACATTAGTTCTTGTTTTGAAGTTTTGATCCCAGCATTATTTACTATCATCAGTTCCACACAGAGACTGGAATTACTGCCGCACTGTTGTAATGCATCTTCCAACAAGTTAACTGTCATCTGTGTTTCCCACAGAAAGAGAGGGTAACTGAGGCAACACAGAATTAATTCCAGAGAAAGTCTGTCTTTTAAACCAGGGGTTCTCAAACCTCTCAGCTCGTGACCCCCAAAAATAAGGGTGCAAGACACTGGGGACCCCCCACTGTCCCTCGAGGTGGTTGATACATATAACAGCGCCCAGCCACGCCCTCGCACTTATAGGCCTATCCAAACCCTGGTAACACAAAATAACAGGTTTAAGTAAGTAATTAAATCAACTCAAGAATTAAACAGCCTAAAAAGCACAATATTATTTTATATCGTAAAGTATTGTAAGAAAGTCAAGAGGCAGAATGTGCAAACTTATGTATTTAAGTAGTTTTACACATTAATTTATCTAGTTTTTTATTTATTTTTTAAAAATATATACACTTTGGGAACCACTGTCAAAAACAGGTAAATAAAGGTATTGATGATCGATTGAAGCTCGTGGACTAATCCCTTAACTCGGACGGTGCTGTTCTCTTAGATGCATAAATGACAAAAAAAAAAGTCCCATTCTGAAGTTCGGGATTGATGTGAAGTTGCAGTGACCTTGACTTTTGACAGCTTTCGTCTAATCCGTTCTTGCTTCAGTCCAAGTGTCAAATTCTGAGATATTCCCTGCAGACGTTTCTCAAGAATGGGATGGGAATGAGATCCAGGAAAGTGTTTCACGATGTCACAGAGGAGTTTCACACTTTGCATTTGACATATCATCACTTAATGTTTTTGTCTTTTTTTATTTAAAGATTTATTTTGGGGCTTTTGTGCCTTTATTTGATTGAACAGTGGACAGAGTAGGAAATCGGGAGAGAGATAATGGTGGATTGACGTGCAGGAAAGGAGCCACAAGTCGGGCTTGAACCTGGGCAGCAAGCCTGGAGGATTACTTCATCAGCTTATGGGACGCGACCTAACTGCTAGGTCACCTTGCGCCCCTTTATTTTTTATCTTATTAGATATTTGATTAAAATTGTGTCATCGCCAAAAACCTTTCTTTGAGACAACAGTGAATATTTGCATCTTGCAGCAGGAAATACCTACAGCCTATCAGGCACTGAAACATCAAGTACAGGTTCAAATCTGTGTCTTGTAGCTCACAGGCTTTTGTTTATTCCAGGTATCAATGCAGGACCAGTGGTGGCCGGAGTGATCGGAGCCAGAAGACCTCAGTATGACATCTGGGGAAACACAGTGAACGTAGCCAGCAGGATGGACAGCACAGGAGTGCAGGGAAAGATACAGGTACAGTACTGAAGTCAAAGAAAACAGAAAACAAACGCTGCAGTTTGCTCAGTGGGGCTTTAGATTCTGTAAATCATGCAACAACATCTGTCCTTATAGGGTATGAACCCCTCATGGAATATGGATTAAAAAAACAACAACACCAAAACAGAAATATGAAGTCCATAATTTGTGCATT
The DNA here is from genome assembly GCA_020745685.1 of Tautogolabrus adspersus. Lineage (NCBI taxonomy): Eukaryota > Metazoa > Chordata > Actinopteri > Labriformes > Labridae > Tautogolabrus > Tautogolabrus adspersus. The sequence goes on along the minus strand of CM036536.1, from coordinate 3,078,937 downwards.
TGATGAGACTGTAGTGAAGAGTAGCAGGAACTTTTTATTGGCAAACAGGAGCCAGACATTTTCAGATTGGTCTTGATTCAGTTGTAAAGTTGCAAGGTTTGGTACCATCATGCCAAAATCAGGAATCCAAAACAAGTATCTGGACAGGGAACCAACCAAGGTGGGACCTAAATGCAATATCCAACTGGTACCCATCCAATTTTGTGCTCAGTTTGTGTTAAGGCCCCAAATGGATGAGTCCAGATAGGTTACAAAGGGGCCTCCAATGAGCTAAATTCAGGGCCAATTTGAGTATAATCAAGCTAACTTGGGACGGATGTTCTTAAAGCAGGTTGGTACTGAACACACACCCTGTTAAAAGTTCACTCTACAGCCTTTTTCACATATGCACTCCAGAATTGCTCGTTCCCATGTCCCTCACAGTATACACACTATAAATGTACTGGGTGGCTGGCTGGGAGAAGTCTGGGTGAAGTTGGGGTTAAAGAAAAACGTTTGGGTTGCGTCTCACCCAGAAAAGGAGTTTTGTGCACGTGTGAATAGTTTATTAATTTTGTCTTTCAATAAAAGTTATCTATAAACATCAGCTCATTTAATCCATTTCCCTCTTCCTTTTACATTTGCTCTCCAGGTGACAGAAGATGTTTATCGCATCATCACAGACTACTACAATTTCGTTTGCCGCGGTCAGGTCAGCGTGAAGGGCAAGGGTCAGATGCTCACATACTTCCTGGAGGGGCGCCGAAAGGGCAGCCGGCCAGTTAAGAGCCCGCAGCAGCAGCTGCAGTCCGGCGGCTCAGAGCAGCGGTCAAGCGCGTTCAACCACGGCAGCGTGTGCACCAGACTGAGCCCTGGTCCCACTGTCACCACCTATGCCTCCATCAGGATCCCAAGCCCGAGCACAACAAAACCCACCACCTCCACCAGCACCTCCAGGTACCTGCCCTCTGTCCCCACAGCCATGGTGTGACGGATGTCTCCAGGGCGACCGTGGAAGACAAAGAAATGAGTGTGGATGCAGGAAACGGTTAGTGGCAAGTTAGCTTTAGCAGCAAGAGTTTATTGAAAGAGGAAGTCAAACCGCTCTTCTTCTTTGGTCTGTGGGACATGAAGAGGCTGATGCTCTGATGGCACAACGGGAGGCCTGGACTCGGGTCTGAACTGTGTTTAGGACTGATTTCGACAGTCTGATGTGGATCAGATCCTCGCACATGCAGGCTCTGGTTGTCGGTATCTTGCCTTGGATGCAGGATGCTTTAGCCACGCTGCTCTGTAATCAAACAACGTCCGAGTGAATCTCCACGATTTCAGAGCCGACTCCTTAAATCGGCATCCACAACAATAACGGACTGCATCGAAATAGAACTGATAGTGTAGCACACATCCGTAAAAATTCCTTTAATGACTTTAGCTCACCCTTTTCTCTCAGTGTAAAACCAAAACAGTGCTGTTGCCTTAGCGACCACTCCTCACAATGAGTTTCTTGCCATTTTTTTTGTTGCCTTTTAGATCTTTTATTGATTTATTGGACAGAAATACAGTTTACTACATGTTTTTAAAGCCAAATGTATAATTGTAAATGGCAGTGAACGGTACAAAGTTGCCAAATACGACAGGGCATTGCCTTCAATCATGTCCAGGTTGGCGATACGTTTACTTTACGCGCTTCACTTTAACCCTCAACGCGGCACACGAGCTGGACTCCTCTTGATCCCCTGAGCCGAGCCGCTCAGCGTCTTTTAAGTGCATGATGCCACTACTGCATTTCAGTCACGTTTGCTGTCTGTTGCCCTGTGATGCTTGACTTCCAGATTCTTCCTCGTCTAAAAGTGTAGCAATAAAAAGCGGTTTGTCTCCTTCCTCGGCCTCCTCACCCCCCTGCATGCTGTAGCCGGCTGGATCCTCTCTTTGACCTGATAGTGTATGTAGCCAATAGAGTGTGCGTAGCTAGACACACCAGTTTGTATCTCTGTGGTGCATGACTTAGAAACTTATTTTCTGTATTGTGCGAGTGATTCCTTCCAAACGGGGATATATTTAAAAATGGAAAACCTTTTTCTGTGTGTTTGTTTATTAACGAGAACTATTTTCTATTGTTGAAATATTCACTTTGACTATTTTTTATGAACTAAAAAGCTGCTTTGGTAGAGAGAAGAAAATCTGCTGTTTATGAGGAGACACCCAAACCTCGGTGTCTGGCTTCCTCATACAAACCCAGATGTTTTATTTTATGGTAAAGCATGCTACTCACAGTACGGCTAACCACAGCCATTAACTCTCCTCTAATCTGTCCCAGCATGCACCGCCTGCAAGCCTGTGGCTCGAACATGCATGCTTTGAAGAAGCTAACACAGGCCGAGCAGCTGTTTTCATGTAGTCCTCATGCATGCGCTAAAAAAGGTAGCGGTCCTCTCGAATGTAAAGGTGCTCTTTTGACCCGTGTCTTCTTCATGAGTTTTTGAGTGTATGAACATCTTGAGGACATTTTTTTCAGGACGGTTGCGACACCAGGTGCGGGCTGGGGGAAGGGTTTGCTCCTCCTCTTTTCTCCCCCTGCCTGCAGGTAGCTGGTTTTTCAAATGTGCCAACCTATTTTCATAAACATATCAAACTAGTTCTTGTTGAGCTGTAGCACAACTGAATGTGAGGCTACGGTTGTTGTGTGGATTGTCATTTCTTTTCTTTATACGTCGTTGAATGCCTGTGTTTTCTTTTGGAGCTGTTCCTGAACAGTTTTGTAACTCAAAATAACGGCGATGGTGTTGTTTTTGTGGAGCGCCTATAACCTGACTGAAATGACGTTGTTCTTCTCGTCACATTTAAACTAGATCTTTACAGTAGCTTGAATGCTAACGTTGAGTTTCAAAGAGATTAAAAATGAGGATTTTTATACACTTGCTTTAAACCGTTGAAGGAGAGTTGATGGAAAGGATTTACGTCAAATATTTTTCCTGTAAATTGGATATTTTCATACTGTATGATACGGGTTTCAATTGTTATATGTAGGTATTACTAGCTATTATTGTACATTGTAGAGTCTTTTTCAAAGATATATAACAGATGATCACAGATTTGTCACGTTTTTTGGTTGCAGATGTATTTATTGAGATGTTTTCTGTGAATGTACATTTTGTTAAAGATGATATTTTATACTAAGTGTTTGCACTGCGGTGATATTGACGTATTAAGGTTATCAAAATAAAGCCAGAGGGGATCCATCTCCTGAAGTAAGACAGCTCTTCCTGTGCTCCATTTAGATAACACTCACACACACTGTACACACTCACACACACACGCTCAGTTATAAGTTACGTAACAGTAGAAAAACAGAGGAGCTGATGTAAGAATCGGGGTCAGTGTCAGCCTGATCGGACAGTGTTTTTCCGAAAGAGCCTCACGCTGGTGTTATGAACATGATAACGTCTGCTACCAGAAAAACATGACAGCAGGGTGTTTACATTCAGAGAGCAGATACTGTATGACCACATGTGCATAACAAATAACACACTTTTGTTATTCGGTTTTCATAAAGTTTGTAAAGGGACGAGAAAAACAAAACCTTGTACATGAGAGAAGGGCTGAAAGTTACGTTTCTTTACCCTCAATCAATCTTCAAGCACTCTTTATGATCACAATCAAATCCTTTTAGGTGCAGGACCTTTGACTTTTTTATAACGTCCGTCACAAAAGAAACAAATCAGTTAAACGTGAAAAAGAATGAAAATGTGACAAACTGAGGCAGAAACACAAGTTTATATAAAGGGTCATGACCCGGCTCAGGAGACTCACAACAACAACGGGAGGCAACACAAAGTTTAAGTTTTAATAATGCCTTTTTTCACCAGCTCAGAACAAATGAGTCAAACTCTTTATTAACTCAAATTAGGCCGAATTAAATATTTACAAAAGGAGGCGTGGAAGTGAGTAACAAGAGTGGTGTGTGACGTGCAGGAGTGGAGTAAGTGTGTGTGTGTGTGTGTGTGTGTGTGTGCGTGCGTGTAGGTGTTGTAAAATGCAAACATGGCAAAAAGGTAACTAACATTTTTAAACAAAATGTAGTATACCTGTGGAGAGAGTCAGAGCAGGTAGAGTGTGTGTGTGTGTGTGTGTGTGTGTGTGTGTGTGTGTGTGTGTGTGTGTGTGTGTGTGTGTGTGTGTGTGTGTGTGTGTGTGTGTGTGTGTGTGTCTGAGACTGCAGGAGCTTGAGTTACTCTACTTAGGGAGCTGCAATACGACCACAGGTTAGAGACACACCTCCAGGACACACAATGACAACATTGCCTGATGACATCACTGGGGCAGGTTTAATCGGTGCTCAGCGTGTGCAATGCCCAATGCTTTAACCCTCTCGAAATATAAGCTACATCTTCACGCAGACATACGGCGAATATGAACAGGTTTTAATAAGAAGAAAAAAGTAGCACTGCTGCAGCGGCAGAGTGGACAGAAGTGGTGTAGGAGAAAACAGCTGCTTGCGTAAGTTTGTAATGTAGTCTAATCAACAGACTCAATGTTTGCACTAATCCTGCTTTCTGAAACAGGCAAATATTAAAGGAAGGTCTCCAAGGGTATTTTTGAAAACCTAGTCTTTCGTTCGCAAACTGCGTTTTAGGTTACTTAAAAAAATGCACCTTTTGGAAAACTCCTTCCAGGGTGAAGATTTTCAGAAACTCCCTGTAAGGTGTTTATGTGAAGACGGGGAGTTTAGGAGCTTGTAACGTCACCCTGTGCGCTGGTTTCTCCTCTGTTTGACGTCTGTGTGCGACGCTGTCACTTTTGTTTACATGATATTGGTGCGATGGCAGATGTAACCAAACTAATGCTGGTGCTAACGTTGCTAACTGGACCTCTACAGTTTGTGGAGTATCACAGGAGGTCACTACTAAACTGGAAACTCAAGTTTCAAAACTTGAACCAAAGGTTGACCAAACAACACCAGTTTGTAAGAAGGACTGAAATCATGTGAACACACTGAAGTCGGAAGAACGACTTCCCAACTCGGAAAACTTGGACCACCCGAGCAGCACATGAATGCAGCATATTCCTGCAAGAATTTCAAAGTATTTTCTTCACTCATGAAACGTGCCCGTGTGAACACAGACGCAACTACTGCAACGATAACAAATGTGTCCGTGATTCAGACCAGAGCAAACGAACTAAACTGTGACTGTGACAAAAAGGAGTCAACATGTAAAGTCACTTTTAAATGTTGTTGTATTTAAGGTGGGGAAAAAAACACCTGTGCAAATAGCGTCATTAATCATAGCTGCTCCGTTTAGGTTAAGTTAATCTTCATCTTGCTCATGTCTGCTCACTGAACCGACATTCATGTGATCAAATCCACCTGTGGATATTCTGCCCTGACAGGTCAGAGGTCAAGATCCAATGTTCTGTTCCTCCTTAAAACTAGGTTAGCAGACGTCATCACCTGGCTGTCACATCACACACCACTGTGTCGGAGAGAAGGATTACACATGTGCGGTAACAAGTGAACAGGGCTGCTGAGCAATGTGATAAAAACATTCACACGGTTTTTGCAAATAAATAATGAATTTCCTTTTCAGTGCTCAGTGGGATCTTTACTTAAAGGTATAGTATGTAGAACTGTGTTTACATTCAAATATCTAAATTAATTAAAAGCTGACCTATGTTATATATATGTATTTGTTGAGTACTAACATTACCTTTAAATATTTCCAACACTTCTGTAATCATATTCTCTTTCTCAGGTCGGTGTCGCCCATTCGTATTGAATGTTTCTTTTTACTCGTATATATTACTTGTTTTTATTTTTCTTCTCTATTCTGTTTCAATTTGTTTTGTTTTTACCTCCTTGTTGTCTTGCCTTTGTGTAAGTGCAATGCCCGAATTTTACCTCTGGGGATCAATAGAGTATTATCTTATCTTACAGGCACACACACACACACACACACACGCACGCACGCACACACACTAACAGGCCTATCCAAACACTGGCGTTAGAACAACACAAAAGAGTATGTACGTACAACACAGTTTCATATATGGACTTTAAAAAAACGTAATAAATAGACACACAGGTGTGTTCATCTTTATGTCCAAAGAGCAGCAGACACCTACAGTGTTGTCGTTGTAGGTACCAGATGTGCTCGGGTGGTCAGATCTTCTCGGGGTCCTTCGCCTGCGTTTGTATGATGATGTAGCACGTTGTGATTGGCTGTACGTCAGACAGTCGGAGAGAAAGATCAACGTCTCCTTGTGAAAGAGGAACAAACACACATCGTCCAAACTGCCCTTAAATGAGTCCCTGTCTGAACATATTTACATGCCAATATTCAATGTTTGTAATGACGCCACCTACTGGTAAGAGACAGTAAGCCTCGTGTAACATGTTTCACCCGTTTAACGTCAAATGTACAAGATGGGCTCTGACTTCTTGTTGTGTCTAAAACACGACTGCTCTTGTATTTCGTGGTAAGAATTCTCCATAGATTCGTAACATTGATCCACGTCCTCCGTCCAAAGACTCGCGACAACTACATCTGTAAACTCTCCGACAAACAGCCAATCACAACGTGCTTCATCATCATACAAACGTAGAGTCAGTCATATGGTGAGACGTCACTAGCAGCCGCAGATGGGACCATACGAACAGATCGTGGTACCTACACCGTCATGTGCAAATGTTTTAAGGACACTTTTTACAAACACTTTCCTGTCAGCATAAATCTCACTTAACGATATGTTTTTATTTTAAATTCAACATGCACATTTTCAATCATTTTTAGGGCATAAAGGCATCTCGCGACCCCCTCTAGGTGTCTCTTGACCCCCACTTTGGGAACCACTGCTGAAGGGAACTGTTAATGTATGTTGATGGTACTACTGATAAAAGCTTTACCTCCTTTGTCTTCGCTGATCCCGTCCTACATGCTCAACTCGTGTAGACTGGAGACAAAAATCCTCCTGCTGTGTTTTAAAAGTCAAACGATTACTCATGCTGAGCCGTTTTCCAGAAAATGTAGATGAAGGCATTTCCGATCTGGGTGCTGAATAGTCATTCTTCTTCCCGATGGTCTCGTTAGCTTTTGAAGGTCACATAGAGGAATCAGCATATTTCTGTCCTATAACCAGTTGAACTCCTCTCTGTACATTTAGAGCATAGACTGTAAATATTAATGGACGAAGCCTGAGTGACGTCACCCGTCTGTTCCTGCAGGGGGCGCTGGAGTCTCATCGGTGGCGGTCTCCATGCTGGAAATCCTGTCTCAGCCTAACTTTCAGTCAACCTAATGACAGACTGAGAGCTGGAGCTGAGGCGGGTTTTAAGCCTCCTGACAAACCGTTACATCGCGCCCACCTGTCAAAAATGAGAACATTCACCCCTGTGCAGTGTGTGCCGATCGAGACATGAGCTAATCAGACCTGGTTGGTTTTGTGAACCAGGCTGTAAACATGTTAATGTCTGCTGTAAAAACAGGCCTTTTTGAATGGGTGTGTGTGTGACTTCCTGTGCTTCTGCAGCCAGCCTCTAGTGGACACTCGACGAACTGCAGGATTTTGAACGTCCTCATTGGCTTCATTTTTCAACACCATCATGAAACAAACTCTGAAAAGTTTCAGGACTTTAATTTGTTCGTGTTTTTTGCTTTTTAAACCACCCTCCTCCTCAGCCCCCCAGCAGAGGAATCTAAGACACGCACGCACACGCACACGCACACACACACACACACACACACACACACACACATACACACACACACACACAGGGTTTATAAAAAAAAAAAAAACCCAAAAAAAAACAGTCCTCTTCATTGTGTGTGTTTATGTGTCGGGCTGAGTGTGAGGGGATGTTTTAAGTCCTGTCGCAGGAAGAACCGACTTCCAAACATTCATCAGTGACGTGAAAATGTGAGCTGTGGCATGTGCTGCATCCTGAGTGACAGGTCGTCATGGCAACACAACAAGCTTAGCCTATGCCCTGACATTCAAAGATCAAGGTTGAGTTTTTCAACGAGTAAGTGATAAACTTGTCGGCATCCTCTTTCTTTTTTTTGTGATTCATGCTGATTGTGACAGGACGTCAATACTCAAAACTTTAAAGCAGCAAAAGGGTGTGTGTGTGTGTGTGTGTGTGTGTGTGTGTGTGTGTGTGTGTGTGTGTGTGTGTGTGTGTGTGTGTGTGTGTGTGTGTGTGTTTACCACCTGCCGGATTCTCTGATACGATCAAACACGCCCCGGTTCAGGAGTGCCAACGTCCACACTCACACACTCAAAGATAAGCGACCGGATACTGTCCTTTTTCGGGCTGTTTACAGCTGCGGTTAAGAGGAATCAAAGTCTATCAGCAGCCTGAGTCAGACGATGCCGAGGGGACATCAGAGCGGTGACGCAGCCGAGCAGGGGTTAATGAGAGTTTTGCTGCCCCCCCTCCCCTTGCACTGCTTACCCAATGACCCCGTGTGTCATAACATCCCTTACTGTAAACCCTGCTGGAATCTGGACACTGCAGCGTGGGAGGACAAACATTTACTCTGTTGCTTTAGTGTGTGTGTGTTTGTGTGCGTGTTTGTCTGACCTTGCATGTACGTATGTTCATCTTAATATTTATCCGTAGTCAAGTCAGGTCAAGTTTATTTCTAATGCACGTGTCAGCAACAAGGCAATTGAAAGTGCTTCTCATAAGACATCAAAAGAATCAAGACAAAGGGAAAAAGAAAAGACAATAAAATAGAAAATGTTATATTCACTAAAACAACTGTTAACAACCACAGAGAAGATTAAAAATGTGTTAACAAATAAGATCCCAAAGAAATAAAGAAGACATTAAGCAAAATAAGAAAGCGGTTGCATTCTTGAGTGCGAGTGAGGCTAAACAGAAGTTTAACTTGCAGCTCAACATCAAAACGTGTTACGTCTTCAACACGTACCTGAGAAACCTAAAGACTTCCAGTCAACACAGAGCCAGTGCTCTCCTGACTCCTTAAGTTTCAGTCAAGGTCAAAGTTTCAGGGTCACAAAGTGAGTATGATGGGTTGTAAGGAAAGAGAAGAAACAGACGTTTCTGCCTCTTCAAAATTAAGCTCGTCGGTAGCCTCGTTAAAATGGTAGCCAACAAAGTCAACCAACATACTGTTCAACGGCCTAAGAGATGTACAGACGGAAAAACACGCTGCAAATCCAGAAACGCAATTTAAAAAACACGTGCAAAAGACCAAAACTAATGCAATGACTGAAATGTGCTGCAAATGGAAGAAAAGAAGGAGGAAACAAATGCATTAAAATCAAACATGCTGCAAATACACAAACAATGCAAAGTCAAAAACACAAAAAAATACAACATCTGCAAAAGCAACATCTGTTATGCAAACTACTGAGAGCACTGCACATCCCAGGCATGTTAAGTATTCAAAGATACATGTAAACCTCCTCCTCACTTTCCAGTGTGCATCCTTAGCAACAGGGCCCCAAGTCTCCAACTAGACTCTTCTCCTCTGTCGCCCCCCGGTGGTGGAACCAACTACCAGACTCTATTCGATCTGCAGAGTGTCTTCGCATCTTTAAGAAAAAGCTAAAGACCCAGCTCTTTATGAACACCTACGACCTTAAATGATATGGATGATGATAAACATCAATATGGCGGCTGTGGTTCAGTCGGTTGTCTTTCAACCGGAAGGTATTGGGTTTGATCCCAAGTAAGTGTTATAAGTGTTATACAAGCTCAAGTCCATTTACCATTTAGGCAAATTGGAGTGTCCCAGTTCTTCACAATTATGAAGCAGGGTGAGAGCTCAACAACCGGACCAGTAGCTAGCAGGATTTCAAACTTGACACGATGAAAACAAGCTACACAGCTGCACAGAAACTGCACATTGGGGGCTTTGCTGAACACAATGGAAATCATCTTGAGATAATCAGTTTAAACCTGTATATTCTGAAGTGACTTTTATCCTGGATTTTATGTTATATATAACTTTTGACCCTCAAAAGGCTTAAGACTGACATGTTGTTCAAGTGAAAGCCTCTTTGTTTTCCTGATCTCTTTCTTTTTTTTGAATTTCTTGGAGGACACAACATGCAGCAGGTTCACAGCACTCTTTTCTATTGTCTCCACTCGTGCTCTCTCAGAATCAGCGGCAGAGCAGGTTTCAGATATTAATTTGCGTGATTCAACCTGATTCTCTGAATTTCAGATTTGATCAAACCCAGATGTGAGGATTAAAGCTCTCAGGGTGCTTTCTGTGTACAGAGCTGAAAATATTCTTCCAAGAACTTCAGATCCACAACAGAGTGTCTCCAAGGATGTGAAAGAAAATGTTTCCTCGAGGACTCCAACAAGAGCCAAAAACTCAAACTGCTCGTCTCTGATTAGTGGGGAAGAAAACATCCTCCCACGAGGTTGTTTCTCATCAAGGATTTCCCCAGTGCAGCAGTGTTGTTCTCCGTCTCGTACGTTGTGTTTTCCCTGCACACATACACACAGGGTCAGTGAACTGCACGTTGCGTAAGAACAGCAGAGACCCTTACTAACCTTGTGTTGCTGCTCCTGAATGTTTGGTCTCTTCTGAACATCCACGCAGATGGAATGTGACGAGCCAAAAGAAAACACCTTCCACCCGGTCAGAAAATGTCATAATAACCTCTAAAACAGAGCGGCTCGGGGCGACCTGAGGTAAAGTGATAAAGCCGTGGAAAACAGGTTTGCATAACAATGCTTTGACCGACACACTGACATGTGCAGACAGACATGGGACATCCCATCGTTACAATTATGAAAGCACTGTTGGCATCAGACCATGCATGCAGAGAGTTATGGCTTTATTTTTCCCGACTGTGTCTCGAAGATTTCTCCTCTGAGCACGTAAGAAAAATAAAAATCAGCAGGTCTTCCAGTAAACGATTATCCAGAGACTTGTGAACAGGTTTGATTTATTTTTCAGGGGAATGTTAAAGGAGCAATCTGTAAGATATGTAATCAATTTAATCCTAAACTGGCCTCACTATATGATCAGACATGAAGGAAACATGCTATGTTGAAGTGCTGGCTTCTCTGACAACAATGCAGCAGCCAGTATGTCCTCCTTCTAACTTTAGATTCTGGTCCTGAATGGTCTGGATTTGTTTGGACCAGAGAAGGTAGGCGGTTTTAAGGCACCCCCACACGGCCGTTTTGGACGCCCCTCGGTTTGCCAGATATGAGAGCAGTTATCAGGTCAAACCAACAGGTGTTGCAGCGATGGAAGCGGGCAAGAGAACTGGTTCAGATAGAAGTGATTGTACCCGACCTAAAAAGCCTCTGCATGTTTCTAATAAGCTCCACGAGCAGAAACGTGCTCAAACTAGGATCAATATTGGAGATGCTTTTGAAAAATGGAGAGAGGTTAGAACACAGAAAGGTTTACAGACCGATGCAGAGCTGGATAAACACTGAAGCTTCAGTGTCCACCACATGGCAACCTGCGTGAGCATCCACTCTAGAGAGGGGGGGGGGGGGGAGACAGCTCTCTGCAATGTTTTGATTTTAAACTGCAGTACCAAACTTAAATGCTACATGTCAGAGTTACATATTGCTCCTTTAAACCTTTATTCCCCTCTTCCTATTCACTCAGATCACTCGATAAATAGAAAGATTCACTTGTATTTCATGAAGGAGAAGGAGATTTGTTTGAGAAGTCTTCAGACTTTTCAGATATCATCAAGACTAAATAAGTTATACTTGTTATAACTTTTCTTTCTTTAAGACTAAACATTGTGGAGAAACAGAGACCAGAGGCTAAATGCTTGTTGCTGTTGCCTTGTCATGATGATTTTTCACACAAGATGCACCAACAACAGATTTTTGGACGTGTAATTTCTGACCATCAGAGTTGTTTAGAGGTTAGCATTTTAAAGCCCTGTGTCACTAACGCTGTTTACTGTGCTGCCAGCGTCCATTTTCAGTACAAAACAAATGCAGATCAGAGTTTTCAGCACATTAAGGATCCCTTTGAATACAGTGACGATTCACCTTACTTCATGGGTAAGGTGAAGCCACAGGGAGTTAATGCAGCCAACATTTCAAAGAGAGTTTGTCAGATTGAAGCTCCTCCTCACATTTTATGATCTTCACTCTTTTTATTTACTGCTCTGAGTTCTTTGATGTGAATGTTGATCTGAACAAACTGTCCTGTTGTCAGTGAAGAAAGGATCTTCAGACACAGATCTGATGAAGGAATGGGGAGGAGTGTGACGAAAGTAACAGTGGGTTTGGATGTTAAACCTTTACAAGGGGACATCATGAAGGTAAACCCTACCAACACAACACAGCTCCTCTGACCCATTCATGAAAACGTCTCCAGTTAAACTTTGCCAAGTGCAATCCTCCGGCTTCCTCCGCTGTCTCATTAGAGCCACGAGAGAGGGAAGCACTGCAGCTTAACACACACATTCACTCAGAGAGAGGAGGAAACTAAACACACTGGGCCTCATTTATCAATCTTGCGTGAAAACAGGCGCAGATCTGAGCGCAGATTTGGTCTTACGACAGGACACACGTGCGATTTATGAAACGTTCGTATCTGACCAATCTGAGCGTACGAATGAGCGGGCCTTGATAAATGCGGCGGCTGAATTCGATCGTCATTAACATGTTACGCCCATAAATATTCCTGGTTCGGAGGCCTCGCCCACTGAGGTCAAACATGGAGAGACGAAACACGATTAAGAAAAGAAACTTTTCTGACACGGAGATCGACATCCTGACATCGGAGGTGGAAAGAAACAAAACAGTGCTTTTTGGCAGTCTGAAGAGTGGCATAAAAGGGGCTCATAAAAACGCTGTCTGGAAAAAGATAACGGAGGCAGTCAACAGCGTTGCCGTACAGGAACGGACTCCAGCTGAGGTTTGAATATAATTCTCAATAACTTAACCCATGCCTAACGACTTAAATGAATCTTTTCATCCGCAGCCTAAAAGCTTATGTCTGCTAATTGATCAAAACAATTCTTTACATTTAGGTCAAGAAAAAATGGTCGGATTTGAAGCTGGCCACCAAGAAACGTGTTGCTGCGTTTAAACGCAGCATCAGGCAGACTGGAGGAGGCCAACCAGACTCCAGCCTGATCCTGACGGGGACGGAGGAAAGAATTGCCTCCTTAATTGGGTCCGAGTCGATCTGTGGCATAAGTGGTGGAGGTGACACAGACGCACTGGCATCAGACCCAGAGCAGAATGGTAACTAACAACCCCCTTTTGCTTGCATTAAAAAATCAAACTGACTGTACACCATTTCTTACAAATAATAAGGCTTACACATGTTACATGGGTGACATTTTTATTGTATTAAATATTTCAGAGCCAGGCACCAGCATGATGTCAGCCAGATCTGCTCCCCAGGGCGGTCCCACTATTACTGCCGAGAGTGAGCGCGTGCCCTCGGCCCCCCGTGCTGCGCCCAGACCGAACCTGATCACGGCAGAGGTCCTGGAGAGACAAGGGGAGATATGCAGGTTATTGGCCTCAGTCGTCGGCGCACTTGACGCAATTAATGAGACACTAAAAGAAATAAATGAAACTCTAAAAAAGCCATAATAAAATGTTTAAATGACTAAATGTTGTCTGTGTTTAGTATGCCTTTAGCCAATTCCACCAACAATACTTCACATTACTGATTAATACTGCAGAGCATTTGCAAGAGTTTAAGGTATACTTTACGTTTTAAAAGCGACAAATGAGGTCCTGTCTCCTCCGTACAGCCCCCTGTGGAGGCTGTGCTGGCCACGGCTCCATGGGCATGGGCTCATCCGGCTGCGCCGCTCATTCACCAGTGCAATGTTGTGCAAAACTGAACAGGCCAAAATGATATCGCACACTTTGTCTGGGGTATACAGTAGCATTCCCCCTGCAGGTCCGAGACAGAGCCACCTGCCCTTCAGCAACCCGAAGCAGCGCTCGACTGTGACCCGTGTGCGTGTGTGCGCACTGTTGAACCTGCGTTCCTGCTCTGTAGCGGGGTTATAAGGTATTCCGTTAGAGGATAACCCTTGTCACCTAGAAGAACCATACCAAAATGTGAATCATCTGATACCTTGTTTAGTGTAATGCAATTTATCGAGGGTAGCCACTTACCGAGGAGATGACTTTGGCTCTGCAGTGCGCCCTCCTGCAGCCGCGCGCCAACAGAGCTGTTTTGAAAAATAAAAGAATCGTGTGTCCCCCCTGGCCACCTGGCCAGCACGTTTAAAAGTGATAGCTTGGCATCACAAATCACCTGGACATTTATGGAGTGGTAGTTTTTGCGATTGATGAATGCGTAATCATTCATGGATGGTGCCTTCAGGCGCACAGGAGTACAATCAATCGCTCCAACCACATTTGGAAACCCAGCAATCTCATAAAATTGCCTTTTAATCACATCATTGTATGGGAACCGAATGTATTTTCGGGAGAGAGATTTTATTGCAGCCAACACTGCTGGCATCGTCCTGCTGATCGTTGGCTGGGAGACCCCAGCCCTGTCCCCGACCTCTCGCTGAAAGGTCCCGGTGGCCAAAACCCCCAGCGTGGCGAGCACCTGAACTGGTACAGGTAAGGCATTTGACCGCCTGGTTTCTCTCTTTAATCCAGCAGCTACATTATTGCATAAATCAATAAGCACATGCCTTGGGAGCCGAAAGCGACTGATCAACCAGGCATCACTCTCCATGAGGAGATCCCTGCGGTCCCTGAAGACGCGCTCACGTCTGACACGCGCGTATTGCTCCTCCAAAATAAGCAAGTCTGCCATCATCAAGACTTGATAACTGTCAAAGCATCTGTTTAAATAGGGGAATGAATAAACATCTGACCAACCACAGTGGAACGATGATTATCTCAACAGGTGCTTTCAATTTTTGTTCCAGTTCTGTCACACCCATCGGACAAAAACAAAAACAATTACACCTTTTTGCCATTAGTTAATTTGCAAACACACATTTCTGCTTGTATTTATGATTCTTTCACATTTTAATGTGTAATAATTAGTTGTCATCTTAGGCTATTTATCCTATTGTTTAATTTTTTGAAAGTGGTATCAGTAAAAACATGGGCTTTAAAAGAAATGTTTTCGTTTTAATAATCCGTTTTGATCTGTTCTAAATATGTGACTGCTTATGCTTAATGACAGCTGAGGTTTGTTCATTATTTTCCGCCAGATTTTGCTGTGCTGCACCGCAAATCCACAGACTCGAATTTGCGTACACGAGCTCAGACCTGACGTGAGATCTGATCGCAGCTTCCGCTTACGTCCAAATTGATAAATGCCGAAGTTTGCGTGGAAATGGTCGTACGCACGGTTTTCGGTCGTACGTTCGTTTGATAAATGAGGCCCACTGGATGCTGGCGCATGGGAGCCTGGATTTCCTGGGTTTCCCACACACAAGTGTACAATCACAAGCTTGCAAACATATACACTTATTCAGGAACACACCAAAACACACAAACACACACACACGTGAACCATCCTGCAACATGCCAAGACGCTGCGGTCTGACGAACAAACCCATTTCCCCATTCACAACACAGAAGCTGAGAGAGTGTCCCGGGACTCCTCCGCCATGAATGACTGTTTCAATGTTTTTCTTTTAGACTCGATCTGTGATTTGCTGTTTCATAACACGTGGATTATCCGGTTAAGGAAATCTTGTGAGAGGGAGAGGAGAAGAAAAAGAACAACTTTGCTGGGGATTAGAGTCATTGTGCACTCTCGCATTACATTCTTGGCTGCTGATTCTCAGCCCTTGGAGAGGACATGGGTTAACCGGAGCACGACAACGACATGTCCTCCTGGGACAAGAGGCACGACCGTTCCATGCACGGAGACCAGAGCTCCAATCTGCACCAGAACACCAGCCTTAAGTTCTCATCCCACTAATTCACATCGTCTGTGCAAATGATGTAGTCAAACAGTGCTATGACGTCAATTGAATCTTAAAAATGTTGTCCAATCTAAATCCAATCAGTGCTTTCCCTCCTGCAGGCCTGAAAACTTGTCCAATCAAGAGATTTCCATATTGGCTACTCAAACTTTTGATGCTAACATTAGTACTAATGTCTGCTAATTTCGACTCCATTAAGAGTAACATAAAAAAGTACTGCTTTGTAAACAGTTTCAGACCATTTTGCATGCATGCAAACACACAAACTAATGTTTACATTTCTTGTTTCTCTGTCTCTTTGTGTTTGTGTCCATTCAGTATATGAACGCTTGCAGTCTTCTACACTGCCTTTGCTGCAGAATTTTGTTTATTGCCAACAGCTGAGAATCAGCAGAATAGCTTAAAACCAATAACAAGGTTTTAATAGCGCAAATGTTCTAAAAGAGGGGTATAACCACAAAAATTGAGCATGTTGGCTCACAACGTCACTCGTCAAAAAAATCCTTTAAACAGGAGCGCCTTGGTGTGCAGATTTTGTTAGCTTCTTCATGTTTTGTTATTTTTTATCCAGCACCCACTTAGGGATGTGCGTGTCTTTTTATTTTTGATGAAGGCTGGGTTAGAAACAACCTACCCAGCACAGATGACACAGAGAGAAAGTGGGTGAGCACAGAGAGCTGGGACCCAGGGGTATTTTAAGACCTCACACACCTGGTCTCAATTATGGACAATTGGACACACACACCTGACACTGCACTGACAGGATTCCCTCACCACACTCAATGAGCAGGAGTGAGTGCTCTGTTTCTCTCTGGATCGATGGTGCCCTGTGCACTTAAAGCAGGAATTTGAATATTTGACTTTGTGGTACAAACCTCTATTCACCCTTTACATTCTGATCTCCCGCCTTAGACTATGTTGCAAAAGTGGGCGGCTGTGGCTCAGTTGGCAGAGTCTGTCGTCTCTCAGCCGGAAGGTCGGGGGTTCAATTTCCAGCTCCTGCAACCACATGTCCTTGGGCAAGACACCTAACCCCAAGTTGCCCCTGCTGCTTCCTCTGCTGCCTATGAATGTGTATGAATGTAATTACTTACTTCTGATGGTCACTTTACACAGCAGCCTCTGCCATCAGTGTGTGAATGTGACATTAACTCAAAAGAACTTCTAGACTATTTAGTTTGCCAGAAAAAGTTTAAGTGTGTGCCAAGTGCACGACAGAAAATTCTGCAACATCTGGATACCTTTTGCAGTATGCAAGCTAACAAACTATTCAACTTTTCTGATCTACACCCCCTTCAGATCATTAAATGGTAAATGGACTTCAGCTTTTATTGAGCTTTCTAGTCTTCTGAATCCTCAAAGTGCTTTTACATCTAGCCATTTGTCTAAACCTTTAACATGTATGAAAGTTTGAACTTATAACACGATTTAAAAAAAGTCCAGAACAGCAGCTGAATGACTTAAGTATGTGGTATTAAAAAGTCGTTCCACAAGCTGCTGTAAATCACAGTCATACTCTTAAGCTGACTCCATTGAACCTGATCTAATGAGTGACAGAGGGTTCATATACATCTATAAGATACCCTCAGGGAACCTCCTGGTTTCAGTCTGTGTAGTATTCATGCAGGTGTGCATTCTTTCTGTGGGTGTGATTTCAAACAACTGTGTTTTTCTGAGCTCATCTGACGTAGACACCCCCCTCTCGACGCCCTCCAAAGGGCAAAGTTTAAATCCCCATAAATGGAACTTGGAGGTTGTGTTTGTATTTGTGTGTGTGTGTGTGTGTGTGTGTGTGTGTGTGTGTGTGTGTGTGTGTGTGTGTGTGTGTGTGTGTGTGTGTGTGTGTGTGTGTGTGTGTGTGTTGCGTGCGTGTGTGTGTGGTTGGGTGGGTGTGAGCTGCTCCTGAGACAACAAGACTGTTTTTCCCACTGCTCTTGTCAAAGGTAAACATTCCAGTCTTGGGATGTTCAATGCCAAGCGCCATTTGATCTGCATCATGTGACATCTGAAAGAGATGAAAAAATCCCTCTTATCATCACTCCCCCAAACACAAAACCCCGCAGCAGCCTTACAGGGGCTTTGTGGTGTTTTGTGGTCGGGGTCTCGGGGCTCTGATGGTTCCCGCTGTGTTCATGTGTTTTTGAAAAAGTAGGTCTGTCCCTGACCTGAGATAACTCTGTTCTGTTTGAACACAGGGCTCTGATCTGACAGCACAACAAGCTGGAGGAGTGAACACATGCAGTCTTTCATAAGAAAAATCCACATGTTTTAATCCCTCACGTCTCTTTGCCTCTGCTTCAACCTGCTCATTCCATACATACCTTTACTCAGCAATTAGTCAGCCACATGAAGCCGTATCATAAGATCTCTCAGACAGACTTCACACAGGAGGTGGGGAGGCCCAGGCTAAAAAGTAGAGCTGTACATTAGGGTGAAATGAGCATAAATGTCCTGACATGCAGCATCCAGTCCACGTTTCAGCTCCCAGCATCCCGGGACTCCACATTCCTTCACAAGGACACAGACTGCAGGCGTTGTCCTCAAATCACAGTTCAGCTGAGGACACACTGAGCCAAATTCACTGCATGTGCACCAGGGAACATGTTGCTGCAGTTTTAAACTTTTAACTTCGAACACTGCAATGACGTCTGTTATTTTGGCAGATAAAGAGCAGGGTTCGGGACTATGTACTTGTGACAGGGTATATTTAATTTTATGGCAATTACGTCTGTACGTCCTTCCCAAAGTATGCACATTTATTTTCTCTGCTCTGTAGAAGTACTTCTTACTCACTGTCATTAAAGCTGGTCTCACACTGCACTGTTTAAAACTGTCAGTGTGCAGTTCCTCTGAAAACAAACTTTTCGCCCACGCATTACGTTTCAAGTCAAAAGCCATGCACGAGTAGGTAGACAACAACAACAATGGCGGACTCCTGAGGTCTGTTTTATGCTTCACTCTCTCTATTGAATTTAACAACACTTCTCCAGCAAAGTGTAGATTTACTGCACCATCACTTTGATCAGCGGACACGCTTTACTAACAATACTAGCCCTTTTTCAGGCATCATATTGGTGTCCCAGTCTGTGAATTCACTTTGCGTTTTGGCGCACAGCGTTGCAGGAGCTCCACATTCACACTCAGACATGCACGCACTCACAGCACTGAGCTCCCCCTGTTTGCTCAGCTGATCCTGTCTCGACTCTGTAACACCTCTGTTACTACCTCCGAAGACAGTACAGAGGGGGGATTACTTCGTCTCCCCATGCAGCCTGAATAGGGCGTCAGAGTCCGTCTATTCTGTGGTGTGGATGTGACTTCCGGTGTTCCTGGAGCCAGCCTCAAGCGGACACTCGAGGAACTGCAGGATTTTGCACTTCTGCATTGGCTTCATTTTTCAAGACCGGAGGTTGCTGCCTGGTGATTAGCTATTTCTGTATTTTTACACTTCACCACTCTCTAGAAGGAGTATGTGTGCATGTCCGTGTTGTTTCATTACAAAGTCACACCGCCAACTACTGGCCTGGAATGTATACTACAGTGTTTTAAGTCCTATTGTGGATCTGTGTGCATGGTGGTTGTTATCAAAACTTTGTTGTCTAAATGCAAAGTTATTCAGAAAACGAATGAACGATTTTGTTTTCAGGTTGTAAATGTGGCCTCTTAATCTTAACGAAACTTCCCGCCATCTTTTTCTTTAAAAAATAAAATAAAGTGTCACGATGTAATAATGCTCTTTTATAAATGGTAAATGGACTTAAGCTCGTATAGCGCTTCTCAAGTCTTCTGACTACTCAAAGCGCTTTTACACCACATGTCACACCTACACATTCACACACTGTTTGTTAAGTGACCATCAGAAGTAACTAATCCCATTCATACGCCTCTGATGAAGCAGCCGGAGCAATTTGGGGTTAAGTGTCTTGCCCAAGGACACATCGGACATGTTGCTGCAGGAGCTGGGGATTTACTAATAGTAGATAAGTATTAAAAACAATATACACTACAATGGTCAAGTGCAGGCAAGCGTAGTGGTTGTGAGTAACTATTATGTAAATACGAAGTAAAGTGCAGTATTAAAATTAAAACTAAAACAGTGAAAATATCCTTTAATCCAGAAGTGGAGAAATTCGCAACGTTACAACCACAAATGGAGTTTAACACATCTAGGTATGCATGAAAGGACAGGCTTCCTGTCCAGTGAGAGTATGAAAAAACAAACATTTGTATATCCGTTAGGACAAACTGTATTGGCTGCACATGTTTTATTAATAGCGTGGATTAATGCAGCTCTCTCCTTTCAAACTCATACACCTCATTGTCACAAAGGTAGGTCAGTCATTACAAACTCCTGCTGTGCAGACGAACTTTGTTTGAACCAACAGGCCCTTATTCTGGTCACATGTTCACACTGAAATGGTCTCAGTGTGCAGGATTATAAACTGATGCACAAAGAATTACATTTGGATGGAGTTGTAACCAGTGTGAGCTTCATACTAGTGAATCAAAGCTCCTGAGGAACTTTCTGGATGTGTCAATGGTCCGGCCCAAAGCAGGACAGCTTATCTCTTTGCTGAGCTCCTCCTTTATGTTTAAGAAGCATTTTCTGACAAAATATCGTTTTCTTCTTTATTTTAAATGTCTTACATGCACAATCTGTTAAAGTGGGAACATTTTTAAAAAGCTGTTTCTGACATGTGATGTTAATCGCCTAATCTGACACCTACCCCACGACAAGAGCTGATAACAAAAAAGACAAATAGTCAAAGTTGTCACTGATGGTCTTGTTCACTTTTGTGTCTCATTAAGAGGCATTAGTTTTAGTTTCAGTTGAACCCACACGGCCGTTTTGGACGCCCCTTGGTTTGCCAGATATGAGAGCAGTTATCAGGTCAAACCAACAGGTGTTGCAGCGATGGAAGCGGGCAAAAGAACTGGTTCAGATAGAAGTGATTGTACCCGACAAAGAATAATGAGGATGAAATGATTAGAGCTGCGTAGCTTAAATCGTTAGCTAAACTTAAAGGCAGGGTTGGTAATTTCCTCCAGATCCACTTTTTAAGATGTAGGTTGAAACTGTCTTTAGGTCCTGACAGAAATTAATAACTCATGTACTCTGAAAAAGGAACGGAGAAAATCCGTCATCTGTAGCAGTTGTAAGCCTGTAAAAACTTCGACCAATGTCTGCCACGAGGTACCAATCTGATGAACCAATCAGGCCTCTCTGTTTCCCTGCTCGTTCTCTGCCCCAGTGGTTCCCAAAGTGGGGGTCGGGACCCCCTGGGGGGTCGTAAGACACTGAGAGGGTGGTCGCGAGATTCCTTCTAAAAACATATTCGATAACACATCTTATCCATTACTGTAAAAATACAAACAAAAACATAGTTTGAGAGATTCCATGTGTTCTGCTTTAGCGTTTCTGTTTGGGCTGTTGTGTTCTTTTGTGCTCTTCTAATGCCACTATTGAATAGGCCTCATAGTGTGCCCGGCTATGCGCAACATTAAATGTCTCAACCACCTCCAGGGACAATGGGGGTCTCCAGTTGCAAGCACCGTTATTTTAGGGGTTGCGGGCTGAAACGTTTGGGAACCCCTGCTCTACCCTGTGCATGCACGAGCCCACACTCAAAGCATGAGCTGAGGTCCGCTTCTGGACCAATGGCGCTTGTGCATGTAAGTGAGGGGCGTGGCTTTTGAGGGAGCACAGAGGGGAGGGGGTGGGTGCAGTAGGAGCACTGAGGGAATGCTACTTTTAAAATCATGCTAGTTTTCGAAAATTACCAACCCTGCCTTTAAGAAGAGCAGGTAAAGTAGCTGTGAAAATAAACAACTGAAATCACGAGCCAAAGAGAGTTAAAGTAGCTAAATTAGATAAAGGATGAACAGGTAAGCTGGAAAAGAAGTGAAACAAGAAAATTAATTTTAGCATCAGGAACTTATTGGAAAAGCAGCAACGCTCTTTCTACGATGTAATTCTTTGCAATAAGTGTCCTACCTGATAGTTGGGAATGAATGAAGCTGTATTTGAGTTCACCTACCAGGACTTTGGGACCATACCTCTATTACCTCAGGATGAAAAGGTTGGAAACCTCTGCAGTACTTACCCTTCATGCAGACAATAGTAGAAGGTAACCACTGTATGCTTATGTAAATGAGGCCATTCTAAAGTGCTCTAATGGGGCTTTAAATGTTAACCCCCCAAGGAACAGTGTTTTCACTAATATGTTGGGATCTTGAGATAAGCTAGGGTTAAGACAAAATAATCCTTTATTCATAGCAGATGGTGTTTTATGCATTCAGCTGTGCATTAAAGGACAAGCCCTCTGCTCAGTGAGCGTAAGACAAACAAACACTTGGATATCCGTTAGGACAAACTGTATTGGCTGCACATGTGACGATATTACATTATGTATTAATAGTATGGACTTTCCTTTCAAACCCATGAACCTCGTTGTCACAAAGGTGGGTCAGGTGTTACAAACTCATGCTGTGCAGACAAATGTCACCTGCTCTAAATTGTCTAAATTGCACAAATGCATTGTCAATGTTTCGTTACTGAGAAGTACTTGTGCAACGTAGACACAGTGCAGGAGGTCACTTGCAATTTTTGTGACTTAAAACACTACGCTTCCAAATATTGAGTGCCTCTTTTTGTTGCTATGAAATCGTAATAAACAACAACAATTTTAATGTTTGGTTCAGCTAGCTCATTTGAAGTGGCCTTCTTAACTTCCTCTGCTTTACATATTGTTGGACTGTTCCTCAGTGACGTATGAAAGCTTTGAATCGATTGGATCATAATCTAAATAAGTAAGCAAATGTGCTGTCAGAAAAATGTAACATAAAGCAAGTTCTTCCCTCTGAGCTACACTGAATTATAAGAATAAAGTGCCAGAAATGAACAACTACAATTACTATCTGCTGCTGTTAGTAACCTGCATCACCTGCACTAGTGTGTAGTTTGACTGAATTCACACACACTCATGAAGTTGTCAACAAACCATGTGGAGGTCAGTGGGTCTAGGAAACACGCCACGACAGATTTAACCAAAAGCTTTATTTAGCCTGCAGCTTTGAGGAATACAAATCTGTTAACACCAGTTGACAGATGATGCAATCCCATAAAGCAATTGCATCGACCCACCCGGTCACACAATGCAGCCAATTGCATCAGAAAAAGTTGTTGAGATGAGGCAATTCATTCATTGATTACCATGAAAATAGAACTAACAGTGGGGGGGATGAAACGAGTTAAATGAGAAATAAAAGATAATTAATTAGACTCTGTCTATTTGCAAGATTGTTGTCTCGTAATATATTTGTATGTCAATATAGCTCTCTAGTTTTCCCTGTGTGGTTTTGCAGGACACCAAATGCTTTGCAACACACCATATAAAACGTGCGTGTTGATCGAGAGAGCATCAAAACCTCCAGAAACACAACACATCAACACTTACTGATAGCAGGACCCCGGTGTGCCTTAAGACTCTGGCATACACCATTTATCTGGCAGTTGCAGCTTTAAACTTTCTGAGGGAACTCCAAGTGTCGTTTCATGCATTTGTTTTCATTGTTGTGTGTTCACGTGTGCAAGGAGAATTGTGTGGCTCGGGACGTGTCTGTGGCCATGTCAGCGCAACCCCTGTTCAAAGCTTTGGTCTATTATTGTCTCTGGAAACGTGGACGGGACATCTCTGGGAATGAGCCCAAAGCCGGCTTCAGTGCGCGCGCTTTGGGACACAGAGGGATCACATACCACAGCGTCCCGAGCCCCCTGACTTACACTGGCGTAAATGGTGACCCTCATTTGCGCAGCTATTTCTGAAACTGGGGTTTATTATCCCTCTGCGACGCACGAATGCTTTCTCATGTCATGTCAGAGCTTCTGGTTTTTCTCTCAGCACACCCACGCTCTGTGCGCGCAGCGTGGGCGTGCGTAATTGTGCGCTCATTATGTGAGAGTTTCATAAAGTTGTGTAAGAAGTTTGGGGAGGACAATTAATAGAAGCCACTCATGAATGACAAACACTGTCCCCCAAATAGAGCTGCTCATTTGAGCCAGACTCGAAAACAAGGAAAAGATTCAGTTGTGAAATCGATTAAATCAGCTCCAAAGCGCCGCTGTGTGAACTTCTTCTAATTACAAGTTCTGAAAACAATCACAGAGAATCAAACTCAGCCTCCGTGTTGTTACTGTAAGCCGACAGTGTGCGCTGAATTAGTTTAGTGTAGCACGAGGGTGAGAAAGGGGAGGGGGGATGTCCTTGATTGCAACATCAAACACTAGTGTCGTCACTGGTCCGCGATACGTGCAGGCACTGCCTGTTCCAAAATAAATATGGACGTGATTGTTGAATTCAAATGAGCTGCCTGACCGGGCATAGGCGGACCAATCACAGCCCATCGTATCATCACACCTTCTTTTCAGAAATCATTCATAACGCCGATGCGTCAAACACTCACAGAGGAGCCGGCTATAAATACGGCTGCGCGCAGCGCACAGTTAGACATTTTTCCCAAATCAAACGAAAGAGACAACTGAGCAAGAACCGGAATCCGGCGTTTACCTTTGATTCTTATCTCTACCTTGCTCCACATTTTATATTCTCTCTTTACTATCCAACTCGCAATGTTGGCCATGGGTGGATTATATTTGCAGCACGTCGTGGTGGCAGCGGTGTGCTCCTTGCTGGCCACCGGCACGTCAGGGTCCCCGGTGGTGGGGCCAGAGCCGATCCGATGTGCCCCGTGTACTCCGGAGAAGCTGAGCCAGTGTCCAGCGGTGGCGCCCGAATGCGTCGAGGTGCTGCGGGAGCCCGGCTGTGGATGCTGCCTCGCCTGCGCTCTGACTGCTGGGGAGCTTTGCGGAATCTACACGGCGCCATGCGGCTCCGGACTGAGGTGCACCCCGAGACCCGGCGACCCCCGGCCGCTGCACTCCCTCACCCGGGGACAAGCCGTGTGCACGGAAAGCACAGAGCCCGAGGCAACCCCCGAGCCCCAGACGCAAGGTAGGCCTTTAACCTCCACATTTTATACATCTTTCTTTTACATCATTGCATCCCCCCCAAAAAATACTTGACCGGTCTTTTGTGAGGCATTTTACAGTTACATTAAGTCAGTCCTGCTTCACATTCATTCATTTCCCTCCTCCAGATCAGGGAGAGCCAGAGCCGGAGATGGAGAACGCAGCCATCATCTCGGACCTCGGCTCCAGCCACTACCTGCCCGGCCACAGTAAGCCCTACGACCCGAGGGCTGCTGCGGACGCTCAGGACAGCATGAAAGCCAAACTCACCGCCAACCGCAAGAAACTGATCGAGCAGGTGAGAAACAAGAGCAGTCTTTGTATTTTCTGTGTGAATGCTGAGAGATCCTCAGTGTGTGCTATGTGTAACTAAAAGTTTTTGGGGAGGTTTCGAGAGACGGTGTGTTCGCCGCAAGGGGGCGCTCGTGTGCTGTTTGAAGAGATGATGTAGAGAGAAAAGAGAGGATGGGATGCTTGTTATTACAAGTTTTATTTGCAGTTGTATGCATGCTTGCTGATGATTAATAACCATCTCATTTGTTTTCACAGGGGCCTTGTCACATTGAGCTGCAGACAGCATTGGCCAAAATTGCCAAATCCCAGCAGAAATTAGGAGACAGATTAACCAGATTCTACCTCCCCAACTGTGACAAACACGGGCTCTATAAACCCAAACAGGTTGGTATCTCCAGCTAAATGTTGATTTGTGTGTGTGTGTTTTGTTTGGGGTGGATTCCACTCAGCATAAAGGAATCTCACCGAGTTGTGTGTGAGAGGTTCTAGCCAAGATTGTGTCAACCATAGCCTTAAAATGATTGTGTGGGTGAGGCAGGGAGTGTGTTTTTGTTTCCGGTGTGATGTCACCCATTTGCAAGACCGTGCATGTGCCTGTGTGACACATTAAATGAAAATGAAAGCAGTTAAATGATTAATGTATGTGTGTGTGTTCCTCTGCAGTGTGAATCCTCTCTGGATGGACAAAGAGGTCGATGCTGGTGTGTGAACTCCTGGAACGGAAAGAAGATTTTAGGTTCGACCGACCTGCCTGCAGACGCCGAGTGCCCTTAAAAGAGATCAACCACTGATGCAGATCTCATACCAAGAGGAAGAAGAACAAGCAAGCCACTGATTTTACCTTTTTTTATTTATTGATCTCGTCCATGGTGGTGGTTAATTCAGGTACACTGTCATTAGGGGACTGAAGGTCCTGACCACCCTGAACCCGCGTCCCTCCTCTTCAAACACCCGTCCCAAAGAGATTAAAAAAAGTCTATTTTTATTTTCTGAAAGGAGATTTTTTAATATTGATGCATTTACTTCTACTCTTCAGCCTTATTTATTTCCATTTTATTTGTTATTTTTTAATTATTTCATGAGTATTTATATCTTTTTTTGCCTTATTGTTATTATTATATTATTATTTTTATGGCTGTATAAAGTGTATATATGTATCTTGGCCCTGAGTAACTCCGCCGCTGAGTTGAGCTCGCTCTACCCTTAAAGGAGTTGTCTGGACGTTTGGTTTGTGACGAAACCGAGCAAGAACAAAAAGCACTGAGTGACCAAATGTCATTTAGAATGATTTCTAAATGTTGTTTTTTTATGATTGATTTTCACATTGCTGCCATTTCTATGTCTATTTTTTTTGTTATTGTCTTTTTTATACTGATGTGACACATGTTCATGATGCAAAACTCTCAGTCGGGAATCCCTCAAACAGTCTCAGAAAACATTTCCCATGATGCCATTGGGTTGCAGAGAACGACAGGTTGGTGCATTGCTCTGTTGCCGCCTCTCAGACGGGTATTTCTACATTAACCTACCTCCGATATTTATGTTGTCAGTCGTGTATGTGTCGAAAAAAGACTTGCTGTTTTACTTTGTGTTGCTGTTCTCTCTGACCAAGAACACATGACCACAACGAGCGAGTCCCGCAGTGAACCCTGCAGCTCGCCTCCATCCACATGCTGCTGTTGGAGAGAAAATATTGTTTATTATGTGAGTCTATTCCAAAGTGACTAACTGCTCACTCGTGTGTATGTACACTTTTGTAATTGAGATGTAATGTAAGAAAAAAAGGTGATATATTTAATAAAAACATTAACCTCAGCTATGCGCTCGTGGCCTCTCTGTCACCTCAAGGCGTGTTTAATTTGTGAACAAACATCCATAGGTGGCGAAACATAAAGATCATAACAGCTTCATCAGGACGGGATTATGAAAGTGTGTGTGGATGAACTCCTGGACCACATTTGGCTATATTGGGCGTGTTTGTGAGCAGTGTTATCACGGTGATCTAAAGTGGAGGTCCTGGTCTAACTTTAGGACACGCAGCTCAGCGCTGCCTTTTGACCCGCTCTCTGTTTGCCTTGGTCGGGGCACAGGAATTCGCCTCAACCTCCCGTGCCCACTGCCAGCCTGCCTGGCACCACCAGATTTATTTTTATTCTTTTCACAAATTGAACCTTTGCTTTATCCTTATTGACACATTCCAAGACTGAGGGGAGCCTGATTGCATTCAAGGCCTTCAACAGGAGCAAATCTGTGTCCTGATAGGCTGCAGAAAGAGAGCAGATAGATCGCTGTATGAGCTGCTGGTGACAACACGAGTCAGTTAAAGACAATGAAAAAGCACGAGAGACTGTATTCTTTAAAATGTGTTCACTTTTATTTAAAAAAAAAAAAAAGACATTAAATACAAATTATACTTTGAATCAAAATCATTTCCTTTCGCAGAGAAAATAATAGCTGTGTGATTTCTAGTTTAGTATCATGAATCAAAAAAACTCTTTGAAGGATAACTTGAGAAGAAAAAACAAAATACATTTTACCCGTGAACAGAGAGATTCTTATCGTGACCAGCAGGGGAAAATCAAAAATGAAAAAAGTGACGTTAGAGAAGTGTGACTGTGGCTCTGCACGGACAGACTGAGGCGGGATGGCGCGGTGTGCATGAGGGGAGAAGTGACCGACTGAGAGGTGAGAGGTTCACCGGCCTGAAGGAGCGGTGAACTAAGATGACCAGAGACCTGAGTGACTGACTGACACAGATTTGATTTTTCGCCCCCTGGGGCTGAAACTGGCCTGCAGGGCGCTGAGCTTAAAACTGACACTGCTGAGCAACAGAAGGAACAGATTCATTAAAAAATAAAACATTCATTAGTGATTATATTCCCCAAAATACACTGAATCATAGAGACTTGGCTGTGCAATCGGTGAGTCACTGAATTGTTCATAAGAAAACCTAGTTTGGATCAGCTTATAATTCTTTCTTAGATAAATAATTTTCATTTTTAAGTACTGTACATGATGTCTAGTCAGACACATCGCTGGCCAGGAAATAATAATAATATATATATATATAAAAAGACACACTTACAAATATTCAGGAGGGAATAGCTTAAACATATTTATGTGTATGTTCCTCCCTTTACATCAAGTCTGTGAGTAGGTGGGATATAGCACCAACAGGCTGGTTGTAAGTTGCTGCTGTCTATCAAAGGAAGTGTACAGCCGATTTCATGCTACCGAGCTACTGGGCAAGCATTCTTAGTCGGCACTCTCTCCACTGTTCAAGTCTTTACACAGGATGTGGGAGAGCATCGGGGCAGGAAGCTGCCTCCTCCCTCGGACCCCCTACCACTTGTGTGAATGCATATTTGGTGCTGTGTCCACCTCGTGGAGATTTTGTTGGCATACGATCATACAAGCATTTTTCAAAGAAACAAAAACAACAACAACAAAAAAAGAAAATAGTTGCATTGAATGGAAAATTTCTGAGGGGTGTTCGCTTACTTTGCTGTCAGAAGTCCTGGTGTAGCTTTATCTATTCTCTCTCTCCTCACTAGTTTATTATTGTTTTCTTACAGTATCACACTGATTCATCTGGCGTTACCTCCGAGGAAAGGTATGCAGATGCAGATAGGTCCAATTGTCTTTAACTGCATGCATTGACGAGTGGCGGCGCAGCTAAAGTGCTTTAAGTGCTTGTGCTTGAAGCAATAGGGGCAGCTGGCACCTGCGGCAGGGCGGGCCGGTCACACCGGGCTGTACCGCCCCGTTCAAACAAGCCTCCACCAGGTTGCACCCCTGACAGGAAGAGGACCGGGTGCTGGAGCGAGGATTAACAGAGAGGGTTAGTGAGGTTGGAGACGTGGACGGGATCAGGCACACAGACATGGACAAAGTGTTAGACGGACGTGGAGGAGTGGGGGAACTCAACATAAAGGCTGAAGGACAAAATAAAGGGCAAGGACAGGTGTGAGGACACAGGAGAGCAAGTTAGAGCTTCAGAGGGACGGGGACAGAGGGCAGCTGATCTAACTAAACTGAACATTTAAGACAGAATGTGAGCATCTCCAAATACTACTCTCCAGAAGATCAATCTATCCTGTATTAAAGACTCGCCCTCTGTTAGCTTCAAACTGCCCCAGAATAGCTTGTAACTTGCTCTTTCATTGAGACCAGCAGCTGAAGTTAGCTCACACAGCAGATTAGAGTCCATTCACTGGACTGTGGATGTAAATTAGCACAATTTTTGAAGTCAAACATGCTCAGTTCCTCGTCAATTAAACAAAAGCAAAGCTAAATTGGCAATCAATAATTGTTAAAAAAAGGATAGAAATATCCACGTAAACTTCTTAAACCACTGCTGCAGCATAATCCACCTCTCCACTGTTTGTCTGGTTCACCTCCTCTTCTTCAGACAGATTTCCATCAGGCATCATTCTGATTGGACTAAATGCCACAGTCTGTTTATTACGTAGAAATTAAAGACTAGACTGACAGCCTGCAACGCTGTCGTAGATTGTTCTGCTCTCATTGCTTGAAGCATGCGAGGGGATTGTGATCTTTGCCCCTTTATAACGTGTACTTGAAAAATAAATGAAATGGAAAGGTTGCAGACTAACTCACATGTCTGTATTGATCAGGTACAGCCATATTAGCACATGAATGTCTTTACTAGGGCTGCAAGCGTTCACGCGTTAATCGTGATGCCAGTAAGGTCAGAAGTGAACACATTTATTTATTTTTGCTATTTGTCCCTTTAGGTGCACCGTAGCTAAGCACTGATTACGTCGTCTCCCTGTAGTCTCAGTGATGTAAAAGAAGCACACTGCTGCAGCTTCCTTTCCTTTGAGCTGTTTGCATCTACTCATTAATCCGAAACAAGCTGCTTTTTCTATGGTTACGTTAATGTTGTCACCTACATCTACCCAGAAGTTCCTTATTTTCTTTCAAAATAAAAGCACCAAATACAGTACCTTGAGCTTAAAACAGTATAAAAAAAATACAAAATAAAAGCACAACAAAAACGTTTTTAAAATGCAGATCGTGATATTTCAAATATGAAATAAAAATGTGATTAATCGCAATAAAGAGATGAATCGTTTGACAGCCCTAGTATTTCCCGTAATAAGGCTTCTGATACAGTTTCTCTTTGTTGTTGGCACATTCAGTTTTCTTTAGCTTTCATTGGAGACTAAACTTGAGAACTAAATAAGTAACAATCAATATGTTGTGTATCGTCATAGACCGGCTCCATTGCCATCTCCTGTTCCCTTCATCAATCTTCAATAATGCACTTTCTAAGCGTTGGCGATTACAAGGAGCCATTTTCAGATTGATTAGTCAGCTGTTATTTCTGTTACAGCATGTCCTAACGAGCGTCAGCGACGAAATCTGCCTGGATCTATTGTTTCCTATTTGAGTGTCCTAACTGCCCGTGAGCGATGTGATGGAAATGTTGTGCTCTGACTTGTGTCAACAACACCGGAGTAAAACTTTTTTTTCCGAAGCTGCATCAAACTCATCTAAATTGGTTTTGATTCCTCTGGCTCTTACACAGAAGCATGACGTCTTGTGAGAAGCCCTCAATCAGCTTCAAACAAGATTTTTGAACCAAACAAAACATCAGAGCTGTTGGTAAAAATTCAGAGTTTTGGGAAGAAGCGAATATTTTGGCACATTTCTTATTCTAACCAACCTTTAATTATATTACGGTGTTGTCGAGATAATCAAATACACGCCTTCCACTTCACACTCTTGCTACCAGGAGTAACACACCTTGAAGTATTCAGCTGACGGAGGTGCTGAAACAGTGGTTTAAGAAGTTGTTGTTCTTTCGGGGACACCCTTCAGATCTGCTGCCCAAGCTAACTGCAGCTGATTTCTTCAAAGAAAGTGTCGGCTAGAGCCACCATTTAAGCCTGCTGTGGATGGAGTATTTCACATGAAAAAGGGGTGGATTTTCAGGATGATGGAAAGGTGGAGGGGAGGTGTGGACAGGTCTGTTTCTAAGGCACTGTAACTGCACGGTTTGCCTCCACTCCCTCCCCTACAGCAGGGCGAGGGAGGCAGCACAAATGGCCCTGGATAAGAAGTCAAAGCCCTGCTATCCCATAATCCTTCACTTCAAAATGGACCCTGAGCCGTAGAGTGTTTATTTTTCTGCATTGTTTAATGGAGCAGGGCTGGGGAGGGGCAATCGGACGTCTCTACACTGAGCTTAGTGACAAACAGTATTTACACAAATAAACACTTTTGGGAAAGCGCACACCATCTTGCATGCCATCTCGCACAGACATGCAGCTGTGCACACGTATGTTATGCAGGTGCTCACACATTAAGACACACACACACACACACACACTGACTCACAGACAGACACACACAAAAGAAACGGTGGTGGTGCGTTTTTTTTTTCTTCGGGTCACAGTCACAAACAAGTCCTCTTTAAAGTGAGTGGAAAAGTCCCTCCTTCCTCTCCCTAAAAGAATAGTGCAGATGGTAGGTTTCTCTCTTTCTTCCCCTTCTCTCTCAGCTTTCAGCTTATTTGTTTTTTTTTTAAGAAAGGATAGAGGTTCCCAAAGCATGGGACAGATAGCTGTGATGGACAGGAGGCTCGGCCTGTCAATGAGGCCTTCCTCCACTCCCTCCCCTCCCTTTCCCTTCCCTCCCCCTTGTTCTCTCTCATACTTTCTGACAGAAATGGGCACTGAAATCAAAGGTCCAGAGCCCCTTTAAATGTTTACACAAAACTACATGCAAGAGCAAAATAGGCTCTCTTTCTTTCTTTCTTTCTTTCTCTCTCTGCCTCCCCCCACCCTCCTCCGAGTCGTCCCTCTGTCCTCTCATTTGCTCTCCAGGTTGTAGCACTGCGTCTCGCCTCGCTCCCTGCCGTCGTACCCGGGGAGAGGTTGGCCGTATTTGTCCACGCACCAGCAGTAGCCCCGCCTCCTTCCTTTGGATGGACGGCACTGCAAGAAGAAGGCAGAGAAAGTTAAATGAGTAATGCTGCTTATTTGCTTTTGCTAAACACTATGTAAAGATTAACACGTGCAGCCTTCAGGGAGAAGGCTTGCAGGTGGCACCATTGGTGCACGTATGGACATCACTCAGCCAGCTCCGACTTCCATCTTTAGTTTCGAGACCGCAGGAGGAAAAGGCTGGAACGCAGCCGAGGACTTATCACTTTGAGACACATTGTGAAAACAGATTACCGTTTCCAAGGTGAGGAATTACCCTGACACAGCTTTATCAACACCACCTTCTACGTGCATGTGTGTATTATAATAAGATTGTCTCTCTGTTGGCTTTCAGAGTTTGGATGCTTGTCAGGAGGCCAAGTCGTGCCTCAGCAGAACTCTAATAAGACAAACATCTCATCGATCATGGAGAGGAATGCCCTGCTGTCTGGAACTGTCGCAGAGTTTTTATGAGCAGAATCTATCAGAGATAAACACTTCAAATGATGCAGCTGCTGGCCTCGTGAAAGACGATAATAAATGTATAAAGATCAGAGCAGGGGAGCTTCACTCAGGCATCCACGTGCAACCAGTACTCTGCTGAGTCTGTGCCATCTATGAGCTTTATTTATCAGGCTTATGTGCTCCTGACCAGTGGGGGTAAACGATGAAAAAGCAGATTCTTTTGGATGGAGAGGGGCAGGGAACGAGGGACGCTCTGACTGAGTGAGAGTGGAGGAGTGTGAAGGTAAACATGGAGTTGCTAAAATATTTGCCAAGGCCAGTTGGAGGGCTGCAAGGAGACCAGCGCAGCTATTCTGGGAAGCTGGCAGACACTCAAAATCATCTGGAGCTGATTATGGCCCGAGCGTGCACGAGAGCACGTGCATGTGCACGCATAAACACACATCAGCAAACATGTAGGCGCACACTAACAGGAGTCGGGTGTACTGTATGTATACATACCCCCCACCTGCTCGCACACTAGTTCTCACACACACGTATGCAGTAATATCAGATGTCCCACAGGGGGCCATGCTCTGTAGAGTGGCAACTTTATGAGCTCCATTTGGAGTTCACATGAAACGGCACAATCAGTCGGGCTAGGCCAAACTCTGGCTCAGAATAATTCTGCTCCAACCCAACATCATCCCCCCGAGGGGTGAGGTGACGGAGCGTCAAGTGGCCAGTCAGCACTGAGACACGTCAGTCTGTCTCTCTGTCTGTCTCTGCAGCCCAACATCGTGTTATATACAGTTTATACGTACTTTTTATAGAAAAGATACTCTGTCTTTGTACAACAGATCAGGAGGTTTCAAAGAAAACAAACCATTCAAGTCGTACTTTTTACCTTGAGTCCATACACTTTACCTTACATCACAATTTATGATTCTGGAAATGTGATGGTATTTGACTGACTTACGAAGCCTCCATTCATCTCTGAAGAAATGAAAACCAATTAACAGACAAATAAAACTTGTTTAAATTTCAATTTCAAAACGTATCGGCAACATCGGCGGTATCTGGAGGTGTTGGCAGGGGACACTGGTCCTTCTGTACATGAAAAACAACAAACAGAACATTCATGTTTGTCTCATGTGACGACTTGAAAATGTGTGAAACATGAACAAATCACTCAACAACCAGAGCACACACAACGTAGAAAACAGCTGATTCTTTGAAGACAACCAGCCTGAAAGTGATGACACAACTGATACATTACGGCCAGGGGAGACTGACTACGAGCTACCTGAGTGTGACACGATGGTTTATGCTCCTTTAGGAGACACAAGTTTGTATGATATCAACCTCGCTTGAAGAAAAACATGGTTTATTTGCGATCTGAGGGAAAAGAACTACACTACCCACAATCCTAGAGTATCACAGAAACCTCTCTGATTGGTGGAGCCCGCTGTTACCATGAAAATGTTTCCCGCCCAGTGAACTTCAGCTGTCGGTTTCTAACGATACAATATATGGCCCACGTTAATAATATCCATGCACAAGCCCCTCTGGCTGTGTTGTTGTCAGAGTCGTGTTCACATGGACGGGACGGCCGGCTCCTCCCCTTGTGAATAAAAGCTGTTTAAGTCAAGGACTAGAGAGAAGAAGAAGAACATACTGACTGATTATTTGAATGTCATGTACGCGTTTTTAGATCTCGGTCATACTGTGTCAATTTACATGCAATGTGCAGCTACAAGCGAACTAAAGAGCGCTAACATTAGCATGCTAACACAACAATGCAGCTCGAGACAAGGACAATTTTGACCGCCGCTTGCTCTTAGTGCTTATTTATGGTGCGTTCCAATTTGTTAACTCCTTTGTGCAAACACGAGGGGAGGGGGTTGGGGCTGTGCCGCTGGAGGAGAGCGGAGGCTTCAGTGTTGCGGAGGTGTCGCCAAACAGCAGTCTGTTTTGGTGTTATGCTGGTGCTGAAGGGCGACGTCTACTGGATCAAAAAGTTGCACATTCTTCTTTTAAGAGCTCCGTGGCAGTGATTGGATAATGGTATCACATGAGTCAGGGCGGTGGTATATTGCCATGTTGATATTTTGGCGTGGCAATTCCAAGGAGGGATTTGGTGAATGATGCAGAATTAGTAGAGAAATTCCCCCTCAGAATACAACATGAAAAGGGTTTTAAAAGTCTCCTCAGCTTATCAGATGTGGATGTTAACACCCTTAAATAAAGGCTGAAAATCTGCACTTTAATCTGACAGACATTTGGGATCAGTTTTAAATTCCAAAGCTGAAGAGTGCTGATCCAAAAGCAAAAAAACATCCTCATACTTACGGACTGCTTTGTGCTGTGCAGCCATAGACACCAAGCAGACAGACAAGACAGACAAGCTTCAGTGTGACCAGGTGTCTGTTTCCGGTGTAGTCGACATCCACGTGCAGCCTGAGTGCATGATCAAAGGCAGCTTTATAGAGACAGAGGCCCATTAAAATACCAACAACTACTGCAGCAGTCTGGGGGCAAGTACGCGGCCCAACACGCCCTATACTCACACTCTAACATCATGCAAGGATTCTTTTCGAGGAACACAGATTTCCTCCAACCTCCCTACCTCTCTTCCTCCTCCTCCTCCTCTTCTGTCTTAGTCTGTTTTCTTTCTCTCTCTCCTCTCCTCCCTTCATTCCTTTTCTCGGTGCCATCGTCTGAGTCTGCGGCCAACTTCTATTTTAGCCCTGACCCAGTGGACGAGACCGCGGAGAGGAGCTTAACATTGTGTTCCTCTGCTCTGGTTAATGATGATGGAGTCCTGCATGCGGCGGGTGTGTGTGTGTGTGTGTGTGTGTGTGTGTGTTTTGGGAGGGTTGAAAAGCCAAAGGAGAGGTGGAAGGGAGAGGAAGAGGAAGAGGGCAAAATGTGCATGTGTGCATTCCCCTGTTGCTTGGCTACCTTTGAATTTCCGCTCTGTCTCTTTCATCTGTGAACTATTAGCAGTCATCTCAAGCCATCCTTTCTTTACTGCTTCAATCTGCACACACAGACACACGCACACACACACACACACACACACAAAGACACACACACACACACACACACACACACACACACACACACACACACACACACACACAAAGACACATACACACACACACACACACACGCACACACACACACAAAGACACATACAAACACTTTCGGAGAATACCAAAGAAAGCCACATGTCTGCTGAGGGCTGAATGTCATGTCACTTTACACATATCTAAGAAAGATTGGAAGTTCTTAATGTTTTGGGCAACTTATTTTGTTTTAAAAAACGATATCTGCACTGCTTTCTTCTCTTTAAACCGACAAAAAAAACCTGAAAATTAAAGGAATTATCCACCAAAACTCTTGGTACGACTCACCACATTCAGCAGGAGGCTGAAAAGGTCGCTCTGTTTACTTCTTATGTTGCTTTGTTTAATGGCAGTTCAAGTCTTTTTGAACAAAGATTTAATTTAATACTGTAAGAAAAGAATGAAACAACAGTATCGAATAACAACTTTCAAACAATTCAGGCAACATTTAAGACTTTCACTTTATCTAATAGTGAATGTTCTGTGGTCAAAACATTCATATTTTAAGGTGGCTAAAAATCAGATGTTACAGATGAATTATGTGTAAATTCTTCAGCATGTTTGTGGTAAAAGACAAGTGTATAGGATGCACTGTTAATACCTTGGCTGCATCCTTTAAGGCCCTGACACACCTAAAGAAGAGCGCCGGCCGTCGGTCCTTGTTGGACTGACAGTGAGCGGTCGTCGCCCTAGTTTTTGCGATGTGTCCTGCTCCGTTGCTACCCGTTGGCCCCTGTCTGCCTCTTTTTCGGTCGGAATCTCTCTGATTGGCTGTTCGTTCGGAGGTTTCATTTATCTCCAGCTCTCGACACAGGTTCAGGAAAGTCCCTTGAGCCTGCCTGTAAGAGCCAATATGCAAATAATTGATTGATACTCCATATCTAGTTAAAAATGATTGCCTAAAGAGGCCCGTACTCGACCTGTTTTCGACCCTTGATCAAGCAGAAAAGCTGTTATTCTTTACTGCCTGAAGTCTTGGTTATGTAGCCATTTTATTTGTAATTCTTTTTGTAATCTCTTGTTATTGTAATTACATTTACTCTTTATTTAAATGTTCTCTTGTCTGTTTTTCTCCCCACTCACCACCCGTTTGTGATATATGCTTACTTAATTTTGCATTTTGAGGGTTGGTTGTAGGTTGTTTTGTTTTTTTCTCTAGCCTGTATTGTCTTAAATACGGTAATTGATGTAAGTGTTTCTTGCTTCTTGTCTTTAAATTTAAAAAGAATAAAGATATCTTTAAAAAAAAAAAAAAAAGATTAAGATTTGCTCACAGTAATTTCATGTAAATTCATAATGTTTAAAATTGTTTAAAAAGAATAATTTAGTCATTTATTAATAAGGAAAAGGTTATTTTTTATGTTTTTGGATATTTATGTTATGACATCACATCACTGCGTACTTAAAGTTGTGCCGGATGTCACGTAAGCAGTTTGGAGTCCGACACTGATGGAAGCTACACAGTTTTTTGACCGTGCGTTAGACCGTGCAAGATCTGTATTTTACTTTGAAGTTTTTTCAGTAAACCTTTTAAAACGAAGTAAAGTTGTCCTGTTTTTTCGCTCGTGTTGCAAACACTGTGAGTTGACTCCAACAAGTGGTGCAGAGGACAAAGTAAGAGACGGAGTGCCACTACACTGCCGCTGTAGTATCCATGCTTTCAACCATTTAGTGCGGTTTCTCCTTATTTGTCGCCTCCACCTCTTCCTTTATTTTTCCACTAAAAGACCAAGGGCTGACAACGCCAGTGCCATTTTCAACTTTTAATCAGACATTATTCTCTACTAGAAGTACCTATAATACGAGTGGTGAGCGACAGCGGTGTGAAAATGGTCTTCTCGTATCATAACAACTGACTACCGCTGCCTGCTGGCATGGAGAGTTATTTCCTCTCACGCATGCGCAGAACGTACGTGATGGTTGGCCGTCGGCTGGAGTCTTTGCAGTGTGTTCAAGTGCAACTTTTTGGCCAAGACAAAAGCGTTGTGAGGCGATGCCACAGTCGGCCTTCATCGCAACTAGTTCCTTGCCGTCTGCTTGGTGCGTCAGGGCCTTATGGGATACATATCAAGGTGAGCAAGGCTGGCGGCGCCGCTCTTTGACCTTTTTTCTCCCTCATTGGGTCATAATCATGCATTTAAAGAAAACGGTGGTACATAAATCTTGTGGAGCTCTGGTTAAATAGAAAAGACTTCTCAAATAAAGACAACAAGTGACCTGCGGAGGTGTGAAGCGTGAGCTGCAGGCTGTTGGTTTGTACTTCTCAACTGTCAAAGTAGGCCCACTAGAAAGGGGGTGATATTTATAAAGATTTATAAATATTAAAATGTGAGTTGTAGAGCAAACAAAGGAGACGTAGGATTTGAACATTTGGTATTTCTGTGCTATAGTTTCCAGCCAGTTCATTGGTCGAACTCTGTGTGAAACACATCCCAAAGAGTTCAAACATTTCTTTGTTTCTTTGTTTTCAATAAGCTGCATCAATCAAGAATCTGAACTGACTGTAGTTGGTGAATGAAGAAGCCATATTCCAACTTTCCATGCAGAGTGCCTTCAAGCAAAGTGAGGTGAGAGGTTAATGATCAAAACATGTTTTCATGGAGGTGTATTCCTTTACTAATCCTAGCACCATGAACCACAGAGACTCAACCTCAGCTCAGAGGTCACCTCAGACCTTGTGCCCCATATTCTCAGTCTTACACTGGCCCTGCGTGGTCTCTAAAAAAGCACATTTCATCCACCCCGTACATTCATAATGCTACCTTTATGGGGGTGTGTTTTGCGTATGAATGCGCACTCTTGTGATGCAGGTCTTTATAGCTAATAGCAGCGCCGCTGGGCTTCACGGACATTAAAAAGAGCCTGGTATGACCACAGGATAAACATAAGCTCATAAAATGCAGTGTGTGTGTGTATAGGGGCGCATGTATGTATTTGTGTGAAAGAGGGTGCATCTGTGCATGTGTTTGTTAGTGCGCTTCTGTATTGGGAGTAGCTGCAGGATATTGCTTTTTCTAAAAAAACGGGAAAAAAAGTTTGTTAATGAGGGTCTCAGTGAATTTAACTCCAGAAAAAAACCCTGTGTTTGTTTAAGAAGAATGGGGCCACACAAGCTCTAAAAGAGGAGCCTAAATAATCAATATAAGTCGTGACTGGAGGCGGGGGCATGGAGGGAACAGGAGGATACTTTTCAACAGGGTACAGTTCTATTTATAGAAAAACTCAGCCAGCTGAGTATTTCATCAACCTAAATTTAAACGTGTATGATTAAGTGTTTCCTTAAGAGGGCTTGCTCAATAAGACGGACACACGCCTCTTTATAATGAGCGGAGTGGGCGCTAACATACAAGTGTGTGTTCACCCCAAGTATATAAAGAAGATGTACTGGACATTGACACACATTTCCCTTTTTTCAGTCAGCATGAATTTCAAATTGGAAGTATAACCTGTTCCTGCCAAACATAAGCCTTTTCATATCAGTCAGCATGACCACAGTTTGTAGTGTTGGCGTTACTTATGTGTGTGAGGAGCCTTCAGGTTATTCTGCAGGACAGCTCTCTCTCTCTCAGTCTGTTCATGTCCCACATCAGTGCTGAGGTATCATTACATCCCAAACCATGATCTTATTCAAATCTATCCACAATCATTTTGCTGTAACCCTACCAAGTAAATGGACTTCAGCTTGTATAGTTCTTTTGTTGCTCATTCTCATGACGCCGCCGAAGCAGCGGGAGCAACTTGGGGTTAAGTGTCTTGCCCAAGGACACATCGGACATGTGGCTGAAGGAGCTGGGGATCAAACCCCTGACCTTCCAGTTGAGAGACGACCGACTCTACCAACTGAGACACAGCCGCCCCTTGCAGATGCCTTCTCCTCATGCACAATGGTTGCAGTTTGATGAGGTTAAGTCTTCAAAACTACTTGGTTTGGTTTAATTTTTGGAACTCTACTGTTAGAAAAGCTATAAAAGACGGAAGTCACATTACAATCGTGACATAACTTCAAAGCTAATGGAAACTAACGCTGACCCCTTGTCTGGTGATGAACTTAGAAAACTTCAGAAAACTCCTGAAAAACTCCTGATATTTCCAGGAGGAGCTGTATGTGTGAAACAGCCGAATCTTTCACTCAGACTTCACCCGGAGTTTCTCCTGCAAGCCCCCCTAGTATTTTTTCCCGCAGCAAGTCCAAGTGAGCTGATGTGAGAATGCAGAAGGATATAATCAGGAGAATTCACCTCGAGCCAATGGGAGAGAGGGGAGTGACTTTATATACTGTGACTGGAGTCAATGCATTGACTGTCTACCCACGACTGCTACGTATCATCTCCGCACACGTGCTGGTGTTAAGACACTGTAGCACAGATTTAGTTGAAAAAGTGTTTGAAAAATGAAGTCAGTGCAAAAAAACTGCAGTTCCTCTAGTGTCCACTTGAGGCTGGCTCCAAAAGCCCTGGAGTCCCCAATAACACCCATTTTAAAAGGACCACTTTGACAGCAGAAATAAACACGTTTACAGCCTGCTTCAAAAAACGTTTTCGTCTCTATGATGGTCCACACTGTGCAGGGGTGACTTCTCTTTATAAATTATTAGTTTTGATTAAATCAAGGTTAATAGTTATGCATAAATTAGCATAATTAGGGGCATAGCTGAGTTGACTGACAGGTGGTGGTTCTAAGCCAGTAGGCCTAAGGCCCGCCTCATCTCCACCTCTTTGCCTGTTTCCAGATTGATCAAAAGTTAGGCTGAGAAAGCTTTTTCAATATGACGGTCGCCATCATTGGGCCTCATAATACCTCGTCAAAAACCATTGGATGACATCACTGAGACTACCTCCATGTTTTATACAGTCTATGGTATCTGTAGATTCATTATCAGTTTAGAAACTCAGGTAGCAAGTAAAAGTTGACCCTGCCCTCAACATTGTGCAAAAGAAATTGTAAATAAAATGACTTCATATCCCCCAGAGAGAGAAGGAAGGCAAGGAGGATTAGAAATCCAGGGAGAGAAGAGAACGAGGGAGACAGAGACAGAGTGAAAATAGCTGTCTGGGTCCCTGAAGGTTGGCCAGTTATTATAAAGCCATTGTGGTTGGTGTGTACGTTTCCACCGATCCTTCTGAGTCACGCTCAATAAGTCAGCCCTTATGGGCCCTGGCACTGTCAGGACCCGCGGAGGGAGGGAGGGAGGGAGGGAGGAGGGATAAGGGTACGCAGGCACCTGGCTCACATCCTTAACCCACTGCCTCTTCCTCCTCCTCCTCCTACTCTCAACACACACTAAACTCTGAAAGAGTACACAGAGAGGAGACACAGACACTGTCGTCCCATTCACAAGCCCTCTGCGGGGTGATTCCTGGCCAAACAAGGAAGTTAAAGCCAGGTGGGCGGAAGGGCAGGATGGACAGAATGATGGAGCGGGCAGGCAGAACAAAAGGCGGGTGGATGACTGTAGGCAGGGCACAATGGGGGTAATGATGGGTGGGTGAAATGATGAATAAGAGAGAGAGAGCCTGAGAGTGATAGTGAGGGAGAGAGAGAGCCTGAGAGAGCGAGAGAGACTGTGAGGGGTGTAATGAGAGGGTCAGTGTTGGGCATGCATGACCTGAACTGGGATACTGGGCCAATTCATATAACTGTCGCTAAAAATAGGTTTCTGTGCAGCAGAAGTACAACACCACTCAGACTGCTCCTACAGTGCTCGGGCTCTCAATTTACCAGCAACACATACACAGCAAACAACACATGCTTGTGACTAATCACTCATGGCAGCAGACCCTTAAAAACATTTCACCCCACATCAATCTTTTAGAACCAAAGCTCAGGGGGCTTTTCACAGTTGGTACTCTTGTTCATTTTGGAAATCTGAGTCTGTATTAAGTTTAATCCATTCCCAAAAGTTACAAGCAGTCAGACTGGAAACGCATTATTTCCCTGCAGAATCCACAGTCACTTTACAAGTCATTAAGTTAGAGATAAGGCTGCATGCAGGATTTACTCTTTTTGTTTCTTCTCCATTTCTTATGCCCGCCAGCCTCATTCTTCTTCTTTCTTTTATTTGGTGTGTTCAGACAGTATCCAGATTGACTGAGAAAGTCTGGACACCAAAAATTGCAAATAGAATCCAAGCCTCCAAGTTAAACTAAAAGTTGAAAGTTGAAGGCACCATATTGCGGCTAATTGGCTTATTGTGCAAGCCATAAAAAAAAAGACTCCTGCAAGAATGCTGGGACTAAACACTGGAAAAACAAATCCACTTCCAAAGCAGAGACATGCATTCAACTATTTACTCTTTCCCAAAAAGTTTATATCAGCACTTGTACAATCAAATCAGAATGTGGGATTGAAGGTGTTG
This sequence comes from Tautogolabrus adspersus, assembly GCA_020745685.1. Classification (NCBI taxonomy): domain Eukaryota; kingdom Metazoa; phylum Chordata; class Actinopteri; order Labriformes; family Labridae; genus Tautogolabrus; species Tautogolabrus adspersus. Next base: position 3,036,859 of record CM036536.1, on the reverse strand, counting down.
CATTTGGTTGCATCACTTTGTTTTTCTTTGTTTTGTGTTGCGTTGAAGTCAACAAAATAAATCAACTCCTGGGCTCAACCCAGTCCCGTCAAAGCTAAAAACCAAAGTGAACAGGTGAGTTTGATGCATATAATCCCTACCATTACCACCCAACCTCCAGGGAACACATCCGCCAGCAATAATAATAGGACAGTAAACAATTGACAAAACAGTACACAGAGCTAAAGCACTAGAAATACAAGAACATTACACATGTGGCTTCTACACGACATTTTGAGGGGGTTTGAATTTACTATGATTCTTACTGGTACATCTTAACCTGGACCCTCAGAATGTATTTCAAAGCGTTGGAAAGTGACATAAAACAACAACTTCACATCCAAGGTGACGCAGGTGCATCAGAGCAGCCAATGAGAAAAACTCACAAAAGAACGAGTACCAGCCTTCGTTGCTGCTGGGCTTGTCCTGTGCAACGAGGAGGGACCTCTGCACGGAGACATGACGGTGCATTTGTGTGTGTTTGAGTGTGTGTGTTGGACCCGTGTACTTTTCGTTTACAGTACACCATAAGTGGGGCGGCTGTGGCTCAGTTGGAAGAGTCAGTCGTCTCTCAACCAGAAGGTCGGGGGTTCGATCCCCAGCTCCTGCAACCACATGTCTGATGTGTCCTTGAGCAAGACACTTAACCCTGAGTTGCTCCCGCTGCTTCGTCTGCAACGTGTGAATGAGTATGAATGGGATTAGTTACTTCTGATGGTCACTTTACACAGCAGCCTCTACCGTCAGTGTGTGAATGTGAAGGTGTGACATGTGGTGTAAAAGCGCTTTGAGTAGTCAGAAGACTAGAAAAGAGGTATACAAGCTTGCAGGGTAAAAGTAGAAAGGCAGAGTGATGGCAGAGCTTTATTACATCACTGCAGCAAAATGTCAAGTTACTACAATTGTACAATTCACTTAGCAGGCGCTTTTATCCAAAGCGACGTACATCAGAGAGTAAGAACAACACAAGCAAGGATCAAGGAAAAATAAAGGAACAATGTCAGTAAGGACGAACGATCAGCTTTGAGTCCGATTGGACACACAGGTGCTGAAAGGCATTGCCCAGAGGCAAGGCACAAGTTATCAGGACGTTTGCTTTAAGGTAGAAAAAATGTCACAAATATGCAAAGTCACTGACACCAACGCCATAACCATGCACGACAGAAACTAATGTCTGGACACCCAATTCCCATTTGATCACTTGAAAATGACAGAAAGCTTATATTGATTGTCTACCTTTATTTAGCTATGGCTGCAACATGCTAGTTCTGTATCAGATCTTTCCAATTTCCCTAATCTGAGTTTTGGAAATACAAATAGGACTGCACTTCTTAATATGGTTTCTAAGTTCCTGCTGATCCGTTATTCCTGGAAGAACAAGGTTGAGAAGCCCTTTTAGTTCCTCCTTTAATTCCTGTACGAAAGATGAAACTTCCAGCTTTCACCTGCCACCTTTCAACAGTCCGTGACCATTTGATATGAAAAGATCTCGGTTGGGGTTTCATTTTACGACACTGGGACAGCTTGGGTATCATGTGCATGGTTTTGCCCCCCTCTGCTCAGTCCTTCACCCTCACCCCTCCCTCCACCTCTCCCTCCTTCTCTCCTCCTCCCCCTTCCCTTGCTCCCTTCTTTTCACAGTATTGTCACCCTAGACGGTTCACACGGTCTCCTCTTCGCTGCGCTTCCGGTCATAAATCTCTGCAACACACCGTGAAGGCACATCCCCTCGGATGGATTTAACACACAACACCCTGCACCCCACTGGCCCGCTGAGAAAAGGGCGACAAGGGCTGGCACACACACACATTTACACACATGTAGACCAGATCCAACACTTTTCTGGTAGGTTTTTGTTGATGAAATCCAGAAGAAGAGAGAGGAAGAGTCTTAATTTAATAGAAGTAACAATAAAACGGCACATTGGATATTTGGGGAAAGAGTGAGCTAAAAATCTGAGAGGGTGATTGTTTTCTGCGTGTGTGCATGTGTGAGTGTGTGTGTGTGTGTGTGTGTGTGTGTGTGTTATGGTTTGAGTTGGTCTCTGACTCATGGCACTTGTGGGGGGTTTTAAGTGACTCATGCGTTTCTCAGAATGGCTTGAGCTTCGTGGAATCCCACCGATAAGACAACCATAATCGGGAAATAAGCTGGTGGTGTTTATTCGACACGCCGTTTGATTCGGTAAAGCGCCACCTTCCCTCCAATCCATCCGCCACCTTTCCTGTCTCACCCCTCCTCCCCTCAGGTTCAAACCTCTGCGATGAATTTTAGCTTCTCCGTCTCACAAATGAGCCGGCTATGTATGGGTGGCCCCAGTCTGCTGCACCACGGACAAGAAAAACTAAACCAGTGACAGCCTGTTTGTTTTTTTTACCTCACCAACAGCGCCCCACACCTACACACCCTCACCAAAACTACCGCCATCAAACAAGCGCCATACATACACTCCCCTGCCGCCACATCTACCGTGCCACACACACTCCCAGACCACATTCTTACCTCCCTACCCCCCACACTCTCCCACACCGCACACCCACAAACACACCTGACCGACTTCATTTCCTGTGAGGCATGAGTCAGCCGGCTGCAGTGCATTTACCGGAGTTATACATGCTTATTAGCCATTCTGATAATATAGTGTTGATGTGGCTGTCAAGGCAACCTGAGCTGCACAAAAAAGGGGGATTGTGCTTGTGTGGGTGGGTGGGATGAGTCGCTGAGGATTCCTTGGAAGTGTTCAGGCATGTGGTGGGTCTATTTGCATGTCCACAGGTGTGTGTGTGTGTGTGTGTGTGTGTGAGAGAAAAGAGTGAGGGGAAACAGCAGGGAGAGCCATTCACCTGTTTTTTCTTGTAGAAGCCCTTTCTGTCACAGTTGGGTATGCGGAAGCCTCTCGGGTTGAGCACGTTGCTGATTTTAAGGCTGCTCAGGATGCTCTCCATCTCCCGCCGACACGGCCCCTAGCAACACGGCAGACACACACCCGACGACACAAATATTACACACTCATCCTAACACAGTCACAGACACGAAGAACATGAGGAGCGGTCATGCAATTATAAGTTTATGATGATCATCAGAGTGTGTTAAAGTTAACTTCCTGAACCCTGAATGTGACACTAAAAGTCTTTTGATAACATCGTTTTAAGTCTGTTTTGTCAAACACATCTACTGAAGGCGGGACATAAAAAACGTAAGTGGGCATTAAAGTTCGGTACGCTCGTCATGCTGCAGCTGTTGACATAATCTTAATGGTTTCCTAGTGATCATCAAAGAGGACAAAACAAACGTCAGAGCGCCTTTTAGGGCAACGACAGTTTGGCATCATGTTCACAATATAATGACACTTTCTATTTTGGGGCATTTTGGGCCTTTATTGGAGAGATAGGACAGTGGATAGAGTTGGAAATCAGGGAGAGAGAGAGTGGGGAATGACATGGAAAGGAGCCACAGGTTGGATTCAAACCCGGGGCTCGCTTGAGGGACTACAGCCTCCTTGCATGGAGGCTGTAGTCCCTCAAGCGCACTAACCACTGCGCCACCAGCTCCCCATTATGACACTTTTTAATATTAAAAAAAAGTGGATTCTTATTGGCTGTCAGTGTTCCTATTCCTTACCAAATCGCTCAGAAATGGAGGCTTGTATTTTCTTGATCATTTCTGATTCAACCCTGCTTTTATTTTGAAATAAAGTAAGGACCTTCTGGTAGATTGAAACAACATTAACTTAAACACAGAAACAGGAAGTGGTTAGGGATCACAAAGGTCAAACAGCTCAAACTTCTTTCCTGTTCTTGTTGTGGTCATAGATGTTGTGAAGAAGACTCCATCATTAACTTCACATGTTTGTAGTGATCGTGATAGCTCGCCGCTTTAATGATTAGTCCATTAAGAGATGATAAAAGCGAGCACGGCTGTATTATTCATGGCTGCAACATCACAATGGTTTTCAAAAATGCATGCAATAAAATTGATTTAGAAACATTTGAGATGTTTTGCAGAATCTAAATGTTTATTTTGCTTGTCTAAATCTTGATCTCGCTGTCAGGTCCCAGATTAAAAAGGTTGATCTGAAGTTAGACGTCAGCTTTGTTGTAATTAGTACCTTCTTCTCTTACACAATGTAGGCTGACTGCATGTAATCAAAAACCACATTGTTAAAGTGATAACAGATACTTTAAAGACACCCTGTGGTTTGTTTCCCCACAAATGACTCTGTGGATCGATGTTTTGATGAGACGTTCACCGTACTGTTTGTATCTGGTGTTTTTCCTGCACATGCACGAGGCTCATTCATCCCACCCACCACAGGTTGACAGCCCTATGAATACTGACATGACTGCACAGGCCGGGTCAGGACATTCATGTGCCATGCAGAGCCACAAGTCTGCAGGGCTTGAGTTCAACAAATTCACTTAGCAGGTGATATCACTGATGAGTTATTGCTCCTTAATGAGTGTTAATCAGTGGGTGGAGTCTGGGATTGAAATAGAAAAAAAAAGAAGCGTACTGATTTACTCTGGTGTCCCAGGAGTTCAGGTGCTGCCTCTCTCTCTCACCTGATTGAATTGATCTCTTATCATCACTAATAAAAACTGCAGACTGCAGGGTGTTCATAGGTGCATGTGCTGATTATTTCTATCAACAGAGGTTGGTGGTGAACAACGGAGAAAATAAAGTACTTTTTATAGATTTTGAAGTTTTTTTTATATCTTCATAAGGAAGCCTCTGGAAACCGTGCACCTGTCATTAAAGAAACAATATGAAGTCATTTGGTTTGGTGCGCTTTGGCGCCCCCTAAAGGTATCTGCGTGCAACTGCACTGTCGTAAAACACATGAAGCTGTTACGCCTACCCCCTTTTAGGGGATAATGTTAATGTCAATTTCAACTTCAGTTAATTATTAACTAGGGCTGTCGGCATGAACTACTTAATCGTGATTAATTAAGGAATTAAATGAATGCATTTGTTTTCTTTTATCACGATTAATCTCATGCTATTTTGTCCCTTCAGGCTCACCGTAGATAGTGGTCCTCAGTGTCTCCCTGTAGTCTCAGTGATGTAAAAGAAGGACACTGCTGCATCTTTGAATGTCTCATTTTACTTTAACAAACTCTCAGACAGCTCAGCTGACGAGTCCAAAGTCATATCCACCTGATGACATCACACACTGACCTTTGTTACCGTTCATTTGAGCTGTTTGACGTCAGTTTGGGATCCATAACCACTTCCTGTTTCTGTGCTTAACTTCATGTCCTAACCTTCACTCTACCAGAAGGGCCTTACTGTATTTCAAAATAAAAGCAGGGTTGAATTCAAACAGCAAGTAACTATTTTTATTTTTAAATGCCAAATAATGACATTTTAACAATGTGATTTATTGCTTTTAGATAGTTTAAGTCAAATTGTTTCGGCTTCGGCTTCATATTTGGATTTTTCTGTCCACTGTGGGCGTGGTTTACAGACTTGAATGAGTTGCCAACGGTCTTTGCTGTAACCTGGTCAGCAGGAAGACCGTTTCCATCTGGAGTCATAACTGTGTCAACTGTTGGAAAGAACTCATACCATGCCTGTTTCTCCTCCAAATAGGAACCCATCAACATTTTCAACAGACATGTAACTGCGTCTCATGTGACTTACATACTCAGTCTCCCTCTTGCTCTCCAGGGAGAAGTTGTGCATGTCCATGTTGGCTCCTCCTGACACTGATTCCACCTTGTAGCTCTGAGTCTTCCTGTTCTGATCTTTCTGGATCAGTTTGTTGTGCAGCTGCGGCCTGTGGTCCATCGACCCTCGACTGTGCCCGCCCTTCACCGTCCCCACGCCAGGAAGTACAGTCACCGTCGTTGTTCCATTGGCACAGCCTTCTTCTACCTGATTTCTGGCATTCTCTGCAAGGGAAAATGTAACTTATCAGTGATGGTAGCATTCAATGTGTTTCTCCTAATCAAGAGATTCAATGCTTATTTCCACATAGTCCGTGCGCCATTGTTTCGCAGGGGAGCACAGCCATGAGCAGGTGGACTCACGGGTTCACAGGGGAACTACAAGATCACGTGGGAATAAAGAGAACGACGACTTGCAGCGGGCTCCGTCGACATAGACTCTAGCGCGTATTTGAAGCAGACAGGGGCGCTGCTTGTCAACAGGCAAGGCAGGCAACTGCTTGGGGCCCCCCAAACTTTGAACCAAAGCAGCAACTCAAAATGTGCAAGTTTTGCAATGACAGTAGGAAACCTCCCTAAAGGGGCCCCATCTGACAGCATTGACTATCATTGCCCTGTTGAACGCTGGTGGGAGGTCCCTCGGATTAACTTTTGCCTAGGGCCCCAACAGACTCTAGAATCGCCACTGGAAACAGAGCAGAGCGAGGTGGCGCTGCTGGCACCCTCCGGAGACGGACGGATGCGTGTGCCGTGGAAACACAAGCATTGACTAGATTGGGAGCGAACCGCTTCATAGTGCGCCACGCTGATGGACCGCAGTATGCACAGAGCATGTGGAAACTGACAGGAAGGGTCAGAGTGGTTAAATATCTGTTGTTACATCATTTTAGCTGTGGAAAAAGAAACGTGTCATAATTAAGACCTGGAGGCTGTTTAAATCCATTTACAGACTTACAAAACTTTTATTTCATTTACCAGATTCTCCACATTGAGTCTACCTCCAGACCAGCTCTCGATATCTACTCACATTTGTTCAATCTGGACTACATGAAGGTCGGAATTTAAATGTCCTAATTTTTTAGAAATCTCTCGGTTTGTCTTTTAATGAACTCTGTAAATGAATCCACATCATTATAAATGAAGGTCGCCCCTCAATGATGTCTTGAGTTTAAATAAAGGTTGATGACAGTGATGATGATGAAATAATGCTTCAATTCTTCAAGTAGTAATATGTGACATGAACGCTTGACAAGGCCTAACACCACAGCAGCATGAGTCTGTTTCCACAAATAGAAAACGAAAGATATCCTGAAATGTGTTTCAAACTTTCTCTGGAGTCTGCAAAAGAATCTTTACTCGAAATAGTGTTTATTAAATTAGATAAGGTCTCACGAGGTCTTCATGCAGAAGAAGAAGTACATTTGTGTTCTTTTTGTTTGTTTTCAGAAGTAGAAAAAAATGTTTCACAACTCCTGACGTTGTGTCCAAACAGGCTTTGAAGGGACTGACTCATATCTTGTGATTATTTTCAGCTGAGTTGAGTCCTTTTTTCAAAACTGTGTGTGATACAAAACAGGCAATCTGCTCCTAAATATCATCATTTATTTTTCCATTAACTCTGCCCTGAGGCTAAGTATCAGAATCCCAGAGTTGTTTAGGTTTACAAGTCTGATCAAAACATTGTAATGCAGGATGATGAATGCCTGCGTCTCTTGATCCAACAGAGAATTCTCGACCGTCTAAGAGTGGCCTGTTTAAAAAAGACAAAATAACGTACGCTCATTGCCTTGTGGGCTGTTTGGAGCCAGAGACCGAGCCAAGTAATAAACAGAAACATGACGATCTCATATCCACAAATTTCCACAGCATGCAGACCAAGAAGATAGAGCCACAGAGAGGAACTGAGTGTAAACAAGACTTTTTAAGGACACTGTGAAGAAGAACATGTTTTGTACGTGTTTATAAGTGTCGGCGGGGGTATTAGGGATTGGGACAAACAGAGGAGGAGGTGAGGGCAGAGAGAGGTAAAGTTGGAGATGAAGGAGCAGGAATATTAATAGCCCTCAGTGCTGGCAAAGATTCCTGTCAAATCGTTAAAGACAGACCATCTGACTGAGAGGAAGAGAGGAGGGGGCTGCAAACACTCCACCCTGATATAGGAGAGGATTAAACCACCCGTCATGTGCCACCCGGTGAGCCACACCGCCACAAGGCCACAGTCTGAGACGTCCCGGAGGAGCAGAGGGACGATGATGGGAACACACACACACACACCCAAACAGTTTTAAACTGTTAACTGGAAGCAGATTGGAGAGCTGCGGTGAAGGCGGCGGGCGAGCATGTACGGGTGTAGCTCGTGTGGGCAGGCAGGCTGGCAGCCCACCCCTTTCTCCGTAATCAATTAGTGACGTGGTGGGGCTCCACAGTCTCTCCACAACTTACAATAACAACACGAATGTCAACAACAGCATCAACTGGGACGAGACGGAGTCGGGAGGCAACACATGCTCTTTAACCTGATGCAGCTTTCTCACGCTTTAACTGAACTCTGCAGAAAAAAAATCCATAAATGTCAATAACCAGGGACAAATATGCGGAGCCCTTTTTAAGATTTCCTGCAAGCATTATTTTTTATTGTCAATATAAACTTTTATATAACCTTTCAAGGAAGTCTGGGGCGTTTTAGATCAACACATTACGCAATTTGTTTGTATAATGGCACAAGGGTAAACAGCACAAACTGCGGTTGAGGGGAGCTTGTTAATGTTTTGGCTGCACTTACACACTGTGACCAACAGAGGTGCTGTTGATCATTTCCCACCTTTTTATTCTCCATCCCCTTTAGTGGAGGTAGTGCAAAGAAGCATGCATTACACTAGTCTCATTAAAATGATGTCTCAAATCAGATTCTTCAAATGGTATAAAAAGTAAAAAATACATAAAAGGACAGGAAAGGCAAAGAGAGAGAAAAAAACAAGTAAAGTTACAGGAATTGAAGAAAGTAAGATGAGTAAAACACTTTCAGCAAGTAGATGCATAAGCATGTGTGAGTTTGTGTGTGTTTCTGTGTGACAATGTGACTGCTTAGTGCATGCACACCACACACATTACTGTGGCCAAACCAAATAACCAGGAAGAAGAAAACACACACACAGAGGCTCCTGGAGGCCTGACGTCAGCGGTGCCTATAAGCACACAACAGTGTGTATTCACATGTAGGTGGCATGTGTGCCGTTTCACTAGTGTGAGCAGTATGCATCCATTCACACAAAACTGCATGCAGATATCAGGTCTCAGTGTGAGAAGAGATTACAGCATGGCATTAAGATTTGGGTTTACTAATAATGACTTGTGATTGTGTTGGGTGCTTGTAGAGAACTCAGAGAAATGACACCCCCCACCTCCCTGTCACACACTTGAGATGTTTTGGCCCACATCCTGGACGAGGGAAGCAGCAGCACATATTTTCGTGCTGTGTACAAAAATCCCTGAGCTTTACTTGAAGGAAAAAAAGGACATTACAGAAGACAAGGACATGGTCTGCACTCAGCCTCAGCTAAATACTGTATACTTACAGTATGTATGTGGCATTCCTTAACTATTGGTTTCAAGGAGCCAGGCTGTGTGTGTGTGTGTGTGTGTGTGTGTGTGTGTGTGTGTGTGTGTGTGTGTGCGTGCGTGTGTGTGTGCTGGGAAGAAACAGAGATGGAGCAGTGTTGTACTTTTTTTTTTTAAACAACCAATCTCAAAACCCCAGACGACATTCTTTTAATTTCTTAAATTTAATTTGCGCTTTACGCATGACGTTCCAAAGCTGTGCGCACATGGAAAAAGCAGCTGCCTGGTGGGAAAGCAACGATTAATTGCTTCGTAAAGCTCCAGCCCATAGCTGGTGTTATCCACTTAAACTTTCAGGAGCCTATGGGATTTGTTTCGCCAACGCGAACACATCCCTGTGCAATGTCAAACCTCTCCTCGAATACCCTGGGGCGAGGAGTGGTGGCCACAGTGGGGGGGAAACCCCAAGAATAAATACTGCGCATGTTTCTCTGTGCCGTGTATGTTTAGTAGATTATTCTAAGCATCTTAATCTCATCTATACAAACGCACTTGATCGGTGTTTCCATGAGCAGAAAGCTCCCCAGAGCTGGTCACTAAAAAACAAAACCTCATGGGGAGAGCGCCTGTCACAACACTCACGCAGAAATAACAACAATGTATGATAGAACACGAAAGCGCAATTAAAAAACGCTTCTCACCTTGTTTTTGTGCGGGAATAAGAATGCTGTTGAGCTTTTTGGACGCTGCGCTGGAGCACAGTCCCCGTCCTTCCAGCAGAGCTTGCAAGGGTCGGCTCTCCCCCGGCTGGTGCTGGCAGGTCAAGCCGGACCCACAGCGCGCAGTGTACACTCCACACGCCTGTCCCTCACCGAGGGCGCACGTCATGCAGCAGCCGCAGCCGGGCTCCCTCACTCGCTCCGCGCAGTCCTTGGGCAGAGGCTTGCACTGGAGGAGCGCCCCGGCATCGCACGGCTCGCATCGGACCACCGGACCCACGGTGCCGGCGAGCCGGGTGAACGCAGCCAGCGCGGCGGCCAGACAAAGCACACAGAGACCGGGCATTCTGCCGATTGAGCTGGTCACAAAGGGACAGTATGTGAGTTGTCACGTAGGCTTAAGGGGACTCTCTGACACAGCGAGCCGGCTAGCCTTCTCCATCTGTATTTTCTTTTACGCGAACTTCTCGTTTTATACAGGCGGAAAAAAGAGCCAACAAGTCACACCCTCCTCCGTATGAATAATGTAAGTGGAGAGCCCCGATATGAGGACCACTACCTGCAGTCTGAGGCGAGAGCTGCTCTCACATTCAACTACTTTAATCCTTTATAATAATTCACCGAGGGCTTGTTCATGCTCTCTTTGTGTTCTGAGAAAACACACAAAGGTGTTTGTCTCCATCCTGAAATGTGGCCTCCAGTCAAAACACAGAGGACAGGGCTGCAGATGGTATGCAGCTTTAAAGTGTTGATTACCTTTCTGTGCACTTTCTGTCATATGAATGTTATTTTATTAGACAGATAAGATGCACATGTAGATTCCTATAGCAGAGGGAATGGCGCATTTGAGTAACCAGGGTATGTTTCTTCTGTGTTGACTGTTTTTTAAACCTCTGGAGGTTTCCACACCACTGGCCACATCCCCTGCTGCCATCAGTGGTATGTGAGTGAATGCCATTGGTGTTACCCCCCACATGCAGTACTGATAAAGCATTCCTTTGGTCAGGTGCGTAGGTGGCCTCTATAATAACCCATTAAAATAATAATTTCTTTGCATATAACCTGAGTGTATGTGGGACCACATGCTGAGTGCTCGGGGTTATTGCCTGTCTGGGTTGCAGAAGCTGCAGTTTGGATGTCAGTCAGAACCTCAGCCACAGCTCCCGGGCACGTGCCGACCAGACTGCATACCTGACCCTTTTGCCCAAATAGCTTCAGAAGCTGTGCTCACCTTTCACGTAGGCTAAGCAGACATGGTGCCTCCCTATACCCCGATCAGCGGCAAGCATCCAGACCCCCTGCACCTTCCCTCCTGCATCCGTCCGCACTCGACCCCACAGGATCTCAAAATTATTAGAACGAAAATGTTCAGATTCTGCGGGCTCAGCATCGCCCCCCTGTCCGGCATATCCTCCTGTTCTGCAATAACAAACGCGAGAGGGGGGTACACACTGAGAAAATAAAGCAATCAGTATCGGCCATTGTGTGATTTCCACCACAGAAGCAGAAAAAGTGTTGAGACTGCATTATGAAAAACAAGCAGAGAGTAAGGAAACACCCTCGGAGTAGCAAGAAAACATCTACAGCCAAGATTAGTTTTCTTATTACTTTATTTTTTCCCTCTCTTCGGCTGTAATATTCTGCTCCTGACCTTTGGCTTGTTTATTATCTGCCCGTCCGTGCATGGTCTGATTTACCTAAAGCGCCCTTACCGTTTAAACAAATTCAGCAAAAAGAATCTTGGGAAACTGTGCCCCCTTTGTGTGAATACAGTATAGTAAAGGCGGGATTGTTCATCCTGACGTGCTGCTATTGAAGATAACTACCAGGCCAGTCTTCAGAAAATGTAAATGTAATATGACAGCCTTCAGGTTGATGATATTTTTACAGATCAGACATGCAGACAATGCAGAAGAGATAGCATGAGGAAAAGATCATCCAATCAGGGCATCTCATCTTGTCCTGCATGTACATCTGGATCATCCAGATGTCAAGCTTGAAGAGTGAGAACAGAGTGTGTTGCAATTTGTCTGGGGACAGTTTGGATACGATGAAGCAGATAATAACGATAGAATCAAACAACTTCTGGCAAAAACCTGCATATCTCATTCCCTAAGCCATATGTTCAACGTGTCTGTTGCAGTCTCAGCAAACTCCAATAAGAGATAACATTTTTCTTCCTCAACGATCTTGTCTTCATCTTGCAAATCATCTGCCGTCCTCACGCAAACTGAAACTCTCTTGTTATTAATCCGTCCTTCTTTACAGCATCGCAGGCAACATTCCTCTGCCTTGCATTCCCACAATGCAGCAAACTTCAGGCCGTAAATCATTGATTGGAAACCAAAAGTCGATGACGGCCCTCAGTAACACTGGCACAATGCACTTTATAATTTGTGGTTTTGTGGGACTGAACGGATCTGGACAGATTTATTTGTTTCCTTCCTCCATGTGATTCGAGCAGCAAATTTTCCTGCTGTCAACATACTCTGCCTTCATATGTGAGCTACACCATTGGCACGCGACAAACTGTCTGACCATGTCATGACCCACATATGACTTCATACTTAAAAGTGATTCTTTACATGCTTCATGCCTTGGATCGTGTTGACAGCCCTTGTGTTTCGTGTTCTTCCATTGGATGACACAAAGCACTGCAGCTGGTCACAGTGTGCTTACATTGATATGACCACACTGACAGTTTTTAAGTCTGTTTTAGGCTTACAAATGTAGATTGGTCAACTTACATAAAATAAAATAAAAACTGACTTGTTTTGCTTTTTTACAGTTCCCATGAAGAACCCTAGTTTTTCTGAAATCGTCAACTTTTTCATAACCTAACCAAGTAGTTTATCATAGTTACCGTGTGTTAGGGACCAAACAGTAGCCCCATTGTTACTGCAGTTTTATGGCACGATATTTAAGCGCCTGTGACGTTTCGCCTTCAATATGAATGTCGTGGAGGCGTAATGGAAAGACGCAGTGATCACCCCTCTGCGCCACCTTTGGGGTCGTAAGAGAGGCGTTCCAGGGAAGAGCAGGGAGCCAGCGGGGGAGAGCAGTGCTGTGTGTGCGCATGTCAGACTGTGTGTGTATGTGGAGCTCCCACTGTGCCGTGCTCTCCTGTGCTTCAGCAGCGGCGTAAAGCAATATTTATTCACAGACTGGGACACCAATATTACACTGTTGCTGACTAATGACGGCGAAGCTAATTTGCTGTGATTTGGTGTCAGTTTCACCTCTTCTCAAGCTTCATTTCTCAACATTTCTTTGGACCACGGATGAAATTGAGCTATTGTGCTAATCCGATGTTGAGCCGAGAAACACATGCCTGCCGAGTCAGCATGCACCTCAGTTTTAAAACGAAACAATTTATTTCTGGGGGCAGATCTGTGATGACAAAGTATCTGAGGTTTATACTTAATACACGTTAAGTGTCCTGCTTGTTTCGAGACTCAGCAGGAGAAGCATTTTTGTTAGCCTGGGTAAATATGAGCAGCGAACACTGTTTGGCCTAAAATGTCTGGAGAGGAACTTTAAGGGTGGATGCAAAATACAGCAGCGTAGGAACGGGTTTTCTCAGCACAACACCTGTATATTTACATTGACGCATTGATTGCGTCAACATTGATTCTCACAAGGGAACTTACATGACATTGGAGCGTTTGGTGTATTCCAACAGGCTGCCTCCTCCATAAAAGCCAGGTAACTCCAACACACCATGACAACAAGGGTCTGGTAACCTTCCAGCTGTCGATGCAGACTTGTTGATTATAACGCTCGTCCGTGTATCTTCTTCCCTTCTGGTTATTGCATTCGGCCCAGTCTGAATCTTTCTAATGTTAGTGATAACAACTGATACTCGTGCATTCAAGGGTCAGATTACACCTAAAGTGAGTGAGCCAAATCTGGTGAGTCTGCAGATAAAAAGTATTTTAGGATCTGGTACAAATACTGCATTGAATTAAACTAAACTAAATGACATGAGCTGAACATCTACTGGAGTAGACTTTGAGAGACAATGACAGACCTTGTGAGGACCATGACCCTGATGCAGGATACAAACAGTGCTTGCTGTTTGCGTCCAGCTTTGACGTAAATATTCTTGACTGTAAGTGACGTGCGTTACAAGGGGATACCTCCAGAGGGCACAACAGAGAGCTAAGGCCTACCTGATGTTCGGGATGTAAACTACAAACACGGCGACACTTGAGGAGGTTACTATTGTGTACATTTTGAGATCTGAACTCACATAATAAACATCAATAATCAACAGTTACATCAGATCAGCTCAGGCGACTGATGACTGGTGAACATCCCACACCGTCAGCACAGTCAGCATCCTGTTTCATTAACATTCTCCTCCGTGCACGGACGTAACGGTCCGGTGTATCAGTTAAATGAGTGACACCGTTAACTGGTGACTTTAAGCCGAATGTGTCCGTAGAAGTCGTAGTTACAGCAGCTTTTAAAAACGGAGAGTGTGCTCGGGAATACCTAACACCTCTGTCCAGTTAGTTATTGTAATTTCAAAATATTCTCATGTTATAAGTATTTAATGAACAAATAAAATATTATAAATGCAGCCACAGACACACTCAGATGTAAGTCCCCAGTTTACAGGGTCACTCAAACCGAAACACCGATCCTGCTTCCATTAGTTTTACAGGTTTCAACGTCGTCTTCTAAAACAGAACTGGTCTGTCGTCAGCTATTTTGACAGCCATGTTTGTCACTGACACATCGTACAGATGTGGATAATTGACGACTTTGTTTATCAGTTTGTTTCCAAAACTGTCCGCCGATGTCGTCCCTGCTGCTGTGTTGACTCTGTCACATCCACTCTGCCTCTATGCTGCCCCTAGCGGTCATGTGTATACTACATCTCACGTCCACATTGCGTTAATATTAATATAGAACAATGGATTTAAATCTAAAACACTTTTTTGTAATCCTGCCTAAAATACCAAGTGCTGTTTTTAAACGTTTCTAACTGGATGCAGCATGCTTCCAAATGGCACCGAGTTTTAGACAGAGTTGTGCGTTCTTTTAAGCAGCCAAACGCAGACATTTCTCATCACCAGTTTCACTCGATAATCGTCCTGTTAACACAGTCCAAATGTTTTTAAGTAGTCAGCTTTGTCTTGCATTGCTTTCATTAAACAGCTCAGCCAGCACATCTTCTTTTCTACACACAGTTGGGTTGCTTCCCTATCAAGAGAATGATTAAAATGTAATTTTCTTGAATGATGTTGACTGTGGCTCACGAGTTAAATACATAAATAATGTGTACTGCCAGTATCGTGTTGAGGAAAATCATTTGGAGCTCCTTAACTCAGCCGGGGTGTTGACAGCCAGGACAGGCCTCGTCCGTCATGGGGGGAACATGACGATCCACTAATGAAGCGGCGTTCATTTCTGCCGCTTGAAAATTTGCAGCTGGAATGTTTGGGAGCTTTAACATGAGTGTACAAGCTTGTAGTCAAATCTAGTAAACTTTCAGTAGAAAAATAGAAGCGTAAGTAGATGGATGTTGGAGATCTGTTCGCCCCATCATAATCAGAAATGACATCTAGCATTACCAGCTAATCCTTTCAACTGCTTTTTCACTTTAGCAGAGCAAAGAAGATGGGTATGTTTGGTGCCAACTTGGGTGGTAGACATCTGCCTCTGTTAACCGCCATCCTCAGACCCTATTAATTTGGCAGTTTTGAGGTTAGGACTGACAGTTGAATCGTTTTCCAGAAAGTTCAAGGCCTGTACTTGTAACTGTATCTGAAGCGTTTGTAATTCCCTTTAGAGTTTTCTCTAAATAACTGTGTCAATGCAGTTACATTTTCATGTCTTTATCGATTCCTGTAATGGGGACTGCTCAACAGGAATGAACTCTTCCTGTTATATCTGTTTTCAATAAATTGCTGGAATGAACATGAACTGGGCGCTCTCTGTCACTGTCTGCGTGACATGGTTAGAGAAACATCTGGAGGCAAGTGGAGGAAGACAAAAAGAGGAATGCAGAGGGCTGGAAAGGTGAAGAGAGAAACCCAAAAAAAAGTTAACTAGCTGTAGGTTTTTAATCAAGGCAGCTGCATGTGGGAGCAAAGGGAAGCAAATAGATTAGGGTTCGAGCATGTGTTATGATGTGTTTGTGGTGAAGCCTGTGCCGTTTGTTTGGGCTGCACTAAGATATGCCTGGCAGCTCTCAGCAGGAGGTCTGAGTCCTGCCCAGCAGAGGCTCACTCTAATTGGTCAAACAAGCAATGTGGCACCTTGGATTGAACTCATGCCTGGAGGGCAGGTACGGCATACTTAGCAGCACACTGAGAAAGATCAGAGTCATGTGCACACATTCACCGACTGTCTTTAGGTCAGCAATCCTCACACGGCTGGCCCAGGCAGAGGAGGAGGAGGAAGAGTGAAGGAGATACAAGGATAGACAATCTCGCCTGGCGCTCTCAGGTTGAGCAACTCAAGTGACACTTTCCTGAGAGTGGGCCAATTCCAGCCTGCTAAGAGGATCAGTTTCCCCCTCCTGTCCTGACATACATACCCAGCTAGCTCTACTCAGAGGTCTCCGGGCACTCTGCTTTCTGCTCACCAGGTACAGCCGCTTCAGTGACCCGTCCAAGCTTTCTAAAAGCCACACAGCCCTGCAGCATGGACGGGATCACAGAGTGTTTCACTGCAAAGTCCTCACTAAGAGGATTGAGATCTTAAACCTAACTCTAAGTCTAACTGTAACTGCAGGTAGCTGTTAGCAAATGTCAACAGAGCAGGTCATATACTGTAGGTTCAAACTGAGTAGACTAGAAGAGTACTGAATTGATTTTCGAGGGAATGCACCAGGACTGAGATCAGAAAGAGAATCGGAAGAAGAGCAGAGAGAAGAAAAGCGTGACACAGTGGGGGAGAGACACACAGAGAGAGAGAGGTGTCTAATGTTAGATCTTGGAGTGGCCAAATTTGTACAGAGGAAGTCACATGTAGTGATGTCATCTCCAGAGATTTGGGCATGTGTTTCAAGTCAGTACATCCTCGGACAGAATCTCAAAGAATCTGTGGATGCTTGTGGTGAGCTGACAGCCAAAATAAAATAAAAAACCAACAACTTCTTCTTAGGCTAAAACGTATGGAGTCAGATCAGTCTCAATATTCATGAATGCACACAGAAGGATTCACAAATGTATTTTGTGATTTATATATAAATGACTCTATCCACAATTCTATTTTTCAATGCACACACAAATGTAGAAAAATCCACTCGTAAAAAAATATGTTTCACAAATGTATTTCTGATTCACACACAAATATTTATTGTTTTATATGTAATAGAAATCCACAAATATATGATATGCACATATATTTTAAAAACACATTTGGATCTGGTTACATTTATATACGAACTGTTCTGTCTGCATTTACAGACTGTTTGTCTTGTGTGAACCTCACTGCATTTGTGTGTGGGATTTTTGAGACTCCCCTGCCGTGGTTCGATTCACAAATGCATTTTTTTCAACAGGGAAGTGTCTGAAGTGTCTGTGTCAGATGTCTCCTTCCTCTTCAGCCAATCACAGTAGTGTAGATTCGAGGGTATGTATTAAAGTGATCACTGAGCGTTACATCTGCGCAGACAGCGATTAGCCTAGCTGTCTGATTCAAGTCATCAAATGCTATGTGTCTAGTTTGTGTTTGCCCTTAGTTTAAACTGGTTACTTCACACTTGCCAGGATCAGCAGTCAGGGGTCGTTATGACAAAAAGGGCAAAAACCCATAAAATATATAAAACAATTATATAAAACTTTACATCTATGGTTAGCTCTGAAGTTGTTGAAAAGATTTGATGCGGTGAAAGTGAAAAAAAATATTTATACATTTTTTTATTCATAATTTTGAAAGATGCCTCAAGGGTGAAGTTCCCTTCCCTTGCTTTTGATGAGTATTTTGTGCTTGAAATGTTCCAGTTTTGCGATGATGGGTCGGGTTGCTTTGTTGGAATGAGATCCGAGACGATTTTAGACGTTTGAGTTGTTTTTCCATGAAGTCTTTCAGCAGGTTTTCGGGTTATCATTCGGGTGTTCGGGAATGCCGGAGAAGATCAGGCTTTTTGTGACGGAGTCCATTTTTTCTGTAAGTGAGCTGACGGAGGTTTGAAGTGAGTTGTTTGACTGTTCAAGTTTTTTGATGTAGTTGTGTGCATATTCCAGGCTGGCGGGGAGCTCTTTTATTTCGTCATGTAATGTAACCAGTAAATCGAGTTTGTTATTGATGGATTGGAGTACACTGACCTCAATGTCGGTTGTCTGGAGATCACTGGCGTCCGTGGATGAAGTCTTTTTCCGTTTGTTTGGGGTTGAGGGGTCTTGTTGTGGAGTGTCGGATCTCTGGCGTGAGGAACTTTTTAAAATGTTTTGTTGTGTTGCACGGAGCCACCGAAGACAATCAGTGGGGTCTAAGATTGGATCATAATTATAAAGTTTTGCAGAAAAGGCACAAATTGGTGCATAAAAACTGATCAGAATGCAGGAAAATAAATGTTCAGTGCTCAAAATGTTTTTGCAAGAATGGAATTTAATTCAAACTCCACTCCAGCATCTCAGGTTGCTAGTACAACTGTAAATAATTACCGGCTAATCAGGAGAGGACCTCTTTCTAGTTACATTGGGACCCCTTGAATACTACGAGTTGCCCCCAAAGGCTCCTGTGAATAGCCACCGTTTCTCAAAATTGTTTGAGACGCGACTTCAGTGCAAAGCTTAAAGAAATGAAAGCAACAACTTGAATGTTTTTACCTGTTACTAGACAGCAACCACGCAGAGCATTTCTACACACTTTGAATATTAAATGACAAGGCTTACCTTAGGACAGATCTGATTGGCAACTGAAGTGCATGTGAAGACTTGTGGCATGACTTTGACCTCTCCATCGAGGACTTTGTTGCTTGAGAAAAGCTGTTGGATGTGATCATTTTAAAATCAAAGGATGAAGCTGAAAACGTCGGCCTTGCTCCCTGATAAAGACACAGGTGTTAGCGCAGTAGAGAGTGCTGCCAAAAAGGCCAGAGACCAGCTCATTATGTATGAATGTAACCCCTGTATATTTTGACACATGTTGGAGCCTGACCTGACACTGAGCAGGTGTGTGCCAGAGTGGGCTAAAAGGCTGCATGTCCCGCTCACCAGCTGCAGAGTGGCTCTGGCTGAACCCTGCCGCCTGCTAAACCTGTGCGCCTGACGTGATGTTTGGATTGTGGGTGACTGATTAGGTCGTGATGTGAGGACCTTTTACCACAACATGTCCTAGCTGCTGCACTCAGGCGGCTAACAGCTGCTCCGCGCCGCACCTAGCTGTGGACTAATGGAGGGCTTCCCTGTTGGACATGTGCCGGGGCTGACAGGCTGTATATAAAAAAACGAAGGAGAGGCCATGATGTTCGACATGTAAGACTGTACTGTTCTGTAATAATCTGTGAAAACAGCATAAACATAGCTGCAGCCTAAATTGTTAATGTTTGATTTATTGATTATGTTTGGAGTTTACGCAACAATATGCAAGGACTAGTATTTGTTGTGATTTGCCCCACCTACAGTTTTAGTTACGGGCTTTGCAAAACACAACTGTTGGGCCAGAGTTAGCTGTAAAGCTAATTTCCATCTGTGGTTCCCTGGGCAGGAAGAGTGTGATTGACAATGACTCAAAGCTAGTCAGAGCGAGTGCTTGTTCAACAAATCATTTCCTCCTCAATGTCTTCTTCTGCAATAATGTTCATGCTTAAGTGTCAGATATATCAAACACCATATCCGACCAACTCAACTTAAGTTACACAGTGCAAGAACGGGAATCTGGGATGCAGAGAGGAAATGTACGACAAGATGTGGATGTAGCCTCTAGGCCTGGAAAATGAAGCCAATGCTGAAGTGCCTTAAGACTGCGTTCTGTCTGATGGCCATCATGGAATGACATGCGGAAAAGGAGCCACAGGTCGGATCCGTACCTGGGCTGCCTGCCTGGAGGACCATAGCCTCCGTACATGGGGTGCTCGCACTAACCACTACACTACCAGCGCCCCTCAAAATGATTTTAAAGGTAAACCTTAGACTGTATCTCTCTTAAATCAACGTTTTCCTGCACTGATCGTAAATCTGTGTATTGAGCTTTATTTTGGTAAAAAATGCCAAATGATATCAATTGAATGTGTGTAAAGGTTTAACAGAGATCTTAAAGTTCAGCCTCTATTTAATTACGAGCAAATTGAGCTGTCATTTACAACCAGCCACAGTATGTGCACACTCACACACGTACTCCTCGCATCAGTGGTTCTATAAAGGGCATGTTGAGCTCTGCGTATTGTTTAAGTGAAGAGAGAGAGTGTGGGGGGAGAAATTAATGGTCCCCCCTGCTTATCGCTCAGCAGACAAGCTGCTGGTGGGTGGGGGGAGTGCAGTAAAGTAGGTTGCTAAAGTAAATACACCGTTTTCTTCTGTCAGCGCTGGAAGAAAAAGAGAGAAGAATGAAAATGTAAGTGCACTCCAGCTTTTAATTATGTCCCTGAGAGACCTCGAGAACGACACATTTCCCATCAAACGGCAGATTAATCTGGTGTAACTCATGCACGGTCACATCCCGATACTCACAGTGCTGGGAAGCCTGTGTGGGAGTCAGCGACAGAGGGATGACAGGGAGTGACGGGAGGAAGGGCTCATATCATCTGATTTGTGGGGAGTGTGGGGGGAGAGAGCAATAATAAAGATGCTGGGAGTAAAAGCAATATCGCTGTCTGGGCCAACATCTCTCTGAAGAGCAGCTTCCCATAGGTCGAGTTTCCATGCCACCTGCTCTGCATTATAAAGCTGCAGAGAGGCTGACACGGGCTGGTGGTCCTGCAAACCTTGGATTGAAGGAGAAACTGAGCCGATTTTCTGAAGATATCAACTCAGATAGATTGGTGAAACAAACTACTACTTCAAATTATAGTCCAGTGATGAGAAGGAATACATTTTTCAATTACTGGACTTTAACTGGCTACACACTAGAAGATTTTTAGACCTCCAACAATTTGGGGGCGGGGCCCGATTTGAGGCTAATTGAATATTTGTCTAAATAATGGCCGTCCTCGACGGAATACCTGCAATAGCCAATGAGAGAGAGAGCAGACCAGGAAGCGTCATCAACCGGATGTTGCGTTCTTTCGCAGCTCACAAACATGGCAGCGAACTTAAACACAACTGAGCCCTGAGCAGAGTGGGATATTAAAAAAAAAGAAGAGCAGCTTGGTGTCAGGCGCTAGGTCTTCTAGCAGAGGGGTTTTCAAACTTTTCAGCTTGCTACCCCTAAAATATGGATGCCAGAAACTGCAGACCCCCACTGTGGTTAAGGCGTATAATGTAGTGCACAGCCGGGCACCAATAGACTTAACACAAAACAACAACACAGAAGAATGAAAAAAATTGAAAACATAAAAAAATATGTATTTGGTTACTTGGTAAGAAAGGTTAGAAGCAGAATATACAAGCATAGAGTGGACAAACAAAACTTAGTAGACACAAACGTGTGTACATCTTTAAGTGTAAACTTTAAGTGTGAAGGAGGAAGACACCGACATTGTTGCTGCCATGTGCAAGCAAATATTTGGGGGGCGGCTGTGACTCAGTTGGTAGAGTCGGTCGTCTCTCAACCGGAAGGTCAGAGGGGTTCGATCCCCAGCTCCTGCAGCCACATGTCCAATGTGTCCTTGGGCAAGACACTTAACTCCAAGTTGCTCCCGGCGCTCTGTCGGCGGCGTATGAATGGGATTAGAAAAGCGCTTTGAGTAGTCAGAAGAATAGAAAAGCCCTATACCAGCTCAATTCTATTTACTGTATTTTTGCATGTTCATTAAATTTCACTTAATGATATGGTTTATTTGAAATGTAACTGCCTCTTGTAAATATTTTAATAATGGAGCTAATGTAAGATTTTACATTTTTTCAAATTTGTATTTGTTTTTTCTAACAGCATCTCACGACCCCCAATTGGGTCCATACCCCCACCTTGAGAACCACTGTTCTAGTGTACGTAAGACATCACTTTATTAAACAAAAGTAATGTGCAGTGTCTTGACTGAAAAAGCAAAGAACGTAGTAATCAGGAAACCTCTTTCTGTCTGCACAGCCTTCATGTTTTTCAGGTAAAACCGGAGACTCACGTAGGTTTATAAAAAGCGTTGGTGTAGAGGGAAACAGTTCAATCCAGATCTGTAGTCTGTAGTGAATCTAGAACAGCCCTGACAAAAGGAAAGGCTTTCTTCTTCTACTAAAGACACTGTGTGCAGACATCGTGTCTTTGATATCACAGCTTCATTTGAACACACTACAGATAAAAACCATGGACTGTGTTTCTCATGGTCACTTCACTTCACATAGTGCTTTACATGCAGAATGTGCACGAATGTAACTGAGGTAACATGCAATGGATCAGAGAAAACAAAACAACCCTAAAACTGGGAACTCCATCAGACTGATGCAGATTTCACATTAAATATGTGAACTCAAACTGGGTGACGTGGTGATGAGTGCTCTGCAGTCTGAAAACCTGACTGCTTCTGTTTCTTCCTGAACAACTTGTACATGTCAGATTCATATTTCCTGACCATATAGTCTAATGTATTTTTGCCACGACCACCTGTGAAATTCCTCATGTGAACTTTATTTCTCACACAAAATATTTGGGAGCTACTCGACATAATGAAGAAGAGAAAGTGAGTGAGGGAGTGAAAAAAAACACACCGTCACGCACGCAAATGGGCTCATCAAGCCTCTCACACTACACACACACAAACGCACACACATGCACATACATCCCCTTTCTTGGAAAGCCACAAGTTTCTAATTATATCCTGGTTTTCAAATAAAAAGCGTTTACAGCCAATTCGTTTGCGTAAATGCCATTCCTGTCTGTGTGGAGATGTGTAACCATTTCTACCCCGAGACAATAAATAGTTTATTGCTTTTATTTGTCATGGCTTTATGTTGTATTGCCAAGCCCTCAAAAGAATAGAAAAAAAGCATATTTTCCCACTAATGACTGTGTGAGATTTATAGAGTCTGTCTTTGACATGGGGGTGTCTGCGCTTTCAAACCGAGCATAATTAGACCTCTGGAGCTGCATGCAGCGCAAAACACATTGGACAGAAACGCTGCGCTTCCCAGAGAGCCTCTGCCGTGCGGTTTGCGTTTAATGCTGAACAGTCGGTGCATGAGAGAAACGCCTGGAGGTTTCCCTTCCAAACACATGCACGGAGACGTGCACGCACACAAAGGTCAATGATATCTGAAACAAACATAATGATTGGCTTTGACACACTTTCAGAATCAGATACAAGGGGAGAAGAAAGAGCATATAGATTGGCTCAGCGGGGATCCAAAGAGTTAGTCAAGCATGAGCTGTTCCCTGCCGAGCGGAGAAAGAACGGATTCCCCTCCCTCCTTCGTCCTCGCTGACCCTGAATGCTCACAAAGTGATTTTAACAGGTCACAAAGGAGCAGGTTTTCACACTTTTTTTGACGCCCCTCACCCCCTCTCACTCCTCCTTGTCTCTTCTCTTTCTGCCTGTCTCTCTCTCTCCCTGTGAAAGAGAGTAAGAAGAGCTGTGACTGTTTCTGTTTCAGGTCCCAGTCAAGTGATTTCTAATGACACGCTGCTTGTCCCCACAACATGTATTTTAGAGTAAATGAATCAGGCAGTACATGGCCTCGTTTAGTTGAAAGTGCCGCTCCATGCCGCAAAAGTACATGGTGCTCTGGAGCCGGGCCGTTCACACCAAGAGGCCGGCAGAGCTGCAACGCCAACTTAACACACATGCAAACACAGGAGATGAAAGTGTGTGAGTGTCGAGCAATAGGGGGAATCAACTGAGAGGTAATTTCACTTTACTTTGACGTTTGTTTATAGGCTGCATTTAAGAGCTCAAACACTTTGCAGACTTTGGCTCCATGGGCAAAGCAACTTTATTCGATTTGTTCAGAATCCAGCACACCACATAAACAGTCACGTGCAGCACTTCAGCAGCTGTTTAGCGTCAATGGCCGTTGACCGTCACTTGAAGTTTAAGTCTAACAACTTTGGATGTTTGGTTGATGCTGCTGTTGTTTGAAACACTTAAGATTTCTGTCTGCAACATAAGACTATACGATAAAAGATCAGAAACACAGCAGACACTAAACAAAGTGCAGTTTTCCAGCATCGCGTGCAGATATTTAAAACAAACTCTTGAATCAGCTCCCAGAAGCTTTGAAGAGTTCCTTCTTTATTTTACAAAGACAAGCACAGACCAAGATTAGCAGTCAGTCGGCTATTGGCTGGAGTCTGTGCAGGGTTAACAAGGGCAGGGTTTAAACAGAAGGCATGGTACATCTACTCTACTTTGAGTTGAACTTTCCTCAGTGGCTAAAGTTAAACAGTTCCAATAGTTGCCATTCTAAAGGAAAAGGTAACCTTTTGTTTGTGTTGCTTACCTTTAAAGAATGGATTTAGAATTAAATTGACATACGCTGTTTCACATATGCACTCTTTTAAGGGGGGCTTTCATGCCTCTATTACAGAGCTAGTGCAGAGAGAGAGAGTGGGGAATGACATGCGGCAAAGGAGCCATCCGCTTTGAGGACCCTAGCCTCTGTACTTGGGGCACGCTCTCTTGAAGATTCTAAAAATATTCAGGAGGACTGTCCCTGAAACCCTCCAGAGTTGGTTGTTGACACATTTCCCTCACAGTGGGAGACTATCCCTGTCCGTGGGGAGGGGTTGGGGTGTCTCAGGAGGCAAAGCATGACCAAGTGGCAACCTCTGGTCTTGAAAAATTAAGCAAATGCGGAAGTGCAAAATCCTTCACTTCTTCAAGAGTGCGCTTGAGGCTGGCTCCAGGAACACCGAAAGTCACATACACACAAGCCGTTTTTATAGTAGTTTTATGTAGTTATTGTCATCACTGGCACAGACTGTACTGGGGGAGAATTTTTTTAAACGGCTGCGTTTAGATTTTATGAACGATACGTGTTATTCATAGTTAGGCACGTAGCTGATATGATTGACAGGCGGGCGCCATGTAACGGTTCATCAAGAGGCCTAAAACCCGCCTCAGCTCCAGCTCTCAGCCTGTCGTTAGGTTGACTGAACGTTAGAGTGAGACAGGATTTCCAGCATGGAGGCTGCTGCCGATGAGCCTCCGGAGCCCCCTGCAGGAACAGATGGCTGACGTCACTCAGGCTTCGTACATTAATATTTACAGTCTGTGGGCATGACGTAAAAAGAACGACGTGGAAGTGAAGGATGAAGCAACAGAATCCGCTATACTTCCTACTTAAACTTGTTGAAAAGGAGGATAATTTGAGACCTTTAAGTAAACAAAAAGGGTGATCACCACTGAACCTTTCTTAACGAAAACTTCCAGAATCCATTAGTGCATCATCCAAATCCTCCAAGATTATTAAAGTATTTCAGATTCCTAAGAAATTACAAATTGTAAGTATTGGCCTTTAAAATGATGTCATCCCAAACATTTGTCTATCATGTGCATTGAGTACAGATTAACAGATTTTAATTGGACAGGTGAACAAACTCAGCAACTGAGCAGTCGAGTGCCTCACCAAACCTGTTGTTGCTCCTTTTGGTTGTACAGTGACAATACTGGTTTGGAACTGAAAGAGTACTAAGAGGAGCCAGACTAATTCAGTGAGCAATGACTAATTGGTGTTAATGGTTGTGAAAAATGGCAAATAGAAATACAGCTATTCTTTGTTGCTTCCTTAGTTAGCGTTTTAGCAGTCTATCATCTGCAACTGGACCTGCTTACTGGGGGGGGGGGAAGGTGAACAAACAGCCTAACAGGGGTGACCTTTGTTGCCAATTCATGTCCACCTCATCAATCATCTGTTGTATCCGTATTTAGGGTTATTTTGCACTCAAAATCAGTGCTTGCGAGTGATGTTTCTGAGATGCTAAGAACAGTAACCCAAAGACTTCCAGTTTGATCTAAGGGCTGTCATTTCTATAAATCGTGGATGTTTCAGACTGTGGTCTGCGCCTGTTTATACGGCCCTTGGAAGTAGAAAATGAACAGAGAGTTTCCAGATTACTTCACAATAGTGACTTGGTCTGGCTTCATATAAACACATTAAAGAGTCAAAGCAGACGAGTGTTTTTGGGAAATCACAAGATGCAGATGCTGGCAAAGAAGTCGCTAATCACAACTTCTAAATCCAAACAACTTGTCATCAAGACTCAAAAGGGATTTCTACACAGGGGACTTTTCAGCAGCATTTTACAGTTTCTGACACCAAACCTGTCAGTCGGCTCAGCCATGCACCTTATTATAAACAACTCTTAGTCTTCATGAAATCAAAAGAGTTGAATTATGGATAAATCCAACCCACCGTACTGTGTGTTCGGATAAACACATGAGCTGTTCAGACCAATTTTGCTTTTTGAACCAGTGGTGCATTTTTTGAACGGGTATGTGAAGCTTTGTTCGCACTCGCACAAAACTCCTGGAAAAAAATCAGAATTTTTTGGGGTGTCCTGCATGTGTGAACGCAACCTCCCACATGTTTTCTCTCCTGCCAAGTGAGCTGATGTGAGAAAACAGCAGGATATAATCAGGAGAATTTGCCACAAGTGAGTGGGAGGGGGTGATCATGTTTATTCCCTGCGATCGGGTACGACCAAAGACTTCATGTACACAACCCCTTCAATCTCTGTGCATGTAATTAACTACTGCATTATGCTTCCTGTTCACTATGTTCTTCTACACCTTTTTGTTGATATTATGATTCTGAACTATAAAAAGGATGGATATGAAGGACAATATTCCCATAATAGTTTTGGAAAGCAGCCTCTGTTGCTTCGTCCGCCACTTCCACGTCTGTCATTTCTTGCCTCAGGACACCCCCACCCCCCGCCTCCAACAGGGGTAGTCAATGTCTGTGTAGGTTCTCAGTCATCCAGGTCATCGTAAAACAGGGATAGTCTCTCACTGTGAGATGCATGTGTGAACAACCAGGCGCAGTCCTCCTGAAGTTCTCTAGAAATGTTCAGAGGGAGTGCATAATGTGAAAACGGCTTATGTGACTTTTGGAGCCAGCCTCAAGTGGTAACTCCAGGACCTTCATTTTTCAACACCAGCTGTTGTCGCTTGAGCGTAAACTGTTTATAAATGCTGAATCCTTCTATCGTTACAATCAATCTGGTGAGTCATATTAGACCACACTTGAGTCAAACCTTGTAGGAGATGTAAATAAAGAAAACCAACTTCAAATGTTAGTCATTTTCAGTAGTGCTGCACAAAATAAATGGTGTTTGAATTTGCTCATGTTGTGTTGGACCTAAGCGTAACAGGTTGCTCTGCGCCTGTTAAAGTGCAGAGGGGGATAAACCAAATATCAAGTCTGACTAATACAGATAGTAATCTGACCGAACACTGTAGATGTTGTGCAAGAAACCACAAACTACGCAGAAGCAAGATGATTAAAGATGTTTTACATCAATCTGACAGACACAGACGCAGATTCATGTACACACCCCCAAACAGGTGGGGGAGGCATCGTGTTCATTTCCCATCAAGCTGCATCAAAGGATTATTTACAGGGTACTTTTTCTTAATTGGCTTAATTGTGCTGACGGAAATAACAAAAAGAGGACAAAGAACGTCACATCTTGATGTTTGTGAGCTGGGCTGAAACCAGAAGAGTCACTGGTCTGTAGTTTATGTTTCAGCAGGGCTTTAAAATGATCATTTCTATCCAACAATGGTCACAAAGATCCAGTGTTTATGAGGCCAAGAGTTCAAAGGAAACATAAACAGTTAGTAACAGCTCGTAACTCTTCGATCCACAAACTGCCTCATACTAAACCTGATCTGCAATAAACCACAAACAAGCTAGAGGGGCTGAAATTCGGCCGTGTTTCCCTAAAGGAGAGAAAAAGGGAGTATTTATTGCATTAATACATTTCAACTCCCCATTAGCAGAGGGCATGCTGATAGTCAGGACAGATTGATAACATTGATTTTTGCAGCGTGTCACAGTCACCTGACCGGCGAGGACTGGTGGAGACAGATCAGGAGGTTTTCAGCAACCAATCACAGCGCGGCCGTGCAGCCTGTCAATCATCTCAACACAACCAATGGCTCACTGTGCAGCTGGGCTGCAGCCCTGCCTCCTGAGCTGTGCAGTCAAAGGGTTAAAAAGAAATTGACTATGGTCAAGTCATCTGGAAGCTTGATCAAAAGCAACAGAGAACAGACAGGCTTGTTGTACTCCTCTGTTCTGTCTCCAGAAACACTGAAGACTGAGGCTTCATCTTACCGTGCATATCATTGAGTTTAATGTTGGGTATTAATTCATCAGCTTATCTTCTATATGTGACCTTATTGCCAGAGTAATGCAATCCAATTCTGGAATCACAAGGAAAGGTCGATTTAAATAACTGATATCCACATCTTAGAAAGAGACATGAAATTATACTGAGACGAAAAAGAAGAGGATGCAAAATAAGAGAAAAGGTGGAGAAAGGAGTTCAATGGAAATCATACAGAGTTTATAAAAACAGTAATTCAACCATGAATTGAGCAAGGAAAGAAAGAGAACTGAATGTTTCTGTTATCAAAGAGTAGATTAAATATGTACAGCTGCTTGGGAAGTGGCCTTCTTAGTTATGTAATTATTTAACCACAATATGTACAGACTCTGTTTTTTAAGATGTAAATCTATTTTGGAGGCATTCCTTCCAAGCCATAAATGGTGGAAGATGTTTGTTGTATTAAACTTCATAAACGGCTCCAACGGCCGCCCGTAAGTGTAGAAAAATTTGTTTCAGATTTTCAAAACATAGCATTCATTCCTGAGAGTACTGCCCAGCGTGATTATGTTTCATGAACCAATTCAGATCAAAACACGAAACTAAAATAAAGGAGGAAGAAAAACAAGAGGAATAAAACTGGGGATTAATTGAATGAATGGAAGCCAATGGCCGTCTGCAAGCATTGGAGTAGCCTTTGGTTTGTGTCACCATAAATCTAACTTGGGTGGTTGGGAAGAAAGCTACATTCATTTTAAACATAGTCTCACTACACCAGCTTTGCACAGGGAACGACTCTTCGTGCATCTCCCAGTTTGTGGCTCCAGTTCTCCCAGTCAAAGGACAGCTTTGATAAGATGATGCAACTCCTCTCTGCTCTTACATCTTGCACAGCACCTACCTGGGCTGCAGCCATCAACCCCTCCTAGCCTGAACATATATACATGCAGTATTGCACAGATCATTGAACACGTTAGCCACGCATGCATATACTCCACGTCCCCAGTAATCCTGCAGCCTTCATGTTCCTTACATGTCTTTATTTTAATATCCACCCTCCCCTTGTCTTTGCTCTGTGCTCCACCACCCCCACCTCTAACCTAAGTGGCAGGTGGGACATAAAATGTTGGGAGGTCTCAAGCTCAGGACATCAAAAGGATGCATCATGAGTGAGTCACCCCCACCGGCTCCAGATCGCTGCCCCGCATCATGAAAACAGAGCGGCTGTGCATAAAACAGTCATTGGCGTGGAGGAGAATGGAAAGTGGGATACGACCGGTCACAGAGGAATGTAATCAAAGTGCATTTTATTATGTTTCACAGCAAGCCCACAGGACACCGCGGCCCTCACCGCACACGTCATTCCTCTCACTCATTGTATGTGTGATGGACGCTGGCTTTGATTTTTGCATATGTGTGTGTCCTGATGAGTGAGCGTACATTCCTGTCATTCGTTGCATGAGTGTTCTGCATGCCTGCGTGATTTTGAATGTTTTTGGTGAGAGAAGGTTCGACTGGACTGATGTGTGCAGCGTTTGTCATACCTCAAGGACCTTTTAAGGATGTTTTAACGACGATGTCATCAGACATAGGGAGAAAATGAAGAATTAAAGTTGAAGAGAAACTTCAAGGATCCTTTTTCAAAATAAATGTGATGTTTGTGTTGTTGCAAATCCAGAAAATTATTCTGTGAGTGGTCCGAGATGCTTACGATGGTTAGTCCAAAGTTAAAGCCTTTGGATGCTTGAAAATAGGTTATTGGGTCGCATTAGGAATCCATTAAACTCTGAGGGGGAACAAATGTCCAAAACTTTTAAAAAACTGAGATTAAAAAACCCTCATGCTGTTGTTCAAACTTCATCTCAAAGAGTGAAAGCATGGTGGATCACATCGAGTTACACAATCTATAAGAACAGTGGTGGGGCGTCGGTAGCCTAGTGGTTAGTGCAGCCCATGTACAGAGGCTGTAGTCCTCCATGTGGTCCGACCTGTGGCTCCTTTCCCGCATGTCATTTCCCATTCTCTCTCTCCCTCTGACGATTTCTGACTCTATCCACTGTCCTATCTCTAAATAAAGGCATAATAAATCCCCAAAACAAACCTTTTAAGAAAAGTGGCTAGCCTGAATGGGACAGAAGGCTCCCCACTTAGGACAAACACCTTTCATACTTTTGTAATACTGAGTGCCAGCATCTTAAAGGAAGAGAGGATATGGCCGGTCGCTGCATTACATGTAGAACAATGATGGTTTATTCTACTCAGGAAACTAGAAGCCATATGTTGAAAAAGCCTGAAATCATGATATAATAATATGTTTAACACACCACATTTAACATTTAGATTTTAGATGTGTTATCAATTGTCTGAGAGGGTTCTTTCTCGGTCATGGTCATCAAGTTTAAGTACTGGGTGATTTTTAAGTCTTTACTCTTGAACTTGATGAAACGGGATGAAACATACTGCACAACCAAACGTACGTTTAAAAGGCTTTAATAGGAAACCGATCTCTAAGGAATCTGTTGTGTTCTGTAGTCCAAGCAGTATTGTCAGTTTGCATTTCAGCAATCCATCTGCTATCATCTGGTGACTATTAAGCTTTAAGTGACGGATATCTGTCTGTAAGTTTAGCTTATAATCTATTCTGTGGTTTCATTTTCAACACCAACTCCTTTTTCGCAGATTAAGTTGCTATTTGGGCCGTAAACCATGACCTGCACTGTATAAGGAAAGTCTTGGCCCCATATATGGAAGCCCCATATGTTGGCCATCGCTCTGAGAGGCTAAATCATTATCAGACAGTCGCTGATTGGGTTTCAAGATGAATGGAAACCAATAGCTGCCAAGCACGGTGGTGAAAAACAACTTCAAAAAAAAAAGAGCAAAATGATTCTTGGCAGACTAGTTAGCTGTGCTGGTGTTATGTATAGTCCACATGCATTGGGTCACAACACTGAAAAGCATTGGTAGAACATGAGGATGTACGTTTGAGTAGGACATGTTTCTGATTTGCACAGTTGAAATGAATTACTCATTCACATACTGTTATCCAACTGAAGGCAAAGGTCTTGGCCAAACCTCGGACCATCCTTCTTCCATTTATCTCCATCATGTTTTGGGATTTGAGTAATGTTGAATAGAGCCTTTGAGATAACAGAGGATATGAATCACATACTTGTGACACACCCGTCTCTGATACTCATTAAGGATGGTTAAGCATTTTTTCCACCCTCATCCTCCAAGATGTTAGTCAGCCAACAAAGACGAAACAGTTTAGAGAAAGGAAGGGACAGATTGAGAGCAGAGGCGACGACCCAGAGTAAAATGAGACAGAGGTCGCCATAAGATACCAACTCCTTCGAAGAATATCCTTCGCATTCGGAGAAGTGTCTCAAGGAAACACTTCAGGAGTAAGGGTGACAATTTGCTGGTCACCTTGTAGGGCAAGCTGAGGAGGGTGAGGATGAAAGTGTGACAGCTCTATAAGAGGAAAAGGGGGGAGGCTAATATGGTAGGAATCCAAAAAAGCCCAAATATTTGAAAGATACACTTTGACTGAATGCCTACGCCTCTTTGACACAACACCTCCCAACCTCTACCATTTCAGATCATTTCAGGCATGCACATGCTCTACCCTTCCACAGATGCCACGAGCAGTGACCGAGTAGAGGAGGGTGACAGAGAGGGAAAGAGAGAGAGAGCGAGAGCGAATGGGGGTTTAGACAGCGCCATATATAAAGCATGGCCCTCTGCCTACCTCATAAACTGTGCATTATTCTGAGAAGGCAGGAAACCGGCTGGACTTCAGGACCGAGGGAGACAGAGAAGGAGTGGGTGTTTATTTCCCATCAAGCTGAGAGAAAAATATAAAAAAATACATAAAGCACTTTTTTTTCTCTTTCCAGGGTTCATTTTCCTTCAGTGCATTTGAAGTACAGTATTTCACAATAAATGATCTTCAAATCCTTCAGATGAGACTTATGACATCAGAGAATAGCCACTGCCTGTGACTGCAGTTGCATCTAAAATGCCTCTGCTACATCCAAAAAGGTCAAATCAGGTATGGCCAGTACACCAGCCTATGCACAGATCCAATACACAATTATTTTTTTATTAGAAATAAATGATTCTTTCTAAAACAGTAGCCTATACAGCAAGTTTCACTGTTCTGACACCAATGATGGCAGAACAATGGGTATTGGTGTCGCAACGATTGTCCGCCGTGACTTCAGATAATCTATCATACAAGCATGGCAGAAAATACAAGTTAAATAGTAAATGGACTTAAGCTTACAGAGCGCTTTATAGTCTTCAGACCACTCAAAGCGCTTTTACATCGCATGTCACAACTACACATTCCCACCCATTCACTCTCTGATGGCAGCGGTTGCTATGTAGAGTGACTAATCCATTCACACACATTTGCACGCCACCGATGAACAACTTGGAGGTAAGTGTCTTGCACAAGGACCCATGTGGCTTGCGCATGTGGCTGCAGGAGCTGGGGATCGAACCCCCGACCTTCCAGTTAATAGACGACCAACTGAGCCACCAACTAATTAAAGGCTGGAGAAGAGTAAAGGAATAGCGAGAGCTGGCAAAATCAGTCGTCAATTCGGCAATATGCTACATTGGTAAATCTCCAAAATAAGGTTGTTGAAAGAGTTTGCAAGGCTTTAAAAGTTGTAACATGGTTAATAGAAACACCTTCTGAAATATAATAACAATGACTATATTTTTTATAGGACGTAAATTGGATGAGTACTTGGAATTAGAAATGTGCAAAACGGTTAAATGCCAACACCTTCGTGAGTTGGTACCACAAATACTAGTCGGTTTTGACTAATTGTTAATATTTTTGCCTTTGATGGTGGTCAAATGTTGTGCTTAAACTGCAACACATGCCACTGGCCAGGGTTGTAACCATAGACTGGCTGAAGCACCTTCCTCTACTACCCGGATGTAAACAAGCGCAGTGAACAGACAGCATCTTGTAGGGGCAGCACAGTTTGGCAGCATTTGATCTAGAAAATAGAGATAACTTGTATGCAGGCTGTGTCAGGTTAAACTGGCATATCGACAATGCGCAACCAAATTTAGCATGGGTACATGGATGTTAAGCTGCGAGGAGGTCAGAAGGCTTGTTGTGCTAGCACTGCTAAAGTTAGCCACACTCAGCCCCTACAGACAATTTCGAAAAAGTTGTGTTTTCGTCCGACTGTTTTCTGAGTGTTTTCTTACCTTAAGACTAGTCGGTTAAACAAATTTTGTATATGCGTTTTATTAACTAGGAAATTAGTTGGCTGGAAACATGCCTATTTGAAATAGCATGAACTTTGGCATCTGCAAAATATAATTTGATCTGAAACAACAAAAATAGAGACTCAGTGTCAGCGATGGAAACTAAGAGTTCTTGAAATCAAATTATTTATGCTTAGGCTAAAGCACAACGAAGTGTTACATTAACTTTTGACTCTGATATCTTGATTCATCCTAAGAGATAGTTGAGGCAGTTTGTGTTTAAATATACAAAGGTATGTTTCAAAATACCACTTTTCAGGTCTTCAAACAGCATCTTAAACCCCTTCCCCTTGAGTCTTGCAGCAGGTTATGATATTTTCTGTATCTTGATCAGATAAACTTATGTGACACTTTGCTCAAACTTTTTTTGAAGCGTTCCTCGGCCTTGAGGATTTAAATCTTGGAAGGCAATCAGGAAATTCCAAGAAAAGCTCTTAGCACAAATTGCCTTCCAAGGACAGACCAAAAGTATGAATATTGATTGAAGTATGTGAAACATCTAGGGGTTCCCCAAGATGATCCTGAAGACACGTCTATTGAGAATGACTGGGTTTATCTACTCATAGTTATCAGTTTAGTCCAACAATAGCATGTTGTACGATGGACCAGCGCCAGAAACTCTCTACCCTCTAATTTCTCTAACTTACGTAACAAGCAACCGACAATGGTGCCCACTTCATGCGGTGATTGGCCGGGTGTGAGGAGGTGAGAAAATTATCTATTCCTGGCACTTACTGTGTGCAAATGAGGGCAGAAAAAAATGCCCTCCAGGAAAGTCTGTCTGAAAATGTGCACTGTTCTCTCCACCTTTAAACAATTACCCTCTCTACGATGGCAGACTTTTCACCCCACCTTCAAGTGTGGCCGTTCAGAACAGCTATAAACACGTTGCCTTCAGACGTGGTTGGACAACCAATTTTTTTAGTATACCCTGGACTTAAACTAGCTTCCACCAAAACCAAGACACTGGACAAGTGCCCAATACAGAATCTATGGAAGGAACTGCCCTTTTTGCAATGTAGGACCATATCCAATAAACCAAACCCCAATGCAAACAAAACCATCTTATCAAGCAATTCACATCCAGAATTGAGTCCTAAAATCCTTGTTTTCTTAAATCTTTGCCTGGACATTGTTTCAGTGCTTGAACTTTCCATGGGTGACAAACTGAAGGAACAACCAACATAAAGTAGTTTAGTGAGGTACTGGGCTAAGAAATGCTGCCAAAACACTTTCAATTGGACTTGGAATTGTTTCCTTAAAATCTTTAAACACTACTAGAGGGATGGACTATGGTTTTCTGAAGGATAATCATTTGGCTATTTGATGATGGTGTTGGCTAGCGCTGTTGTCCAACAATCCACCCAAGCTGAATTACGTTAATTTCTGGTGACTGCAAAGGCTTTAGCAAATGAAGTACACCCTTTAATTTCACTTATGAAACAAAATGTGCACTATGATTGACGGCATTGTCATCTCGAAAGAAACAACTTGTTTATTATGGTTCTTGCTTTCATTTGCCACTTGTTTGAATTTTGGTCAAATGGTGCACAGTTTCATAAGCTCCAGTCCTACTTATGTTGCAGTTTGTTCTTTAAGGGAAGCATCAATGGGGATGGTTATTTTTGTTGCAGGCATGTATTTAGACCTCACTCTAAATGAGATCCAAGCAGTGTCTTCGCTGATGTTTTTATCAAGTTTGTCTTAAACTGAGCGTTGAATATGATTGTTTTCTTTGAGTTTGCACTTGTTATTGAGTTTACAAGTTTGATCCAAAGGCAACCGGACTTGGGTGAAGATCTTGAAGGTTCATTGTCAAGTTTATTGTCATATTTCATTGATCTATCCTAGTTTGTTGGAGTATGGTGACCTTGTACTTGCAACTAAGTAGAGAATGGAAAAAATTGTGAACCCCTTCAGTATTTTTTCTGGTGGACTATTTGGTGGATTTCATGGGATCCGTGTGCACAGTGTCCCATCTGAGCCGTGGTTTTGCCCTGCCCAACGGGATGCACACTACTCCACTGGGACCATTTCTAAACCCAAGCGCAGTGGAGCGCAGCCATGAGCAGCTGGACTCTGAGGTATACAAGATCACAGGAGAGCTACAAGATCATGCAGGTGCAACGAGAACAACTTGCAACAGGTACCACTCCCCGAGTTAAATTTGCTGTTCATTCAGTGGATGTTTTCACATAATGTTGATAAAGTAATATACGATAGGGACTCCAGACGATCTATGCATTCCCTTCTCTGACTTCCTGTCTGGGTCGATTTGCTCAGCTCAGCTTGATGCGTGCTTGCAGTGGGCTCCGTCGAAAATGGTCTCTGCACTTATTTGAGGAGGAGCAGAGCAGAGCAGAGAAGAGGCGCTGCTGGCACTCACCAGAAACGGAAGGAAAGAGTGCGCTGCGCTGACTGAGCACGCTGCACACGGATCCTGTGGAATCGGCCATTAAACCACTGCTGATAAAATCAAATCAACACCAAGATCATAACACCACTTACTACTGCAAAAGGTCTTTTATCGGTGAATAATAGTTAGTTACCAAATTTTTGGTATTTTGGTCAGCAAAAGACAGTATTCAACTTTAATATTGTAGATTGCAACCCTTGAAAGATACTTTATAGGATGGGATTTCTCAGTGCATGGGAAGACCTTTTTAAATATCAGAGTAGGAAAGGTTTATTATAAATCAGGTAATGCTAGCAATAGTGGAATAAAGCTGTGAAATGAACGGTAGGAACTGAGAAAAAACAGCTGATCTCTCCTCTTTCTTTCTTCCCGTGCCAGTTTCCTTCGTCTTCCCCCAGTGCACTAGGAGGTCTATGTTTAGACAGGATAGAGTTCTCAAGGGCCAACATGGGTAAAGCCCTGTTTCGTCTCTGCAGGGTGAATGTGTCAGTGCAGAGAGTTATAAGCTCTGCTCGCCCCACCACCCCCACCCACTCCTTGGCAAGTGGCAGTCAGTCAGCTGATTTGTGCTGCTGAGGGGATTTGGTGTTCCACGTAGGCTATTTAAAAAGCACCAACACCTCTCTTTCTCTCAGTCTTTTCCACTCACTCACCTTTTCACTATGTCATGCACAGGCTTTTGTACCACAACATTACCTACCCCTCACCCATTTCCCTGTATTTCTCTCAGCACTCCCCTCCCCCTTCAATCCGTCTTTTTTTCCCCTGCTCCCTCCAGCCTCACAATCTATTGCTGCTTTCGTCCCCTCTACTGAGTCCTGTGTTCCTGCATCTTCTTGATACAATTAACCAGAATCAGATCATTCCTTTCTCCTGGTGACCTAGAAAAGTCATCCATGTATATATCTCTTTCACACTCTACTATTGTAAAGCTCTTTATTCCTGCATTAGAAAGCGTAACATCCAAAGACTGCAGTTCATTCAAAATGCTGCTGTACCAAGTGAAGTGACCACATCACACCTGTCCTTGCTTCCCTTCACTGGCTACCGTTTAAGAATTGATTTTAAGATTGTAAAGCTTGTTTTTTAAAGCCTTAAATGGCCAGGCCGTGCCCGATATCTGTGACCTGCTGCTCCCTCTGAGCTGTACTGCTGCCCGAGATCTTCCTCCAGGGCCATACTAGCAGTTCTTGAAACTGTACTCCTCACAATAGGTGGCCAAGCTCTTGCAGTTCGGGCCTCATAGCTGTGGAACTCCCTGCCTGGAGATGTCCAGCAGACACACACTTTGTCCTCTTTTAAATTGATTCTTATAATTCACTTTTAACAGTTGGCTTTTTCTTTACTGCTTGCGTTGGCGACGTGTGCTCCTTTACCAGTTATTTTATGCTGAATTGATGTTTGTGTCTTGTTTACAGTACAGAAAAAGAGCGCAGAAAGTGCGCCCTTCTCTGTTCTCTTTCTAGCGGTGCATTCATGTGGTGTCGGACACATTGGATAAACGAGTTTCCGAGTTTTAAAATGCACATGAATGCTTGCTCAAGTCGGAACAACAACTCGGAAACTCGGGAAAGAATTAGGTGCCCGACTTGACGTCATATTCGTCATCACATGGGAGGCAAAATATGTTTTGTTAATGTTATCGTACTTTTTATTAATTCACGTATTGCACATCAACTTTCTGCTCAAATATCACTTTTAACAGAGACGTTCACGCATCTTCTTCTTCGTAGCATCCACGCAGTTTGTTGTAGTCGTTACAACATTCCGACTGATATCACGTGAACACAATGAAGTCTGAAGAACGACTTCCCAACGCGGAAACTGGGACCATCTGAGGAGCACCTAAATGCAGCATAACATTCTCTGTTATCTTGTGAGAGTGGGCGATTGGGGGTGAGGTAGAGCTTGCAGCCTGACCTGGTGGGGTGAGCTCTTGTCTTCACAGGCTTCTCATCATCGCTCTGCCTTCCCTGTTCTCTGTCTTAACATCTCTCTGCAGACTCGGTTACTGTTTCTCCTTTCCTCTTCTTGTGGTTGGGATGTTTGTTTTACCGGGCTCTTGTCCTTTGATTGGGCACAGGTATCTTGTTTTTACTTCATATACCTGTTTTTTTTTAAATCCCGGACTGCTCAGTTGACAAGTCAAAAGTCATATTCATGTTGTGCAAACAAACATTTGACTTTTTGACTGTTCCTTTTAACTGTTTTCATTTCATTGTAAATCTGTAGCCAGTTGCTTTTTACGTGGTGAAGGTAATGTTGTATCTTTCAGAATAAGTTTCTTATTTTCTTTCAAAATAAAAGCATACCAAAAACCGTTGTGAAACGGTTTGTTGATTGTTTCTTAGAAAAATTCATCGTGTGACACCTAATGTTTTGTTTTATTTTTTTATTTTAGTTTAATTTTAGTTTTGTACCGGCTTAATTAAACTTTTTGTATACCTTCTTACAAAAATGAGGAAGGGGGCTGTTAAAGCATTAGTGTGAAATATGGGCCATGTCATGTGTCTTTTGAGTCCACAACCACCGCCTGACGCCCAGCCACCACCATCGGACTGTGTCGTCCCCACAACCACCGCCGTCCTCATTCATGCCCGGCCTGCTCCGACCTCCACCTCAGCGGAAAGGAAGTGTGGACGACAGGAACGCGAGGAATACAAAGGAGATTGATTGATTTTAAGCTGCTGTATGCCTGAATTTCTCTGGATCAATTAAGTATCTACCCACCTAACTTTCTAAATTATCTTTAATGAAATCATTGATAATTATTTTCAAATGAATGTAAAATTTAAAGAGCAGAGAGACTTCTAGTCACTTAATGTGGTGAAGTAGTTATAAGAAAACCTCGTACTCAAGTAGATTAGATTACTGGAAACTAAACAGCAACAGAATAGTTGTAAATAGTTCCTTCATGTGGTCTTTACTGATGCTGACTGGTATGTTTCCGAGATCACTGCACACAAGTATGCATGCACACAAACTAAAAAAACACACAGCCATCGATACAACATGTTCCAAACACTGAGTGTAACAACACTGCAGGCTTTACACTCTGTCTCCAACACCTTGAATCCTCTGTCAGCAGCGGCTGTATTTACCCTGTTACATTTACAACGGAAACAAAAACATGGCCTTGGGACTTCATGGCGATATATAACAGCACACTGTGTCTCAGTGAGTGTGTGTCTGCGTGCTTTTACCACCTTCTCTGAATGCATGCTTAAAGGTGCGTCTTGCTGTGTGAGATTTTCAGGAACAGGAAAGAGAGGAGTTATCTGTTAATTCCAAAAAGTACTACAGACTCCTCTGAGTTAGACGTACAAAAACTAGACTGGGGAATCGGAGTAGATACCAAAAATGGACTAAGAAAACAAGAGAGAAAATGAGGAGCAGATTAGTAACATAAACCAGCAGGGAATAAGTGCAAAATACACATTAAGAGATATTGTCCTGCTTTTGTTCCCCTGGGTTACAAAATAAGGTTTAAGATCCAAACAAGGCTCACTAATAGGGAATTATTCACTTCTCTCTCCCCACCGTCTTAAATGAATTGAAAACGGAGGGTTGTGAGCGCTACATGTGTCCTTATAAGGTCCAAACAGGACTGTGTGGGACTCTGCAGGGGTGTGGTGAGCTTTATCTGATCGAGGTTTGGCTACTGGCAAAAAAAAATATTTGCAAGTCACAGATTTAATGACCTCAGGCTTAACACAGTCATTAAAAAACATGCTGAATAAATCACAAAATCAATGGACACCATGAGTCTTATGACTTAAAAGATGTCATGCACTCCCACATGGTCCACGGAGAGAAAGTCTCTGTCAGTGCCAGCAGTATTCAAACACCAAGCAGCAGACATGGTTACCAAAAAAAACCATACAATAACCATTTACTGTAACTATAAAGGATTAGGGCCAGGCATGCATGAGAAATAAATAATGAATGAATAATAAATATGATTTATTTTCATTTTGCACTTCCAGAAATAAGTCAAAATGTTGAGAATAAATATGAAATACAATAACAGAATACTTGTGATAAGGGCTGGGCAAATTAATAGAAAATTAATCGAAAACCGACATTCAGAACCTCTAATCGACATAAACTTGCCCATGTCGATTATTTTGATTATTTTCAGGGTAGAGTCACGTGACGACACGTCCAATCCGCGACATGGAAGCAACGTCCGTCGTTTGGACACATTTTGTCTTTAGGGAAGACGACGTCGAACAAAAAGAAGTCAAATGTAAACACTGCGGAAAAACTGTTTGCAAGAAATGCAAGTTATTTATTTTCTACTTTTTTAGAGAAGTTCATTTCTACTTTAAAACTAAAATGTGTCGTTTTCATTTCAAGCGATGCTTTGATAATAAATAGCCACAAAATAGTTCATCAGATATGCACTCTTTGATTAGAAAACATATCCCAGCTTTAATAGTGGAGCATATTTACAGTAGAGACCATATCAGTGAACTATGAGGGCAAAAATCTAAAACGAAATAATCGTTCATTAATCGTAATCGAGGCCAAATGTTCAATTAATCGTGATTTGAGGTCATATCGCCCAGCCCTACGTGTTATAAGAATGAAGTCGAAATTTCATTTACTTGTATTTCAACTTAATTCTCAACATTTCACCTTTTTTTCTCAGATTGCATAATGGGAAACAAATGTTCCTCCTTTTATTATTGATTCCTTATGTCTGACCCTAATCCTCTTCCGTACTGTCTTCTATGATTCAAAATCGTTTAGAAAATGGCAACAACAAAAAAGAAAAACTTGTTTTAAGTTCATAGCTTTGACCAAACACTTACTGAAGCACTGACTAAAGTTGAATAAAGTAATAGCTAACAGCTGCCTTACTTGTTTAAAGTATGTTATTGCGAGCAAATACACATTTAGTCATATAGTAATTCAGTTATAGTAATACAGTAAAGCAGAGTCATCTCGAGTTACCATGGAAACCGCAAATTCCCCTACAAGCTAGCAACAGGCTGCTAACGTTAGCCAGACTTACACAGCTAAAGACGGAGGTAGCTAACTTTTAGCTCACGTAAATTAGGCTACTTACTGTGATACTTTAGCCTCATCTGGTAGTCCTCTTCTTCACCATCCTCCTCGTCTGTGGCGACAAAATATCCCCACTTTGTAAGCGGTCTGATTGCTGGAATTAGCAGCCCAGGCCTCGACCGACATTCAGGTAATCCACTCTCTGTCCTGTTTCATCATCACACAACAGTCAAGTGGTACTGTATGTGTGTAAGCTAATGGTAATGCTGGTTTTAATATCAGCAGTGAACCTTGTTGTGTACTCTTCTCTTTTATTTAACTGTCACGTCTGTTTTTGCTCTAAACAGCTATGGTTTGTTTCGGTGTCCACCAAACTCCATTTAAAAATCGTGTCATTTAAGGCCGTTTTGCTCGGTGCTAAAGTTTCTCATAAACTCCCAAACTGATTAGGACTAACTTATTGTATTTAACTGATAAGATGTAACACTTTTAGTGACTCTTACAATACACACCGCAAGAGAAAAATGTGTGAATGTTGTCCCACAACATTCAGGCACACCAAACCCCGCTGTCGACAACACAGGTGACCAGTCATCGTCACAGGCGTCGTTACGTCATTACCCCAATTTGGAAAACAAAAACATTTTATTTAGTATTTATTCATGAACATATGAGTCAAAGGGTTTTCTCAATTCCATAATAAATCTATCATGTTTTATGTCTTTGTATTTATTTGTTCCTGGTTGCTATCGTGGTAGCAAGCATTAGTGTAATAGCAGCACATGAAATGCAGTGTTAACTTGATGAATGGAAATGCATCATGCAGTTATGCCTGAGTAAAATGCTCTTTTCCTGCCATGTTGATACATGGACTAGCCTTTATTTTCTCTCTTTGCTGCTGATCAGGTAGTGTTCAGTGGGTTTTGGA
Source organism: Tautogolabrus adspersus (assembly GCA_020745685.1). Classification (NCBI taxonomy): domain Eukaryota; kingdom Metazoa; phylum Chordata; class Actinopteri; order Labriformes; family Labridae; genus Tautogolabrus; species Tautogolabrus adspersus. The sequence goes on along the minus strand of CM036536.1, from coordinate 2,994,895 downwards.
GCTATTTTGCTGAAAATAGCCCCTCTCTGCTGCTGGAAACTAGATTGATGAGAATGAGAACAGTGAGCATGAGTCCTAAATCTTTCTTAATGACCTAAAGGAGACAAAAGAGGAGCAAATGATTGTTGATTGTCAAGTAATTGTTTGCATGATATAAAGACAAAAGATTAGAAGTGAGCTGCGTTCAATTGCAGATGATTGTGACTCAGGTGCTGTGTGTGAAACTGTGTGTTTGTATTGTTTGATGTAGATAGTATAAAGGGAGTGGAAGCAACTGGAAACACTTTTCTCTATAGATTATTAACGTGCATTAAGGCTTGTAATTCTTTGTTAGTGAAGGTGAATTGTTGTAAAGCATAACTCCACCCCGCACACACACTGCACACATAAAGTACGTGGTTTTGCTTAAATTAAGATCTCACATATGAGGTGATGTCTTACTGACGTAAGCACAGGATTAAGGCCTCACACGCAAACACATAGAGTTAACCTGTAACGTTTTCTCACACTCCAACACTGCACCTGTGTGTACAGTAAGTGTCGTCTGTGCCCCATCCCTCTCATTTACCCATCTCTCCTTTTCTATTCCCTTCTTTCTACATACATCAAGTCTTCTTTTCTCTTACTGACAGTGATCCTACTTTTCCTCAAAATGTTCTTATTTAACTTTAACTTTTTCTGTCAATTGAATCCCCTTTTTTCTTTCATTCTTTCCCCTCTCTTTTCTCTTCTCCTCTTCAGTTTAACTTCATCTATTTCCATTCCCTAATATTCCCACTTCATCTTCCCTCTCATCTCCTCTTGTCTATTGAACTCCCAATATTTCCATTTCAGTATCTTATTGTCCTCTTCAATTTTTTGTAACTCTTCTCCTATCATCTCTTCTTCGGTCCTCACTTTCCCTGCTATCTTCATATTGATTTTGCAGCAGCGTAATATTGGTGTCCCAATCTGTGCACGACACAGCGTGAGCTCCACATACACACACAGTCAGACATGTACGCACACACAGCGCTGCGCTCCCCGGCTGGCTCCTCCGGTACCGTCTCACCTCCCCCAGATTGAAGGCGAAACGTCACAGGAGCGCAAATATCATGGCTTGAAACGGCAGTCTGAATAGAGCTATTGGCTGGGACACCAATATTACTCCGTTGCAGAATCAATATAAATGTACACAAAGACGTGATGACGGCTGAGCTTAGTTACGGCACTTTTGTGAAAAAAAGCAGTCTGAAAAGGGTTTTTGTGAGCGAGAGGGAAGGAGCGATGTCATTTATATCATGCAACTGCTGAGCAATTGGTGCGATCATCATGCATGTTGTGAAGCAGTTCCGTACCTTTTTCTCTCCCTCTTGTCTTCTCTTCATTTGTGTCCTTTTTTTTACCCTTGCTCCAATACTTTTTACATTTTTGACTGAATAATTGTAATACTTTTTTTTTACAGTTTCTTAGGTCCTTGTATCATCTTTCCTCGTCTCTGTGACTGATATTGTTATAATAAGACTGTTGACACTAGAAGGAACTCTTTACATATGTTCCACAGATCAGTATTACATGTCTTTTAGATTTAAAGATAGACTATTTCATCCTTTCCCATCTGCTGTCTGTCTTTTATTCCTCCCTCTCAGTGTTAATCTGCATGCATGGCTTTTTTCCTAGTGTTTGTGTATGTGCGTGTGCGTGCGTGTGTGCGTGCGTGTGCGTGCGTGTGTGTGTGTGTGTGTGTGTGTGTGTGTCTGGATGTCTCTTCGGGCTGTGGGACAGCCTCAGCCTCCGTCCTCCATCGCTCGGCCGGCCGAGCAGCTGAATAAGCTCATTGTCAGCATGTGGAGAGTGCAGGTGCACCTCTTCTTCTTCACCTCCGACCCTCGGCCCTCGACCCCACAAAGCCCTTTGTGAACTCTATTTACTGACGACTCCAATGAAACTGCAGTCCATTACCAACATCTCCTCTCTCCCTTTCTCTCCCCATTTTCTACTCCTCTCAAGAAACCAATTAGCGACAATACAAGTAGGTTAGACTCTCTATTCAGAGTGGGCATTGTTGAACACAATACCAGGAAGCATTGTGAGCTAACAATTAGTGGCAATGGGGCAGTGTAGAGTGTCACTGACATTGTTGGGAGTTACACAAGGCTGGGTTTGTTCCCAAAGAGGGAGTTAGACAGGGTTGGAGGACGAGAGCCGAGGGGTTCCCAGGTGCTGAATTAGCCCAAACTTGGCCCATGTGTCCTGCTCACACAAGACTCTTATCAGCAGCCGAGCTCAGGATACAGGAATGTGTCCCAGAGAGGGTGTGCTGCTTTTTTATGGTGTAGATGTTTATGTTAGAGGTAACCCTACCTGTATGGGATAATGTGTGCATGCATACATTCCTGTATGTGTTTGAATGCGCGGATGAGCTGAAGTGTGTGAATGTGCATCAGGTTACCTGTTTTTCTGCTCTGCTTCCTTGTATGCACGTGTGTGAGCGCTCAGAAAAAGAGGTGTTGGCTCAGGGTCTTCACCTGACCTTCTGCCCTCGAGGTCGGGACCCCGGGTCATTAGCCCATGCTAATGCTAACAGCAGGCTAGTCGCCACGTGAGGGGTCTGCCCCCGATGCAGCATAGAGGTTTCACCCGGCTGGTGACTCTGTGCTAGAAGGTCACGACCAGTAGGTCAAGGGTTCAGCCATCATTGTTATCCTGCCCCCACGCCTTCCACCACCAACACCCCAAACACACCCACAGACACACCCCCGAACACCCCCCCCCCCCCCCCTCCAGCATGACATCATAGCACACAGTCAGGGAGTCTGGAGGAGGAGAGCCAGTCCGGCAGCGTGGAGACAGAGCCGCTGACAGATGACACTGGCTGGACTCGACTTGAATACTCGCTCTGTTCAGTAATGAGAAAAGTAAGATAAGCACCAGATATCATCAGTCCTGTCCGACACAATGAACTATAAGCCAGGTTTTTAAAGAATATGGCAGGTAGATTCTCAGTAGAGGTCACAGAGGGATGGGCTTTATTCCAGTGGAAGACAAATTCATTTCAGGAACAAATCTTATAGTTACCACAGAAAACCTCAGTAAACTCATCCACAGCACAGTATGAACACCCTGTAAGGATTAAGTGATCCCCACTCTGTACTTGCTTCAGAGGTAGAAACAGAGGCGATACAGCGACGGAGCCAACAGGGGAGCGTAGCGCTGTGTGTGTGTGTGTGTGTGTGTGTGTGTGCATGTTAGAGGGTGTGTGTATGTGGAGCTGCTGCTGTGTCGTGCTCTCACGTGCTACCGCAACACCGTAAGGCAATGTGAATTCACAAAGACTGGGGCACCAATACCACACCGTTGTTGAATCAATATGAATGTCTTCTGAACAATCAGACAACTTTCTGCAACCAGTTAAGTCGACCCCTGCTGGCCTTTTAGAAAGAATGCAGCTTGAAGGCACTTCCATATTGGCGTCACTATGAAACAGGGGGTAACTCCTCTTGTTATACATTCTAAGCTGCAGCCGGATTTATTGCTCCTGGAAGTTAGAGGGAGGCGGTCAGATATTGTGCGCTTCTGGGGGCTGTCAGATGACTTTGGGCCCTTCTACCCCCCCTCCTGTTACCCGGGCATCCCCGGGTTTAATTCGAGGGGTGTGACAGGAGTGGATGTGGGGCATTGAGTGCAGATACTGGAGACTGTCCACACTGGTGTCCATTGTGCAGCCATCCCAAACGACCCTGTTCTATTTCTGTCTGCCCTTCTCATTTTATCTCCCACTCACTGACCCTCTCCCTTCACTCAGAATGTATTCTTTAATTTCTCCCTCCTCTTCTTGCTCTTTTGTCGTTTAATTTATTAATATAAGCAGCCCCCTTTTTATCCCCCCTTTTATCGGGTGATTTCCTTCCTTGAAAAAAAAATCTGGGTCATGGCATCCAAAAACTCACGAGGTAGAAAAGCTGAATGAGAAAACTGATGGTGCAAAAATAGAAAAGGAAGGAGGGATGCAGAGAACAGGACAGGCAGCATGTGTCTTTCACCACAGGAGACACACATCCACTCACCACTTTGTTCCCACATTTCTGTAAAAGTTTTTAAGTGCACAGAATAGGCCGAATAAAAGACAGGAAATAAAAGAGAAAGGGATAAAGAATGAGGCTGAAACTGAAGATGGAAAATAACAGAGTTGAAACGTGACCCAGAGGTATGTCCAGTCTAATAAAACAGTGCAGAGAGGCAGGAAACAACACAAAGAGACGCACAAAAACACCAGTGTCACAAAACAACACATTTTCAGATGTTTTTCCCCCCCTCAGACTGTTAACAAAGAGGAGTGCATGTAAAAGGAAGTCTATCATTTAGCATCGGTTAGCATTAAGATACTCTGATAAAAGCCGTTTTTAAATATGCACTCCAGAAAATATCGAGATCATTTCAGGAGGACAGCTCCGGATATTCTCCTGAACACATGCACCTCACAGCTGGAGACTATCCCTGTCAGATAGAGGGTGGGTTACCGAGGTAAGACGTGGCGAACAAAAAAAGACGCGGACGGAGAACCAGAGTCCGCTATACGATGCTATTATGAGAATATTTGCCTTTATATCAATGCTACATGTTGTTCGGCAAAATCACAATGTCAACATAAGAGCGGAGAACAACATACTGGCGAACAGAAAACGTAATGCGGCCGTTAAATTACGTGCATGGAGATCGTAGCGTTCGTGGGCAGACAGTCGATGCACTGACTCCAGTCACAGTAAATAAACGTTACTACCCCTTCTATTGGCTCGAGGTGAATTATCCGGAGAATATCCTGCTGCGTTCTCACATCAGCTCACTCGGACTTGCTGCGGAAAAAATACTAGGGGTCTAGCAGGAGAAACTCCGCGTGAAGTCCGAATGAAAAGTTTGGCTGTTTGCGTTCACACATACAGCTCCTCCGGCAAATATCAGGAGTTTTCTGCAAGTGTGAAAGCATTATATGCGTCCTTTTGTGGTTCAATACACCCATAGGTTTCCAGTCCTCCTCAGCAGTCATGACTTGGATCTTGAACGCTGAAATCAGATGTGATCAAGTGAAACAGATAATAATTTTTTTAATTAATCCATGATGATGCTGTGAAGGAATAAGTCGCTTTCTTGCTAAATCTCTTTGTTTTGTAAAAAGGCATGACGAGACATTAGCGCTGATTTAAAGACATGTTTGTGAGGACTTTCAACGTTGAAAATGTGTGTTCTTTAAGCTCTGTTTTTGGTCACCACCGAGTCCTCTATCTGTGTGTGCCCTCTGTGTGGTGCTGAGCCTGAAGTGTGAAGAAGCTTTATTAGAACTAAAACTATTGATATGAAATTATGAACTACAGAAGTTATAAGGAGGATAAATGTGTGTTAAGATGCCTCTGTCCATACACACGTCTGAAAGCCCAGCTGAACGTACACTGAATCAGCAAAAGTGAGTCATTGCATTTAATTAGTGATGCAATGGCATGAGAGCCAACACACACACACACACACACACACACACACACACACATAATCCCTCCCTCATTAGGTGTATTGTGGGGATGCTGATGTAATGCAAGTTAATCTGTTGGCCTCTGGTTGGCTCGGTGGCCCAGCGGGAGCTCTTTGTGTGACATTACCCCGGCCCCGCCCCCCGGAGACAGGTTCATTAAGACTGACGCTGATACCCAAGTACCCAGGGCTTTTGTGTGTGTGTGTGTGTGTGTGTGTGTGTGTGTGTGTGTGTGTGTGTGTGTGTGTGTGTGTGTGTGTGTGTGTGTGTGTGTGTGTGTGTGTGTGTGTGTGTGTGTGTGTCTGTCTGTGTTTCGATCAGTTATACCGGAGACAATGCAATGAAGAGGCTGGCCATAAAGGCACTGCTTTCTCAGCATGTGCCTGAGAGCACGTAGGCCAGAAATCTTGATTGGAATCTAATTGTGTGTGTGTGTGTGTGTGTGTGTGTGTGTGTGTGTGTGTGTGTGTGTGTGTGTGCGTGTGCGTGTGGGTGTGTGTGTGGGTGTGGGTGTGTGTGTGTGTGTTTGCAGTTAAAGAAATAGCTTGAGACAAATCTGTGTGTGAACTTTATAAAGTGTGCCAAAAATATGATCCTCCATTTAAGAAGCATATTTCTGTGCTGTGTTCATGTTCCACAGTTGTTGGTGTTTCTCTGTGATGCTGAGTAACACTGACTCCCTGCCCCAACAAGTGTCATTTTTTTTGTTGTTGATGGGATTGTTAATGGTTTGAAACCAGCAGAGAGAGTTTAGAAACCTTAAATAAACACACGGGAAAGTCTCTTTGGCTTTATGCATGACACAAACATCCCATCGATCCACCACTGCACGATAAAAGTCCAACTCAACAGTCCGATCGAGCAAATGATTTCACTGCAGACAGAAGCAATCTATCCCAGGCTTCGTATTCAGGCCAAAGATGAACTCCACTGCTGGATAAATTAATACATAAACAATTTTACACACAAAGTAAAGTGAGCACTTCTAGCATTTTAAATATTTTGAAGGTTTGTATGTTTTTAATCAGTCCTCTTTTATGTCTGATCTCTTAAACATCATCGTTACAGGCCATGAGTTTACGATGCTTTTTAACTTATTACAGACTATCAGTGTATTGTGTTTTTTCACCTGTCACATTAGTGGAATTTCGTACCTCTAAATAGTGATTTCCTGAAAGCTAATTCAAGTCAAACCATATTTGGTGCCATGACAAAGCAGTAAATAAAAATATAAAGAGTGTATGCGCCTGGTCACAGTCCGCCCTGCAGGCCGTGTCCCTTAAGCCCATCAAATTAAAAATAGGAGAGGGATTATTTGTGAGGCTGGTGTGGTTTAAGTGTGTGAGATGGAGTGTGTGTTTGCAGCAGCAGCAGCGCACTTAGCATGGGCTTTAAATAGCTAACTCAAATAAAGTGAGAGGAGGCCGGGGATCAGAGGCTGAGAGGGACTCTGTGAGGGAGGCATTCCCGAACGGAAGCTGGCCTTTGGATTCCCAAACAGCAGTTGCAGTGAGCAATGTCAGGAATGTGATGTCGTCCAGCAGTAGCAGCAGCAGCAGTAGCAGCAGGGAAGGCGGTGGCGGCTGTGAAAACCGCCCGGGCCACAAGGTGCCTTAGCAGGGGTCCAGCTGGGGAACAAAATGGCGGCAGGTGACTCAGCAGAGAGGGGACAGGAGCCAAAACTGGAGGTTGCTACTTTGAGCAGCGTCTCTCTCAGGCCTTTCTGAGCAGGAGCAGAGCTGCTATCAACCCTGCAAATCAGTGAATCCGTGAAAAGGGAAGATGACTCCCCCTCCAATAGAGCCTCCTTCTCATCCACAAACTGCTCTTCTGCCTCCTTTTTTACACACTGTGTTAAATTTCTATTCTTTCTCATCCTTTTTACCTTTTGACGGCCTTCTTTGTGTGCAGGCTGTGGGAAAGTTTCCCGTAATGGTGAGGTCATCCACCACCGACAACCCCCCCTCACCATCACCCCCACCCCCCACACAGACACACACACACCATCACTACACCCCCCCCACTCTTCATGCTGTCCCTCTTTTCTCCAGGACTGCAGGACTGCGATGTGTCCCCACGTCTCTGTCCCACTTCCAGTTCCTCGGCTCACTCCGCAGAGACCCCGGGCCTGAAAAGAGCCTCATTCAAAACCGGTATCTGATGATCTGGCCTCTAAAAAGTCTGGAGCACTGCAGCGACTGGAGACAGACACATCAGCACATCTTTGAGGCACCTTTTTACCGTCATGTGAACGCACTCAGATGCTCTCAAACACGCACGAGCTTGGACACACTTTGACGTTGCCAAGTTTATTCAATGTGCTGGTTCTTCTTTACACGAGTGGTGTTTCGCCGCTGCATCAGATAAGAGTATGAGCCCAAAAAGGACGACAAATGCTGAAATCAACCAACTGAATATTTGTGACATACCTTTAAGTTCTTTGCATTCTATGAAGTGAACAACTCATTCATACAGGGATAGTTGTAAGTTCAATCTGGTGGCTCATTACTGCCATCTATTGGTGAAACTGGTAACTGCAACTACAGTTTTTAAAGGGTCATTCCACCCCAAAAACAACACATCACATTTAATCCAAACATGTCTGATTCTACAAACAGTGAATGTCGCAGCATGCTTTTAATTTGTAAGATGATTGAGTTTAAGATAAATTAAAACCGCAAGCGGTGATGAAGGGCCCGAAGCACTTCGTGCATGTCGGGGTGTGTTGCGACGGCGGCAGTGCAACGGCAAGACGTGACCAAGCAGCAGGCCTTACAGTTTGATTTGTGTAAAGGTGAAAGTTTGACAGTACACCGAGGCCACGCCCTTTTATGTAAAATCTTGCAGAGTACAACGAAAGATCTTAAACATGTCTAGAACACACTGACACTGAGTTCGCAATGATTGCATGAACAGGATCTCAGGGAAGTATGTTAAAGTAGGAAGACTGAAAATGCAAAATGTGGTCATTATTTATACATTCAAAAAATGGGCATGGACATCCTTTTGGGTTTTGACAATGGGCACTGCGGCATTTTATGTAAGTCCTGACATGGTTAATATGCAGAAAAAATGTCATGCATGTCAGGGAAAAAACCTCTGGGGGGGGGGCTTCTGAAAGACTTTCATGGGAGTGCACGAGACATCAAAGTTTGACAGCACGCCATGGCCACGCCCTTTGACGAAATAACGTACAGAGCACAACGGGAGATCTTCAACATGTGTAAAACACACTGACACTGAGTTTGCGTCAATCGGATGAACGCTTACGTAGGAGTTCGTTCAAATAGGTGACCTGTGAAACGCCAATTTGAGCCATTTTGAGCCATTTCTTGTAAATTCAAAAAAATATGGCCGACTTCCTGTAATGTTTTGACTATGGGTGTAAGAGGATTTTATGTAGGTCCTGACATGGTTAATGTGCATAAAAATTGTCATGCATGTAGGACAAAAAAACATCTATGGGGAGGCCTTTTGGAAAGGTTAAAAGTGGCGTGACGAGACATCAAAGTTTGACCGCACGCCACGGCCACGCCCTTTGACGAAATAACGTACAGAGCACAACGGGAGATCTTCAACATGTGTAGAACACACTGACACTGAGATTGCGTCAATGGGATGAACGCTTTCGAAGGAGTTCGTTCAAATAGGTAGCCTGTGAAATGCAAAATTAAGGCATTTTTTTACACACAAAAAAAATGATGGCGGACTTCCTGTAATGTTTTGACTATGGGTGTCACAGGATTTTATGTAGGTCCTGACATGGTTAATGTGCATAAAAATTGTTACGCATGTAGGAGAAAAAAATGTCTATGGGGGGGCCTTTTGGAAAGGTTAAAAGTGGCGTGACGAGACATCAAAGTTTGACCGCACGCCACGGCTACGCCCTTTGACGAAATAACGTGCAGAGCACAACGGGAGATCTTCAACATGTGTAGAACACAGTGACACTGAGTTTGCATCAATGGGATGAAGGCTTTCGAAGGAGTTCATTCAAATAGGCAACCTGTGAAATGCGAATTTCAGCCATTTTTGTTGCATTAAAAAAAATATGGCGGACTTCCTGTAATGTTTTGACTATGGGTGTAAGAGGATTTTATGTAGGTCCTGACATGGTCAATATGCATAAAAAATGTCATGCATGTAGGACAAAAAAACCTCAATGGGGAGGCCTTTTTGAAAATTTCAAGGGGGCGCCACTGAGCCATTTAGCCACGCCCACTTACTATACCCACATGATAAGTTTTACTTTCCTACTGAGATCATGTGTATGACGTTTGGTGACTCTACGACTATATTAAGCCCCTCAACAAACTACTTCCTGTTTGTGGCGAACGACGCGCCTGTATGGTGAGAGCGTTTGACGCAGACATTTGAGCTTAAAAAGGTAGTATGGCCAAGGTCTTAGGACGGTCCACAACCCTTTTGAAGGGGATATGATCAACTGTGTAGCAATGGCTAGTGCTAATTCAGAAGCAGTAACTTCCTCTTGTCAACAGGTGGCGCTGTGAGTAATACAAACATTTCAAGCATGGATGTGTTCAGGGCAGGACCTTTATCATGCATGACACATTTGGTGATGATTGACCTCTGCATGGCAGACATATAGGCATTTTGTTGTTTAAAAATGAATTAAAAACAACATGCAAATTTGACCGCACGCCAGGGCCACGCCCTTTGATGAAATAACGTGCAGAGCACAACGGGAGATCTTCAACATGTGTAGAACACACTGACACTGAGTGTGCGTCAATCGGATGAACGCTTACGTAGGAGTTCGTTCAAATAGGTGACCTGTGAAACGCCAATTTGAGCCATTTTGAGCCATTTTTTGTAAATTCAAAAAAATATGGCCGACTTCCTGTAATGTTTTGACTATGGGTGTAAGAGGATTTTATGTAGGTCCTGACATGGTTAATGTGCATAAAAATTGTCATGCATGTAGGACAAAAAAACCTCAATGGGGAGGCCTTTTTGGAAATTTCAAGGGGGCGCCCTTGAGCCATTTCACAAACTTTTTTTACGAAATAGCGAAAATATCAAATTTTTCGCCAGACCTGATGACCTTGCACATTTTGGTGAGTTTTTGTTCACGTTCAGGCCCTCAAAAGTGGCTTCAAAGAGGAGGAAGAATAATAATGAAAAAAAAATAAAAATAATCCTAAGGGTTTCAATAGGGTCCTACGCACTTGTCAGTGCTTCGGGCCCTAATTAACAAATCAATTCATGGTCCAACCCGGACGAGAAGCTGTGAGGAGACGGCAGTAACCACGGCTCACAGTTCTCTTCATACAAAGTCATCTTTATCATTTATTCATACTTTGATTTATTTTACTATAAGATGTCCTTTTGACTCATGTTCATACTTTCAATTGAATCCTTATAAGTTGGAAAACTTTACATTAGCTAATTTTGCCACGACAGTAGGAAACCTACCTAAGGGGGCCCCATCTGGCAGCGCTCACTCTCGTTGCCCTGCTGAGCGCTGCATGCATGATTGCTGCAATGCTGGTTGGAGGGCCCCCAGATTGATTTTTAACGAGGGCCCCAACAGACTCCAGAATCTCCACTGTATGAGATCTATGTGTATCAAGGCTCAGATGATCTACACTACAGTTGCTGTGGTTACGTATCAGCATTAGCATTTATTAATCTCCAAAACAAGTTGACTGATGGCAGCAGAAACCTGTGGGAGAATTCTTGACTGTAGTTCTATCAGAACTATTTCATTTTTTTTATCAGGCTGTAAACATGTTAATTTATTAACTTCTTTTTCACCTGTATGTGACTTCCTGTGTTCCTGGAGTCAGCCTCAAGCGGACACTCGAGGAACTGCAGGGTTTTGCACTCCAGCATTGGCTTCATTTTTCAACATCGGAGGATGCCGCTTGGTCCACACAGCAGCGTACGCACTGTAGTATCTTCAGTGTAGCAGCAAAATGTCAAACAGATGAGTCAGCTCAGAGGTACACCGCCTTTAATCTTAATGTACAGTATGTGTTAATATACAAAAATATATGACAATGAAAAAAAGACTTTTACACATCTGTAGAAAGGGATAAATACTATAAACACAACACAATAAATCCATCTGAAGCACGAGGCCACCACAACACGGCTTTGTCATGGGACAGTATTGATTGGTCTGTACTGGTTTTTTTTTTTGTTTGATTTTACCTAAAAGAAAAGGCTTCATAACCACATTTATACATAAATATATCTGTTTTTTGTCAAAATATTTGATTCTCTGCAGGTTGAATCAGAAGTAAATATGTTATACTCACCAGGTGTGACAGCCAGAAACTAGGAAAGACAGTGTGATGTTCAACATGTAGAAATAAAACTCTGATAATGTCGTCAAAATGTGACATTATGTAGTTTTGACTTTAGATCCTCTGGGGAAGGATGTGTGTGACTTTATACACTTTTTACAAACATTTCCATGGATGTCTCTTCAAGTAGAGCCTCAGGAAAAGGAGTTCCACTTTATACATGACAGTCTCGGCTCCCTCTAGTGGCGGCATCCTGCAGTGCAGTCAGTACAAAATACACAAGTTTATTCTGCAGGATGGACCCCCTAAAAGACCGCGTTCTGGAGTGTGTGTGAGTTTGTAGTTTCTCAGTCTCAGTCCAGATGAATCTTTAACTTTGCAGTGAGTTTTTTTTTTGTTCTCTTCACTTCTTGTGCGACCCGATCATGACTTTTGAGACGAAGTTGACGATGGCGCTCGCCGGCTGCTCGGGGTCGTGTTCGGCAAACAGATGGCACAAATTGTCAGTCTCACTCTGGGATTTCCGGGCTACGAATCCAAAGATCCTAACAGCAGAAAACACAGACAGAGAGAGAGAGAGAGAGAGAGAGACCTGACTCAATATAGGGAGACTTTGCAGATTTCAAGTTACAACAGTATCATTTAGAAGTTCAGTGTCTCGTGTGGAGTAAGACTTCATACGACTTGATAGCCGCATTTCAACCTGCCTGACGTGTTCGATGTTAAACTGGGATTTTGGATGTAAAATAAGTTCATGGACACTTTAACAAGACAAAGGGTGGCTTTTTTCCCCAGCAGAATATAGATTGTCTGGCCTCTAGGCTCGTCACTCCTTGTGGTTTTAGTTTACATGCATGAGTGATGGCATGATATCTCAAACCCCCCAGTCGGAGCCGACAGGTGGATGCTGGGGTGGTGGTGAGTGAGACTGTGTTACGGGTGCAGGTCAGAGCTGGCAATGACAGAGCAGAGGAGGAAGAGACCAGAAACCTTGCAGCTTAAATAGACTGCTAATTAGAAGGAGCTGTTGTCAGGTGATTGTAGATAATGATGCATGTCAGGTGTGAAATCAGTGCAGCTCGAGTCGACTGCCTGAACGAGCTCGCAGGCGTTGCATCATTTGTGTGTGAGTTGGGACACAGCCACAGTAAATAAAAAGGGACTTACTTTGCAGTAGAGCCGCTGTCTCTTGTCCACCTGTGAGGAAACAAAGGACAGGAAGTCATCAAACCTGTGTCTGTTTGCGTTCACACATACAGCTCCTCCTGGACATAGCAGCAGTTTTTTAGGAGTTTTCTGCAAGTGTGAAAGCTCTATAATATTATAATCGATATGACGCAACACTTGCATAGTTTTTAGATGCCTTGACTTTGTGCGGTATTTTACAACTCGTACATTTCTCCCTTTGTTTGAATTCACAGACTTTGATACACTCTTGTAAAGCACTTTGTAACTTGAAATGTTTGAAACTTTGTTGGCATTAATGTGAGGTAGTGAATGTACTCACTTCCTGCCCTGAGGGTCCAGAGAGCAGAAGATGACCGTGTTGACAGCGTAGTGTCTCCTGAAGAACAACCTGAAGGAACCAACAGAGAAAATGTCTTTAACAAAAGTTTAAAGCAGTTAATTAATTCAAAATAAAACTCAATATGAAGAAGAAGTCATTGAATCAAAAGCCTACCTAGTTCAAAGTTTTATCAGCAAAACATTTTTAGGTTCTCTAAAGTTGAAGGATTGTTCTCTAGTAAAATGTCTCCTTTGCTTAATATTACATTAGGAATGACATTATTAGACTGCATCAGTGCCACAGAGAACCACAAACGTGTACTACAAAGCAGTAATTGAGTTAACGCATCTGTATCTGTGTGTGTGTGTGTGTGTGTGTGTGTGTGTGTGTGTACAGGTTTGAACACTCACTTCCTCTGGTTGTCGGTCAGTGTGATCCCCTGTGCCGACACTTTGAAGTGGACCACAGTGGAGGCCGGTGGCGGGTCCATGGAGAGCGTCATCGTGGTCGCCTTCTGCACCGCCTGGTGTCCGGTCAGAGATTCCAGAGCCACAGAGCCCAGGTACCACACGTTACACGCTGCACAGCAACACAAACAGACGCACAACATGAAGGAGACAGCTCTGCACACAATGAAAGTTATCATGTCTGGATTTAATTCACCTGAAAGGATGTTTGTTGTTTTGTATATTTTCATTTTGTAGCAAGTTCAGAAGTTTAAACTAATGCTGCTGCTGTGGATGCTAAATAACAGACACACGTGTGTTTGTGTGTTTGTGTGTGTGTGTGTGTGTGTGTGTGTGTGTGTGTGTGTGTGTGTGTGTGTGTGTGTGTGTGTGTGTGCGGTGATCGTTGTGTACCTGCACCCTGTTTGAGGAGCTCAGCTGCTGAGTTTGTTGATGTTTGTGCAGACGTGTCAGTCAGCTCCTCCACAGGGTCTGCAAACACAAAAACACAAAGATGAAAACATAAACTGTGCTGTAGCAAGCAAACAATACTTTTGTGCCCAGGTTGTCAGCATGCACACACGAACACAGAGACTTTAATGACTGACAGAGTAAATCAGATTTGAACAAAACTAATCTATTGTTGTCTCAGTGGCAACAGAGTTTTAACAACCATCATAATAATACTGAGAAGTGTCCCTTCATGTGCAGAAAATAAACTTACTAGAAATCTTTTGGGCTGTGATGATTGAAATCCAACATTTTGAAAACATACTGTCTTGGAAAAGTTGCATAATATAGCTGTTTGTGAACTGAACACAACGTTATACTTCCACTGCTATTCTCAGATATGGGATGTATGTAAGTATGGACGTTTGTGATGCAAAGTGTGATGTGCAGGGACTCTATGGGCAGAGTGCAATTTAAAGGCAGGGTTGGTAATTTTCAAAAACTAGCATGATTTTGAAAGTAGCATTCCCTCAGTGCTCCGTCTACACCCACCCCCTCCCCTCTGTGCTCACGAGCACCTTTGGTCCAGAAGCGGACCGCCGCTCATCACCCACTTTGAGTTTTGGATAGAGCACGCAAGGGGTAGAGGACGAGCAGGGAAACAGGGAGGCGTGATTGGTTCATCAGATTGGTACCTCGTGGCAGACATTGGTCGAAGTTTTTTCATGCTAACACCTGCTACAGATGACGGATTTTCTTCGTTCCTTTTTCAGAGCACATGAGTTATTCATTTCTGTCAGGACCTAAAGACAATTTCAACCAAAATCTTAATCAAAAAGTGGATCTGGAGAAAATTACCAACCCTGCCTTTAATGAAGCATCTCGGGAAGAGAAAAGTCAATACGATGAAAATCAAACAATAATTGAATATGTTTAGATAGAAATCATTTGACACACACACACACCAACACACACCGACACATACACACACACACACACACACACACACACACACACACACACACACACACACGGGGTCAGTGTACCTCTGTCAGGCAGTATGAGTTTACAGGGCAGAGCCAGCGGGGTGATGGAGTGTTGACACACCAGAGCTGTGAGACTTCCTGTTGGCAGAATAAACAACAACATTCATTATGAACATTTTTTTACAAACAGCCTCACTGACTGAGCTGCACCTCATCGTACTGAGCAGCAGGGGGGCAGCAGAGGGAATGCATTGTGTCCTGCTCAGCTATAATAACCTCAGATGGAGGACTCATGGACTGTGAACAGAAACAAACTGACTTACACTAACAGCACTTTAAATGTAGTTGTCATGTGTCTCCAGAAGCTTCCCTGTTAAAGGATATTTTCTGTTTTCTTCCTCAACAACTCAGAGCTGGATGATGTTTTTTACTCTCCAGTATTTATCAGTACGGCCTTATTTACAGGTCAATGACCTCCTCTAAGATAAGGAGCCGTGTTACAGAGCTCCAGTTACCTGACATTGTGCAGATAACATTTTATTATTATAATAACTTTAGCTCCAAAAGGTTCTCTGTGGTTCTCAGTCATCCAGGTCGTGTTAATTTGAGGCTTGATCTAAAGGTAACTGGACTTGGTTGAATATTTTAGAGACATGTCACCTCTCCTCCTCTCTAAAGAAGCCTTTCAGAAGGAGAGGTGAAACATCTTCAAGATCTTCAACCAAGTCCAGTTGCGCTCGGCTCAAACTTAGACTCTCCAAAATGTTGTGCAATGCTGCAGTTTGCACGTTTAACGTCTCGAGCAGCTTTGACATTAAAACACTGCTCACACAGAGAATGAAAACAACACGTTTGATATCTTGATCGTTGAGGAATGTTGAATCTGTTCAGTCTGTGTCGTTTCCACTTGCTTCATTATTTCCCAAAGTTCTGTTTATTCACTCTGAAAAGCTGATAAAAAATCACATTTAACCAAGTCTGTGTCTTTGCCATACGACATCAGGTAATGAACACCGGCGAACATTGTAGAGTTGCTAGCCATTTTGGCTGGTGAGGAATGAAGCAAATATCACTGCGTCTGTTTGAATCGGCAGGCTGCAGAAACGATGCGACAAGTCCGTGTTGCCAGGTTGGGCTGTTTTCCGCCAAGAAATGTGAGCGCTTTTGTGTGTGTTTAGATTTTAAAACATAATCTTTATCTGGCAATACTGCTTGTTGTACTAATCCTACATTTTCCATGAACACTATGTCGTCACGTGTCATACAACAATTGGCTACGTGCCTACGTTAGCGTGTTGTTATGGTTTGGTATCGGAGAAACAAACCAGAGGAGCTGAAATGAAGTAGTAAAATTAGTTAGGAAAAAAACAAACAAACGTGGAGATATTTGTCAGCTAACCATGCAGGGTCACCAGATGTTTTGCATCAAGTTATGGATCATCTTGATATGTCGGGTATTTAATTCGCTTGATCAGCCCGACGGAAAAACCAGTTACTTGATGCAGAAGCAGCTTCCAGACCGTGAATCCTCAGGAAATTTACATCAAGATCTGCTTCCATTTCAGCTAGAGTCGACCCACCTCACCCACTCTAACTTTGAGAATGAGATATTAGAAATATCAGCACCTAATGTGAGAAATGATCTCTGTAAAAATGTCAGTTTTCTCACCAAAGTATGGCTCGTTGGGGCAGCCTTTCAGACGAACTCCTTTCTGCGTGCACTCGATCAGGAAGTGCCTCACCAGCTCGTTGGACAGATCTCCTACTGCACGCACACAGAGTATGTTTTAGTCTATTTATGCACAAGTGTAATCAGTGACAGCCCTTTTTAGATAACTCAAACATGGTAGTGTACAGGATAAGTCTGTGAATAAATCAAATATTTATCTCAGTAGGTCAGAACATGTACATCAGAAGAAATTAAACTTTGGAAATCAAATAAATTATTCAAAAACATCAAGTATCCCTCGCTGTGTTGCCATGCATATACTGTATGTAGGCATCCTTAAGCATTAGAAACAAACTACAAATGTAAACACATCTTGTTTATGCGCCTACCTTTCTTACTCTGTTGTATCACAGACGGCGGCGGCGTGGCCACCTTCATCGCCAGTCCATACGCCCCCCGAAACGAATGACTGTCTCTGACGATGAACGAGCCCGGCTCTTTGTCTTTCAGCACCGCGATGGCTGCAGAGAAAGGGAAACACAGAGAAGTGAAAGTTAAGATCGTCATGTTCATGCTGTATGAGGAGTAAACGTTTGTTATCATCTGCTCAGAGGTGGCCGTTAGGCTCTGCGCTCCAACACCAATATTTACCCTGCTCTCTGGAGATGTCGGGCTTGTACCAGAACTTGGAAGTGTCCTGAACAAACTTCACAGTGTCGTGCTTACTGCCAAAGTCTGCAAGACACAGATTAAGACTCTATGTAAGCTTTCAGGCTGGTTTAGGGCCAAATATGAAATCACAGCACACACAAAGTATACTGAGAGAGACTCAGTCAATAATGTACAAGAATCACGTTAATCTGCTGGGACCTTCTGGGGCATTTCTGTTTTGGGGGTCATAAAAAGAAGGTGATCTTGGTCAGTGTACCTGCTCCAGGTGACGGGGCCCCGCTCAGTCCTCTGAGGGGGTCGGGAGTCATGGGGGAGGAGAACGGGATGCTGAGGCTGCTGCTGCTGTGAGGGCTGGAAAACCCACTCAGAGTTGGGGAGCGGGAGCCGAGCTCACCCACCTCACTCACTCTCCTCTTCTCAGGCAGCAGGGGAGGGAGGCCCCCATCTCCTGTGAGGTTCAGGCCCCCGAGGCCCTCCACGGCCTCCAGCAGACTGTGCTCCAGGCCGCCGTTCCCAAACAACAACAAAGAGGACAAGTCCGTGCTGTCGGCCTCCCTGATGACTCCTTGATCTCCACCCAGACCCCTCAGAGCTCCCCGGGGAGAGCTGTGGGCATTGGGAGTACTGAGAGAGAGAGGAGGGGACGGCTGGGGGGGGGAACGGGGAGTTTAGGGAGTTTGGAGTCCGGTCGTGCCACACGGGAGGAGGAGTGGAGCTGAGAGAGAGGAAGAGGGAAGATAAGAAGAAGGAGTCAACACCAGAAAAAAGCTTCTGTTTTTTTAGGGAAATGATTGAATATTTTGTGGTACAGTTTATGAGGAAGTTGATCTAAAAGCAGAGGACGAGGGATTCCTGTTTTGTGCAATAAAGCAATTTCCTTTTTTTCTACAACTCTTAACTTTCTGGGCATGTGTCCCAGACGCTGAAGTCAAAGAGGCTCTCAGACTTTTGGATTTCTTTTTTGATTAAGAAGAAGAATGTTTGAAAGAATGCAGTAGGAGTTAGCCGACTGCGAAATTAATTTAAAAAAGGTAGCATGATTCATTCTTCTGTTTGTTTGGGTATCTTTGAGAAACGAGTCAGATTCTTGCAGTAAAAAGTAACTTTAACAAGTTAGAACACGTCCTCAGTTTGTCTGCTAGAAGCAGACGCTCTTGTCATTGTCACATTGAACACTTGTTACTCTGCTGTCCCTCTAATTTAAAGAGAAGCATTGTTTTTAAAATTACACAAGACGGACAAAGTGTGCCTCCATTAGAGCCACTGGAAAAACACTTCTGTCCCCCAGACTGTAAATTAGAAGTGAATGCAAGTGGTGAATGAACTTGTTGTAAAGCTTTTAAAGCGCTTTTCTGGTCTTCTGAATATTTAAAGTGCTTTGACACCGCAGGTCACACCTACACATTCACACACCATGAGTATTAACTCATCAATTCATACACCTGCACAAGACGACGACGAGGAAGCAGCGTGAGCAACTTGGCGTTAAGAGTCTTGCCCAAGGACACATCGGACATGTGGCTGCAGGAGCTGGGGATCGAACCCCCGACCTTGAGGCTGAGAGACGACCGCCTCTACCGATGTTGTTTTGTGAACCGACCTTCTCAACCCCTGAGCTCAGCATTGTGGCCGTCTGCATCTTGTTTTTTTTGGAAGTGGAAGTGACCATATTTGGATGACAGGGTGGACATGCTTTGTTACGCTGCATCCTGACTAAACGACGACCTGTGGTAGCGATTTGTGAATCATACGCAGCCCCGCCCTGAAGTATTCCCTATTGTGGATGTCCAATCTCGATCTCCTGATGACAAACAGACCACACAGAGACACACCTGTAAATGTTGTCCCTACCTGTCTGTGTGTGGGAGGGGGCTGTCTGAAGACACGGAGCACATGGAGCCAAAGATCCTCTGACAGGAAGCAGGAGTGACCGACACGTCTGATCTGAACCGCTCTCCCTCTGCGGGGCCGCCGGCGTGGTTCATACTGTCCAGGAAGCTCCGGGAATCTGACGAAGACAAACAAAAGTTAATCCTCTTTCGACCGCACAGTTTGTCAAAGAATAACCAGAGGTGCCATAAAAATCCCAGGATGTGACAGTTTTCCATAAACTGTAGTAACGGCCGTCATTTTACCACTCACTGATGTTTGCAAACGTTGAACCGTTTCTTTGTTTGGATTACAGAAACATAACGGTGTACCAGCAGAGTAAAAACACACGTCACTTTTACAATGCAGGCAGTTTACTTTGATTCAAGGAACGATTCGTGGGCAGCAAGACGAGTTTGATCAATAAGATGAATATGAAACACACCAAATCTCATGTCAACATCTACAGTTTCGTCTTTTCGTCTCAGCATTGTTTTTAATCTAATTACTCAACATTTGTTGCACTGATGTGGTGGCTCTTCCTCATAAAATATCCATAGTTTTCCTCACACTCTGTGTTATTCCCCGTAGACGCTGCCCAGTCCTTATACTGCATCTTGTAAGGTTTTTGTTTCGGCAGGAAAGAAATCTAATCCTCATCTTACACTCCCATCAGTCTGAGTCATTCACGTCTTAATGATACGTCATAGTAATGTGTCATCTCAAAGGCATCACAAAGGTATTTCCTATTACACTACTTAAGTCAGATGACACCTCTAAATGTGAGTCAACACGTGAGGATAATGATATCTGTTGCTGACTTGAGCTTCCGTTTTCAAATATGCACTCCTGAATAAATGTCTAGAGAAATTCAGACGGGACTGCTCCTGAAATCATCACGATCTGGTACCTAACACATGCACCTCACAGCTGGAGACTACCCCCGTCAGACAGGGTGGGGGAGCGGCAGGGTATGTCCTGACCCCAAATTCCAACATAGTCCGTGCACGCGAATAGCAAGAAAAACTTGACTTTACAAAAAATACGATCAGGAGTCCGTATATTGTGTTTTATTTTTTAAATTGACCAGACTATCTGTGTGTTTCCTTGTCTTGTCATATTCTGTCAGGCTTGACGCGTTCCTGCAGTGTACTACGCTGCGTATTTGAAACGGCACAGAGCATAGTGGCGCTGGTGGCACGCTACAGAGTGACAGACAGCGGCGCTCGCTGTGGAAACACAATGATTGACTAGAGTGGCAGTGAACGGCGGTGTCGTGCGTGGCTCTGACAGACCGCGACGTGTTCGGAGTATGTGAAAATTGGGGGTGAGATAAGTCATGACGTCAAAGTCTGCTATACCACACTATATAGACAATAGTCACCTTTGATTACTGAAAACTCTGTGAACCACTTTTGGGCCCCGACCCACCAGTTGAGAACCAATGCTTTACGAGGTAGTTGTTGTTTAAATGTTTGGACAGAGAAGAGCTAGTTTTCTCTCCTTCCTTCTTATCCTTATGCTAAGCTAAGCTAACTCCCTCCTGGCTCCAGTTCAATAACAACCATCATTAGAAATGTCCTTAAACATTTTCCTGAGTACACTTTAAGATGTCTAAGCAGCTGAACCACAGTATTTCTTATCATGTGGTATGGTACTTTTATTCATGTAAACAATGTGAATACTTCATGCAGCGTGTTGTGGTGTCGGAGGGGGGGTAACACGACATCCTGACACTCTGACAGCACACTGTGTCATTCAGCAAACACGAGGGCAGGCCGCCCCTGGCCACAGACGGGCCTGTGAAGTAGCATGAGTCACCGTGTAAAGAGTCAATCATTATAAAGAGCTCCTTGTTCAGGCTGGCCGCCCCCCCATCCAGCATCCATACCTCCTTTTCCTCCCCCCCCCTCTCTCTTCCGCTCCTTCTCTCCATTCAGACTCTCGTTGATGGAGGAATTTGGACTCCACCAGCAGCTCTGTTTGAGATTGTTTTGGACGAGCAGCATCATCCCCAGAGGATTATATAATCACCCGTGTGCTGTTCATGAATTTAAAGAATGTTTGAGGCATCAACACACACACACACACACACACATACACACACACACACACACACACACACAGTCTGCACACACACAAACATATAGAGGAAATTAGAGATGCACCAACCCACTTTTTTCAGTTCTGATCCGACTCCGATACACATGTACCGATCTTTTAAACTTAAGTGTAAGAATTGTATTTTGTAATCATATAGAAGGAGCTGTTCCATCTCGTCTGAGTGTCGTCATGGAGACGATTTATGGAGACGATTTGTGGACACTTCTTACAGTTCAGTCTGAGTGTCTTCAGAGACTATACGAGCTGAGAACATTTAAAGTGCCCAGCCATCTTTCTTGATCAGTGACGTGAACTGAGGCCGTAGTTAGCTCGTAGCTTCACATTGCACATAAATTGACAGAGAATGAGCGTGATCTAAAAACTCTTACATGACATCGAAATAATCAGTGAGTATGTTCTTCTTCTTCTCTCTAGTCCTTGACTAAAACAGCTTTTATACTCAAGGGGAGGAGCCGGCCGTCCCGTCCATGTAAACACGGCTCTGACAACAACACAGCCAGCGGGACTCGAGCTTCTCACTCATTGTAGACAGTCATGACTCAGAGACACATTTACAGGAGAGACTGGATTTCTGGTGTTTTAATGGGTAAAATGTCCTTTAACCAACCAAACAATTAACTGCATAAATTATTGCCTGACAAAAGTCTATGCTGTCACATTTAATGCATATAATGACAGTATATCATACATCTGTATAGTGGGGGAGTCACCCATTTACTTTTTGTTATACAACATATTCTTAAAACAAGCAGGAGTTTCCTGCCTCAGCTTCGGAGCACACACTCCTAAATTCTCAGGCTAATAAATTGCTCATTTGTTGAGGAATTTAATCCACTTAAAGTCAATTTCCTGAAGTATTTACTCATTGTGTGCCCTTTGAGTCTATTTACATTTCTGTCTTTTTTTTAAATGCTTTTAATGAATAATTAAATACTTCACAGCAGGTCCAGGGTTTGGGTCTTTAACATGATGTTCCCACGCTCATAATGTTTCCGTCACATTTCTATGATGCCAACATTTTGTATGCTGGATCAGATTTCTATCATTGAGAAGTTACTGGCAGCTGCTGTGATTCATAATGAACAGTCGAGTAGTGCTTTCGCACGTGCACAAAACTCCTGAAGTTTTTGGGGTGCTGCATGTGTGAACCCCAAAACAGCTGAATTTTTCACTCTGACTTTATCTGGAGTTTCTCCTGCCAGCCTCCGAGTATTTTTCTGCAGAAAGTCAGAGTGAGCTGATGTGAGAATGCAGCAGGATATAATCAGGAGAATTCACCTTGAGTGAGTGTGGGGGGTGGTCTTGATTTAAAATCTGGAGTCTGCCTAGTCTGAGACCGAGACAAGACTGAGTGAAAATGCTTTCGATTCCAAGACCAGTTTCAAGTCCTACAACACTACTTCCACCTCTGTTAACTTTAACTGGGTGATACTTGCTGAATAACATACGAGAATATCGCCTGATATGTTGCATATGTTGATCCGTAAGAATGGGGTTGTTTTCTTGCAGAACTGCTCCATGGCAGGTGTATCATTGTCTTTTTTTGTCTATGGATATTTTTTTTTTAAATGTAATTGGAGCACAATTATAAGTGTCCACAATAACTCCTGATATTAATGTATAGTTGACTTTACTAGTAATTTTATGTGAGACTCTCCACTGTAGTTGTTCTGACTGGCCGAACGAAAAGCAACACTTATCTTGAACTTTAGGGGTTAAAGGTCAAACCAATCACACAAATGCTCAGAATAAGTAAAAAATCGGATATAAAAGTTGTCATTGCTCGGGGAAAACAAACACAAGCTGAGGAGAATGCACTGCTGAGGGCAGCAGGATTATTCAAACATTCCCACAGTCTCTGTCACTTTTCCTCTCTGGGGACGATCCACAGAAAGCAGCCGAGCATCGTCTTTCTCTCTTTTTCCCACGGCTCGTTCTCCTCTGTGCGGTTTGTCACATCTGCTGCAGCTCAGATCATCCAGCTAATTACAGAACGTCCCGACCTGTGGCAACACCAGCTGACCTCACGCTGACCGCTGAACTCAGGCCAGACTCTGCTCAGGACGGCTCCTCTGGACGTTATTACAACCTAACACAGCCTTCACCCTGTGTATCCACACTGCACCGTTTCCATAGAGACTGACTGTCAGCTGGACATGTGTTAATGAAGAAACCTGCAGAGAGACAGAACAGTCTGTGCCCGGCGTGAAACAGACAGAAGCAAATTCCTTTCACCCCTCGTCCAAAATAAGAATAAATGGACCGTGCAACTTTCCTCCAATCTGCACTAAAATATTCTGGCTTCTCACCCCGGTTCCAAAGTCTCGTAAATTTTCCCCTGGCATGAATGTTAATGTGCCAACACAAAAGGAGTGCTTCATTAACACTTACTGGTACCAAATGCAATGTGCATATTGAATACCAAAAACTGCAAAGTACTGAGAGCTGGCGTCAAAAAGAATCTAAATACCAAGCAACTCATCTTGAATCTTTCTTTGGCTGCTTTAATTATTTATCTTAACTATTTTACATAATGTACTATACCAACATTTTGTCTGTGTTTGTGTGTGTGTGTTTATAGACTTTATATTAAGTTAGACAGAGAAACAGCCGCCTGGAAGTCAAGCTGAGATATTTAGAGCTCCCCCTACTGACTGGCTTCAGTATAGCCCATAAAGCCCGCCTCCTCCGTGTCAACAGACTGGACGTGGGTCAAATTAAAAAGTTCAAATAGACGTCAATGACGTTTTTATCAAACCTGGATTTTGTTGTGATGGTTAATTACTATCATGCGGATTCATAATTTTCATTTAATTCATTTTTAACGTTGATGGTCATTTGAAATACAATTATCGAAACCTTCAACTTCCATCCAATTTGGTTTTCCAGTCATATCAAATTCCGTCTTTCATCGTAAGGTTGATTTCTGACAACCTGAGCAAGAGCATACTGCCTCCTGAACTTTAGAGAGCTGATTGAATATGGCTTGACCTGCATCAGGTTTATTCAACTCAAGGCCGAGGGACCAACTCCGGCCCGCGGATGACATCAGACTGGCCACATTATTGCCACAGTAAAGTATTAAAAACAGCAGAGCACTCCCGTTCAATAGAACATCTTTGGTCCTGTGCTTGCAGCCTATCACAAGCTTTTGTTGTTGATTGAAAAAACGGCTCTTGCGCACTGTACTGCTGTAGTGGGCTTGCTTGTCTGGCTCCCGGTTCCTTAGCTTCCTGAACAATATAGTCGAATAGCCCTGACCTACATGAACTTCCAGAGCGCCGCTGGACTGAAGGCAGAGGTGTTATACAGCGGTGTCGTGGTGCCTTAAGAAGCGGGTATACTCTAAATCTTGCACCGAATGTTGTTGTTTTTTAAGGCGCCGGTCCAGCAGAGGATAAACATCCGTTAGTCACAGTTAAAATGTTAGATTTTTGATTTACTTTGCTCACCTCTGGTTATTTGAAACAAAAAAAAGAAGCTGTAACGTCAGTGATTGACAGCTCTGATGAGGAATATGGCTCCTTGCAGCGCTTTGAGCAGAGTGGAGGAGGAACGGTGAGAAAAACGTGAGGAAAACTAAAAACACAGTGTGAGCGTCTGCTTCAAACTGACACAAGAATCTGTTCTGCTGTCGACTGAACCCACCTGAGGGATCTTTGATATTTTATCAGTAAGTTAAATGTGTGCTGCTGTTTGCAGAAGAGGCGTGGTGTCCATTCTGAAGTTCCACCAGCCAGCTCCCTTCAGCGCATGACATGGCTCCAAATGATGTCACCGGCGCAATATGTCAGCGCCCGTCACGGGAATAAACTGGCTTCAATTCAGTACAACAGAAGGAGACAGAGACGTGCTGTCCATATGTATACAGTCAATGGTAGTAACTAAATGTAGAGAAAGACAAAAATGTACGCTGACTCGTGAAAACATAGAAACTCCTGAAAAACAACTATTCCTTACTTCCTTAAAGAATTCAGATTATTTCCCTTTAGTTTTTCAACAGTGTTTTTCTGTCCATTGTTTATGCAGCTCAGTGCGCACAAAGCCTCTTCAGTTTGAGTCGGACCGTGCATAACCCAATCCAGATGGCACGGACCCATGTGGGCACGACTGCCAACCTCCACCAGCCAATAGCCTCACAATAACACACACAGATACACACTAGTGCGCACACACACTTTCCTGATCAGAGGGGGTGACAGTTTTATGGCTCGGATTGAAAACGTGTGCATACCTTCATGCTTTGTGCGAGGGTAATCCCATTAATCAATAAAAGCAGAGTGGGGTAACAGACAGCTAATATTTCTCCTCATGTTTCCCACCTCCAGACCGCGCTGGCTCATGAATAAGAGGAATTGTAAATCATGCACAGCAGAGGAAAACTAAAGAAATGCAGAAAAATGAAACGCATACGGCAGCCACATAAAGAACTTCTGTAGTTTGTTGTGACAAAGAAACACTTCTCCTCGTCTCTCTTCATTTCTGCCGCTCACGCATTCAAACATTTACTCGCTGAGCAGAAGAGACGCACGCACACATAGAAACACAACGATGCACAGGGAGTTATGCAGCACAGCAGTGGGTTTGCAGGCTCCCCACTGACCACAGGAATGTGAGTGCAAGCCCTTTGTATGCACACACACAGTATACACACACACACACTCACACTGTGACAGGTCTGAAGGTCTCTGGCACGTTACAGCTGTTCACAGCGATCACAGGCTGCAGCGTCTCAGGGGGATGAAGGGAACAGGGAGTGAAAGAGCGGAAACACAATGAGGAGGAAGACACCTGCTGTGATACTGAGGCCCGCTGAAACGTCTGAGGTATAATGATCAGATTCTTCAACAAGGTTCAGGGTATGAAACGGTCCTTATTTATGCCGTCAGAAACTTGCAGATCAGATAGAGTGTTTGTCCACTTGGCTCTAAAGATTCACAATCCAGGGCTGTCATGATTTGCTGATACACAATATGACATGCCATGAGGAGGAGGCGGAAGTTAAACGTTGAACTTGATGGTTTGGAAAAAAAAGGGGGCTCAAGGCCCGCCTTAGCTCCACCTCTTTTCCTTTATCCTAATTGTTTGAAAGTTAGTGTGAGACAGCTTTTATAATATGGTGACCGCCATGGAGGGGCTTCAAACGTTTCTTCAGAAACCAATAGAGAGACCATGTGCATGATACAGTATACGGTCTTCTTGCACAACATAGCAAAGATCAAACGTCCCCGATGAGATGAGGTAAAGAGTCATTAAATTCTGACAGAAGTGTCGCTACAGTCAGAAACAAGTCAATTCAGACGGATGTGTGCCATGACACGGCTCGTTGGAAACACGTCTGTCTAATCTTCTTTTAATAATTGTTTGTTTGGGGTTTTAAAAGATTTGTTAGGGTGCTTTTGCATTTATTTTAGAGATAGGACAGTGGATAGAGTCGGAAATCAGGCAGAGAGAGAGAGAGAGAGAGGGGAATAACATGCAGGAAAGGAGCTCAACCCAGGCCGCCCGCTTGGAGGACTGTGGCCTCTGAAGATGGGGAGACGCACTGACCAGTACGCTACTGGTGCCCCGAGATTTACATTAATATTTACCCACAAAATGGTGCCAAACAATAGAATTTTAATCTCGTAATTAAAGCTGAAGTTCAGTAGTTTATCTTGATTTCATCGCATTTTTAATCAAATGTTTGAAATTCCATTAGTTTGCATTTCAAAAATGTTTTTGATGCTTTTATTCTGTATCTTTGTAACGTCTTCAGCTGAGGGTGCTTGACTTCCTGTTTGGATACAAACCTGCTTTTATTTTGAAATAAAATAAGGAACTTGTGGTAGACTGACGGTGACAACATTAACCTATACAAAAAAAGAAAGGAACCATTTATGGATCAAAGCGTAAATGAAAACAGCCACAGAGGACTTTAAACAGTGAGACAGTTAACGTTAAGAGGTGGATGTTACTTTGACTCGTCAGCCGAGCCATCCAGGAGTTTTTTTAAAGTGAAATGAGACATTCAAAGGGGCAGAGGGGTGATTATTTTCCATCACTGTGCCTACAGGGAGACTGCAGTCAGTAATGTGGCTTAGCACCTTAAGGGGCCAAAGCAGCACGTGATCAATGCGATTAAGAAATATTAATGAATTACATTTCGGACCTTAATCTCATTTTATGGCGATTATCCCTGGAAGCACTACTTATAACCAATGACTGGAAAAGAGTGGATCAGGAAACATGCATGTGTGGAATACCAGATCCATAAAGAGCCTTAAATGTTGTGCAGAAGGTCACCCACTTT
Source organism: Tautogolabrus adspersus (assembly GCA_020745685.1). NCBI lineage: Eukaryota > Metazoa > Chordata > Actinopteri > Labriformes > Labridae > Tautogolabrus > Tautogolabrus adspersus. Next base: position 2,967,108 of record CM036536.1, on the reverse strand, counting down.
CTGCACCTATCACTGACCTCAGACCCTTGTCCGTCCTGTCAATCAAACTACACCTCAGTGAAGCATCACAGCGGAGACGACGACTGCACACTTTACCTCGGTTCTCTGGACTGCTTTTTATCCTTTCAGCCTCCGTGCCTCCATGAGACTAAACCACACACACACACACACACACACTGAACATAAAACTAATCTCCAACAAACGACTGGCATCTTAAAGAGAGAGTGTGTGTCAGACTGGACTCATTACTGACATTTCCTGTTCTTACCGGACAACCTGTGGCGTCTGCACATCCATAAAACCAGAATATAAGGTTAAATCTTGAGAGAGTGGTAATCAGAAACCATCACCTCTTTGACAAATGTCATAAAAATGGAATGAAAAGGAAAAGCATGCTCGGCCTGAAGACAGGTTAAAGTCTGCAGGTGTTCAGAGAAGGTGCATCTGAGCGTTAAAGACTCAGTGGAGCTGTAGAGTTTGTGATAACCTTCTGCTGGTCTGATATATCCTTCGCCTCGCTGGTTGTTTGTTATTAAAAACTTAACGGACATTACAGACCTTTCTGCTAGAGGACAAACAGCTGACTCCTGGGTATAACTTGTCCCTGCATCAGAATGTGAGCCGTCCCTCCCTCTCTCAATCAATCACCCTCAGACCTTCTGAATGGGAGGAGGACGGAGGACACAGCGGGGCCTGAGTGTCTCTCTGTAGAGGAGCACAGACATGTAGGCGCTGGTCTGTAAATCAGATTCCTCTGCTCTTTCTGGGTGTTTGGACGGCTTTATCGACTCAATGAGAAGGAGGAGGAGGAGAGGTTAATATACGAGCTGAGGAGGGAGCGAAGAATAACAATGCTGCAAACAAGTGGAGGGGAGAGCAGGGCGGAGGGTGACGGTAAACCACGCAGTGTTAAAAGAAAAGGTTATGAGAGTCAGGGTGGAGGTGTTTATGGGTGTCTGAAGTATTCTGGTAATGAGTTGAAGACTTTATAAACTGCTGTCTGGTTTCACTCATCATGCACCTTGTAATTCATCCTCAAGCATTACAAATACATCAAACTTTTCTCATGTTTAACAACGTCTAAACTGCAGATATTGGATCATGTTTTGGAGCTTAAGTGAAATTCTTCAGACTTTACCCATCTGGGGAAGCGATCACGCATCAGAGTTCTCCTGACGGCTGCACAACACGTCGGTGGTTTTAACAGAACACTGAGTTGCATGAAGCTTGTGCAAACTTGTTGTCATGGAAAGGTCTTTACACTTAAAGCTCAGTTTCATGTAGCTGATATTTGACCACAGACTTTGGATTTGTTTTCAGGACTGTTTTATGACCCTGGTGAGGGATTGCCAAAGTCTACTGAGCTCAGTCTTCACTGGAAAGAAACCTGGTTCAAGTGAATGATTTCAGACATTCAGCAACATTTTAATACCTTCATTTCAACATGAGTTAGCAAACCATTCAGTTTGTCATGAATTCACTGGAATGCTTTTGAACCATTTACTAGTACTCAGTATCTATGTAGCCCAGAGACCAGAAAGAGACGACTCTTTTCTTTGTGCTTTTGGGACCCTGTGACTTGCTGCAGGTTCTAACTTCATCTGATAATTCAGGGCTACTGTGTTTCCCTGAAGTGTTTGCACGACATATTTGGTAAACCTTCCATAATAGTGGAAGCACGTGAGGGTTGAAAGAGATCTGTGGGGGCGCCAGAAGCCATAGTGGTGAGTGCGCGAGCCCCATGTGTGGAGGCTATGGTCCTCCAAGCGGGCTGCCCGCGTTCAAATCAGAGCTGAGGTCAAGTATGAATCCATCATACTCCAAGAAGCTTCCAATCTCTGCTGCATTTGTTAAGAGTTTAGATCTATAACAGGTCTGCTTCAATAAAAGACAGCCTTAGGCCCCGTGTCCACCTATTGTGTACAGCGTCTTTCTTCAGTTGTTCTCAATAAGTAGAGAGCGATCACGGCAGAAATCAGCCACCTGGAGAAAAAGCGCAGCGCCTGCCTTTTTTGTGAGGCCGCTCCGAGTGCTCAAGTTGAAATTCTTTCAACATTTCAGAATGGCGCTGTTAACGTCATCTGCGCTGTTCTGTTGTTGATGATAAGATATGATATTCCCCGTAGTTCTGCCGCCTACGGATCGTGTCTTGTACCCACATCCTCTTGTATGTGCTCCGTGTCTGATCGGGTAAAAAATGATCTCAAATATAAACATACAGTAAAAAGTAACGGAGCAGTGTCGGTCATACAGCGGCCGTCAACAAATTTTGTCATAGAGACAGGAAGGACGTGCAGCGCACAAACGCTTCATGCAAACACTCCTGAGCGTACAGCCAGCACTTTTCTGCCCGGAAAAAACGCAAAGTGGACACGGGGCCTTATTGTTAAATACAGTAAGACCACCACTGTGCTGGCACTGCAAAAGGATTGCAAACCAGCTAGCAAAAGAGTTAAGCCTCACTTCAGCTGCAGTGCCAGCTCGAGGCTTAAAACCTCAGAATCAACACCCAGATCTCTGGTTTATTGAGAAATTCAGAATCCAAATCTCCTCACTCTCAGACTCACACACTGTGAAGTGTGTTTCAGGTAAGTGTGTGAGTGTTTAGGGCCAGTCAGCATTTCTGTAAAAACTTTCCTGTAGGATAAACCCAGAGTTCTTTGCGAACATGATGATGATGTGGAGAATGTGATCGTTCAGAACTGTGAAGCATTGCAAAATAAAGTTTGATCTTGTGCTGCCTATTTTCCCTGATTATTACACAGACCATGTTCCATATACCTCCTCCAGTATCACATGTGTTATATCACACATGTTCATACTATAATGTAGACCAGACGTCTTCATGTCTCTTTTGGACAGCTGAGGATCTGGTGTATCTCACTCAGGCTGGACTTGTGACATCGTAAACCACGTGTTGATGAATTCTCAGAGGAACAAAATCCTCGTTTCCTTCTTTCTTTCCATCTCAGTCCCTTCCCTGAGTTGTTGCCTTTTGTCTCTTTGGTTGTCAATGTTTTCCATCGTTGTGGTCGATGTTTTCTTTCTCTTTACTTTACTCCTGTCAAAGTCAAACTTTTCTCACACAGCAGTCGTCTGTTCAGTGTTTCAGTACAGAACAAACTTTCTCCCCTAGGAAATACAAGCTCTGTATTTAACCACGTGTCAGCTCATGTCTTAAAACTTCTTTCATAACTGTCCAAAAAATCTGGCTGGGGGATTCATGTGTTTGATTATCGAGAAATCAGCAAATCATTTTCTTAACTAATCGTAGAACTTGAGAACAAAATATGGACGAAGTCTCAGGGACGTCAATCGTTGGTTTCTGAAGAGGTTTTTATAATGCCAAACGATGGCCGTCGCCATGTTGGACATGCTATCTCAACCTCACTTTCAATCAACTGATAGAAACATGAAAAGAGGTGGAGCTGTGGCAGGACTTAAGCCTCATGGCAAACAGTTATAACACCCCACCTGTCAGTCAACTCGACCACGCCCCTACATGCAAATGTATTCACAAGTCTTACCACCAATTTCAACATACTCTGTGCATGTCGCGGTCCATCAGTGCCTCGCACTACGCCGTAGTAAGCTGCCACTCTAGTCAATCATTGTGTTTCCACAGTGAGCGCCGTGGTCCGTCTCTGGAGCGTGCCAGCAGCGCCACTACGCTCTGCTCCGTTTTAAATACGCTGCAAATCTATTTTTGACGGAGTACGCTGCAGGTCCGCGTCAAGCTGGACAGAATAGAACGACCTGGCCAGGAAGTCAGACAAGTAAAACGCACAGAGCAACCGGTCAATTTCAAAATAAAACACAATATACGGACTTGAGATCCTATTTTTCATCACTTTATCAACATGACGTCAAAACAGGCACGAAACGAACAACAAACCATCCTCAGAAAGACAAAGCAACCTGTTGTTTGCACGTTTTTCTCTTTATTCCCGCGTGATCTTGTAGTTCTCCTGTGATGTGTGATCAGCTGCTCATGGGTGCGCTTCGCTGCGCTCGGCTGTGCTCGGCTGCGCTCACGTTCGGAGCAAAACCGTGGTGCTGACGGACCGCACATAGTATGTGGGGATTGCATACAGTTTTTACCAATAAAGAAAGCAGGCTGTCAACATGTTTGTAGGGGAGTACTTGGTAATATAGGTATTACAGATGATTGGTTCCATATTGGACATCAACCAACTACATTCAGCAACACCTGCAGAGTGCGGTGATACTGATTCGACAAATCTCTGATCTATTAGAAGGATGACAGCCAAACCATACATCCATCTAGTCATTTATCTGAGTCTGGGTTGCAATGGTAGCAGGCGATCAATTCATCTTAATGTACAAGAAGAGCAGGTCTAGACTGTACTCTGATGTATTATTTACAGAGACTCAACGTTAATCCACAATGAGCACAGCACTTGGCAACATATGAAACGTAACAGTGGCTCATGTTGAACAGCCGTCAGCCTGAGACTGTGTTGGGCTTACAGAAAGAGATGCAACGAGCCAAACTGAGAAACAACAAATAAAACAGATGCATAGCTTCAATGTTAGTACAGACGTCCATCTTTTACAAACATTGTCCTGCTCTCCCTGGTTGATACCTTGGCATTCTCAGACCAGATGTTCTCCATAATCAATGTGAGCGAGATACAGACTTTTCCAGCAAAAACTAACCCATTAAGCAAAACTGAGTCGCCAGATCTACAAACTGAAGGAGTCAAGGATTCAGGATTCCCCTTCATTTCTCACCTGTGTGCAATTACGCAACGCTTCCTTTTATGTGTGTTTATTCTCCTTAGAATTTCTCAATAAATTCCAGGGATGTTTGTGCTAAACCTCGACTTCTGCAGATCCTTTTCAACATACAGGAATAAAAACTTCATTTTTCACCCTTTAAGCTCAAATATGGTTTCGTCATTGCTGTTCTTAATTATTTCCGTTTTAATACACTTGGAAAATATGAGCTGTTCCCCCAAACCTCCTTTTGTCTCAATCAACTGTAAAAGTTTGAAACCAGTTAACTTGCGGTCCAGTGGGATGTTGTTTAAGTGTGTCTAACGTCTCTGGGGGCTATAGACACCCCGACAGAAAAATCTTCAAAGACTTTTTTTGGTTCAGCTCGGGTCAGTGGAGCAGAAAAAGGGGGAAACTGCCTCCCTCGGTTAACCACCAATACATCAGCCCTCCATGACTGCAGGATGGAGGCCAGGATAGCCTTTAACTGGATGAGATCATGAGCGCAGCAGCAGCAGTGGAACAAACCATCTCATCGTCCCACAGAGTGTGGAGTCAGAGGGGCTGCAGATGCTGCTGTCAACAACGAAAAAGGGTACTTTCAAACGCACAAAGAAGACAGAGATGAAGTTTTAAAAGGTGCAGAGTGTTTTGAAGAGAGTGAAAGCATCTGAAATTCCAGGAGTTGTTTGCAAATACCAGCAGCCTGGAGGAGAGAGGGGAAGTGTGTTTCTGAGCATGTGTGCATTCCCAGGAGGGACAGACGCAGAGATAACGCTGTATAAACAGAGAACGAGCAGAAAAACACAAGAAAAGCGACTTCTGAGAGAGGAGGAGAAAGAATGCAAGAGGACAAAGAAAAGATGTGAAGACAGTTAAGTCAAGTTTCTGACACGTGTGTGCATGTGTGTACATACCGAGAGACGCAGTCATGATGTGTGACACCCTAGGAAGTATCCAGTTATCTGCAACAAACTTTGAATTAACTCCTTCACTTTTCCTCTTAAATCTGTCGGTTCTGCCTCCTGAATGAAACTCTCCCCACTACTAGAGTCTCCTCCTCCTCTCTCTATCACTTCTCCAAGCAATCTGAGCTCGACTCGCCGAGGCTTTTCTTTTTTTTTTTCTCAGGGGCTGGATCGTTTCACCGCCATGCCCAATTCCTTTCGTCCCCCAGATGGAAAAATAAGCTCCCCGTTTGTTCCTGGCTTGTTGTGACACCGCTCGACTTCTGGGTTTGTATGGAGGGAGGGACGAGAGGTAGAGAATTCCTCCCTCCCTCCCTTCCTCCCTCCCTCCTCTTCCTCTCACTGACCACTGAGCATTGTTCCTGCTGGGTTACTGCGAGCACTTTCCCCCAATCAGAGCAGATTCCAGCTAGGTCAGAGATCATATGTGGCCTTTTACGGAGCAGAGAGAGGAGGTGGTGTGGTGGTCAGAAGGGAGTAGAAGGAGGGTGGGGGTGATCTGAGGGTTTCTATAGCCTCTCTGTCAGGGCATGTGTGTCCACTCCCACCATCTGCTCGCCACAAACACACAGAGACACAAAGGCATGCAGACACACACACTGACCGTGTCTCCTGCCATGTGTCTGATCTTAGCACTTCATAAATTACACCATAAAGCTGCTGATTGAATTGTGTCAAGTTTACTTTTGTTTCAGCAGAGACATGTGCTGCGTGCCTTTATTTTAACCTCAGTGACACAGGAAATGAGCTGGAATGAACATCAGCGCGGTCCATCTGTGATGCTCGTTTATCAGTTTAAAGACCCGAGTGTGCACTTGTGAAACTATAGAGAAGATAACCATGAATGTGTATGTGAGCAAAATAGTGACTTACAGATGCTGCTCAGTCCTTTTAGAAATATCGTTATTCACAAGAACTCCAGCCTGCCACTAGCTGTTCAAGCAGAAGCTAGAAGCTAGTTGGCATTGCTCAGCATACAGACAGGTTGAAGGTGGAAACAGCTATAACAGCAAAACAAAATCTGATTTCCTGCAACACTAAAGCTTCCCAATCAATCGATTGTAAAGTACCGTGCTTGTTGTTTATGTAAAACCAAGGCATATGCAACTGGTGGCTTGAGTTTGTTATGCTTAGCCGAGCTAGCTAATTCCCTTCTGTTTCCAGGTTTTATAGGCTAAGCTAGCCAACTCCTAGCTTAAGCTTATTGTTAAAAAATGAAAGGAGGCCAACATACTTATTTACAAGAACTGCTACCATCTTTGTAGTAGTTCTTGTAAAGCTCACATATGGTGTTACAATGCTGGATGCCCATACTAAACGTGGGCGAAGTCTCAGATCATGAGGTAAACGTATGTTGGAGTAATCTCAGGTTTAAACAGCTTGTTCTGCAAATCACGTGATAGATCCCTGATCTGACACCAAGACTTTCACGAGACGGCTTCAAACCTATAGGTAAGCCGTTGAAACCTCTAAGGACCTCCCCTGGCAGCCCTGCAGTGTTTAGCCACCCTGGAAGGCCTCCAGAGAGCTGGCCAATCAGAAGACAGTATCAGGAGGGGAGCCTTAAAGAGACAGCATCGGAAGTGAACCGTTTCAGTCAGAGGCTGAATGAAGGATTTTACAGACGCCAGAATCAGATAAATAAGGAGGTTTTCAAGCTGCTTATCCTGAAAAGCTGCTCTAACATGAAAGGTGAAAATGAGGATGATATAGGATCTTTAAACTGGTGATAGTAGCTGGTAAGCTAGCTAGCTGAATACAGAAGTAAGCTAGTAGCCTCGCTCTGTTTGAGGGTAACACAATTGGCTTTACAGATTTGTCTTTAAGTGTTGACCGAAGAATTAGGTCTAATGTTTCTAGACTGTGAAGCATTAAAACCTTTTCATGATCACCAACAGCACTTGAAACTTCATCATTTTAGGCTTCACTGTTTCCAGATTCAATCATGTGAATGAAGAGAGGTTCCCCTGCCCTCTGTGCCCTCTCCCCTCACTCTCTCCTGACCTTTGCCCCCTGATGTTCAGACGGTCGAGTGTCTGTCTGAAGGGAGCATCTGTCTCTGCTGAGCCTCGGCTCATAACAACATCCACATTCCTCTGGCTGAAACCTGCTTCCTCTGGTGGACAGCTTCTGTATATATATTACTGTTTATTTTGATTCGGCCGTGAGTACACAAAGGAAACGGGCTTACGTAACATTTAGGGCTGTGCTTCTCCGCCACAAGGAAATGAAAGAACAGAAGTCCAGAGACAGCAGAGGAGTTCATCCTGGGTTGAAATATGACGATGACTTTGCAAATCAAACAATCTGGTCACACAAAATGACTCAAAGCTTAACACCTGATGGCATCTAAAAATGACGTGTTTGTCACCTCACAGCTAAAAAAAATAAAAAATCAGAGCCGTCAAACGATTACAGTTTTTAATCGTGATTAATCTCCAAACTTCAATACCAGCCCAGCGTTGTCCTGCTGTCAGTCTTTGAGCTTAATATCATTCTTGGAGAGTAAAAACAGAAGTCTACTCAACAAAATGTGATTTTTTTGTGTTTCAAAGTCAATAAAATGACCTTTGGTTGATAAACATTTCATCCAACGTAACCCAGATAAAATCACATGAAGAATCCAAATGTTAAGAATTGAATGCTCAGTTGCTTTTCTTACATCAAAGGACCAAATACATAAGTGGAAAACACAGACTGTAAATATTAATGGATGAAGCCTGAGTGATGTCAGCCATCTGTTCCTGCAGGGGGCTCCGGAGGCTCATCGGCAGCAGCCGCCATGCTGGAAATGCTGTCTCAGCCGAACTTTCAGTCAGCCTAACGACAGGCTGAGAGCTGCAGCTGAGGCGGGTTTTAAGCCTCTTGACGAACCGTTACATCGCGCCCACCTGTCAATCAGGTCAGCTATGCGCCTAAATATGGATAACACATATCGTTCATGAGCTCAAAACGAAGCTGTTTAAAAAAAATTCAATTATTATGACAATAACTAATCAGACCTATTTTGTTTTTTTAAACCAGGCTGTAAACATGTTTATTTATGCTGTAAAAACAGCTTTTTGTCCTGTGGTGTGGATGTGACTTCCGGTGTTCCTGGAGTCAGCCTCAAGTGGACACTCGAGGAACTGCAGGATTTTGCACCTCCTCATTGGCTTCATTTTTCAAGACCGGAGGATGCCGCTGGGTGGAATACTTCAAATTTAGCGTAAACTCCTGCACACTGTTTAACTTGCAAAAAAAACATTTGATGAAGGTCCGGTACTGAAACTTTGCCAATAAATGTTTGTTTGAGTGTGCGAATTTACCAGCACACACAACACACAGGGTTCCTGGGTGTAAATAGTGACTACTCTGACGGCGAGCACAGTGAGGACGGTCGCTGTGGGGTTCCTCCCGCTGACTGAGCGCTTTGTTGTTCTGGTGCTGAAAGTAATCACTCTTAAAATCATTGAAGCCTCAGGTCACATTGTGCTCACAGTAATGACTCTGAACATTAAATTAAAATAATTTAAATCTGACTGCTGTGTCCCAACGTGGCGAATTGTTTCCCAGACTATCGTCTTCCTTCAACGTGGGAAACAGGAAGTGCTTGTGTGCCTCTAAAACAGGACTGAGCTGCAGACACTCTGTGCTCTTTGTTCATTCTTCTGTCCATCCAGCAGACAGACACACAGAATCAGGTGTTTTTCTAAAAACAACCCAGAATCATTCTTTCATCAGCTCCTTCTCCATCCTGCCGCCGCCACCACTGCCGTGTTCTGACAAACATGTTTACAATAAACAGGCGGGCATGCCCTTTAAACAATGAACTGATCCGTCTGCAATACAGAACAAAATGTCATCATAAATATCAGTTTGCTTTCGTTAACAGAGGAGCGATGAAAACATGCTGAGGTTGCACTATTGAAGCTCACAAATGTCAACTCATACTAACAGGATTTGATGTTTTTGCCTTTAAAAATGAAAAGTGATTTAAAGACACTTTTGTGCAGAGGCATACACGTCCAAGATTTGATTCAAGGTTTGTATCAACTCTCTTAACTTCTTTTTTATTCAATCTAAAATGTATAATCACAAAAGTACCAAAAAAGTTTGACCTTTTTCTGCCTCTAGACAGACGCGATAAAATGACACACAAAAAACACTTAACGTGTAAGTGACTTAAACCTGCATTCTCTCTAGAGGCCAGCAGGGGGCGACTCTACATGCAAAGGAAGTAGGATTGTTCACGTCTATTAGAAAATAAGTGTCTCCGACTCTAGTTTGAAGTCTTCTTCAATACAGCGTGATGTTTGATTTTATAGATTTTCATCACATTTAGAAGAAAACAGACAACAAAGCAGGGAATGTTTTGGGGCGTGGCGATCTAGAGATTGGCAAGTCACGGGAACATGAACGCCAGCCACTTCGAGATGAATATGAGACAGAACCACAGAGGGACGCTTGTGTGTGAGTGTGTTTTTGACACTACAGTAAATTCCCCCTGCAGCTGTGTGTTACATATCTGTCCAGGCAGGATGTCCCTCCCCTCTCCTCCTGTCCCCTCCCAGAACAGGACGTGAGTGGACATCCTGTCAGCGGCGGCCTCTTCCTCTGTTATCGCCAACTATTAATAGCCGAAGCAGCCGCTATCAGCTGTCCAGCATTTCCAAATCCATTTAATCAACTCCCCTTGACCGCTTTTTTACCTCAAACCTTAAAATAATACACGCTTCAGTCCAGAAACCAGCCATTTGTTACAAAAAACAGAGACATGCCCTCGTAACCAGCCAATAGAAACAGAGCACAGGGCAGGTGTGTGTGTGCGTGTGTGTGTGTGCGTGTGTGCGTGTGTGTGTGTGTGTGTGCATGTGCGTGTTTGAGGTGTATTGTGCCAGGAGGACATTCCAACCTGCTCTTCAACCTTGTCCGACAGCAATCAGGATTCAAGTGTTTGGGTTCAAACTCCAGCGCTCTCGCCAGTCACACACACATTTACACGGCCACACACACACATTTGGGTTGAGTGTACCTTGTGTCCAGTTGTGTTGTTCCCACTGCTCTCCGGTGCGGATCTGGGAAAACTCGGAGAAATGTTTCACTGAGGAGAGAAGGAGGAAGACGCTGATAAGATTTAAAAATGCAAACACGCCCACATCAAGGAGAGTCCGTTCAGACGTTATCTATCTCACCGTACGGCGTCGGAGGAGACACGGGGAAGGACGGGGTCGAGGGGACGGTGTCAGAGCTGTCCGAGTGCCCTCTGTAGTCCACGCTGTTGGTTTTGTAGGGGAGGCCATGCTTTGATAAAGAAGAGCAGAATAAGAAAAGTAAGAAAAGAAATACAGTCAATATGTTGTTTCTTTTATACTGCGGGGTAACACACACACACACAGACACACACCAGCAGACACACACCAGCAGACATCAGTCTTGTGATCTGTGTGTGGCTGCGGTCTGTGTTTTGGGGTAAACAGTCGGGCCATTCATGCCACCCAGCCGAGAGCAGAGAGCTTGAAAAAAGAGAAATAAAAATGGAGACAGAGAGCAGGAGGGAGAGAGGAGAGAAAAGACGTAAACAGAGTTACGTCATCCTCAAAGTGGTAACACGATAACACTGCGTTCACTTTTCCTGTAGAGTCATTTAGTGAAACACAAATTGCATTTTAACTTTTGCCAGTGATTTCTCCGATAAATCCTGTCAGACCACGTGTGTGTGTGTGTGTGTGTGTGTGTGTGTGTGTGTGTGTGTGTGTGTGTTGAGTTGGATTTAGAGACCAAGTTAAATACAGACTTAGAGAAAGTGGGAAGTTTAATTCTACAGTTCATCTAGCAGACGCTTTTATCCAAAGAGACGGACTTCAGAGAGTAAGAACAACACAAGCAAGGATCTAGAGAGGAGGAAACAACGTCAGTACAAAACAAACAAACAGCTTTAAGGACGCACTCACACTAGGCAAAGTTGTCCCGTACCAGGCTTAAGCACGATTGTCTCCCCTCCACATTCCCCCGCTGGCCTGCACTCACACTGCTCCAGGACTAACCGGGCCTGAGCACGGTTACCTCTTGTATATTACCTCCTAATACAACACATGCATGGCTTTACGTGATCATGAAGCGTTGCTGAGTTTAGAATACAGGCGGACTCAAAAATCAAAAATAAATAAATAGCAGGGACGTGTGGTCGAGTCTGCGTCCACACATCGGAGAACAACACAGAGACCATGACAGCTACTTTATTTTGAGTTATGTTACTCAGATACAGACAGAACACTGTCATTCTGGATTTCTCCAGAATGAAGACTGTCCACGTTGTGTACCCGTGCTCGTGCATGAACTGCACAGTGCTGAAGCACACCTCTTCCAAGCGTGCCAGGGCCAAGGAAGTGTGGATCGGAGCACTCACACTGTTAAAGCACTGAAAGTGTAGGTCAGATAAGGTAAAGCAGAGTTTACCTGAGAAGGTGAGGAGGTAGAACTGTAGACCGGGGATCCTCTGAAGCTCTGACCTCCTCCTCCTCTCCATCCTGGACTATTTAAACCAACGGAGTCCGCCAGATCACTGAGCTGTTTCTGCTGCCTCCAGCCTGATCAGGAGAGACAGAGAGAGATAACAGAGGGGGGGGAGGAAAAGAGAGAGCCAGACAGATTGTCATCAACTAGAATCAAATCCAATATCACAAACTGTTGTGTCTATTCTTGACAAAAACACGATATGGTTCTGACTCATTATTGTGACCAGATGCTAGCTGGGCAATAAGAGGTGATGACAGTGCTTCATGCTTGTTCTGTTTGTGTGTAACAAAGGTGTCCTTCAGCAGGTTTATCTGCAGTGTGAAGCTCCTCTCATCAAACAGAAACTCTGAGTTAGCTAGACGTTCCTGGAGCAGATGGTCCACATCACGGAGAACAGAAAACATCTGTCACGATAATCAGTCTTTGTCTTTGATACTTGCTTGCCTCATTTTTTGTTTATTCTACTGATTTAAAAAAAGTCAAATTGACAGGCAGAGTATTTCTGCTCTAGCAACTAATTTCAGTTTGATGGAGCATGACTGAATTATATCTTTGCTGTAAAATAAAAAGAAACAAGCACTTTTGTCCACATGACCAAAAAGTTGTAAATTGCACTAAATACCCCGAAAACCGTCGACACCTTGAAGGACATTGAAGTACAAATCGTTCATTGCTCTTGCAGGTCTTTGCTTGTTACCAAGGGCAACCGTGTAAGAACTCATGATGTAACTTACATTGTGCTCTGCGTCTGTAAAGTGTTGGGTTCATGATCTCTTGTACAAAACCATCTCTCTATGACATGTGAACACATCCATCAGTGTGGAGGTGTCGGGGTAAATCCCCCTTTTCAATCATTTAACTGCCTCCATCACTTCATGTTAGCTTGCAGTTGAAGCACGTAGAGCTCTGAATATTGATCTTGGCTGTCAGTGAAGGCAGAGATTGATGTTATCTACTTAAAATGATGCTTTATCTGTCAAAGAACACACTGTTCTGAAATATGTGAAGGAAGCATTTTCAAGCTACGAAAGGGGGTTTAGAGGAAAACTCATGTAAATGGACTTGAGCTTGTATATTTCTTTTCTAGTCTTCTGACTACTCAAAGCACTTTTTACACCGCAGGTCACACCTACACATTCACACATCGATGGTAGAGGTCCATCAGAAGTAACTAATCCCATTCATACGCCGCCGACGAAGCAGCGGGAGCAACTTGGGGTTAAGTGTCTTGCCCAAGGACACATCGACATGTGGCTGCAGCAGCTGGGGATCGAACCCCCGACCTTCCGGTTGAGAGATGACCGACTCTACCAACTGAGCCACAGCCACACGATCATTGAGATATTTTTTGTTCGCCTTGTCAGCTACTTTACGTTCACAATGAGCAAAAAACGGATTCGTGTTCAGACAAAGGACAAAACTAAATGTTGTCTCATCGAACTCGTAAACATCGCTGCTCGAGTGTTTGTCCACCAATGAATATGCATCACCACCAGCTTAAGTTCTGGTTTTATTTTCAACACTGAAGGTTGCCGCTTGGGCAAACAACGTTTAGTGATAAGAAATGTTTCGTCCTCTTGTCATACAGAACAATATGTTGATTGTCTTATTCCAATGAATGCAGCTTTTACTCAAATCATCATCGTAGCACAGAGACGAGTGTGATGGGATAGAGATTCACCTTATAAGGGACCACACTCAAGTGTGCGTACCCACCCTAAACATCGCTGTGGAACATTGTGAGCTCAGCTTTCACTGGGAGCATCCATCACCTCAAAAATCACACCAAAAGCCGAGCCAGTCCGACTGAAACTAATCCAGTTACTCCACCACACACAGGGCCTGCTGAGGGGGGGCTTCAGCTCACTTTTTTTTTACAGTGTCGAGTATCACTTGATACCTACTGTATCTGTGAGGGGAGCTATTCTCTTTTCAACTCTGCACCTCAAAGACTATGAGAGACAGAAGGAGGACATGATCCAAACACAGTGCAGAGCAAAGTGTTGTGTCCAACTTCAAAAGCATTCCTGATCGCTTACAAAGTCCTGCCTCAAAACATCGCCTTTAAAAACACACGTTAGGAGCAGACGCACACACACTGCCGGAGTAACTAAGCAGTGAAATATTAGTGTGACTGCTGCAAATATGCCCTTGGGTAATATCAGCCCACCTGACAAACTCGCCGACCCACATACAAAAAAACACACACGCTCCATTTCCTGTGCTCAAATTCCTCGATCAGGAGAAGATTCACGGGACCTCTCGGTGACCTGACGGCGTTAGAAAGAAAGGTCAGAGGTTTAATGTCACAGTAATGTAACCCTGTGTGGCACAGGGCAGCAAGGTCAACAATAATCACAGCAGAGAGCCTGAAAGACAAGTTTCAGGGCTGTCATGGCCTTTCCTCGTCAGCTTTTCACTGTCAGGAGCTCCCATGTGAACCATCAGGCCGCTCCGACGTTCGCTTTGAAGGAACAGCTGCTCCGTGTGCACAGAGCTGCGGAGAGATGACATCACTGACACACCTATGACCCGTCAGAGAATGAATCAGAGACAGAGGTCGCAGCAGAAATGTGCCTCTCTCTTCTGGGCGAGTCCCAGTGGATGAGAGAGGGAGTAAATCTGTCATCAGGTGAGGAGAGACAGTGAAGAAGAGGCAAGATGGAGACACTCGGGTCAGAAAAACACTCAACTACAAAGTCAACGTTTTTAAAGAGAAAGTGATTGTTCAAGTATCAATCCTGAACTTTGTGATTCCCAAAAACTGCACAGTCAAACACCGTCCTCTCCTTCTCACAGACACCGACTGACTCGGTGTCAGGTTAAGCCTACTGTACGTAAAATACTGACTTTTTTAAATTTCCAGATTTAGGGGAGATCAGGTTTACGGCAAAAACTCAAATCTTAGCAGGTGTGTTTGTCAAATTTCTAGTCATAATGTGTCATTACACTTGACATAAGCCACATTCACCTGAAAAGCCCAGATAAACATCTTGTTTTAAAGGTATACAAAGCAAATAATAAGGCCTGAATTGATTGTAAAGAGTTAAAAAGTGACAATGCAGCAAGTAAAATTCACTTGAAATGAGTAGTCTATAACTTAATTGGTTAGTAAATCGAATTTCGAGACACAATTTGTTTGCTGCCTTGGCAGTTCTATTTTCTCATCAAAGCAATACAGAATATGCCTTTACTATCCCTGTGTTTAGGAGCATGCTTTGGACACATTTACATTCAAGTCTTTGCATCTCAGTTGGATTTTTCTCGCATTTCGAGACAAATACAGCAGCACTGAGCATCGTAAAGCTGCATGTAAACGAGAATATAGAAGAAGAAGAAGAAGAAGAAGACATGCTTTACTCATCCCTGAGGTGAACATCTGTTTTTTCCCTCCGCCAGAAAGACACACACGTGCAAAAAGTGGATCCCATGTTCATGCACTAGGGTGACGGGCTGCACACGGAAGAGCGCCTTGAGCAGGTTGGGATTTGGCTCTAACAACACCTCAGCAGGTCCCTGGAAGTGATCTGGCCCCTCTCCAGGAACCAGACCAGTTTCCATACTTCTGTCCAGACTTTGGACCCGCTGGTTCCCAACCCGAGTCCCTACAGACTGGGCTAATGCTGCCCCCAAATAAATGTTACTAACATCTTCATCAGACACGTGAACAGCTGAGTGAAAATACTGGATGAGGTCGTGACTGATTTTTTTGTATGTGTGCCTGGAAATCAGATTCGTTATGAAGTTCATGCACAGTGACATCAAATGTTGCAGCTACTGACACTTCAGCTGAATGAGTAAAGACTTCTGTTGCACCATTCAAAATAATAATAATAATAATAAATGAATCCCATTAGGTTATGTTGTAATCGTATCCTGCATGTCGTAAACACACTACAGGATGCCTGAGTTACAAAACCAGGCGCGTCCAGGACGATTAAAGAGGGCGCGGTTGTCTTAAGGAGATCAATTCTTGTGTAACAGTAAACTATCACATGTGGGCGGGACTTCTGAGAGTCTTTATCACACCTGAACTTTGACATCAGTATTTATTTTATTCTGGTGTTGTGAGCTAGAAGTCTGCAGGTTGATAGAGGGACTGCAGATCCGGGGGGGGCTGAGGGTCTTCTGAGGTAAGACATGAAGTTAAAAGAATGACGCAGAAGTGGGGGACGAATCAAAAGAGTCCGCTATACGATGCTTCAGTGAGGGTATTTGCCTTGATGTAAAAGCTACGTGTAGTTTGACAGACTCATAATATGAACTAAAGAGTGGAGAAGAAAATAACAAAAAACATAATGCAGCAGGTTCATTACGTGCACAGAGGTCGTAGCTGTCGTGTGCAGACAGTCTATGGTCGTGCATTGATTACCAGGAATAAACATCACCACCCTCTGGCACTCGCTTGAGGTGAGTTCACCTGATTAGATCCTGCTGCGTTCTCACATCAGCTCACTCTGACTTTCTGTGGAAAAAAAACTAGGAGGCTGGAGGGAGAAACTCCGGATAAAGTCTGAGTTCTGCGTTCACACATGCAGCTCACCCCGAACACTTCAGGAGTTTTCAGGAGTTTTGTGCAAGTGTGAAAACACAAAAGATCCAGAGTGATGTGCTTGTAGACTGCAACAACAACAAATATATTACAATACGTGAAGTAATGGTTGGCTAGACTAGGTTACTTACTATTTCTATGTACAGTGAACTACCGTCCAGTTTGCTGATGTGAGAGCTGAGAACGTTCATTCTAAGCGAGGCCGTCTTGTATACATAAAGCTCTATGCCATATAAACCTGCCCCAAATTAACTAAACGCCTTTGATCAGACGGCTCAACTTCAGTGAAGCTTGATGGAAATCTGACTGAAGAGTAGGGGGATCAGATTCATCTGTCAGAGGAATTAAAACATGAGCTACAGATTTGTCTCTTTCGCAGCCTTAAGACTTTCCTTCTGCAGGATTTAGACTTTTTGTTGTTTAATCAGATTCATGATGTTAATCTGCTCTTGGGGAAGGCTTACTCCACATATCTCCTCTAAGAGTTGTTAAACATCCCTGACTGAATCTGGGCTGATAAGAAGTCACTTATTAAATCCCATTAAACTGCTTCTAAAGCTGAGTGTTGTGTAATGATATCAGTGGATTATATTTTGATGGCATTACTTCACGTTGAGTTTCACAGCGACGAGCGCTCAGACTGCTCCGTCTTTATTTATGTAACCCTTCCCTTCAGCTCGGTATATTTCCATTCTAAATAAGACCGATTGGAGGGTAAACACATCATTGTGTACGCTCTGGTTTTACACCGCTTACATGGCAGGAAAATCCTCTACCTGTTTAACCAAAAGCTTCCACCCCTTCAGCAAACACAGGGCACGCTGACAAACACACCTTCTGTAAAAAACCCAGATGTTTCCGTCTCTCAGGTGGAGATTTCCACAATCAGGCAGCACTTCGACTCCTGCAGTGTGGGTTATGAAAGCCTCTCTGTGTGCAGGCTGAACTGCAGCTCGTCAATATAACCAGATCGAGCTCCAGACTTCTTCACGCCAGAGTGCTGGTACTCCTGTATTTTCTTAGAGTGGCATTTCTTCCTGTCACGATTACACTGAGGAGCCTTTTATGTCTCTGTGCAAGTAGACTTTTGAAAAGGCTCTGTGAGCTGCTAGAATAAAACAAGAGTTGGAGTTGTTGTGTTGGTGTAATCCCAGGTTGAGTCTGTAGAGGGCGCTAAACAGCTTGTTCTGAAAATCACGTGATAGTTACCCGATATGAAACTCAGAATTTCAAGAGACAGCTTCAAGCCTCTACTACTTAAGCCGGTGAAACCTCTTACATAGACTCTCTTCTCCCAGCACTGGAGAGCAGCCCTCCCCTGGCAGCCCTGCAGCGTTCTGCCCCTTGTGAGGGCTCACATTGCTTTTGAACCACGTGTAGAAAACCGGCAGTTCACATACTTGCCTATGTATAACGCGTGTTACTGGAGGATTCCTTTAGAGGCAGTACCACATGAATCAGAAGGCGTAAAACACAGAAGTAGATATGATCTGTCGCCAGCTATTTTGCCACGCATTTTTTGATTGCTATGCAACGGCAACGACACATCATAGTGCGGGTAGTTGCGGACTCGATTTGTTAATTTTCTTCTAAACTTTCCGCCATTGTTGTAGCAGCTCTCTGGTGTCTCCGATGTTGTCTTTTGTGGTCTCATCACTGTACAGCTCTACTCTCCTAGTGGTTATACGCATACTGCATCTCGCGGACGCATCGTCTTAATTTCCGAGGACGTCTACAACCAACGCTCCAAACTGCGGTAGGATACCAGATTCAGCAGGATAACAAAGGTTCTTCATCCTTTGAGTTAGATAAATGTGTGTTCAAAACTTTATGAATGACTTGTTTGGATATTTAAGTGCTACAGATGTGATGTTATTTGGTCTTACCTGACAGGTGAGTATTTCCTTTGTGGCTGAGGCCATTGGTTTGTAGAGAGGCGGAGCGGGATAGGGGGGCACAGCTGTTCGGAACAGGAACAAAGGTGGGGTCCAAATCCAAAATGAGCTGGTTCAGCTGCTCTATGGACTCGTCAACGTCGGTTGTTAATGACGCCAAGTCCTCCTCTTGAGAAGCAGACATGTGAGTAACATCTGTGTCCTCATCCACCTGTCTTCTCTGCACCGCCGCCCTGCTGCTGATTCCTCGAGGTGGTGTGTGAGGAGCAACCAAAGGTGGAGGTCCCTTTTTCCTCACACCGTTTAACCTCTCCTCTCCGTCAACATTAAGATAGGAGTCAGTGATGACGTCGACCATCTGCTGCGTGCGGACCCAGGAGTGTGTGGAGTACTCGCTGTGAGTTTCACGTAGGACCTCAGACGAGAGAGAACAGATGCTGCTCGAGCTCGGCATCTCTAAAGGTGGAGCAGCTACACCGTCTGCTTCATCCTCATCATCTAAAATATCCGTCTCCCTCTCGCTGGATGAAGCCTCTCCGTTTAGTGTGTGTCCCAGTCCAGACTCATCTCCAGCCATCTGCCCCTCCCCTCCTCCCCCGGCCGCAGCGAGCTCAGTCATGACCTCCAGAAGAGGCTGAACGATCTCAAAGTCCAGTCCAGGGAACAGCTTCCCCGTCTGGGTGCTCTTCTCCCCCGCAGCCCCTCTCCTCTGTGGAGCTCCGGTACGGCTCTGCGAGGCGACTGACAGGCCCGAGTCGCTGCTGGCAGACGGAGCGCGCTCACTGCAGCTCGGGCTGAACGACGCTCCTTCCTCACTGCTCTTCTTCCTCACTCTGGAGTATAAACCTCCATGTCCAGGGTCCAAAACATGAAGTGGAGCTGTGGAGACACAAATCACTGTTATCACTTTAAGGTGTGAAAATGAACATGAAGAGAAAGAGTGACTTGTGAGGAGAGGATCGGTGGTGAGGCTGTGGTGAATTATTTAAATGAAGACTGCTTAACAAATAAAAAAAAATGTTTGTATTCAAATCACCATGTGGCTCAGTGCAAAACTGCAGAAACAACATTTTTGACAAAGGCTGCATGTGACAAAAACAAACACCATAATGAAGTTTACTGGTGCTGCAGAGTGATGTGATTTGAAATAAATGACTCCCATCAATTAGCCTAGACCTCCCTCTCCAAAAGAACGCTTCCCAACTCCTCCTGGGGGATCCCGAGGCTTTCCCAGGCAAGAAGGGATATATACAGTATATAATCCCTCCAGCGAGCTCTGGGTCTACCCCTTCCACCCTCTCCTCCCAGTTGGACGTGCGGCAGGCAGGGAGGCGACCAAGAGGCCTCCTGATCAGATGCCTGAACCACCTCAGCCGTCTGTTAACGACAACTTGTCACAACTCTAATGCAATCAAATATCCCTCTGACAAACGTGCAGCTTCCCAGCCAATCACAAAGCTTACTGCTCTGACCTGTCGATAACAATCAAAGGAGACTGAAAGAGCAGAACTACTTTTTTATCAGGTTTCAGTGATTTAAAAAATCAACGTTAAACCATCAAGTTTTAGCTACAAGCAGATTTTAGACCTTTTTTATCAGAGATTGTCTTTCTAGATACAGTTTGACTTCTTACCTGCAGCACTACTGTATATCATGAATCACACACACGCACACACACACACGCACACACACACACACACACACACACACACACACACACACACACACCTGTTGGACCGCAGCCATCACACCAGACACTCTCCGTGGAGATAACACAGAGCTCCTTTGTGTGAGCTGACTGATGCATACGTGTGTACCTTATGTACAGTATGTGTGTCACAGAACATGTGTCACAGAACCAGTGTACCTGCGGTCAGATGGAGCTGATTGCACACCCACACACATGCACACGCACACACATTCACAGACACAGACACACGGGCATCAATCTTGTTGTCCTTTAACTGTCTGCAGCAACACAACAGCAGATTTTTGAGTTTACGGCAACAAAGAAACACAACAAGAGCTGAATGATCCAAACAACGTTAAATTAGAGAATAACTTGACGTGGATTTTCATCCCTGGTTTTAATACCTGATCGGGAACTTGACTTCAGTTACATTTTGAGTGCGGTTTTCAGCAAGAATGCCAAACAATCCTATTTTTCTTTTCCTGCTTCATTATTATTAGTTAGTCTGCTTTTTTTTAAACTAAATATTTTTGAGGTTTTTCCTTGAAGAAAAAAGATCTTTGTGCTTTTTCAGACATTTTAGTATTTGCCACGTCTCTTGTACTTTTAGGACAGTTAACTTAAAGTGACATTTTATTATTTATTTATTTGTTTATTTTGACAGGGTCAGTGTACAGCCTATTAGCTGAGTTAGCTATAAGCTAATTTACATCTGTAGTCCCTGGGCAGGACACAGAGACAACATCGAATACATTTTTTGGTGAAATCATAAGAGAATAAATCTCCAGCTATTTTGATTATTATCATTATTATTATGTTTTTGTTCAGATTTGAAAGTCAGAGAATAAAGCCCTCATTCACATTGACGTCCAACTACAGTAAAGTATACAGCATCCTATCGTACCATACAGACGTGAGAGATGGTCAGGTGTGCTTTGAGAGATGGTCAGGTGTGCTTTGAGAGATGGTCAGGTGTGCTTTGAGAGATGGTCAGGTGTGCTTTGAGAGATGGTCAGGTGTGCTTTGAGAGATGGTCAGGTGTGCTTTGAGAGATGGTCAGGTGTGCCGTGAGAGATGGTCAGGTGTGCCGTGAGAGACGGTCAGGTGTGCTTTGAGAGATGGTCAGGTGTGCCGTGAGACATGGTCAGGTGTGCCGTGAGAGACGGTCAGGTGTGCTTTGAGAGATGGTCAGGTGTGCTTTGAGAGATGGTCAGGTGTGCCGTGAGAGACGGTCAGGTGTGCCGTGAGAGATGGTCAGGTGTGCTTTGAGAGATGGTCAGGTGTGCTTTGAGAGATGGTCAGGTGTGCCGTGAGAGATGGTCAGGTGTGCCGTGAGAGATGGTCAGGTGTGCTTTGAGAGATGGTCAGGTGTGCCGTGAGAGACGGTCAGGTGTGCTGTGAGAGATGGTCAGGTGTGCTTTGAGAGATGGTCAGGTGTGCTTTGAGAGATGGTCAGGTGTGCTTTGAGAGATGGTCAGGTGTGCTTTGAGAGATGGTCAGGTGTGCTTTGAGAGATGGTCAGGTGTGCCGTGAGAGATGGTCAGGTGTGCCGTGAGAGACGGTCAGGTGTGCTTTGAGAGATGGTCAGGTGTGCCGTGAGACATGGTCAGGTGTGCCGTGAGAGACGGTCAGGTGTGCTTTGAGAGATGGTCAGGTGTGCCGTGAGAGACGGTCAGGTGTGCCGTGAGAGATGGTCAGGTGTGCTTTGAGAGATGGTCAGGTGTGCTTTGAGAGATGGTCAGGTGTGCCGTGAGAGATGGTCAGGTGTGCCGTGAGAGATGGTCAGGTGTGCTTTGAGAGATGGTCAGGTGTGCCGTGAGAGACGGTCAGGTGTGCTTTGAGAGATGGTCAGGTGTGCCGTGAGAGATGGTCAGGTGTGCTGTGAGAGACGGTCAGGTGTGCCGTGAGACTAAATTGGTCCTGAGGTGTAATACATCCCTTGTTTGGCAAGGGATGTATTAAAGTCAACATCTAATTAAATAATAGAGGTGAAAGTGTCATAAAATGTACCACAACAAGCTACTGTGTCGTTTTGTAACATTTTTGGTTGGTGCTTTGCCGCGGGATTTTCTCTAATGTAAAAAATGTGCTGTAGCTCAAATTTGGTTGAAGTACACTGCCATACTGTATCGTATTGTATCATATCATATCGTACCGTCTCGTATCCAATCGTATCGTATCACATCGTATTGTATTCTATTCTATCCAAGCGTATCGTATCGTACCGTATCATATTGTATTGTGTCCTAGCATACCGTATCTGAATGTTTCATATCCTAGCGTACCGCATCGTATCAAATCCTACTGTATCGTACCGTATCATATTGTATCGTACCCTATTGTATCCAATCCTATTCTATCCAGTTGTATCGTATATCGTCTCGTCTCGTGTCGTATCGTATCGAATCGTATCACATCATATTGTATTGTACCCTAGCAAACCGTATCTGAATGTTTCGTATCCTATCGTACCGTACTGAATCGTACCTTATTGTATCCAATCGTATCCTTTCGTATCGTATTTTTAAAGTGTGTTGTAGTGAGTTCTTCATGATTCATCATTTGAGTTTTTTCAAGTGAAATCACTGTTTGTTTTTAAATCTGACAGTCGACTGAATTTCTTTGAGGGACGTGCTCTGGAAAGACAAACATGTTCACATCGTGTTATTCTCACAATTTGCCAATGTAAGTCCATCTTAAGCAGAAACACAAAGCATGAGCCTCTTCAAGCTTCATAATGTTGATGTTTTTCTGCTTCTCTTGTCATATGTGGCTGTAAACAAAATCTCTTTCAGTACTGGACCCATAGGCAGAATGTTTGGTTCGATTTAAGTCGTGTTATTCACCCAACTATCATCACACCTGAAGCAACAATTTGGTGTTATTACAAAAACAGTGAGGTCTCTCCTGATAAACCTTGCTGCTTTAAGATAAGATAAAGCAGCCGTGTACAGTGACTGCAACAATACATACAGTGCATACCAGAGCTGTATGAGCACAGCAGCCTCTTAAGTCCAGAGAGGCAATAAAACTCAAATACCAGACATGCATGGTAAACCCTCACAGCTGGTCCACTGGGTCTCACACACACAGATGAGTGGTATCACATTCACACACTGATAAACACACGGCGTAAAACTTTCACAATTCTGTAAAAGTAAAAAAGACACAGACTACTGAGAAAAGCAGCTTACTTTCACTGCTCCCGCTGCGGACCAGAAACAGGATGGAAGTGCTGAAGCTTTCCCTCGGTGCACACACAGAGAGAGAGAGAGAGAGAGGAAAAGAGAAACAGATGACACGCTGAAAGGAAAGGGAGCTCAGGACGGGGACAGAATGAAAGAGGATGAGGGGACGGATTGAAAGAAAAAGGCTAAAAAGATTCAAGTTTAGTTGAGTTTTCCTCCTCGTCTGTCGTCCCCCTCTGTCTCTCAGGCTGCCACAGGAAGACAAGCAGAGAACATTCTTTCTTTTAAGGTGCTAACAGCCCCCTCCCGTATCCCCCCACCACCACCACCACCACCTCCTACTCTCTCATTCCCCTCTCTCATGTCACTCCTTCCTCGCCTGCTCCGATCGTGCAATCTGAATCCCCGCCTCCACCGTCACTACAAAACTAGCCATCCCTCCCTCCCTCCGTCCCCTCTTTCCTTTCCTACCCCCCTGCATCCTGTGACCACGCTCACACAGGTAGAAGAGAGAGTGTGTGCGCTCGTGCATTTTTATGTCCGCAGTTAAAGGAAGCTCGAGGGTGGATCATTCACTAGACTGCATGAGAGGAAACACACAGACACACACACACGCACACACACACACACACACACAGGTGGAAGAGTTTGTGCAACACACAGAATGCACTTTAAAGAAAGGGGAAAAAGAAGCACAAGGACCTTGAGTCGGCCAAGTATGGTGAGGGGAATGTAAACATGGGGGCGGGCTCTGGAGAGACTTGTGTGCAGAAGGGGGATGGGGACATGTTGGACAAATTGCAACCTGCAACTTGAACCTGAAAGCAACACGCACCAGCTAGAAAAATGGAGACAAGATAGAGAAGAAAATGAGGAGAGATGGAGGGGTAGAGGGGGCAGACTGTAGAGGAGGGTAAAGTAGAACCACCTGTGGTTGAAAACAACATTCTTGCTCCTGGCTACGTTGCTAACTGGCTGGCACCCTCATTATGCTCATGTGCATGCGTGTGTGCAGGCGGTTAAATCTAATGGCCATGTGTGTGCTTGTGCTGTGTGTATGTGTGCGTTAACATGCCACTTTTCTGCATTTCTGCCCCAAAGATCGGCCCGTCTAAATTACAAAGCAGGCAGAGCAGATTTAGCAACGGCATAAAACAGCTGGAACTGAAACGTTAAACCACCGCTTTAAGTGATTGTTTCAGACGTCTGGATGTGTGTTTCTGTGTTTGTGTTTTTCTGTTTTTCTTACTGGATGGAAACTCCAAATACTCCAGTCTGGTCTGGATGGTTGTTGTTGCACCCATTCCCAGAAATGAGAAAAAAGGCCACAACAGTTGTAAGCTGTCACTCTGATGACCAGACAATAACCCACAGCACTGACCACAGCCAAGGCTCAAGTCCAAACAGAGTTTCTGGGAGATTAAATCTGCACCCACAGACGGATACGACTTCTTAACAGAAGCAAGAAATAGATTCATTCATTGTTTGGCCACTTGGGGGCAGAAAAAAATCCACGACGAGCTTTAAAAAAAAAAAAAAGACACAGCATTGCCGTATCATCTTGTAAAGTTATCTAGTGGCCACAGAGTAACATGACCTTTAATTGGGATGATGTTTTTGTCTTTTTTACGAATGATAATCCCACACTCAAATTTCCTTTTGGCTCCATTTTGGTCGCTACCAACTCCTCAGACAAATATTTGTCTCTTCTCTGCTTGTTGCTTTAATATATATATCAGGCAGACCATAATGCTGTCTGTGTGCCCTACTTAACATATAAGCCTGGGTTATACTTCTGCGCCGCAGCATAAGCCAGGTTGGTGAAGCCCTGTACCTACGCAGAAGCTTTTTTACTTAGCATGACGTGCACCTCCTGAAAAATGTATTAGGCGTTGAAATGACGCAACCGCAAGCCCTGTGATTGGACCGCTGGGTAGCATTGTATTTCCTGCATTTAAAGGGGACATATTATGAAAAATCCACTTTGACAGTGTTTTTGAACATTTATTTGGGTAACCTGAGTGTCTTATCGACCCACAACATGTGAAATAAACCCATCCAGTCCTTTGTTTGTGGTCTGCATAAGTCTTACAACACAAAATTTCAAATTTGCTCCCCTTGTGATGTCACAGTGGGATTCTGGTAAAAAAAAAAAAAAAACCTCCCCACCCCTGTTTTCTCCACCCATGGACTCCACCCCCAGCCTAGGGCAAAACTTTTGTGCAGGTCCGCCATTTTTATTCTCGCTACAGAGGAGTGATGTCTACTGGGAAAACTCAGGGGGGCTCATTGCATTTAAAGAGACACACACACCAAAACGGAGCGTTTTGAGAGAGCTGGTTTATACAGGGTCACAAACCTCCTCTGGTGCTTGATTCATGTTATATTTTGACCAAAGCACAGCACAGATGTTTCATTTAGACCACAGGGGACTGTTTGAAGAGGAGGAAAATGAGGAAAAGGGGGATAATATGTCCTCTTTAAAAGATCTCCGGCATCCCCGCCATTTTCATAATTCTGCAAAAGGAAAACGTTACAAGCCAATATTATCAGCTACCGCTCAATATTGATCAGCTCCAACTCCAACATAATACGTTGGGTTTCAGTCGCCATGGTTTCCTGTACACAAACAAGCACAGAATGTGCCGGAACCTAAAACTGGCGATATAACAAGCATACAGAAATCTGACTGCCAACTAGTGTTTGTAGGCTAGTTAGTGTTTCAGAGCTACAAAAACAGTATTTGGTTTTTAAACAAAACACTTCCTCCCATTTTTCGTTTAGTCTCATTTGTAAAGCACTTTGTGACCCTGTTTTGAAAAGTGCTATTTATAAATCCATCCACCCATTATCAATACTGCTTTTTCACATTTAGGGTCATAGGGGGCTGGAGACAATGACAGCTGTCATGGGCGAGAGGCGGGGTACACCCAGATGGGATGCCCTGGACTGGTCGCCATACAATCACAGGGCTGACATATAGAGACGGACAACAACACTACGGGCAATTTGGAGTCACCACTTAACCGAACGAGCATTTCTTTGGACTGTGGGAGGAAGCTGGAGAGAACCCACACATGCACGGGGAGAACATGCAAACTCAACACAGAGAGGCTCCTGTCAGACAGGGACTCGAACCAGGAACCTCCTCAGTGCAGCTAGATTATAGAAACGTTTGTAATACTGTTTAAGAAGTCCACACACTGAATTATATTTTGTGCAAAAATGAATGAAGGGGGGATAATGTCGTTTTGGAGGCGGTGAAAGAAACATCAACACATCAGAATCTTATTAGCAGCCTTTATAGCAGATCGGGTATTTAAAAAGTCATGGACACAGACTAGATTATCGCCTGGTTAAGGTTAAGAGCCCAGCAGACGAGTTTAGCTCCCATTTTGTATACTGTCTTCAAGTCTCTGGTGTACCCGTTAAAACCTGTCTAATAAGTAATCCAGAGACACCAGAGGATTTCAAAACAACAGGAAAAGAAAGTGAAAGGACAAAAAAAAGTCAGAATTCTTCATTTCAAACATGTAAATGCAGCTCACCTGTCTCCAGAGAAGACGTGTCCTGATATGAATCTCGTCTGACCACAGGGTCCAAGGTGTCATAGTCCACCGTCACGCCGCGTCCGTTGTACCACAGCTCTCTGCCTGCACACAGAAACAACCGACAGAGAGGCAGAGGGCAGAGCTGGTCAGGAGTCAGTTAAACAGCAACACCACACAAACATGCACTCTCACTCTCACACACACACACACACACACACACACACACACACACACACACACGCACACACACACACACTGAGCTCCGGATGTGTGCATAATTACACAAGCTGATTCCAGATGTGATTGCAAATTTAATTAATGAAATAACAAGCTTTAATTTTTTATTTCTAGACTGCGTGTGTGTGTGTGTGTGTGTGTGTGTGTGTGTGTTCGCGTGTGTGTGTGTGTGTGTGTGTGTGTGTGTGTGTGTGTGTGTGTGTGTGTGTGTTTGCTCTGGTTTTCCCCGCCTGTGTGTTTTCCCCTGTGTGTACAGTATCTGCCATCTGAATTCCTGTCAGATGTGTGTGTGTGATAACCCCTCATATTGCTTCCTGTTGAGAGGCGAGGAGTGTGATTGTGCGCGCAGAGGGCCAGTATGGATGTTACACCCTCCTCCCAGGGGCTCAATACTGCCCCCACCTGGTGACTGTTTGTTGAACTCGATGAATATGTTTTCATTCATGAGTGTGTGTGTGTGTGTGCGTGTGTGTGTGTGTGATGCTTCAGACTGAGTCATCTCCGTCTCTTCTGCTTCAGTTAGGAGACACAATGAAGCTCGGTGCCGTCTGGAGACAAAAAAATGCGTGTGTGTGCGTGTGTGTGTGTGTGTGTGTGTGTGTGTGCGTGGAAGATGTGCCAGTTTCTCATTTCTTTCTTTTTTTTCCTAATTTCCTTGAAATGACTGCATACGTTTATCTCTTCACAACAAACACTAGACTTTTCATAAGTAACATTTGGCCAGGTGGTTAATAACACATTCCTCTGTTGTATAACAAACCTAAAATATATTTTTTATTGGACTTTAAAATAGCAGAGGTGTTAAAATCACGTGGTACTGATATTATAAAAGTAGAATTGTTTTTGACAACCTCAGCGGGAGCGTTTCTTCTGTGTACTATGCTCCAGGATCAAAGCTCGGCCAAACCTCTGAAAAACATCTGAGACATATTTTCACCTGCGTATTTATCGTCTGTTACATCATCCATCTTTTCAGCATCTTTTCAAACCATCTTTCTTGGATGAAGTCTACCTGTGATCTTTTCTGGGCTGTCAGAGAGGAACAGCTCCACTTTGCCATCTTCTGGGAACCGAGGATCTGGAATATTAACAAACAGAAAGAAAATCAGACAGCTGGAGGGTTATCTGGGCTCACTGGACGTGTTTCCGTGTGTACTTCACACCTGCGCCGCAGCAGCGTGGCTGATAAGAGGTCCAAGGTCAGTTGAGGCGTGTGATATTTACATTGGAGAGCAGAGAGGCTGAAGGATTTATCAGTAACAGATTAAGATTTACGGTGCAGCAGAGTAGACAGTGATAGAAGAGGCTGCAGGTTATTAATACCTTCATTGGCTACGTCAAGCTCCGCCTTGGAGAAAGTGAGGGTGTGTCCGTGTACGAGGCCCGTATGAAACTGGAGGCGAAAGACGACCTGGCGGCTGGAGGAGCGGCGGTGCTTATCATAACACACCACCTGAAATAAAAAAATTAAGGACACGTGTCCTGAAATCAGACTGATAGAGAGTAATGTGTGTCTGAGGCAAAGGCTGTAAATTAATGAGCAAAAGAAGGAATCGGTAACAATCCTCTCATAATGTGAAAAACTTTAACTCACCATGATGTCTCCTTTGAGGAGCTGAGCTGGCTGCAGCACGAAGTAGAGCTGGTCTGTCTGAGCGGCATTAACATGGCTGAGGTGGATAAATAAAACGTTGTATTCTTTACTGAAACTTTTGACCATGTTAGACATCATAATGTGATTTATTAAAGGATGTCTTACTACACTGCTGACGTGCAAACCGCTTGTAGACTCTGGTAGACTCTCAGGAAGAGACAACAACCTGGAGACAGGAAGAAGTCTCTTTTTAAGAGGGAGCGTTTACGTGTGAAAATAATGACTGTGATGTCATTGTATCAGAGATTCCAGCTACTGCTCCTCACCTCCGTCTGGACTTAATCTGGGAACACTGTGAAGAGCAACACAGAGGAGGAACGTCGGAGAAGGAGACATCCTCAGTCCTCGCTTTAAGATCGACCCCAGCGTCCACACGTACCTGCAGACCGCACAGAAATGCTGCAGATCAATACAAGTAATCACTTCACTCACTGGATGAAAGTGGTTTCATTGCATCTGCCTTCTTGTTTCTACCTTGTGATGTTTACTACTTAAGGGGATTAGTGACCCTGCAGGGTCTCAGAGAGATCCCTCACTCTACATCAAAGATCAGAGGCTAAAAACTGAACCAGGTTTGACTTTTGACCGTCGCTGATCCCGTCTAAGCCGCCCCGTTCTCACCGTTTTTGGGAGGGAGTCATCACAGCGGACAGTTTGTCGTTGTAGAACCTCCTCATTGCAAAGTGGTCGAGAGAAAGGTCTGCACTGAGAGAGAGGAAAACATTCATTATGATGCATTTCACACTAAATTACAGCGTTTCCCTGACGGATTATCAAAGTGAGGATGTCATGATGTTGATACTTTGATACCAGGTGTCATTATTGTAATGATCGATAGCATGAAAAGGTACTGAAATAAAATAAAATACTCAGATCTTCAATCATATGTTTAACCAAAAGCTGCAGACAGGGGAAGAGAGAGAGCAGTGTCTAAATTGAACAAAAGTATTGGCAACGTGCGGATTGTGCAAATTAGACAGTGTGCAGGAGTTAGCCTGCTTTTTTGGGTAATCAAAAACAAGAGATTATCCAAAATTGAGTGTTTAGGACTAGCACCTTGTAACTCGTAATTCCAAGATAAGAATCTTGTTAATTCAGAAAAACAGAGATTTTTATTTTCTCATGTGAATGCAATAAGCGTCCGTACAAGTCCGGTGTTTTTTGTCCACCCCATGCAGACTACATCAGCCTACCATCACCTCACTGCCCCACGGACAGACGGCTGAAGCTGTTGCTCTGAGGTTAAGTATCCATATTGGTGCATAAACTTTTTAATACGTAAAAGAAAAGTGAATGAGATATTTTTGCATTTCAGGACAGAGAAAGTTGGATCAATGCTCAATTCAATCTTTCTTTTACAGAAATTGTCAAACAGTTGAGAGTCTGTTTTGTTGATTTGGTTAAGATACAATAATAAATGTGTAGAGTCATTTTTAAATGCATAGCTAACAAAATAACATTTTCCGACAGTATTTGGGGAGACAGCAGCGATCTAAGAGAAAACTCTAGTTCATAACAACAACAACAAATATAAAATACAACAAAAGGTAACTCTGAGTATGTTTATGGTTGTTTTTTTTCCTTTATGTGATCTGCTCCTTTAAGACCTTGACATCCACAATCCTTTGCATACCTGCACTCGCTCAAACAAACCGTTCTCTGAGGGACAATGGTCCCAGTCAGATATTTCTCAACCATTAGTCCGTTGTTCTGTTGAGCCAGAACAGCAAACAAGTGCTCACAGAGAGTGAAGAAATCTGATTCGTCTGCCTCTTCTCTGGATTTCCAGTGAACACTGAAGTGACCCAAACTGACCTTTCCTTTTTTCCATTTTTAAACATGTTTGAATGAGTACGTGCTTCAAATAGCTCACGTCTTAATGGTTAAAATCTGAAGCTACCTAGACCACAAAGCTTTGATTTTTGTTATTAAATGCCTTAAAAATTAAAGATTTTTTTTGGCTCCAAGCCCCATGTAGTAATAAACATGTACATTCAGAGGGAATAAATGATCTGGTGTCAAACAGTGACAAGATCTCCACCTAAAAATCAAACAACGGTGTAGTTCAAAGTCTACTCAGTCAGCCGTCCTGCCCTTTAGCTGGAGCAGAGGATCGATCTATTGTTCTGTCCGTGCTCTTTGACCTGCAAACATGTCCTCCAAACATCATCCCTGAGTCACAGACAAGTTCCCTTGATGTAATGAAATGTCCTGCATGAAATACTATTATGTGAAAAGATAATAATTCTTCAATTTGAATAGTTAAAGGTCACATATTCTCCTCCTCCTCTTCAGTTTAAATAAGTCTCAGAGCTCCTCAAAACATGTGTGTGAAGTGTCTTGTTCTAAATCCACTCTGATCCTGTATTTGATCATGCCTATAAACCCCTCTATTTCAGCCCTGCTCAGAACAGGCTGTTTCTGTGTCTTTAGCTTTAAATGTAAATGAGCTGTGTCTGACCACGCCCCTCTCTGGAAGGGCTTGGGTGGCTCGGGCTTTCTCGCTCCATGTCCTATTGTTTACGGTGAGAAGGCAGACTCAGAGGGCAGAACAAACACCTAGCTGTGGGAGTGTCACCCACCTGGGGGAGGGGTTACTGCCCTGTGTGATGTCATGAAGGGAACATCTCCAAACGGCCTGTTTGAGCACACATTTTCTGAAAAGTGGAGCAGGCTAAAGACGGAGAGGATGGACTTTTCTCATCATTGGGGGGTTTGTAGACAGACTAGAGACACATATTAGAGTTAGAGGAACATGGTGGAGTGGATTTAGCATGATATGTGACCTTTAAATAAAAAAAATCAGACGAAACAGTCTGCTTGAATGCTAATGTGTTTATTGCTAGATATGCCAAACCTTCAAGGGATTCTTGTGCATGGATTTGAATCATATTTCATAAAAATGTGACCACAAGAGGTGAGTGTCTGTTAACATTTTTTACCTCTGTTACATCAGAACAAATGAACATGTTTCAGTTTTACCTGGATGACATGTTGCTGAAAAATATGTAAGAGGCCACCAGGACTCCGAGCCGGCCTTTACCTCCCTGTGGAAACAGACACAGAATCAGGATAAACACACAGCACACAGACACATTAACAGAACATTTAAGTGTGTTTGTGGAGGAGTCAGTGAAGTCTACCCTGCAGTGTAACACCAGGACATGCTGCGGATGTGTCTGCAGCCAGTTCTCCATCGTCGTGCACACGCTGAAGATTTGATCCAAGCAGGGAGCCAAGAGATCCACCCAACCTGTGTTCAGAACCTGAGAGACAAACAAACAAACACACTTTAAATGATGTCGCTCAGTCTTTATTTAACCACTCAGATATTGAAGTGTTATTTTACCTTGTGATTCATTTGGCTCAGAGTGTCATTCTTCTGTGAGAGGTTGATGAGCTGAAGAAGAAGAAACGACAAACAAAGAGAAAGAAAACTGTGAAACAAGCTTTTTTTCCATCTATAATTCCATTTAAAATCAACCTGTTAAGTTGTGTTTTTCATGCATTTGACTGTTCTGTTCCTTCTTCTTCAGTGGAATATTGCGGTAGTCTGCCACTTTCAGGTTTCACCATTCACTTATTTTTCACTTAAAGTCGTCTTAAAACTCCAGTTGCCTTTAAAAACACCCGCTTCTTCCGTCCAAACTATTTGTCATTTGTAAATGTTTTGTTCCTGTTTTGTTCCTTTCCTTTCCCTCGCGTTTAGCTTTACTTCCTGTCTGTGTGTTTGTGTGCCCCGCCCTAAATGTTTTCACCTGTGCCTGGTTGGTCCTTCTGAGGCTATTTAGTCCGTGTCTTTGCCTACTTTCACGCCAGATAGAAAACCCTGTACCTTGTTCTTCAAATCACGTGAAAGTTCCCAGACACGAAACAAAGAATTTCACGAGACGGCTTCAAACCTCTACAAAAGTGTTGAAATCTTTTAGGCTATCTTATCTCTGCCCTTTCCTGGCAGCCCTGCAGCGTTCTGCCCCCCTAAAGGCTTCCTGAGAGCTGGCCAATCAGAAGAAGGTGGGCATGTGGGGAGAGGGGCCTTAAAGAGACAGTAGCTGAAACCGTTTCAAGCAGAGGATTTTACCGACACCAGTATAAAATAAATAAGAAGTTTTTGAGCTGTAAATCAAGCAAAGCTGCTCTACAAGTTTCACAGACTGACAACATGAAAGGTCAACATGATGAGAATAAGGGAGCTTTTAAGTTAATTTTAAATTCCTGTTACAGCTGCCACGGATCGTTCTCGACGAGGTTATCAACACTGATCCTGGAAGAGCCTTTTTTTTTTTACACTTGATAAGGCAAAGATTTACAGTAAATTACATTTTAGGCAATAAGAATAAAGCAGGAGGAGGGGGGGGGGGGGTTAACCTGAAAATAATTATACATGTACAAGGCAGGATAAGAAAAGAGATGAGGGGTAATTCTTTGTCCACAGTGGTTGAAAAGTTTGACACACAGTGGAAGTTCCCCGCAGTATTTTTAACTTGTAAGAATAGATTTGACGTACTCCTTCCAAAATCTCACCATGTAGTTGTGTCCGTGCTTTGACTGCAGCATGACAATAATCTCCTGCAGATTTTGCAGGTAGATGTTCTCTGGACATTCAGGAGGACAGGATATGGTGATGATGCGTTCAGTGATGTATGTCAGATCGATTCTCTGCGGTTCCTCCATGATGAGGTTCAGTCACATGAACGTCCTACAGGAAGTGAAACACAGGGTGACAAAAATGAAAGTCGTGGAACATTTGGAGAAGTGAGAATTTTTACTGCAAAGCATTTTATCTGCCCAAGTTCAAATCAGGTCATCTTGAACAATCTTTAAATCCTTTTACTGGACGTGACGCTAAAACAAAGAGAGGTCATTGCCAAATAATGAGGTAGTGAACCAAAAGCTGAGTCACTGGGCACTCTCACTGAGCGTGTGACCGGAGGAGAGGTGAGGATGAGTCACAGAGGAGAAACACTGCCCAAACTGCAGATTTTAAACCGGTTACTCATCAAAATATACCCAAAACAAGGAACAAAAAGTCTGATAAGGACGGAAAAATAGTCGTCAGGAGTTTGTATCTGACTTTTCATTGTCAAAAACAGTTCATCACCTGACCTGTCACATGAGAAAAGGAAAAGACTCTCTGATTCACTTCTCTCACAGACTGCATGTAAGGGTGAATAAAGCCACTGTGATGTTTTGACGTCTCATGATTACGTTATAATCTGTGAGGTTTAATCACAGCATTGTTGATGACGCTGATACAAGGAGTAAACAAGTTTGTCGTTTAAAATCAAGTTTGAAGTTGTCGAAAAAAACAAGCTTATAGCTGCTTTAACTTAATGTGAAGTGACTTTATAAGATTTGACAGCAATTAAAGGCCCAGTATGTAAACTCCACCACCAGGGGGCTCTCAATCAATACTACGAAAACAAAAGATGACTTCGAGGCTGGCGGGGAATCATGGGAGTGATTCTCTCTCTTAGTCCAACCCCGGCCCTGATGAAATCGAATTCTGCGTTAACCATCAAGACGAAAGGGCGAAACCGACCTGAGGAAGAGAATATGTTCACCAACGAGCTAATGTATCCGAGTATAATTTACGTGACGTTTTTATCACAGCAGCACATACAGCAACAGAACGGCAGCTTTCAGTAGCAGCTCACGCTTCCTTATGCAGCGGTCTTTGACGTAACATCCGGTGTTTCCACGGCAACGATAAACATGTCGTGTCTGTCATGGAAGCTGCCAGGACAAGACACTATAAAATTACAGATTTATCTGGCTTTGATAACTGTTGGAAATATTTGAGATAATGTAAGAACTCAACAAAAACAGAATATAACATATTTTATTCATTTAGATATTTTAGTGTAAACATTTTTATAAAATTCTACATATTGTTTGTTTAAGGTCAAAATATTCCAGGAAAAGTTTGACACATTTTAAATGTTTTCTCTCTCTGGCAGAAAGTTCAATGAGAAGATTAATATTGCTTGCATATCTGTGTCCTAAACGTGAATACAACCGGTCAAGAATAGTCCCTTTAATTTAAGGTGTTCATACGTATACACTGTTTGTTGTTTTCATTGGTATGTGCTGCTCTGTTTACATGTGGATTCTTGTTTGG
Organism: Tautogolabrus adspersus; assembly: GCA_020745685.1. Classification (NCBI taxonomy): domain Eukaryota; kingdom Metazoa; phylum Chordata; class Actinopteri; order Labriformes; family Labridae; genus Tautogolabrus; species Tautogolabrus adspersus. The sequence continues at coordinate 2,932,013 of CM036536.1, read as the reverse complement.
TTCTATTCTTTTTATTTATTCATTCGATTGTGGAGGAAGCTAAAGGTGTGCAGAACTGGAGTCCAATTATTATTTTCCTAAGGGGGACAACAAAGTGTATCCTATCGCTTTGTATCGTATCCTATCGTAGCTGTTTTCCTCTGATTCCAGTCTTCATGCGAAGTTAACCAGCTGCTCACTGCAGGTTTATATCACATTTAGAGACAGACTTGAGAATGGTATCGACCCTCTCAACTAACTCGCAGCAAAGTTTGTAGCTCTAGCACCAGAGTGAAAGGCCAGAAAAGTAATACAATGATTGTTTGTGTTGTAAAAAGCCAACCATATGTGATGTGATGTGAACGAAACAGAGCTATAGGTCATTCTTAGTTTGACTTCCTTGTCCTTAAACCTTAAAAAACTTGACTTGCTGCCACATTCTTGGTTCAGCTATAAATGGAGTGAGGTAATTCTGTGGTATCTGGGCTCATTGTCTGCATTTGTAACAGGGCAGTTACATGCACGTTAGTTCATGTGTAGGAGCCAGATCAACAGAGAGAGAGACAGTGGAGCAGAGGAGAGAGAGAGAGAGTTGTGGTTAACCTCGCCTTCACCCATGACCTTGTGACCACAGCAGAGTAAACAGTGATAAAACCGTTTTCGCCAGAGCAGCGTGTAAGAATAACCTACTGGGAATCACCAGAGCCAAAAACACATGACTGAACTTCAGGTTTCATTCTGTCACACAGAGGCGATTCTCGAGTCTGTTGGGGCCCTGGGCAAAAATTCATTGGGGGCCCCTCCAGCCAGCATTCATCACCAATACGTCTACCAGTTTCCCAATGCTTACTCGTCTTCGTCTTTCTCTCTTTCTTTGTTCACTCTCAGACAGATAATTCCCCTTCATTTTCCTCATGCATGCCATGCTTAGCAGGGCAATAAGAGGGAGTGCTGTCAGATGGGGGCCCTCTTGGGGAGGTATCCTACTGTCATTGCAAAATTTGCACATTTTGAGCCACTGCTGTGGGTTAAAGTTTGTCAGCCGCTACTCTGAATCCTCTGCTCTCCTCAAGCGGCACACCTCCAAACCCTCTCCAAGTTATCAAATTGGAACGTACCATAATTATGCACTAAGCGCAAGAAGCGAACTAAATTGTCCATGTCTCGAGCTGCATTGTTGTGTTAGCTCTTTAGTTAGCTCGTAGCTTCACATTGCATGTGAATTTACACAGAATGACCATGATCTAAAAATGCTTACGTGACGTTCAAATAAGCACTGAATACAGTATGTCATTCTTCTTTTCTCTAGTCCCTCACTTAAACAACTTTTATACACAAGGGGATGAGCTGGCCGGCCGTCCCGTCCATGTAAGCATGATGTAAATACGGCTCAGACAACAACACAGCCAGCGGGACTCACGCGTCTCACTCATTGTAAACAGTTATGATATTTGCAGAGGATATAGGCCCTATACTTGATTTCTACACATTCTACCTTTAAAGACTTATTGAAAAGAAATTACACTTTAAGAAGTGACTTCGAGCTAGAAGAATAGAGCCGAGTACTAAACCCAGGAATCTGCCCGCTGACCCAACAGGAACTGAGGTGTCTGTAGTTGAGCCTAATTTGGTACAAACTCATGCAATTAACAAGAAGTAATTACCATGTGCATGTATGGTGTTCCACATGGCACACATCTGGGCCCCAGGCTTGTTTGGGTACATGTGTGAAAAATGTACTTTCCAACCCTAACATGATCGTCTGCTTGAGAAAATGTGACACTTCCTCGATGAAACAGTTGACAAGGATGGGAAAACCAATTTTAATCAGTTACTCCTCTCCAATTATGTATTTCTGTCGTGTTTTTAAAAACATTTTCAGCCCGCTGCAACCTAAATTTGTCAGTGCTTGGCTTAAAGAAGCAAAACAAACGGAAGTGTGTTCCCTAACCACACACACACACGCATATATGCACACATGTTGCTATAGAGAGTTGCCTAGCGGAGGCCTTGAGCTCGAACTAGCCACATGTAATTATAGTCTCTACTTCCGATTTTAGAAGGAGGAATTCTGAAATGGATTAGCCATCTTTGCTTCTTTCTTATTCCTCTTTTTGTTGTTAAAGTCATCATTAAAAAAACATCTTCTGTTTTCTTAAATACTGGAGGAATAGTCTTTAACAGGTTAGTAATATAACTATACTGGTGTTTGAATTGAAAGTGTTTGAGCAGAATACCAGAACTGAAATTGACAGCAGCACTTCACTATCATTTCACTTCTTATCTTATAAGTGAAAGTACTTTTCCTCTCTGTTTTTCCCTGAGAGTGTTTCAGAGTAAACCAATCTCTTTGTAGTCCATCTGGACTCCACAGAGACTCCTTATTGGGTTACAGAACCTTGTTTTTTCACAAATCCATTAAATTAGTCCCCCGGCAGGGTGAGGTTATTTCATTTTCTTGCAAGGATGTCTCAATTGCTTTGCTCTCCATTTCATCAACATCAAATTCATGTCACTTGCTTTTTGCATGAAGTTAATTTGTATTGGTAATAAGTGTGATTATCACACCCCCATTGGCTGTGTTTTTCACTTGTCCTGAGAAAAAGAGGATTTTAAGACTTAATGCAAGATTAAATGAGCTCTTGAAGTGGGCTGAATCCGAGGGGAAACACGACTCCTGGGGTTCAGCATCTTAATCTGTCAGTGGGCTAATCTCCCCCCTCTCAGAGCACCTGCAGGGGGACTTCTTCCCTTATTAATCCCCTCGAGATCCACCATCCGTCACATTTTCTTTTGTTTACTAAAAGTGGCGGTTTGTGCTAAATTTTGAACCAGAAATAAAGGCTGTAAACATTCAAGGAAACATTGTAGTCCTACATGATTGAACATTGAACTGGCTGTGAGTCATGGGATAGACACACCATCCTGCAGAGTAAATCCTGCAGACGAAGAGGTATTAAACAGTTTCTTTGACAAAAGAAAAGCCTCTTACCTTTACAGATGTTGCAGGTACCAAGAAGCCAGTACAACAGAAGCCTGATGAGTGAACGTCTGGTGTGACTGTTGTAGAAAACGAGGTGGAGACTTGACAGGGGGAGGGAGAAAGAGAAAGAGAGCGAGCGTGATACTTGCACTTTGCCCTCTGTTGGACTGCGGTGTGACAGCAGGCCTCCCTCCTGTGCACGTGAAAGTGACTAAAACTCGGAGTAAGATAACTACAAACTATAAGTACTTCTTTGACCTACGTTGAGTCTATGGCTGACCAAATTGTTTGGCTTCTACTCTGTCTCTGGGGAAGTGGAAATAAAGCTGTGACCAACTTAATCATCATAAAACACAGAACATTTCTGTGTTTTATGACTCAGACTCTTGTAAGAAGAAGGAGAGTCAATAAACAGAGTCATAAAAATGATTCATTACGTAACCGCACTAACTTGCTGCTGTACTGTACATCATTATTATTAGTGGTGGTGTTTTGTCTGTCTGTTTGTATGTTTGTTTTTACATTGTGTATCTGTTTTCTTATGGACTTCTGGGTCTGTCAATAAAAATGATGATGATGATGACATAAGAGGAGCTTAAAAAGTCCCCTTTTCTGCTACTTTTTAGTCTCATAGGAGACTTAAAAAAACACTTGTCATCTGTTTTCTTTTTTTATGTTTGGGGATGGGGGGGGCTTTTTTATTAGATATCAGTGGATAGAGTAGGAAATCAGGAGAGAGAGAGTTGAGAATGACATGCGGGAAGGAGCCACAGGTCGGACTTGAACCCAGGTCACACGCTTGGAGGACTGAAGCCCATGTACATGGGGTGTGACCTAACCGCTAGGCCATAGTGCACCCCAAAGAAAAACATACATGTGCACTAATGAGGGGTAGGCCTATGTCCAGAGGGGTGACCAGGGGTGGCATGTATTCGTTTTAAATTCTTTAAGTATTCAGGCTATTACATGAATTCAAAGCAAAGGTTGGCCTGTGTCTGTGTCTGAATCTAGGTAACTATTCTGGTGGTTAATACATTTTAATTATCTGCATTGAGTCAGCTGGTGAACTAAAAACAGTCTCTAACCAAACATTAAAATGATAAAGATATAGACATGTTAACAGAATAGGCCTAACACAATGCGAACATGGGACAGTAACATACATTAAGAGTGAAAGCAATATATGTCTGCTAATAATTAAAACAACAAATTACTTTTTTCCCACTGATTTGTAGTGAGAAAGTAAAAAAGTGAATCCCATATCTTACTTTTTCCGTTTTCCATAGTGATGCGGCCTTTGTCCCACTAGATGGCATTAGAAGACGAGTTACAGCTACGATGACCTTTCTTACGGTCAGAAAGCAAAGGTACACAATGATTGGCGGACTGCTTTCATTGTTTACATTAACAGGATACTATATTATCAGAAATGATCAGATATATTCTTAGTTTAAAAGAAAGGATCATGAGATGTGTGCGTGAAAGCCAAAGTAAACAAGACGTGTAACTGCAGTTTATGTTGCATTCACTGACTCATTTAAGCTCGTATTTCTTGGCTTCTTTGCCAAACGAACGCAAGCATGGCGCATAACGATAAATACTAATAGAACAAATAATAGAAAGAGAGTAAGAAACAAAAGGGCATTGCAATAGCCAAGAAAATTATGTTAAAATGAATAATAACCGAAACTGTTGCCTTGCTTTTTTCAGTAACATTATAAATACAAGTGTCCCTTCCTTCCCTATTTGTGTTTGTAGTGTCTCTTAGATTTGTGAGTCACAAAATAGTCAAAAGTTCTTGTTTGACATGATCCACTCAGCAGTGGCGATTCTGGAGTCTGTTGTTGCCCGAGGTAGAAATTTACAGCGGGCCCCTCCAAACAGCGCTCGTCCCCATTATGTTACAAATAATCTGACATCAACAACATTTTTTAGCGGAAGTTATGTTGTTATTAAAGTGTCTCTGCCCCATATTTAGGGCTAGACGAGCATCATTCATTCATTTACTATTATATGAGTGAGTGCTGTTAGATGGGGCCACTTATGGGGGTTTCCTACTGTCATTGAAAACTTCCAACCAAGGCTCATCACCATTACAGTATGTTGTAAAATATCTGACACCAACAGAAAAAAGGGAAATGTAAAAAAATGTTTGAAAAATTTCCAAGGTCTACATTAGTATTATTTTCAAAATAAAAGTATAAAGACCATCAAAATAAAAATACACTTAAAATGTCAAAGAACAAACACAATAATGAAATGCGAGTGTACGTTAGTTTTTCAAGTATCTCTCCCTAACAACATTCAATCATTTACTTTTCTGTGAGTGACTGCTGTCAGCCCTAGCCCCCCCCCCCCCCCCCCCCCCCCCCCCCAATGGCCTGGGGCCCCAAGCAGTTGCCTGCCTTGCCTTTTGACAAGCACCACCTCTGGGTGAGTTTATCGCCATCTCTCTTGCTTTCCAAATCAAAAACTGAAGAAACTTTTACTCTTCACAATTACAGTGTGTTTTCCAAATTCCGAGCTTTTGATAGTACGTGAAGGCGTCATAATTCATATCCAATGAGACCCCGCCCTGGCCACCGTGTACTGCTGACCGTCACTCTCATCTGTCTACACTACTGGCAGCGCTCGCGCCTACTCGCGCTAGCTTGCTTCCATGGCGACCAACTAAAAGAGCATTTTCTCATGTCGACCCGCCGGTTAGCTCACGTAAGCGAGCTAACGGGGATATTACGAAACGGGATAATGTAGCGGGATAACTCTTCGGACGAAACACACAGTACATGGAGAATGCTAAGCTTACGTGGAGGCGTTGAGGAGAAACCAGCCCGTAACTAGAGCGAGCTAACGACTGAGAGCTAGCGCGGGCTAGCATTCACCTGCAGGCTGTTTATGCTAACTAAATAGCTAGCTAACAGGATGGAAAGTGTGAAGGAAAACGGGTCTGGAGGGCTTTCAACTTCATCGACGCCACTTGATTCCGGCAGTGACAGTGTTTGTGTGAAGCCAGGAGGATTGACGTCTCAGTCTGCGGGGAAAAGACCCTCAATTGGGGAGGATGACGGCGGGGGAGCCGAGGCGAAACTCTTTGGGAAGGGACTGGCAGCCACCTCCCTACTCCAGATTGCGATCAGGAACGGGATCTATCAAAACCAAGTTGCCAACGCTATCGGTGGGGCGGCCAAAAATATTAACATGCCCTCCGTAAAAACAGCCAACATTTACAGCCTGACATCCGTCAACAGCAACACTTCTGTCAACTCTTTGCTTAGCAAGAGGCGACATAGACACAAGAGGAATCTGTCTCTCGGGGCTCCGCCGACCAGCAGTTTAACCGGCGTGTCCCCTGCAGAGGCTGCCAGCCCTGCTCCCTCAGCCTCGCCTCTGAGCACACTTAGCCTGGACAGGAGGACTTTTCTCCGGCAGAAGCAGTCCAAGCAGCTTCAGGCCTCTGACAAGACATGGGTGAGATCGGACCTCCGGCGGGGCTGCATTCATGTCCACGACTGGCTCACGCCCTCCTACCCGCGGCCGGTGCTTTGCACGGTGGACACCACTGCCCAAGAGGTGGCCAGTAAGCTGGAGGGGAGCAAAGCTGGGGCTGTTTTGAGAATTAACTACAAAACTGCTGCTTTATTGGACTTAAATGATAATTGTAAAGATAGTAATGGACAGACGGATGAGTCTGAAAGTCTCAGTGACAGCGTTGATGTTAAAACCTCCAAATCTGACGAGAATGATGACCCAAAACAGTATTTTCCTGATGTTAAACTGTCCTCTAACTTGTTGGATGATAAAACCGCCAGTAACTCTTCATCTGAAGTCTATCTGAATGACATTGGGATGGATTTGAGCCTGAGTGTGGCAGACTGCTATGGAGTCTACTCTGGTTCAGACATGGAGAGCAGCACCTGCGAGGACTTCAGCCCAGGGGGACCCAGAAGCACAGAGCTCCGGGACTCGCTCAGTGAAGGGCTGGGTCAGGGTACAGACTCCTCAGCATTGAGCCCAAACTGTGACAGTGCCACAGAGGGACCTGACCCGTTTGAGAGCTCCTCAGATGAGGTAGAGCTCACCTCTTCTCCAACACATTCAGCTGACAACTCTGCTGCAGACAAGCAACCAGACCTGCCCTCCACAGACCCCAGCAGTGCTTCCAGTCAAGTCTCAACTACACTGGAGGACACCGAAGCTGCAGGAGCTGGTGATTGCACAGACACCCCTAAATTAATCAAACCTCCCTCTAAATGCCCCAGCAGCTCTCAGACTCGGCCCCTGACTAGCCAAGCATCTGTCCAGCCTGACCCGGAGATCCCTGGGGGAAGCAGAGGATGGCCCGAGCCCATCAATACCAGTCCAACCCCGGCTCTCTACATCCAGATGCACGGTGGAGCAGTGAGGCGGCTGGGGGATGATGAGAGGCCTCTGCAGATATTAAATGAGTACCTCACTAACCTGGGGTTTGAAGACCCATGGAGGGTGCAGGCGGAGGGGATGAATCCTGAAATCGGCTGCCTCATACGCTTCTACTTTGGTGAGTGTTTAAATTGTTAAAACATATATTCATCAAAACATTATTTTGCAGGTGAATGATAATTTATTTCAATCCAAAATATGAATTTTTAAAGTAGATATTGATTTCAGAGGGAAACATTAACAACTTGCTGATGTTGGGGCTGATGTGTACTGAAGTTTTGAGCTGCAGTGATTGAAATGAGACCTTTTTCAGGGTAGATTTGGCAACAATATGACCATGGAAAGCAGAGTGGTAAAACAATTTGATAAGGGAGCGATAAAAGTTATGATAATGGTGTTCGACTTTGGATAACTTTACTCCTCAGATGGATTAAACTGCTTACTCATTTCCCACCCCAGTTGAGCCTCACCTTAGCTTTCAGAGAGCCACCAGCTGCTAGTTACACCATGCCTCTTTCGTTTTGCTCACTCATTGTTCATCCATTCTCAGTGTACCGTGAGTGCTGTCATTGTGTTTGTTCAGTCGGACTGTTAAACGAGCGTGTTCAGTTGTCCTGGTGGGACAATACCCGCCCTGTAAACACACCCAGCCCCTCTGTGTGCAGGCCTGTAGGGAGACACATCTGGAGGTAACAGGTGTGATCTTTCGGCACACCGCTCCCACAAAACGGTGGATTCTGTTTTTCTTCCTCTGCTCTTGTTGTTGTTGTTATTGATAAATATCCTGTGTGGCTGACATGCAGGGTAAGAGGATGGAACACCAGCCATGATCTCTTATGGGATTAACACAACTGGATATTGTTATTGACCTTGTTTTTAACACCATCTTCAAAGGCGGCTGGGATAAATAGTCCTGGTGTGATAACAGAGGAATAAACAGGAAACAGCTTTACTAAAATATATATATATTTTTATTTACCTCTGGTTTAGGGTCTCTGCATTCATGCTTTTGCGTTGTTGATTATTCCGTGTATTACTTTAGTTGACAATCTTTAAGCTGTTTGGTCAATTGAATATTACTAAATGTAGAAAGTTACTGATGAGCGTTTCCCAATACCTCAGATTTTTTAATGAAATGTCTTGTTTTGTCCAAAACCTCTGTGACTGAGGTGTACTGTCATAGAGGATTAAAGAAAGCAGAACATGTTCACATTAAGAAGCTAAAATCACAGAATGATGACTTCTCTTTCTTCAAAACAACTCCTAGATTAATCAAACTAGTTAACAATTCATTTTAATAGCCGACACAACTATTTCATTTATTGTTGCAGCTCTTCTTTTTTAAAAAAGCTTTACAAAAAAACTGTACATCTTACTTTTACTACACATACCATTCATAGAGAGACACTTCATACGTATCCTCTACTCTGAAATGTTTCACAGAGCATTCAGTAAAAATTCCCCCACTCCCTATCCCTTCCACTCTTGGCTCCGACAGTGACATAACAGATAAACAAAGGGTGACGTAGAGTTCGGCCGCTGAAAGCAGGGGCCCTTCCAGCTACTGCCGACAAACACACACGACCATGAAACAAGCCGTAAGAGGTTGGTGTGACAGGAGAGTGGAAGTACTGCTGGCATGACAGCGACAATTATCAAGAGGACTTGATGTGATGAGGTTATTATATGACTTCAGAAATTCATGATCAGAATTCCCCCCCCCCCCCCCCCAGATATGTTTTTAGTGATAGGGTCTGGCAGCAACATGAGATAGGGTCATAGGGGCCTCACTGGCTGCAAGCTTCCCACAGCTGCAAGTGCCAAGTGTTGAACATCACTTGATGAACATTGGGTGTCAATAACACTCTTCTCACACATCAATTCCAGAAACTTAGGCCTGGTTTTCTCGGAAGGACATGATGTCACCAAAAGATGCAGTCGTATCGATGTCCCTGACAGGAACTCATTATTAAGTCTTATTTTTTTGAAGGATTAAAGATTGACGCTTGGACATCTGCAAGTCAAGAGAGAAAGAAGCTAAGCTAATATTAGCGTTAGTTGGCCAAGCCTTATTTGTGTGTAAGTTAACTTACAACTCCTCACAGAAAGAATTATTCACCTGAAAAAGGAACACTTCTATTTATTCACAAAAAAATACTGTACTAGCCCCTCGCTGTCCTGTCCTCTCTGCGTGTTTGTAAAGAACTGGTTGCTTATGTTGGTGTTCACAGTCAAGCTAAAGGAGTTTGACTCAGCATAATCACTACATGGCCAAGTATTCTTCTTTGTCTTTTTACACACGCACACGCACACACACACACACACGCACACGCACGCACAAACACTCTCTCTCTTTCTCTATCTCTATCTCTCTCTTCTGTGCTGACAGTAAGAGAAAGTGACCTTAGTGGAACTCAGATTTCACCTCCTCAGTGTTTTGGATCTGCCTGAGACAGACGCAGAACCGCAGTACCCAGAGGTCACTGCTTCACTTCACAAGGTTAAAATACTCTGCCATAAAATGCATCTGATACCCGTGGCCAACAATCACTAAATACCTGCATAAATACCTTCATGGATACCTGCATAAATATCTGCAGGCTGTGTTATTTTTCCCAGCTTATTATTGCTGCCTTAGATTTAGCTGAAATCCAAAATACAGCCTGAAGCAATAATAAAAGAGAGATGGAAAACTGGATGCCAGAAAGTCTGTACACACGGGGCTTCAAGATGCACCAGAAAAGTAAAGTCATACTGTAGCACGAACAGGAAACGGCTAGTGGTCGCTTGATGAGAGACAGGATGTGTCCCATTCAGAGAAACAGACGGAAGGAAAGGGCATGTATGTGTAGTGTATATATTAACGCGCTAGATCTCGCCTGCAACGCCCAGGGAAGGGTGGACCTTCACAATACACACATTCCACATTATTGTTCCATTTAAATTGAGTGTGTTTGAAAACATCACTTGTATGATAAGTTTCCGTCACATGTAAAAACTTCACGTATTGACTAAGTTTGGATCATGACACATGACTGTGCGGATAACCACCAGCTCTAAGTTGAGCATGAATTGTTCCCCTCCTGTGGCTTCAGTCATATCTTTATTTGTGTTTACTTACATCATCAGTGTCTGCACTCTGAGGACTCCTTGTTCCTGTTTGAAGGGAGAGTACAGAACTTTAGAGAGGAAATGTTATGTGGGAAGATTTTTCAGCCACAGAAATGCTCTGAAATTATGAATGGCAGTCCCCCAGTGTGCGCTCATGAATATACTTTCAGGAAACCGTCTTGAGATGAGAAAGTTTTTCTCTTTATCTGAGTTTTAAAAAAATCTTAAAACTGTGTTTTTATTTGTAACACAACTGGACCGTATCGTTAAAGGCTTTCCTTCTATTCTATTTGACTTTAGTAGATGTTTTCTTTGACAGAAACAGTACTTGCATTTTGGTTACATTTCGTTTAAACCTTAAGTTGAGTGATGTTAGCATCCCTCAAAAAGTGCATGATTGAATCACAAGCTGCACATTCTTTAGCTGCGTTATTGTACAAAGAGCAATGCAGGAGCAGCTTCGTGAAAGGCTGAAAACTTCTCCTGCACAAACTGAGTGGCCTCTCATCTTAGCTCAGCTTTGTTTTTGGGGATTCATGTAAACCATGTTTTTGTGAGCCAGTTTAACCGTGAAGTTCTCCTTCTCTCCAAAACAAACTGTCCTGCTTATTGAAACAGGTAACAAAGATTTGTAAAAGTTTTTCAATCAAGACAATGCTAATCTCCATCAACCATGTAGAATAATTCTATAATCGTATTATCACGATGATTGAACAGTAGTTTGTTTGAAAAGTGTTTTTCACACTCGCACAGGACTCCTGAAAAACTCCTGAAGTTTTCAAGTAGAGCTGCATGTGTGAACGCAAACAGCTGACCTTTTCACTCAGACTTTATCCAGAGTTTCTCCTGCCGGCCTCCTAGTTTTTTTTAAAGACAGTCCGAGTGAGCTGATGTGAGAACGCAGCAGGATATTATCAGGAGAATTCACTTTGAGCGAGTGGGAGGGGGTGGTGACGTTTATTTCCTGTGATCGGTGCACAACCATAGACTGTATGCACGACACCGCTATAATCTCTGTGCTTGTAATTAAACTGCTGCGTTATGTTCTCTGTTCAGTTTGTTCCTCTCCGCTCTTTTGTTGATATTGGGATTCTGTTGAACTACACGTAGCATTGATATAAAGGCAAATATTCTCATTATAGCATCATATATCGGACTCTTATGCTTTGTCCGCCACTTCTGCAAGCGTCATGCTACATGGCAGCTGTGCTTGAATGAATTTTACAGCAACAATTTTTTTTTTTAAACATGGAACTATTCGACCAAATGAAAGCTTACAAAGACTTTAAACTTTGGATTCAAGCAAGCTTTTTTTTCTAAATAACTGTAAATATTCAGTGTTGCAGACAGATTTAAGTTTAAACTAAAATGGTTGAGACACTTGTTGAGCTTCAGTATCCATCCTTGTTCAGGATTTCACTGGAACTAAGGAGCACCTTAGTTCCAGTGAAATGTAATGTCGAAGTGAAGTTGTGTGTGAGTCACTGAAGGAGGCAGCAGAGAGGATCAAGGTGCTGGTGTTTAAACACATTACATAACAAGCTAATCTGATTTCAGGCCTCTCTCTGGCTCAGACTCTTCATCTGTGTGCCACGCTCTTGGTCTCTGGTGTGTGTGTGTGTGTGTGTGTGTGTGTGTGTGTGTGTGTGTGTTTTTTCCCCTAGAGTAGACAACAAAACACACAGACTGGAAAATTCAGTTTAATAAGTGAATAAACATATAAACATCAGGTTAAAGCTGATCAATCAGGGTTTAAACACACAGTGTTATGCAGGGGAACTCCACTGTGTCTGGCGCTTCCTCTGCTCGGCCCTGTGGCTCTAACTGAACTGCGGCTGCTTTTTGTGTCAGCAAGGGGTTAATGTAACAAATCACGGCTGAGTGACTGCTCACTCTCTCAGCCCACGGGTTATTAGCTTCAATTCACTTATATAACCGCACCGCTCTCTGTCACTCTCACTGACTGAAAGAGAAACCCAGCTTGAAAGAGCTGATTCAAAAAAAATCCCAGACAGCTAAAAATAACATGCTCCATTGTGCAAAAAAAACACAAGCGATAATGAAAAATAAAACCAGTGTGCATAATGATCATCAGCTGGCTCGTATAACACGCTTCTCCATTTCTCTCCAGGTAAGCCTCGGAGTGTGGGCGGTTCTGAGCGTGTGCAGCTCTCTGGGGTGTTCAACGTGCGGAAAGGGAAGCTGGCGCTGCCGGTGAACCGCTGGTCGAAGCGTCAGGTCACTCTGAGTGGAACCTGCCTCATTGTCTCATCGGTGAAACACGCCCACACCGGCAAGATGCACATCCTCCCTCTCATCGGAGGAAAGGTATTCCCGGCTTAGTATTCCTCCTCATGGTTTCGACTATTTGTACAAAACATTTTTGACTCGTAGTAAAGTAAGGTTGTTCACAGCTTCTTTAAGCCTTCTTTGCCGTCCCACAATATTGGTAATATTGTGAACACTAGGCATAAATGGAGCAAAGGTTATGTGTTTTTTAAAAGAGATTTACCAGTGTGGATGTAGCCTCAGGTTAAAGACAAAGATCCTTGAAGTTCAAGCATGCAACTACCTTTAAAAAAAGACATGCTTTATGACACACTCAAAGGTTACAGGTGACGGGATGACATCTTTTTGAAATCTTAGCCAATGAGTAGGCCTGATATTGGTTTAAGACTAAAGATGTTCTCTGGTGCAGGTGGAGGAAGTAAAGAGACACAGCCACTGTCTGGCTCTCAGCTCGGCTGGTCCTCAGAGTCAGACCTACTACATCAGCTACGACTCGTACACAGAGCACCTGCGCTGGCACAGGACCGCCTCAAAGGTATTTAAAGTGTTCTATGTGTGTCCACATGAACTCTCTTTGCTTCACTAACTACTACTTAAACACATCCTTACTGCCTTTTTGACTGCTCACTGTGATGTGATGTCCTGTCCGCCCCCTCCCTCCTTGTCAGATCGCATCCCAGAGGGTGAACTCAGTCGACCTGTCGTTCTGTAGCCTGGAGGAGCTGCCCACTCAGCTCTTTTACAGCCAGGACCTCACACACCTCAATCTCAAAAACAACTTCATCTCCCTGCACAAAGGTGTTCCAGCACTCACCAGGTGAGTTCCTGCCATACTACAATCACGCAGAGTGTACTACCATCCAGTGTGTTTAAACAAGGCCATAGGAGGAGCTGACAGATGAAAGGCCCTATTTTTCTCTTTGTTATCCTCTCTATTTTGGATGTGGAACATCCCCCTCGGTAATTTTTTACTGTCTTGGGGAGCTACCATATGGTGTAAAGCGGAAGCAGCTTAGATCAAATTGCAGATGACGTGTGTGTGGGCAGCCACGTGGTTTTGATGATTAAAAGAGAGCTACACTGGTGATGACAGATTTGACATGCTGCTGCCCGACTTCTGGGACAAAAAGGTTTGTTCTTGTTTCCCAGATCAACTTGTCCAATTGCTCGCTGACGTCAAAGTCTTATGTAGCAATGTCATTGTGTGTCACATCCATTCATGTGATATGTGGCAAGAGCCCCATTGTAATGTTTACGTACTACAAGGGTAACATCTCAAACGACACACATAAGGCTGGCCATTTCCAAAAAATGTGCACGCATCCTCTGAGCTTTAACATGTGTGTAAAACGCATTTAAGGCAGCTTCCCTAATAATGTATCTGCTTACAAGCTCTGAGAGCACAGGTCCATTTTATGACTGTAGCAACATGCCATGCTGTTGTTTGAATGACGACTTTCTGGGTAAAGAAGGATTCACTGAATGCCACTAAGAGTATGAAGGAATTCTATCTATCGGCGCTCCCTGTACGTCTTTTTGAAAGTAGAACTAGTGCACTTTTTTCCAAAAGACTGTAGAAGGAGCAACAAGGCTTGAGTTTGACATTTGAACTACCATACACGACCGGTCTGAAACACACAATTGCATAAATATCTTTGTTCATAGGCTGCTGTGACTTGTAGCGACTTGTCAGCAATCAGGTAGCCTCGCCCTAAAGCCTACCCTAAATTATCATCAGCTTGAAAATAAACCAGAAAAACGTCCGATACTGTCCCAGGGTGCAGAGTCATAAAAACAAACAAAGACTCTTAACCAGTCTGAGACCAAAAACCTTTCAGTTGAATGTTAACTGAGGTTTTAAATAAACTCAGAGTAGGGTGATGTGTCCATCTGGGTTTCCTGCTATCAGACTTATTGCATAGAGTTTATACAAATTAAATTCTTGTTCCAATGTGTGTGATTCGGGCCGATGTGTGTGAGAAGCATGTCTCTCAGGGATTAATAAAGTATGTAAAATTCAAAACAAAATTCTCCCTCTCCATTTTGGCTCCTTTGACTCTGCTTCATGTCCAGAGAACATGATGGTACAGTCCAACTTTAACTTGATGGAATAAACTCATTCATACAATTACATACACAGCCATTGTTCCTCTGTAAACACACACTTCCCTGCTGGTGCTTTGAGGAATGTGCTTTCCCCTCCTTGTCCCTGTGACTTTCCTTCGGAAGGACGCTGGTCCGGCTCGGCCTTTCACGCTGAACCCTCTGTGAACTGGATTACGTTAGGAAACGCCAAGGAAGGCACACACACAAACACACAACAAGAGAAAAACACACGAGCTCATACCTGGTCCACATGCTCCTTTGTTATTGTGAGGACGGTGAGTTGTGTAAACATTTAGCTTTAAATAGCATGTGTACTCAAAGTGTTCTGGCCATGTGTCCTTCAGACCTTGTAAAGATTCCTCCGCTTTAGTTCTCCGTGTTTATTTCACAGGTGTTGCATAACTAAGACAAAAGACGCCTGTACGCTACGGGACAGTTGTGGCCAGAGGTGTTATATTTTATTATCCGTGAACGTACATTCCTCTGTCAGTACATCTGTCCAGCCCGTTCTTATAAACGTGATATCTCAGGAAAGTCTGGAGGCAATAGTTTCAAACTTGGCACAAAGGTTCGCTGGGATTACTGGAAGAAATGACTCAATTATGCTGGTCAAGGTTGAAGCTTACTGGTATTTATCGAAAAGCATTTGTTACTCAAAAGGTAAAAAGTTAACTCTCCCCCGCAATCTTGTGTAGTATTTCACAAACGCTTGCAAGTAAATCTTCAGGTCTTGAACAAACTGTAACATGGACTCCAAGATGAACTGATTACATTTGGTGGTTTAAATTTAAAGGTCACTTTGATCACTATTCCGTCCCATGATTGTCATGGGTGCAACGTCTCCGCAACATCCAGGAACAGTTAGAAGATGTGGATTGTTATCGGTCCAATATGAACACCTTCTGTGATCGATCTACCCCTCCACCCCTCACCAACCTGTTCATTCTGCTGTTTGTTTGTTTGTTTATTTTGGATCCCCAATAGCTTCCGCATAGCGAGAAGCTATTCTTCCTGAGGTCTGCAGTATTTTCACTGTGACAATACATTTTACACATTAATACTCTTTTCACACTACACAAAACATTCCATAACATGTATCATATCGACTATAACTAAAGAATAATGATGAAGGGTACACTCACTTTTGACCTTTGACTCAGTTTGATCTTATCACAATCTCATGCTCGGCGGAGTAGCTGTGTTTTCTGGTTTTCTGCCATTTGGCTGATCGCTTTTGTATTTATTTATACTTTATAACATGTTTAATATAGTCCCCATTCGGCCACAGTTGCACTGTCATTCTATGGGAAACGCTGATGAATGTAAATTCCCTCCTGACTAATAATGGAGGCATTCAAACAGGAAGTGAAGCCTCAATTCAACTGATCGAAATAGTCTGACTGGATATGTGTCTGAAAGATTAATATCTTTGTCCCTGTTGTCTGCCTTTTCCCCTCTCTCTCTCTCTCTCCCCGGATGTCTCCCTATTTCTTACTCTCTCTAGGTTTTGTAAACTGAGAAGCCTCAGTCTGTCAAATAACGCCCTGTCAGAGTTTCCTCTGGCCTTGTGCGACATCTCCTCGCTAACGGAGCTTAACCTGTCTGGAAACCGTCTCTCGTCTCTACCCGCAGACGTCGGATCCATGCACAAGTAAGTGGTCTGGCAGAAAATAACCACCTACGTCTCAGGGCTGCAGACATTAATGATAGCGGTGATTTTAATTCGCCTGGTATCTGCCTGGGAGAAGAATGTCTCCTCAGTGAACTCTTGCACTTGTTGTCATTGTGGTTCCATCAGTGCAGATTAATTCCTCTCTGTATTAAGTGGACAACTGGCTGTGCACCAGACTCTGCTCCTGACAGTGCAGATGGTTTGTTCAGGTGATAAGAGTGCAGAGTCATGCTGCTGCCTCTGCATGAAAGGGAGTTTGGGGACAAGTGCTCTGCCATTGTATCCACCAGCACAAGTGTGTCAGCATACTAGCTCTTGCATGTACAGTCTTAAATGTGATGTTGAGTCACTGCAGACATCGTTTTTTGGACATGATGTCAAAATACCAGTTTCAGACGTGTTCAACTCAATTATAGAGTACTGCATCTTTTATAGTACAAAACAGTTTTTTTTAATGTCTAAACCAAAGCTGTGGTACTTTAGGAATCTCTTTTCAACTCACATGTTGGATATTTGAAAAATATAGAAAAATAATTCTAGATTCTGTCTGAGCTTAAATTCCCTCGATGTGTTGTTGTTGTTGTATCAGCCTGCAGACTCTCCTCCTGGACGGGAACTTCCTGAGTTCTCTGCCCGTCGAGCTGGGCTCTCTGGATGGCCTGACCTACCTCGGCTTGTCCTTCAACTGTTTCTTCTGCGTCCCCCCCGTCCTGGAGAAGCTTAAAGGCATGGAGAGACTCTGTCTGGCAGGAAACCAGCTCTCTGTCCTGGATATTGCCGGACTGCAGTGGCTGCCTGCTCGTCACATAGATCTCAGGTAAATGTATCCACAAGGGGCTTTGACAATTTTTAGACACAATACTGGAGCAAAGCTCATCTGAAAACTTTTTTTTTTTTAGAGATGCTGCAGCTACAATGTGCTCCATATTTCCCTGCTGGTGTGGCCTTTACGTCCACTGCTAGATATTTAGATTTCAATTTAAACTTGTTTTAACCCAAACAATAGAAATCAAATACGAGCTGAAATGAGGAAAGTGTGTTAGCTTATCAAGCATGTTTCTTTTTGTTCAGGCTGAATCGGCTTCAAAAGCTGACAGTGGGAGACTCGGAGCAGCTGGTCCACATCGTGCATCTGGACCTGAGGGACACTGGTCTGCAGGAGCTGGATGTCCGGTCTCTCTGCAGGCTGGAGCTCCTCCGCTGTGACAGAAACAACATCTCTCTCCTCAGAGTCAGTGGCCACGCCCTCAAGAGCCTGCACGCTGCACACAACGGTACAGACACTTATAATACAAGTTAAACCGATAATGTCTGAAGCTCTAAAGACGATAACAGAATCATGCATGGTGCGTTTGCAGAGCTGACGCTGTTGGAGGTGCAGCCAGTGCCGGAGAATCTGACTGTTCTGGATTTGTCCTGGTATGAATACTCACCTCTCCTGCTTATTGTTTGGAAAAGAAGTGCCTGATCAACATAACAATGACTGTCTTTCCTTTACTGAAGGAACAAGCTGGGATGTGTCCCTGACTGGGTGTGTGAGAGCAGCAGACTGGAAGTTTTGGACATCAACCATAATTCTGTGACAGATCTCCCTGTTCAGTAAGCATAACACAGACAAACACCTGCCGCATAGAAACACTCCACGAAGAATCTGTGGCACATTTTGTCCACATTAAATGTGTGACAATTATATAGCTAGTGTTCTGTATGAGGTTGGTATTTAGTGTTCTTTTTAGTGTCATTATTCAAGATAAAGGTGCTTTTTTAAGATTGAACACGTGTCCTCCTGGAAAACTTGCGCAGTGATATGTCAGAGAGTTGAGGAAGGATGTCAGTGAAGATTTTTCATTTGCCACTAATGTGAATCAACGCTACTATACGAACAGGAATGACTTTTTTTACATTACCTTGGCCACCGGCAGTGGTTGACATCAACAAGCTATAGCTGTTTCCACATATGCACTCCTGAAAAAGAAAGAGAGTTTCAGGAGGACTGTCACTGAAATCCTCCTGGTCTGGTTGTTCACACATGCACCTCACAGTGGGAGACTCTCTTTCGGGGGTCCCGAGGAAAGACATGATGTATAAAGATCGATGTGAAAGTGGCAGAAGTAGCAACACTGGTCTGCTATACGACGCTGTGATCATGCACCAATCAAAGGGAATAAACGTCACCACCCCCTCCAACCGCTTGAGGTGAATTCGCCTAGTTATATCCTGCTGGGGAGCTGGCAGGAAAAACTGTGGTTAAGTCAGAGTAAAAAACTGCTGTTTGTGTTCACACATACAGCTCAACGCGAAAAAAGGTTTCCAGGTGTGTTGTTGAAGTGTGAACGAAGCTTTTGTCTTTTGTTTGTGCCGTGATTTAGAAACCGAAAATACAAACTATGCAATAAAATGCAAACAGAAAGCCGGCGATTAGATGCTCCTCTTTGCAATTCGAACAGATGAAAAAAGAAGATAGATTGAATAAAAGTTTATTAGTAATGATTGTGAAGGTTATTACTCTCACATAGTGTCTGGAGGTTTCATCTTTCAATGTCTGTTGTTTATAGTTCTCTGCAAACCCTGTGCACATGTACACAGGAGGGTAAAAGTGCTGAACTGTATCAACTCAGATGTATTAATATTCATGTTGCATAAGGTTTCATGGGTACCTTTAGCAACACGCCCACACTCATGCACTGATACTGTCAATGTGTGAACAGATTTTTACAGCAATGATGAAAACATGCACTGTGTCCGAACATCCAGTTAGATCTGTGAGGTCGTCTAGTTCTTAGCAGTCATGGCTTTAGAGTTTATTCAACACAAGGTGAACCCGTTGAACCTCTTTGGAAAATGACGTCGCTGTAATATAAGTGTACACAAAGTGCTGCTCTGTGTTCTCATCAGGGTAAAACAGAGTTACAGTAAACACAGACGGAGACTGAGCTGGCTCTGGTGTTTGTGCGTTTCAGGCTGCTGTCCAGCGGGAGCCTCAGAAAACTTCTGTCGGGCTGGAACGAAATGTGTCGGCTGGCTGAGAGGATGGAGAGATCTCAGCTCGAAGTCCTGGACCTCCAACACAACCACCTGACCGAACTCCCACACAACCTTTTCATCAAAGCACAGAGGTGCACACAAAAACACAACATCCATCCTTTCCTTTCTCTCCATCAATTTCTTCCCTTCCTTTCTGTCAGAGTTGTTTTCTCTCAAGTCATTTATTTCAAGCACTAAGTTTGTATTCTCTGTTGGGGTTTCCTGGCAGCCTGCGGTACCTAAATGTGTCAGCCAATAAGCTGGAGAACCTCCCTGCAGCCAGCCTATCAGAGGACAGCTTCAGCAGCCTGGAGGAGCTCTATGTAACCAACAACAGCCTGACGGACAAGTGTGTCCCTCTGCTGACCGGACATGGACACCTCAGGGTGCTCCACCTCTCCTACAACCAGCTTCAGACCTTCACTGCCAGGTAAAATACAGTTCTGCACATTCATGAGCTCGCAAAGGAAGACATCAGGGTTTTATATGAAGTATGCATTATGGCATGTTTTAAACCTGGGTCCTATTTCTACATATTTGGGGATCTTATTGAGTTATGGTACTAAGAAGTGCTTGTCATCGCTCCCCTGCTTTGCTCACTAAGTAAAAGCTGTATGAGGATACCTATGGGTGAACGCGGCTCATCAAATAACATCCATTTAGGGTTCTTGTTTTTTCGACAGGCTCAGATTGTTATTCTGAGTGTCTGAAAACATTACAGAACGGATCCCTGCAGAGACATGAAACCAGGAACAGCTGTTACAATCTCTCTCTCCACCAGACTCCATTGACAAAAATAGTTATTTAACAGCTTAACACGGGAGTCCCTGGTCCAACCGTGACTTGATTATTTTATTTTTTTTAAGTTACACACAAACAACAAACTTTTTCAAAGGAGTCTAGTGGCTTTAAAGAGAACCAGGTCAAAGCTGTTGACACTCTAATCTTACCTTATCAAAGTACAGCTGGCTGAAAATGGAGCCATTCCAAAACGTATGTTACCTTTAAGTCATTGGAGTTCTTGTTTGTCTATCCGGACAATGTTCAGTTTTTACTTTGAAGTGTAGAAAAAAGGTTTAAGCGAGTGCTGCACTGGGTCACAAAATGTAGAGGAATCAGGCGATCTTTAAAAAAAGGGGACAGAAGTCACATAGCTAATAAATAAACGATTGTCCTGATTACAAACACAGTTCATTGTGAAGAAAAGGCCGTCTAAACTGAAAGTCCGAGGCACTCTGATGCAGTATAAAAATCCTTTTTTAGACAGGGATATTAACCAAAACATGAAGTGAAGTGTCTTGTTGTAAATCCACTCTGATCCTGTATTTGATCATGCCTATAACGCCCTCTATTTCAGCCCTGCTCAGAACAGGCTGTGTCTGTAGCTTTAACGTGTAGACACATCCCTGTTTAATGAAGGAGTGCCTCGGACTTTCAGTTTAGCCTCAATGAACTTTGTTCTATAATCAGGACAGTCGTTTATTTATAAGATATTATACTGTGAAATGTGCTGGATTGAAGGAGAAAAACATCAAACACAGGAAGCTGATACGTACGGTAAAGGCCCTCGGAGGCTTTTCAGATTAACTATTAAAAATGTAGTCTCCCAAAACACATTGAGGTTGACATCTGAAGCTTCAGCATCACCAAACTGTGTGCGAGTCATGGCAGCTTTGTAGGCACATTATAGATTTAGTTATCTCTCATGCCTTTGCTTTCTTTGGTTCCTTTGCATGAGTCGTTCTCACTTAAAGTACGTCACATTTCAGCAGTCTGAATCTCAGTCTCGCTTCAGAATCAGGTTATGGTCACAAGAGAGATGAGTTTGATGAATGTGGTTCCCAAAAATAGAGCTTGTATGTCCACCGCTCTGGTATAAGCGTACCTCCTCCTTCTCCTGCAGTAAACTGGCACGACTAGAGCAGCTGGAGGAGCTGGACCTGAGCGGGAACAGACTGAGAGCCGTGCCCACCACCATCCTCAGCTGTCAGCGCATGCACACGCTCTCTGCCCACTCCAACTGCATCAACGCCTTCCCCGAGGTTCTCCAGCTGCCTGAGATCAAGGTTAGTCTGACGTATGCAGGTTCCTTCTTTATTTGTTTAGCCGTCGTGTTCCTCCACACGCACATCAGTGTTGGCTCTAGTCAGAGTTCAGTTATTTTAAGGGTGAAAATCTGCATCATTCTACTCTGAATGGAGAAAAAATCGTGCACCCTCCTGTCCCTATTTTACCTCTCTGTGTATCCCTGTACCTCGGTGTTCTTCTTTATTGGGCTGGGCCAGATTAGGAAATCCTTTGTAATCTCCTCGTAGCTCCCTAATCTCTGCTCCTCTCTGCACACAAATGACGGTCCCACAGTCAATGCACGAGTCTGTTTGAAAAATGAATACATTCTTCCCTGAATGACCAAAACCCTTTTTGTATGTAAACACTTTTTTTTAAACAGTGTCTAAAAAGACCAAATTAGAAAGTTAAGGATCAAATATTAAAGTCAGCTATTAAATGTTGAGAAGTAAGAGCTGTGACTGTCGTAACTTTAAAATATGAAGAAGCAGAGCGGGATTTTCCAGCACAACTTCAGCAACTAAGGTGCATGAAGAGGTCAAAAAGCTCCAGCAACACTTGTAGCATGAAGATCAACTTTATTAACAAATCTGACGCGTTTCGCATTGTGGCCTTCATCAGGGTCGTGCAAATTGTAACATTAAGATATCACATGCAGTACTTAAAATACAAAACAAGCATGTTGTTGACAAACCTGCTCCCTGCAGTTTTACAGACACATTTCATACACAAGGCAGAATGTGCGACATTTGACACATAAATCCAGCAGAAATCCAGTCTCTCCTGTAAATGTGTCTGAGTCCTGACTGTCTACAATGAGGGAGAAGCTCGAGTCCCGCTGGCTGTGTTGTTGTCAGAGCCGTGTTTACATGGACGGGACGGCCGGCTCCTCCCGTTGTGTATAAAAGCTGTTTTAGTCAAGGACTAGAGAGAAGAAGAAGAACATACTCACTGATTATTTGGATGTCACGTAAGAGTTTTTAGATCACGGTCATTCTGTGTCAGTTTACATGCAACGTGCAGCAAACTAAAGTGTGCTAACATTAGCCTGCTAACACAACAATGCAGGAGGCAGGCACTTGCAGCTCAAGCAAAGGACAATTTTGTCCGCTGCTTGTGCATAATGGTGCTTAACTATGATGCGTTCTAATTGATAACTCCTTTGTGCAAACGTGAGGGGAGAGGGGTTGGAGGTGTGTCTCTGGAAGAGAGCGGAGGCTTCAGAATAGCGGAGGTGCAGTTTGTTTTGGTTTCATTTCTCAAGGGCGACATCTACTGGATCAAAAAGTCGCACATTCTTCCTTTAAGTAGTGAAGCTCATTTTGAAGTGCAACATTTTCAGTTGAAATAATCTGTTAGTGGAGGGTAAATTTACCTCAGATGTTCATTATTCATCTTTATTATTATGCTGTTTAAAGTGTGTCACATAGTTAAAATTGTATGAAGATTAGAATTCTCTTTGTAGCAGTGCGTTAAAAAGAAATCAGACTGAAAACCAAAGTACCGTGAGATTTTGTCTCATGTGAACTGACCTCTGTCTCCGTCTGTCTTTGGCTTCCTCAGTGTGTCGACCTGAGCTGCAACGAGCTGACCGAGGTCACTTTGCCTGAGACTCTTCCTCCGAAGCTTCAGGAGCTGGACCTCACAGGAAACCCTCGCCTGAACCTGGACCACAAGAGCCTGGAGCTCCTCAAGTACGAGTCCTGAAAGATGATGATCTAACTGGGGATGTATTTGACCTACAAAACCAAGCGACTTATCTACTTATATTTTTCTTTTCTCTGCAGTAATATCAGATGTTTCAGGGTGGATCCGTCACCTTCAGCTCCGTGTGTGAGTGAGAGCCATGGGGCCCCTGCAGTCTGGAGCCACGGCTACACTGAGGCCTCCGGAGTTAAAAACAAGTCAGTCCTCACAACACACGGCCTGTTTCTAGTCCTCTGTTCACCTGACTAAGTTATTTTATTGTAGTCTTAAAGTCTATAAGTACACATTGAAACGACTGAGCGGGATCTTAAGTTCCTTTCACAACCTTGGGTACAAAGTGCTCTCAGAATAAACACTAAACTACAGGGCTGCCCTCTCAGAGCTCAAGAATCAGGGATGTTTATACGTGTTTCTGGACAGAATAATACATCTTTAACCTGTCCTCCTCGTTGTTGTTCTCAGGCTGTGTGTGGCTGCTCTGGCACTGGACAGCTTCTGTGGGATTCGAGAAGCTCTGTACGGAGTCTTTGATGGAGACAGGAACGTGGAGGTGCCTTACCTGCTGCAGTGCACCATGGGAGATGTGCTAGCGGAGGAGCTCCACAGGGGCCAGAGACAGGAAGACTACATGACCAACACTTTTCTCACCATGCAAAGGTAAAAACACACACACACGTTATTCTCTAAGAAGTGAATACATCACAGCTGAATACCTCTCCAGCTCAGTGCAGTGACTGCGATCAGACCTTCTCTAAGCCAGCGTTTCTGTGTGTCTCCTGCAGAAAGCTGGGCACAGCAGGCCAGCGGATGGGCGGCTCTGCTGCTTTATGTCACATCAGACACGACCCGGTGGCTCCCGGCGAGCACGGCGGCTGCTTCACCCTGAAAGCTGCTAATGTCGGCAGGTGCCAGGCGGTTTTGTGCCGCGATGGCAAAGCGGTTCAACTCTCCACCACACACACTGTCAAAGAGGAGCCGGAGTATCAGAGAGTCCGACAGCACAACGCCATCATCACCGAGGTAAATGGAGAGCTTTCTCACTCATATTCATGGGAAGTTTTTGTGAGCA
The DNA here is from genome assembly GCA_020745685.1 of Tautogolabrus adspersus. NCBI lineage: Eukaryota > Metazoa > Chordata > Actinopteri > Labriformes > Labridae > Tautogolabrus > Tautogolabrus adspersus. The sequence goes on along the minus strand of CM036536.1, from coordinate 2,907,587 downwards.
CTGAAGCAGGAACCTGTTTAACCTTGAAGTAAGCTGATTGTCACAAGACACAAATACAATCTAAACTCTTTTTGGCCCCCTGCTGGACATTAGAAATATTAGAAGTTTATGACACCCCTGCATTGGCTTCATATTTTAAAGTAAGAGGCATTGTCCGCTTTTCATACACAGTCTATGGCTGTAACCACTAACCAGTGGACATTTAAGATTTTCTTGGATGTTCAGTCACTTGTCCAGTTGCAGCCTTGATTTGTATGTTTGTAGTTTTTCCAAAAAAAATGACACAATATTCTCTTCCTCTGCAGGACAACAAAGTCAGCGGTGTGACTGACTCCACCAGGATCATGGGTTTCTCCTTCCTGTGCCCATCTGTGACACCCAGACCCCATGTCTCCACGGTAACCCTAACACCGCAGGACGAGTTCTTTCTCCTGGGAAGCCGGGGATTATGGGAGATGTTGTCTCCCAGTGAGGCGGTGGAGGCGGTCAGAAATGTTCCGGATGCTCTGGCTGCTGCTAAGAAGCTGGTGACTCTGGCTCAGAGTTACGGCTGCTCCGACAGCCTCAGCGCTGTGGTCGTCCAGCTCAGCATCACAGAGGACTGCTGCTGTTTCTGTGAGCCCCCTCCTCCGCCCCCCAGCCCCGGCCTGGGCGCGCACACCAGCACACACCCGTACTCAGGGGGTGGGGAGGGAGGCATACCGCTGCCTCCCGCCTCCTCTGGAACAGTGAGTGAGCTCAGCAGCGAGTTCAGCACGTCAGAGATGAGCAGCGAGGTGGGATCCACGGCGTCTTCAGAGGAGCCGCCGCCTCACACCGAGCCCCTAACATCTCACCTGAACCTGCCAGGGGGGCGAGCGGGTGTACGGAGGCCGGCCTGTGGAGGAGGAAACTTCCAGAGACAGTTCTCTGGCGCTCTTTCTGACAATGGGGTTGACAGCGAGGACGAGGAGCCAATCGCCGGCGTTTTCTCTAATGGCAGCCGTGTAGAGGTGGAAGCTGATGTCCACTGTCTGCGCCGCCAAGACATCCCAGCACCCCCAACACACACTCAGCCCTGCACACACACCCCTCCAGCTGCTGCCATGCATCATGAGCCCTCACCTCTTCCCTTCCCCTCCCCGTCCCCCTCCCCAGTCCCCCCTTCCTCACCATGCCTGGGCAGGGAGGTTCTGTCAGGGACTCTAGGCCGCCGCGCTCGAGCTAACGGCTCTGTCGCCTGCCAAGCAAGAAATCAGGACCTCATAGAGGAGGCGGGCGATGCCCCTGTCAAAAAACAGGGGGGCTACTTTAACGCTCCTGCCCAGCCGGACCCCGACGACCAGCTCATCATCCCGCCAGAGCTGGAGGAGGAAGTCCGGCAGATCATCCAGCAGCAGCAGCAGCAGCAGCAGCAGGAACAGATTCAAACACACAACCAGCAAGCACACGGCTACCAGAAACCTGCAGACTACTTCATCACACCGCTCTAAAGTCTGCCCCCGCCTCCTCTCCACCACAGCTGCTCATCCAGGAATCAGATTTCACTGATTTTCAGGGTGGGAGGACCGTGGAATAAGACTGTTTAGACTGCTTCCTCCAAATAACCTCAGAGTATTCTGAAAATGCTTCTGGACCAGAGACTGTTTTGTTATTTCCTTTATTTTCTACTGTTCACTCTATGCCCCTCGAAACGCAATGCAATTTTTTATTACCCTTTATGTTGATCAAATCATCATGTTTCAGATTTTTACCATATCTTTAATTTTGCGAAGCACTTTGAATGCTTTTTATTAGACGTCTGAGATGAATTTTATGTTAAAAGGTACTTTAAGAGATTCTGTTTTTGTGTTGTAGCAGAAGTTTGTCGCGGCTGACGGCCTTACAAGTTGTCGGAGTTAGTTAAGACTGTTACACTAACTCCTAGGAGTTTAATACTTTAAAGTGACCTAGTCACTGAAACGTACTAATGTTCTCTGAGAGAAAAGACGATTATTTCAAAAGGCTGATATTCCAGGTTTGTTTTTCCGGGGTGTGCAGAGTGCAGAGTGGTGCTGCAGTGGTGAGATGATGCTGAACGGTCGTACAGTTGTTACCAGCTCAATGAATGTTCTCAGATCAGTGTTACAGATTCGCACAAGAGAACTACTTTTGCTATATAATAAATGAAAGTTTCCAGATAAGCACACCATGTCGACTGTTTGTTCTTTGGTTAGGGTCGGAGGAGGATACGTTCACCTCACTCTTTAATAAGCCTTCACTTACAGCCTACAAAAGTGATGAAAACGAAAGTGTCTCGTATAAAGTGATTCAGGTACTTTTATGATTGATGTTTAGTTTTATGTTTAAGACGGCTGTGGCTCAGTTGATCGAGTCGGTTTTCTCAACAGGAAGGTTGGGGGTTAAATCCCCAGCTCCTGCAGCAACATGTCCGATGTGTCCTTGGGCAAGACACTTAACCTCGAATTGCTCTGATGGACACTTTACACAGCAGCCTCTACCATCAGTGTGTGAATGTGTAGGTGTGACCTGCGCTGTTAAAGCACTTTGAGTAGTCAGAAGACTAGAAAAGTGCTTTACAAACGGAAGTCCATTTAGGAGTTGGAGTTAACCCTACCCTAAAATATGTGCTGCTAAAACTTCTACAGGTACGTTGCAGGTCAGTCGACTTGCGTCTGTTTCTCAGGACATTTGAAACATTTGACAAACGGCAGCTTGAAGATCGAGGGACCAGGCCAAACTGGCTGGTTTTTCTTTTTTTACAAGGACGCCATTGACGTTTTTAAATCTTTTGAAAATGCTCGAGTCCAATAACTCACTTCCTCTTTCACCCTTTCATGCACAATGTCTCTGAGTGTGTGCAGATATATGGAAACCAATCAGAAGTTTTTACCTTATAATTCAATGTCCCAAAGTTTGCAGACACTTCACATTCGATTATTCAGTGAGTAGCTCTCGTTTGAGGATTTACATCCTCAGTTCAAAGTCGCCAAAAAGATCCCCCTTATGATTCAAAAGAATCTCTGCACACCTGAGTGTGTGACAGGAGTGTCGGAGGGGAAAACTTAAAGACAATGAGAAAGTACCCGCACACTCTTTCTCTTTATTTACCCCGTGATGTCGAGGATAGTGGACATCATGCTCCAGTTGGTATATTCTGCCTTTTGGGCCTGCTCTTATAACCCGCCCTCATTTTTATTGTCAGTGAAATTTGTGACGCAGTTTAAACTGTTTTTCAGAATCTTCATTAAAGACATCTCTCTTAGATACTAAAGCGTCTACGTGGAGTAGGTAACATGTTAGACTCTCAGTGAAGCTGTTTGATGCAATGCACATTAAAATGACCTCATCGTACTGAACGTTGATTAGAGAAGCTATCAGGATGAATTGTCAGCACATGAAAAAAAGATGTGATCTCATAATTTGAAAGAAAAAAATCTTCCAGCTTTGCAAAAAATGTGTTTTGGTCTTTTTCTGCCTTTAATATTGAGAGACAGGAGACATGATAGAGTCAGAAATCAGGGAGAGAGTGGGGAGTGACATGCAGGAAAGGAGCCACAGGTCGGACTTGAACCCGGGCCACCCGCTTTAAGGACTATAGCCTCAGTACATAGGGCGCATGCACTAACCACTAGGCTACAGCGCCCTGCGATAAAAAGTTGTTCCTGCAATAATATACCTTTAATCTATGTCAATAATCTGTGGTAGGAAAGAAGTTCTCCTGATGTCTCTGCTGATCATTTACTGTTTAATGTTTAATATAGAGACGCACTGACTGGGAAACTCAGGGCCGATACCGATCACGATGTTTCGAAGCCGATTGCCGATTCCGATACCGATGTTTGTTTTAAGACTTCTTTTGGTGTAAGACTCCCACAATTTTCTCTCATGTTTGATACAAAAAACCAGTCAGTTTGTTCAACAGGTGACTTCATCAGCCCGATAACAAACCTCTTCTCTTCTCACACTGAGTACGTTTCTTTCATCTGAAATTGACTGAGAGCTGCGTATCAAACTGGCATCCTGAAGTACACCTGTACGATCAGGATCATTCTGCAGCTCCTTATCCACCGCTGAAACTCTCCTCGCTCTTGTCTTGTTTTCATGTGGACGGACCCCCTCTTCACAGCTCGATCACTCTGCGTGATTATTAGTACGACACATTTTGTCTCTTACTGCAAATTTTCGCAATCGATAGAAAAATAAACTCATCGGACTCAGCGTGCACGGTGTCTGTGCCTAACTTTATTTTTTAAATAACGGGTCCTTTTGGTCTTCTAGATTCCAGCTTTGAATTGATTTGGCACAAAAGATAAACATCGGCTACTCGTATCGGTTCGTGCCACATTATTTGCTGTCATCCGATACGATGAAGTCATCATTCTTGAAGCTCAAATCGATGCATTGAAATTGCTTTTTGTGTCCGACCATCGATGCAAAACCTCTGAACTCCATTTCATTATCACTTCAACAAATAAAAAAGGCAAAGTTTGGATGATTTCATTTTGTATGAAATGGGTTTCCTTGGTAATAATTAAGTTGGTTGCAGTTCTAGGTCCCTAACTCCGTATCAGGATGGTGCTTTGGACTATCCGTCTTTTCATTTAGGACGTACTGCCTCTTTAAGAACTTAAACTCCGAGTGTAGAAGTGCACAATACGAACGTTGCATTTCTCATGGCTGCTGTCACGTTGTCTTGTTTGTGCAGCAGCGATACAATCACGGCCTTATGTTGTCTGAAAAAAGGTAAAATTAGAACTCGGGTAATTACCTCACTGCGGAGGATTTCTTTTGTCAGTAATGAAGTCTTGACTGAAGGCTCCCACAGTTGCATCACTGCTGTGTCCTTTGTGTGTGAGGGGCCCTTTGTGTGACAGCACAGAGGGGACACAGAAGTGATGTCATGGCTGGCAGGAAGCCTCCGGTGGTGGGGACAGAGAGCGGACACAAACAGCAGGCCGGAGCAGGAGGAGGACAGCGCTCTGCTGCCCCCTACAGGCTGTGTTGTTTCCAATCAAAAACAGAGAAGGCTTGAGTAGAATCATCATGATGAGGTTTAATTTGAGTATCAAAACCTTTGACATTAAAAAGACAAACTTTGATATAAAAACACATTAATCACTCACATTCAAAAACATCTCTGAACACACGAACATTCACTTACAATAAAATAAGGGTCTGAATCACAGAGCAGGTTACATCTTAACCTTTGATCCGCCTGGCACTGATGACCCGGGTTACTGAAGCTGGAGCAGCACGATGAGTTTACAGATATGAGGAATGTGATCGAGCAACATCAGCAGAGACAAACGTGGAGTGTTTAATTTGGCAGGGTAAAATCAAACAAACAGTCAAAGTCACTTTCAGTGGTCGTCTTAACCAGCATCTTGTCTCAAGATAACGACATCAATAAGTCGAGATCTCCAGAAAACAACCGGTATATCCCAGGAGAGCAGAGTGAGCAGAATATATGGAAGCATGTCCGCTCAGAGCTTCCGTAAAAAACAAACAATGAAACTATTTAGCTTAAATACTCAACTTATTGTTGTCCTGGGTTGAGGGAGTCGGAGCTCAACAGGATCGTGATTCAAACAGAAACCTTTGTCATCATGTATTGGGGTGTTAGTGTTGGAGCACCTGGTGACACGGTTGTGCAAAGATAGTTTCTTTTACGTTCGATCGTGACATATTACAGAGCTCCTGAAACTCCACGGAGAGATTCTTAAACGCATTGTGTCTGTTGTCGCCAATTTGACGTGTGTGTGCGTGGTACGTCAGGTAAACATTGCTTCTGCTGCTACGTCACCTGCACACCTGGGCGTAGGCCGTAATCACAGCCACAGGCAGTGAGAAAAGGAAGTCACAGGTGAGCGAGGAATCAGGAATCAAAGGAAGCCACAGACTTTCAACCGTGTGTGTGTGTGTGAACGTGTTTTTTTGGGTCCTGTCGTGTTTAGGAGCTCGTTTTTACCAAATGAAGTATACACACAGCTTTTTGAAGGTGTTTTATAAGACGACTGATTGTTAAAAAAAGGTAAACGTATTAAAGATGGGACCGATCCGATCTAATATCAGTATCGGGTCCGATATTGACGTCATTTACGTATCAGATATCAGACTGACGGCGCTGATCAACGTCACAGATCAAGAACAATGGTGGGTACTTTAAACGTTCTCAGCTCGTACAGTCTCACTTTGAAGACGCTCAGAGCTGAACTCAAATTGTCTCCATGACAACGTTCAGACGAGATGGAAACGCTCCTTCTATATGTTAAAAAAGTTCAACTCTTACACTTTAAAACAATGAATTTAAAAAACCTGACAGCTGTTGCTGCTTCCTGTTTGTATGTGAAGCCAGCACAATGCAATGCCATGTCCTGAGACCCCCTCCTTGCAAGTCAGGAAGATTTAACGGGGCAGGCTGTCCTGAAATTTTCAGGATTGCATATATTAAAAAGGCTTTCGTTGATCTGCCTGTTTCAGACATCCAATGGAAGCGTAGAAGTTCATCACGGCAGCTTTAAAATAAAAGGTACGAGGTGAGGTTGTCTGGGCACCTGATTAGGATGCGTTCTGTCCTGAGTGGCTTGTTTGGAGGTTTTCTGGGGACGTCTTAGTGGTGGGTCCCCTGGCGTAGACCGGGAACATGCAAACAACTAAATCATATATCTCAATTCATCCACGCTCTATGCTACTGTAAGAACAAAGGCTTCTTTTATGGATTAGAGCTAGAGCTCAAAGTAATGTAAAACTTCACTTGATTACTTTGTATTCACATTGTTGTAAACTTCTGCTCACGATGCTCTGAACAGAAGCCGAGCAGGTTAGCCGTGCGTCATCGTTTCAAATGAGCTGGCTTCATGATACCAGACAACATCAGTCAGGTTCAGAGACAGCTGGTGAACACACTCGTGTTTTTTGTCATACAGGCTCTGGTTGTCCGTTTTAAAGCCCCTCACACGGAGGTGGTTTCCGCCCTCAGTGGCGCTCTCTGAGGGTTGGCTCTGGCTTGCTGCCTCTCCACCTCTCTGCGTTTTCGCTCCTGCAGATAACGCTTCACTCCTCTTATCGTCTGGACAGTGAGCACCGTGCCGACGGTATATAAGATGGCGGTGATGAGTCCGAACAGCGCCACAGCTGCGTCCGCCCCGCTTACATCACAGTTCATCCAGGTGTAGCCGTTGCGTCCGTACAGCCTCTCGCGCTGCTGACATACATCTGTAGAGTTAACTCTGATGATGAAGTGCAGGTAGAGCCCCACAGCCACCACATACACCACCGCACCCACCGCCTGAAACACCAGAGCTCCGTACAGAAGCTTTTTGGACATCACATGGGGCGGTTTGTTTCCGGCGACCACAAACAGCAAGGAGAGGACGCCAAACGTCAGGCTGAAGGGGATGCCGCCGTAGACGCCCGGCGCCCTCATCTGGCTGTACTGCGCATCCAGATCTCGTACCTTCTGCAGCTCGGTGCCCTGCAGGTTGAAGTTGGAGTTGATGTCGAAGCCACCGAGCCCGCCCATGGCGGACAAGCCTGTTGTCACCATCTGAGCTGCAACCACGCAGATCAGCACCAGGGCATTGGTCAGAATAGCACAGATCAGCACGATGCCTACAGGGAGTCGACACATAAAGCAAGTCAGGAAAAACAGCGTAAAACAGGGTGAAAGTCTCAGGAAGCATGAGTGAATCTTTGACCTGAATCCTTATTCAATCGGGATTAACTAACAAAGATCGAAGATGTAAACGTCTGGGTTACAAAATGTCCAACAACAGCTAGAATGTTTATCACAAGTTACCAGAGCCCAAGGTCGTGTTTCTTAATGTCTTGTTTTGTCTAACCTCAAAACAAAACCCAAATATTACACAAGCAATGGCATGAAACTGAAAAAAGCAAGAAATCCTGAGATTTGAGAGGCTGGAGATAAAACATGTACAGACATCTATGCTTGATAAATCACTCAAACCATTACCTGAACATAAAAAGTGATGTGTTTTCTGTGTTCTGACCAACACTTTGAGCTCCACACATCATGCCATGTTATTAACGCTCACAGCGTAGAACCTATTTTACAGCGAGGTACATTATTAGGCTAGAGGAATGTGATTAATCCTTAACATGGCTCATTTATCAAAAGGCCGTGTTACTCTACAGACTGTGAGAAAAGAGGCGTGTAGCCTCCAGAGAACCGGTCCGTCCAGTATTCACAGAAAGAAGAACTAAGCTGCAGTGAGACTGAAACTGTGACGCAGCTGCTCACACAGGAAGAGATGTCGTTTGATTTGACCCAGATTCTTTTACTCCGATCAGGACTCACCTCTCCGGGAGCAAATGTTTGTGCATTGGGAGTCATGGTGCTCCACTCGAGGGACGTCCCGACCATGATGCTTTGGAGGGGAGTCAGCTTCTCGTGGGTAGTACGGGGGTCGAGAGGAAGACCTGGAACACAAAATACATAACGCATGATACGTGGGAAGTCAAATACAAATAGTTTAATCTTATTTTGGACTGTCATGGAGCTGCTGTAGCAAGTAATCGTTCCAAATGTTTTATTTCTTGCACAATAGCATAGATGAAGAAGAAGTTATTTGTTATTCTGGTGTTTGTTTGTTTGCTTGTTTGGGGGGTGTTACATTCCTAAAAAGTAGTAAAACCCCCATGATTTGTATTTGTATGATCTGTAGATATTGAAACACTTAAAAAGAAGAATGAATAACAAAAGACCCACTGAAGGAGACGGATAGAAGAAGGTCGAAAATCACACATAAAACATTGAGACATGGACATTTAAGATGGTAAATCACAAACATTGACCTAGAGTTACACTCCTGTGAACTTTAACCCTTTACACTGGTTCAGGCTGTCAACATTAAAATAACACACTCTACATTAGTGGAGCAAAACACATCTGGTGACTGACGAACACAGTTGTTTTTTTATTTTGACTTATTTAAATTCATTATTATTTTTTTTTTCCAGTATTAAGAGTGGGCCTACATTAACTACAAACCTGTCGGATGATGAGGGTCTGTCACCGTGTGAGTCCCGGGGGTGTCGGTGGTCTCCGTTTCTCTCCCGGTGTCCCCGGTTTGAACGGGGCGGCTGGCTCATAGCGTCACCTTACGTCACCTTACGTCACCCTAGACACAAAAACGACCTTTGAATAAAACATAAAAACTGTCCCACTCAATCTAGAAACTAAACATTGATTCAAAATCTAAAAATAACGCACATTAGCTAATTTAATTTTAACGTAAATCTTTAAATAACAGAGAGACAAACTGGACTTCCTAGAAGGAAAAACCTGCCGTTGACGTAAGATTACGTCAGAACGTCAAAACGTTAAAAGTAGAATTGAGTGCAAATATCAAACTTCCAAGAGTATTTTATGATGAAAATCAAACTAAAAGGACACATTTGTCAACAAACAGGCTGTCTAAACTTCGTATCAAGAAAGACTGGAGCGGGTTAGTCGTTTTTAAACAGTAGTAACAGCCAAAAAGAGTATCCATAGGTGTACAAGCAGGTGAAAGAAGCTAACTTTAGCCATAAACGTTTGTCTCGCTATCGTTTTTATGACATGCGCAGTGTCGTTTCGACCGTAAAAAGTCAAAGATGGGCTTACCGTGAATTAATTATCGATGAAAACCACCAAAGTTTGTCTATAACGCCATCATTGAATCCTCGAGTCACTCTCTACTTTATTGTGTTGCAGAGTCCAGGTACAAACAGCCCCACCCTACCTGAAGGAGGAGGAGGAAGGCGGAAGAGACGCGCTCAGGTTCAGGTAGGCCTACAGGTGGATGTGGGTCACAGCTGGAGCTTCAGTATTTACTTTAAGAGTTTTTGTGTTTCTGGATTAAGTTCAAGTCATTACCGGCTCGTCTGAATCAGACGCTTTGTGTTGTCATTCCCATCTGTGAGGCCAAAGAAGCCTCTGTTTATACTCTTCTTGTTTAAGGGGGTGTTGGGAGCAGACCCAGAGGACTGTCTGTCTGTCTGTCTGTCTGTCTGTCTGTCTGTCTGTCTGTCTGTCTGTCTGTCTGTCTGTCTGTCTGTCTCTGCAGCCTGTTTGTCTCTGCAGCCTGTCTGTCTCTGCAGCCTGTCTGTCTCTGCAGCCTGTCTGTCTGTCTGTCTGTCTGTCTGCCTGTCTGTCTGTCTGTCTGTCTGCCTGTCTGTTGCTGTGTTATAGCAGAGGAATGTTGATGTTTTTGTGTCTATTATCAGCCAAGACATTAACATGCAGCTCACTGAAAAGCCCCGTTGTGTTCACTCAACACTCTTGCTATCTGTTTGAGATTTACCATCACACATTCCTAGTTATTATACAATATGTAGGCTGCTCACATTCTTTGTAGTACATTAATGTATAAATTAAGATTAGCTGAAGGTCTATGATCAAAAATCATAATTACAATTATTGTGATTGATATTGAGCTCACAATTATTAAACACGATCACTCGTACATTTGACTATGTTCTTGATGTAATCGCGTGGCCAAAATATAACAACAAACACTTTGAAACATTTAGCACACATGACAAAACCTTCAGACAACACGGCATGCAGCACAGTAATCTTTTAATGTCGATTATCTTGTTTTCATGATCGTGGGAAGCCAAAATCAAAATTAAAAATCAATTACCAAGCCCTAAGGTCTGTGACCTTTTAGGCAACCAGCTACGACCTGCAACAAGTACAGCAAGTCCAGATTGATATGTTTCGCCATCCAGGAGTTTGAAATTAGTAACAGCTATAAACTCTCTGTGCAGCACATCAGCTTCATGATTTGTATTGAAACAAAAGCCTCCTGTGGACAGGTGTTGAGAATTAGCATGTATGCTAAAACACTTAAACACTGCATCTGGTTTGTCCAATGTATCTGTGATGTCCATGCCAAATAAAGTCTATCTAATCTAATACGTTAAATTGAATCGTCCCTATCAAATACAAATCATTCAATATATGAAATATGTATCGCAAAACTTCAAGCATTCAAGCATTTGGGGGCAGCAGTATCTCAGTCTGTAGGGACTTGGGTTTGGAACCGGACGGTCGCTGGTCCAAACCTGGGTGCGGACAAAAGTACGGAAGTTGTTCTGGTAGCTGGAGAGGTGCCAGGGCACCTACCGAGTACTGCCAATGTGCCCTTGAGCAAGGCACCGAACCCCCAACCGCTGTGGTGCTCTTCCTGCTTAGCAGTGTGTAGCAGCCCCACTCTGAAATCTCTCCACTAATGCATGTCCACAGGTCATTGTGCATGTGTGTGAGAAGCACGTCTCTCAATAACAGAGTGTTAAACCAGAATTTACCTCAGATTACTAAAGTATTTCAAAATCCCTCCAAAAAATCTAAAAAATATTGAAACTTCCTCATTAGTGGTGATGATTTTCTGGCATGCAAACAGAGGAAGACTTTGGCGTACAAATATATTCGCCATTGTCAGACCTTTTATGCAGTTTATTGAATTGTTGTAGGTCTACTGTCATGTTTCTGTAATGTCAGTGTAGTAAATCATACCGTCAGTGTCCACCAGGCGGCAGCATTTAAACCCGACGACGCTGCAGCCGTCAACTACTTCCGGGTCCTCCCCCTGCCTTGATGTAAACAAATGACATGAGCCCAAAGTTACCATCCGTGTAGTAGTTTTCGTATTACGGTGGAAGCTCCCGGTTTGCACGCTGCTCTTCTGTTCCAGTGTTTCTTCAGGATCATTGTTCTCCGTGCCGCTGTCGGTCATGCTGTTTCTCCGGACTGCGGCTCTCAGCTGCAGAGCTCTGACCGCTCTGCGCTGCCTGCCCTGCGGCTACAGCGCGTCCAGAACCACCGCTTCATACATCCAGGGCCAGAGTCCAGAACCCCGGATCCGGGAGTACTTCTACTACGTCGACCACCAGGGACAGGTGAGGGCATTTAAACTGACACAACAGACAAATGTGTAATCTAAAGTTATATTATCATACATTTATATTTGGAAAATCACATTTCATACACTCATATGAAGTCCCTAAAGGATTTAATAAAGTAATGCTTTCGATTTTTATAGAGCTTTTCTAAGTATTTAAAGACGTTTGACAAAGAATAACAACAACAAAGAAATAATGTAAGAGAAGGAGGATGAGGACAGAGATTGTTAGTGGTTGTAGGCGATGTTGAAGAGGTGAGTTTTTAGGGATTTCTTGAAGGTGTTGAGTGAGGGGGCGAGGGGAGTCTCTGATGTATTTTGGGAGTGAGTTCCAGAGGGTGGAAGCGACTATGGAGAAGGTCCTGTCCCCCCAGGACCGATGGTTGGTTTTGGAGGGGGGACACAGGAGGTGCACTCCTTTTCGGGCATGATGTTCATTCAATCGCTAAGTGTCCGACAATTTCTTCTGCAGTGTACTTTCATGTTCACCTTAAACATTAGTTTCATGTTCGGAGTAAAACATCAAATACCGTCCTAACATGTCATCTTGGTGTTTGCCTCACTTTCAGCTTTTCCTCGATGACACGAAAGTGAAGAACTTTGTCACCTGCTTCAAAGGTAAAGACACAACACGCACACACACACACACGCGCGCACACACACACAGTGTAACACGGGATTATTGAACACTAGAAATGTAAGCATGTAACAACTCTTAACTCTGCCCAGATCAAGCATCTTTACCTGGAAGTAAAACAACCAGAAGAGACAGTCCGATCATTTAAAAACAAAAACGACGTCGCACTGCGTCCACAATCAAAATAATAAACAAAGCAGTTATATCCGATACGATCACTTTAACTCTGACAGGCTGACACGGCTGAAAAAACTGTTTGCTCTCATTACACGTAAATACGGGTAAACACAGAATACAAGGAAGAACACAAACAGTAACCATAGCAACCAATGTAGAAGTCAACGTGCGAGTTTGGTCAGAGCTTCAAAAGCCGAGGGGACAAAGCTCTTTTTTTCAATAATTCCCCTATTGTGGTAATGTTCCCAAAGTAGGTTTGAATTGATTAAATTGCTGCAGATCATCGTATGACGCTGCAGCTGAAGCCTTCAGTACTTTCTGACTCGCCACTAACGTTTGTGCAACAATTTTCCATGTCATGATGTGTTTTGACCTTTTATTGTCTCTGCTTCATTTCACCAGATAAAAAGTTCCTGGTATTCTTCTTCAGTCGGCTGCGTTCGAATCAGAGCGGCCGTTACGAGGAGGACTTTCCCTTCCTGTCCCTGTGCGGGAGGGAGAGGAACTTCTTGCGCTGTGATGACCGTCCCGTGGTTTTCACACACCTCCTGCAGAGTCCCGATCAGGAGCTGCTCTCGTACTGCGGCGGGGCGGAGAAGCTGACCGCCCCGTTCCGCCCTGAAGCTCTTTACATGCATCCTGTGACCGGACGAGTTTACCACCCCTGTTTGGAGCGTGGAGGGGGGGTAGGTTTGGTCAGGTCGGCGCTGGCCATTGAACTCAGCCCGTTTTTTGTTTATGAGTCTGAGCAGGGCCAATCAGGAGCGCCCACTCACTTCCTCTGGGGAGGACAGAAGCACGAACTGAGCAATGAGCTCGCAGGATTTCTCCCCACTGCAGACGGGGAACAAGGAGAACTGGGATAATGACAGACCTGCTCTGAGGTGTACCTTACATTTTGAAATACAGGCAGCAGGAAAAGATGACTACTCAACTACTCATATTAGGATTGTTGCTGTTTAAAGTGTGTCCCAATGGTCCAGGGTGTTAAGTTTCACTGGCTACTGTAGATGTTTCATGTGACTCCTCGTCATTTCTCTTTAAATTCTCTGGATTGTAGTTTTAACTTGTGTCTTGGAGAGGTCGTAAGAAGCAAGCAGAGATAAGGACATGAGTCTCAAAGATGAACACACTGTAGTTGGGCGTCTTTTCTTCCCATTTGAATCATATATACCTTTTTTTATCCATCAGCATGACCTCAGTGTTGGCGAGCCTGCAGGTGTTCAGATGTTGAAATAGGTTCAGACTCTGAGGCGCTGTGTATTCATGTTTAAGATAAGTCACGCGCATGCTGAATCTGGACACATCCTCATCCCTCACATATGAAGGTATGAAGCTTCAGCAGGAAAATGGAGAGTGATTACTCGGCACATCAGACGAAGCGTCAGACAAACTTAATATAGAAATAATAATATATTTTTAATTGATGTCTCTTTTTTTCAGAGTAGCAGATATCTACAGGGTGACACAGGGTTGTGATACTTTAATGGTAAATGGACTCGAGCTTGTTTAGTTCTTTTCTAGTCTTCAGACTACTCAAAGCGGTTTAACACTGCAGGTCACACCTTCACATTCACACACTGATGGTAGAGGCTGCTGAGTAAAGTGACCATCAGAAGTAGCTAACCCCATTCATACGGCGCTCAAAGCTGCAGGAACTGGGGATCGAACCCTCGACCTTCCAGTTAAGAGACAACCGACTCTACCACTGAGACACAGCCGCTCCTATCATAACTAAATATGAATATCTATTCTGGTGTACTCACATTGTGTAAAATGTAAATAAGTTAGTATTTAATGTTCATGGAATAAAATGTAGAGAAGAAAAGATTTGAATCTAACAACAACATCAACAACACGAGAAGAGTTTCATTAAAACAAACTCATGAGAGATATCTGAGAAGCTACGACTAATTGTTCACAGTGAGATCCTTACTGAATAAAACGGGACATTGAAACAGATGATTTGTCTCTCTTGTTTGTGCTGGAACCTCTTCCTCCTGCAGATCTGACCCATGTACATGTGCTGATACGAAAATAAAAAGAAGTACATTGAATAGTGAAATATCCCTTTAAGTAAGTATTGGAAGCTGTACATCATTTCATCTCCCATCATTTGAATGGCGTGGTGGTCATTTTGCAGAAAAGGTTGCGTGATAAACTTCTGGAAACTATTTGACTGCTTGCTGTGATTTAAAGTGACATGCTTTGTCTGCTAGTTTGAATGCAGGTCTTATATCTGTGCCTTTCACACAGTGAAGTTTTGAGCACTTCTGTACCATATTGATCCTCTTTCAGGACATCACAAGGCGACATGGATGACTTATTCTGGAGAAGGTAACTATCTGAAAATGAATTTAAATGTCACCTCATAAACTATTTGATCGTGCCACCTGAAACTGGAAGTGCAGGATGTGTGCAGCTCGTCGAGTCTTGCCCTGCCTGCCTGTGTAGCGTATTTGTAGAGTCCCTGCTCTGTTGTTGCCCTCAGTAGGTGAAGGAGCCAGCTGGGGGCTTCGGAGAACTGCAAGTCCCAGAGATCTCAGCATCAGTGAACCTGGAACCAGCACTTGAATAACATGGCAGCGCTGAGCAGCAACACATGCGGGGCTATGGAGCGGTCTATCCGGGAGCGGGTCCCTCCGCTGCTCACGGACCTGTACCAGTTCACCATGGCGTACGCGTACTGGCGGGCCGGCCGGAACCAGGAGCCCGCCGTGTTCGAGCTCTTCTTCAGGGACAATCCGTTCGGCGGCGGCTTCTCGCTGTTCGCCGGGCTGCACGACTGCCTGCTGTTCCTGCGCAGCTTTGGATTCACAGACGAAGGTGAGGAAGGAACCACAAACTTTACGCGTCTTTTATCACTTATTACAAAGTAGCATCCCAACAGATTAAATGAATGACAGTGTATTTGTTTTATTATCAGGTCAGCATGACTTTGCGTCCCTTCCCCTCCCAACTCCTTTTACGCATACCAGTGTGGTTGCGCAATACGTGACCGTGTGCGGGTCTCAAAGACAGAAACGTGAATGCCAGTGAAGGATTTCAGTGAACCCTGACGTTTAGCTGTGAACTTTAGCACACAAGATCTCTAATCTCTTGTGTGTAGTCAGGAACAGAACATTTAGAAACATGGCGCACACTTCTGTCAAGAAAGTTCATTAAAACTTCTCCCTGTGTGCAAATAGCTGCAGGCGGTCATTCACTGTGACTCAGGTTTTAGGTAATACAGATTCACACCCAAGGTATCTGGAAAAACAACATCAGGTGTTTACTTTCTTAAAAGATATGACTGATGAACGCTATATAAAAAAGAAGCTCTTTACAGCAGTTTGACATTAAAGTGAGGCATTTAAAGGAGACAGGGGCGTGTTCCGACTTTTTCTACCCGGGTGCCTTATGGTAGGGTACTTATGTAGGGGTGGCATTGACCCTTTCTATCTCTACTTTGAAATAACACAAGAGATGGCAACATATCACATCAACAGGGGTGTATAATAGAGAAGTCCCACATTTCCCTTTCAGCCTCATCTTGTTGTTATTGTAGTGAGTGAGAGCGCCCTGGGACATTTCATGCATTATTATTATGATTATTTTGGGTGAAATAGAAATGTTCAAATACTGTGCTACACATTTGAGTAACTTGTGAAGACATGGCAGCTTCTCCGATATTATACGACGGTGGAATGTATGAAGTTATTGGATGAGTGATTAAATCAGCAGCATGCATGTTGTAGCTGGTGGAGCTGGAGCTAAATTTAACAACTTTACGTGCGGTACAGTACAATGATTCATGTTTCAGTTACTACTCGTATTACCTGCTTGTAAAGTCGTGGGAGTATCTGCAGAACATAACTTTCTTATTTATCCTTTAAATGAAATACAAGCACATAACAAAAACATAAAGTAGAGCTCAACCAGCTCTCACTGACGCTTAGCGTTACTGATCCTTTTAAAAGTGTGACGTTTCATTTATGTCTTATGAGGCATTCTTCTGCCGGATGAATGATTTGTTACTTTAAGTTATTTTTATTTAGTGGGAATTTGAATAAAAGCTTTTTAATCATCGATGAGTCAGCACTGGCTGCACGGTGGTGCAGTGGTTAGTGCTGTTGCCTCACAGTGAGGAGGTTCCTGGTTTGAATCCCCGTCTGACAGGAGCCTCTCTGTGTGGAGTTTGCATGTTCTCCCCGTGCATGCGTGGGTTCTCTCCGGGTACTCCGGCTTCCTCCCACAGTCCAAAGACATGCATGAAAGTGACTGTGAGTGTGGCTGGTTGTCTGTCTCTATACGTCAGCCCTGTGATTGTATGGCGAACAGTCCAGGGTGTAACCCCGCCTCTCGCCCAATGACAGCTGGGATCGTCTCCAGACCCCCGCAACCCCGATCAGGAAAAGTGGTAAAGATATGGTATGTATTAGATCCAAACACACGTTGCATCTAATCTTTGGTGTGCAGTTATGAACAAAACATTTAGAAACATGGCGAACATTTCTGTTTTAAACATCGATGAATCAGCACTTTTTCCTTCTCTATTAGATCTGAACACCCCCAGTAGGGCAAAGTTTAAAAGTAGTTTAAAGTCTAAACACCTTGAGCAGAGTGTTGCGATCAGAGAGCTGCCATGGACACAAACTAAAAGTCTACATTTCCCACCACTGAAGTCTGTTTGTAGCCGCTGGATCAGATGAGCAGCACATGGGCTTATTAGATTTAGCTCTGTCTCATCTAGTAAGCGTGTGTGTGTAAGGGTCGTGCTGTGTGAGTGTGGTGGCAGAACATGTGAGGGGAGGGGACACATGGACAACATGTGCTGCTTGTGTAAGACCACATGTGTTGTAGCATGAAGGATGCCCTCTGTTGTTGCTCTAGATGACATTGTTTCAGCTGTTGTGTTATTTTGTTTCCCCTCAATCCAGATGTTGAGTTCCTGCGCTCCGTGCTGCCCCAGGCCACAGACCCCGCCTTCTTCAAGTTCCTGCGGGAGCTGGACTGCTCCGATGTCACACTCCGCTCTGTCCCGGAGGGCACTGTGGTGTTCGCCAGGGTGAGCAGAGGGGCGTCAGGGTGGAGGTCAAAGCTCACATACACGAGGGGTCAGGAGGACTAACCTGTGCTGCATGTGTCATATGTCTGCAGGTGCCTCTGATGGAGGTGTCGGGTCCGCTGGCTGTGGTTCAGCTGCTGGAGACCAGTTTACTGTGTCTGGTCAACTACGCCAGGTAACGACCGACACAAACGGTACCTGTATGTAGACATGATGACTTTATCTCATATCAGTCACACCAACCAATGCAGACATGGTAGATCTGACCCCAACCAGAGACCATTGTTTGTTGTCTACCCACCCCTCTCTTTCTGTCTCTCCCTGTGTCTCACTCTCCGAGCCCAACACAGCCTCAGCAGACGGCTCTTCAACGTGAGTCTGGTTCTGCTCGAGGTTTCTGCTGGGTCTTTGTAAATAATACAACAAAGAGTACAGTCTAGACCTGCTCTTTTTGTAAAAGGTCTTGAGATAAGATTTGGCGCTAAACAAATAAAGAAATGTGTTGGCCTTCACTGTAGACACTTTAACACTGCAAGAAAGTTTCCCCAAGGATGAGGAACTTTTAGAAGAAGAACAACAATGAGGACAGCACTCCAAAATAGTTTTGAGCAGACGCTCTTCTTCAGCGGGCAATTTTCTGGGACTCATTTATAGAGAACAAAAGTGATGACGTATTTTTGTAGGCCAACCCGGAAGTAGCATCGCCATGGGTTCTAACGAGAATTCGCCTATGGGATTTTTGCATTGGATTTTGGATCATTGCAGAAAATAAGCTCTGTGGCTAACACACATTTCTGATGCGTAGGCGTTTTGTTCAGCAGGATAATCTTTACAAATGAACACCACTTTTATGAAGTTTGAAGCGTTAATGCAGCCGAGAGAAGTAAAACGCTAACGTTATGCTACAAGCGAACTACCCCACGGTCGGATGATTTTGACGTCACTGCCGTTATGCTTCATCGATCTAATCAGCGGTTTTGACAAGCTAGCGAAACCGTATCTTAATAAGTTGTTTATTTACCTAATATTTGCAAGAGCACTGAAAACATGACTAGAGGCTGTAAGGCGGACTAGTGAGAGAGTTCCCGGCGTGATGACGTTAAATGTCCCCGACAACCACTGTAGTCTCATTTAGCCACTTGTTAGCAACCGCCGTTTTTAGTACGCGTAAAAACTTTAAAATTCACAAGTTGAGGTCTTATCTAACGTAGTTTATCTCGTCTAACAAAACGCCAACATCTCTTAAGCTTGTGTTAACCACAGACCTTATTTCAGGCGTCTAACCACAAACCCATTCAAAATCCCCATTGACTTTTAGAGTTAGGAACCCATGGCGCTAAAATGCTAACTCACTTCCGGGTTTTAGGACTCATTCCTGTGGCACTCTATACTCGTCCAAAGTAGGAACTAGTCCATCCCTGCAGAGGGAGTCTCCACCATACGACTTTCAACAGTGGAGTAGTAAATAATCAGTATTAATGAACCTTTAGAAGATCTCTGTGTCTCCATTGCAGGGACGAGTGTATCATTTAAGTTTTAGGTACATTCAATACTTTGAACGATGCAATGTCCTTTATTTTGAATGATCTTTTATTTATCCTACAGCTACCGGGCTTTTGATGTGAATAATGAACAGCAGCACAACTGATGAGGAAGTGTTGCATAAACTATGTTGTGTAGCCATGTTAAAAATCTTCATCCATCAGCACTCTTTACCTGATCCACCGTTAGTCCGTGTCTTAAGTCAGCCAGTCGGAGCTTTAAACTCAACTTTGCATTTTATAACTGTTTAAAAGTTTGGTTCTGGTAAAAAGACATTAAACTGTCTGTTTCTTGTTCTGCCTTCTTCTCTCTCTCTCTCTCTCTCTCTCTCTCTCTCTCTCTCTCTCTCTTCAGTCTGGTGTGCAGTAACGCCGCCCGCTTCCGCCTGGCAGCCGGCCCCGAGAGGAAGCTGCTTGAGATGGGCCTCAGGAGGGCTCAGGGACCAGATGGAGGTCTGACCGCCTCGCGGTACACATACATCGGAGGTGAATTCTGTCTGCCCGTCAAATGTTCCTGTTGGGATTTTCTCTTCATTCCTTTCAGTTTTTTGCACATTAATACATAATGACACCAGCTGGTCTAATAATGTTGACAAAAAGACTGACTCTAAGAATCTGTCCTGCAGGGTTTGATTTAACCAGTAACGTTCAGGCTGGCTTCCTGTTTGGGATCCCTGTTGCAGGGACCATGGCGCACTCATATGTCACCTCTTTCACCTCCCTGGAGGAGGTGTGGCCACAAGTGAGTATATCGCCCCGTTTCCACCAAGCGGTCCAGATCTGTTCCGTACACATTTATTGGCGTTTCCACTGTCAAAAGTTGGGAAGGTACCAAAATTACCGATCCGTACCGTCCTACTTTTTTGGTACCCTTCTGTCGGGGTGCCAAGAGTACCGATCCGACCTTAAAGGGTGGAGCTAGACACACCGCAGTCCGTTGATTGGTTAAAAGAATGGTCACTTCCTGTGCGACAAACACAAAACGCAGCATGTTTAAATATCCAGTGGGTTCGGAGCGAGTACTTTCAAGACTGTCAGCCCGTAGCTCCGCCCCATGGACGACCTCGGAGATGAAGACCTTCCTAAGAATCATTGATCTTTGTTTACTATGTCACGTTCTTCTTCTCTGTTGAATTTATTGGCGGTGTCACACTATGTCGCCCGCTGTGATTTAGTGATGTGTAAGGGTACGGTTGGCTGTGGAAATGCAAACAAGATCAGGGTTTACCAAACTGGACTGAATCAAACCGGACCGCTTGGTGGAAACGTGTTCTCTCCTTCAAGAACCATTAAAGCACCTTACCAGGGATTTTAACTCTAAATTTAGGAATCTTTCTGTGAAGATTACAGCGTGAAGGACCACGGTGATAGAAAACTTTACTCTCATACAAGAGTTCCTGTTGTGTGTAACATAAACTGAGTTTGTATGTTTCTGCTCAGACCCTTGTGGCAGTGAACGGGGACCCCGATCCGGTGGACATAATTTCACTGACGAAGGGCTGGCTGAGTCGTGTGTGCGAGCTTCTGGAAGCTCAGCCTGGGAAGATCCGTGAGGGCGAGTTGGCTGCCTTTTTGTCCTACGCCATCGCCTACCCTCAGAACTTCCTCCCCGTGATCGACAGCTACAGTGTCAGCTGGTAAATATTAACATGACAACCTGCGTGAGCATCGACTCTATAGAGGAGGGGGCGGGGGGAGACAGCTCTCTCTGATGTTCAGGATTTGGACTGCAGTACCCATTTTAAACACTAGGTGTCAGAGTTATATCGCTCCCTTTAGTAAATTCAGGGCACTGACTTCAGGAGTGTGTGTTTCAACGCTGTGACATTGATTCCAGGTCTGAGTACTTGAAAGTGTTTTTATTAATTCATCTGTTTACTTTACAAGAACTGCAGGTGATGTTCAGAATCATCCCGGTGTCTGTGTCTCATCTCAGTAGTGGTTTGTTGAACTTCTGTGCCGTGGCCTTGGCTTTGTGTGAGCTGGGCTACAAACCTGTCGGAGTTCGTCTGGACAGCGGGGACCTCTGCAGGCAGTCGGTGGATGTGCGTCGTGTCTTCAGACTCTGCAGCGAGCAGTGAGTGAGGTGCCATGCTGTATGTGTGCATCAGTTTGCCTTTAAAACTGTACAGTGAGAATATATCTTACTCCTCATGATGACTGATCGTATTTGTTCACTCTGAATCTTTTTTTTTGCTTCATCTCTGCAGTTTCTCAATCCCCGCCTTTGATTCACTCACCATCGTTGGGACCAATAACATCTCAGAGGAAAGCATGGCTGAGCTCAACGAGAAGGTGAATTCTCTGAACATGACCAATAGCTTGGGTAAACCGAGAGGCAACCAATACAGAAGTGTAAAATCCTGCAGTTCGTAGAGTGTACACTTGTGTTTGCCTCTGATTGTTCTGTATGTGATCATTTCAGGAGAACGAGATCAGCGTGGTTGGTGTTGGAACACATTTAGTCACCTGCACCAAACAGCCCTCACTGGGATGTGTGTATAAGGTAAAGTGCTCCAAGCTCATCTTAAAATGCACAAAACTTAAGTCCTCTACCAGTTATTTAAACATTTTCATGGAGAACATTTTTCTGTGTGTGACAGCTGGTGGAGGTGAGGGGGAAGCCCAAGATGAAGATCAGTGAGGACCCAGAGAAAAGCACCGTCCCCGGGAGGAAAGCCGTCTACAGGCTCATAGACGCTGAGGGTGAGAATTCATCTTTATCCCCCGCTTTAAACCAGTTCAACACTCATATTTTGTATTTTTACATCTTTTTATATTTCTGCATCACGTTTGTATTGCATGGCCTTGCAGACTGCATTTCACTGTCCATCTCTATGAGCATGTGACAAACACAATCTTGAACTCTAATGGATGAATTCTTTGTGTCGATAAGATGGAGCCCCCCGACATGTTGTACTTTTCTTCCCTACAGGCCATCCGTTTCTGGACCTGGTGAGTCTGGCTGTGGAGTCTCCTCCAGAGGCTGGAGTTCCATTGAGCTGTTACCCTCTGACCTGTGATAGCTCCTCCGTCTCAGTCACACCAGCTCAGGTCACGTGTCTGCGTCTGGAGGCGTATTCAAAGGGACAGGTGAGGATGGATCATGACTATTGACAATTTTTCCTTTTCCTTGACATTATCCATCCATTATCTATCCCGTTCTTTCCCGTTCGGGATTGAGCTGATCCCAGCTATCATTGGACGAGAGGAGGGGGGGTACAGAGACAGACAACCAGCCACACTCACATTCACACTTACAGGCAATTTAGAGTCACCTTTTAATCTAATAAGCATGACTTTGGACTGTGGAGGCAAACCGGAGGGAATAGGAAACCCACGCATGCACAGGGAGAACATGTAAACTCCACACAGAGGCTCCTGTCAGACGGGGATTTGAACCAGGAACCTCCTCGCTAACCACTGCACCACCGCGCAGCCTCCTTGATACATCACAATCATAAATGTGGTTTAACATCCAAACAAAGTCTCATGGGGAGAACATGTGCATAATGTCTTCATCTGGATTCAGCAGTGTTTTGATGGTATTGTGGGAAATGTAGTAAATATGCACATTTTCCAGTGAGCATGATCTAAAAAAGTGGATCTCAACTGGTGGGTCGCGGAGCCGTTTTCAGTCGTGAATGTGTCGAAGAGAAATGCTGTCAAAAAGTCAATGAAGCACTTTTTTAACTAGTTTGTTTCATTCAATTTCTTTGTTCTACCACGCTTTGGACTGTCTGAGGTCCAAACTGCACAATTTTCCTTTAAATGAATCTGATTGATTGAAAAATCTAAAAAATTAGGGTAGTGATTTTTCATGAAGGAGTAGTTGGAGGGTCCTGAGGCTCGACCAGTTGAGAACCACTGATCTAAAATACCACATGACAACTTTTTTTGAATTTCGTCCAAAACATATTTTATGGAGCCTAACAAATCATTAAGAATAACACCTAAAGAGACTTGTGTGATAACTAGTTTAAGGCATTGCACTGTTCAAATCAAGACAATACTGTGGGAGTCCTGTGTGCAGGAGTTTAATATTTCCTAATGTGCCTCCCGCCCTTCATAGGTCACACACCCTCCGTGCAGCGCCGCAGAAACTAGAGCAAAGGTCCAGAGCTCCCTCCAGACTCTGCACCCTCGACATAAGAAGCTGCAGGAGCCCGACTCTTACACAGTGAGTTTCACTCACACAAGCACAAAACCTGCATCCAAAAACCTGACAACATACAGCTTCATTACACCAGCTGCACTTTTGTAACGTTATGTGAGATTTTATTTCTCTTCTCTCTGGTTTCTCTCCCACCAGGTGGCGCTATCAGAGCAGCTACACAACCTGGTCACAGAGATTCGAAGAGGAAGTACCAACAACAGCAACTTTCTCTTAGCCAACTAAAGATCTTTCTACATATCTGTTTCTCTTTTTAACTTGAATCTTTTCCAAAGTGCCTCACAACAGAAGTCTGTTTGTAGTGATAACAGTGTTAACAGCGTCCTTCCCACCATCCTGTGTCTGGTTTCATTCAGAGCTAATGTCCTTATATGAACAGGGTTTAAATGCACAGAAATCTACAAGGAACCCAGTGGGGACACTCGAGAGAAAACACCTTTTAACCTCATCATCATGGACTTAATTCTGCTGGAAACTCTGGTTTTGATGGCTCGACAGAGACACTGCCCAACATTTTAAACTGATGAACAGTCAGTCACGCTCCACAACAATGGACGTCTAGAGAAGTTACTTAATGGAACTGACCTTCTTCCTTTTTCTCTACTTTTGTTTCTTTGGAGTGATTGAGAAAAAACGAGACCTCGTTGAAAACACTGAATTTCGAACTGTGACCATACAAACATGTTTTTAAAGGTCACATATCCTCCTCCTCTTCAGTGTAAATAAGTCTCAGAGCTCCTCAAAACATGTGTGTGAAGTTTCTTGTTCTAAATCCACTCTGATCCTGTATTTGATCATGCCTATAAACCCCTCTATTTCAGCCCTGCTCAGAACAGGCTGTTTCTGTGTCTGTAGCTTTAAATGTAAATGAGCTGTGTCTGACCACGCCCTTTTCTGGAAGGGCTTGGGTGGCTCGGGCTTTCTCGCTCCATGCCCTATTGTTTACGGTGAGAAGGCAGACTCACCTAGAACTTCCACCAGATACGTGTGCATTGCGTGTCCGCTTCGGTTCATTACGGCTCCGTGCGTCCTTGTCCGTCAACACCCACACGTGCACGGAGAGCACAGCTGGAGTGCGGAGACAAAGGAATTCCCGTTGTAGTTTTACAGATTCACTCGCGAGATAATACGATGTATTTGGTGTAACCGTTTAAAACCATTTAAAACACAAAAACAAACACATTTGGTTATTGTTCTGAGTGTTTTCTTCTGAAAGTAATACAGATGTTTTAATGTTGTTTCGGTGTCTGACTTCCCGTCCCGCTCGATCTTTTCTGTGGTAAACTGATGTGCCGTGCTCCGGCAAAAATAGAAGCCTTGCGTATCTGCTACAGAGGAGCCAGTGGAAGCACACACATTAAGTAAAGTGAAAACCTATCTGCTGCTGTAACGGAGCGGAGACGGACCAAACGTGAATCTGGTGGAATTTGGCCGTCAGAGGGCAGAACAAACACCTAGCTGTGGGAGTGTCACCCACCTGGGGGAGGGGTTACTGCCCTTTGTGATGTCATGAAGGGAAAATCTCCAAACGGCCTGTTTGAGCACACATTTTCTGAAAAGTGGAGCAGGAAAAAGACGGAGAGGATGGACTTTTCTCATCATTGGGGGGTTTGTAGACAGACTAGAGACACATATTAGAGTTAGAGAAACATGGTGAAGTGGATTTAGAATAATATGTGACCTTTAAAACACAAACTTATACTAACAACAATCTAACCATGAATATGTCATGATTGTGAATGCTGTAAACAAAAGGTTAACACCTCTGATAGGAGAAGTTGACTCTTGAGCTCGGAGAAAGATCTGTGCTGAATAAATTAAATAAAAATGTTGATTAGATATTTAGCTTTTCAGGAGTGTTTTTGTAACTTCTGAATTAAACTTGATTGATCCCAGAGAGCAATTCTGTTCCACAGTCCCCCCCCCGACCATGCATACATTTACAAACAAACAACAGAGGAGTTATCAGAGACAACAACCAACTCAGTACTTGTCAAAGATGAGCGCTGACCTGTAAGTGATATTTTATTGTTTGTGTTTGGACCGGCTCAGGAGGACTCAGTGATTGACTAAAGAGTTTCCTGAGAATGTATATTTCTCCTCTCTCCCCTTACCTCTACTTTTCTGCTGCAGGACATGTGTGAAGTGCTTCATCGGCTTCTGATTGGCTGCCTGCTGACCAGTGGTAGCGGAGGTGGTTGTAGAAAGGCTCACATATGGAGCCGATTAGACGCGGATGGGCTGTGATGTCATCGGTATCTCTCTGAGGCGGTCGGCCCTGGAGGTGAATCTCACACTCTGAGCCTTCAGCTGATGTGTTTTCGATTTCATAGCCTCCGAGCAGACGTGGAGTTCTGCTTGTGCACAAAACTGAAATGTACTTAAAGAGGACATATTATCCCCTTTTTCAAACAGTCCCCTGTGGTCTCAATGAAACATCTGTGCTGTGCTTTCCTCAAAACATGAATCAAGCACCAGAGGAGGTTTGTGACCCTGTAGAAACCAGCTCTCTCAGAACGCTCCGTTTTGGTGTGTGTGTCTCTTTAAATGCAAAGAGCCCCCCCTGAGTTTTCCCAGTAGACATCACTCCTCTGTAGCGAGAATAAAAATGGCGGACCTGCACAAAAGTTTTGCTCTAGGCTGGGGGTGGAGTCCATGGGTGGAGATACCAGGGGAGGGAAGGGTATTTTTTTAACCAGAATCCCACTGTGACATCACAAGGAGAGCACATTTGAAATGGAGCATTTTTCTCTGTGTTGTAAGACTTATGCAGACCACAAACAAAGGACTGGATGGGTTTATTTCAAATGTTGTGGGTCGGGAGACACTCAGGTTACCCAAATAAATGTTCATCATATGTCCCCTTTAAGGTTTAAATTAACCACCAGTGTCTGAAGGAGTTAAAAGTGACAAACTCAACATGCTCTTTCTAGTCTGAGGAAGAGCATTATCGCAATAAATGTGTTCATACAGATCGAAGATAGATATCAGCCGATGTATCGGTGTTAGATTGTTTCTCTCTCTAATATCAATATCGGCCCCAAAAATCTCATATGGGTCGGGCCCTAGTCTATATTGTTTAAAATGATTGTATTATAGGCTTTGATGGCTGAATACAGAATACTCACTCACTCACATATCACTTTAAAAGTTTTTTTGTTTGCGCTTAGAAACAGTAGTTTGCCAAGAAACTAACAAAACACAAATTCTTCCAGGAGAGGACGAAGCAAAGCAGCAGTAAATCCCTGCTGTTTGAGTGAAGGATTTACTGCTGCAGGTGACATGCCAGTGACCTCTGCAACCTGAACCCCACTTGACCTCTGGACCCGAATCATCATCACCCGCAGAGTGTAAAGGTCTGTTTCTGTTTCTGCTTTGGAGAAAGAAAATAAATCTGATCTCCTCCTCGTCAGCTGCAGCTCTCCTGGAGACCCGCGGAGGTCGCTCTGCTCTCCGCCTCCTCTCCTTGTCTGCCTCTCTCCTCTGCTGCTGCTACCACTCTCCCTCCACCCTCCTCATCCTCCTTCAGATACTACAGCTAAGAGAGGAAGAAACACATCTTATCAAGCTTTTCCGGTCTGCTAGTCTTAATTTCCTCTCAAGACCTCTGGCGTTTGAGCTGAGGGTTGACGCGCAGGCACAGAGAGAGAGAGAGAGACAGAGAGAGGGAGGGAGACGGGGGAGATCCGGGGCGAGGAGCTGTGAGGAGAAACTGGGGCAGTCTCCACCACAACCCCGCACGCCTCTGTACGGATTATAATGCATCCTGTTAGTGGTGTAATGTGCTCGGGGAGGAGGAGGAGGAGGAGTGTGTGACCGGAGAGCAGAATGGTTCGGCGGATGGGAGCGCACACGGTTCTCGCCGGTTCTCCGTGCTCCACCGTCTCCGTGAATCCGCCACAGAACACCCGCCGATACCTGCCCTCATCTCCGCCACCCTGCTGCGCACACCTCCGGGTACTATTAGTCCAAATTGTCATTACATAACCCGGCGTTTTTGGCCGTTTTCACTGGCTTTACTTCTCCAAAAGCTTGCTGAGTCGTCCAAGCCGGGCTGTGCTGCCTTTGCTGTCGTGGACTAGCAGGAGGGTGGAAATCTGAGTCCAGTGGTGATGAGAGCTCACTCCGGGTGGATTTCGCTGGTGTGCTGCCAGAAGCATCTGGAAAGGATAACACAGGGATCCACTCCCCCTCCGGAGAACCAGAGGATAATCCACATCTCAGATCTTTCAGTGTTTCAGCTCTGAGAGGTGTCTTCTAGCTCGTGTTTTACTGTGGATTTGTTTTGATCACACTGGCACTTAAAAACTTAACTTGCCAAGAGTGGCACAGTTTAAGATTTCCTCTGCTTTGGACAGGTTGGATTACTGGTGCATTCAGTAAGTGACAACAGGACAAGCATACGAACCCAGAAACCAGGACAGATTCCCTCGAGGTGTCCTCGTAGCTATGCAGTGAAGATGTGTGCAGCCAGGTTCAGTGGCTGCATCAATGGCTGTGCTGAAGACGCCACTGGTGGTGCCTTGGTGGGTGCTGGTCCTGTCACAGCCTCCAGGATGCTGGACTGGACAGAGGCCGGTCCCCGCATCCTCCACAGCCTGGAGATGGGGACGGTGATGACCATCTTCTATCAGAAGAAGTCTCAGAAGCCCGAGAGGAGAACCTTCCAGATCAGGCAGGACATGCGTCAGATAGTGTGGAGCCGAAACCCGGACAAGATAGAAGGAGAGGGTGAGTTCAGACTGATATCTGATTGGGCATGAAGTGCTTTAAACACACAGTTTACATTTCTATTAAGAGGTAGGGAAGTCCTGATCTTTTAAATCTGAGGGTCAGCAAACCAAATACAATCTGCAACAGCTGCATATCAAACTGAGGCCACAATACATTCAAATAAACTTTAATACAACTTTTTCAATCAGAACAGCAGCATATTTCTTAGTATTGCATGATGTGTTTATAAGTATTGCATGTACTGTCTGTGCAGAGGATTGACAGTGGATCTGTGGTGGCAGGAAGTTACTTAGCGACTGTCTCTTTAAATTGCAGAGTGAAATAAATACCTAAGTTACCCTTTTGAACCAACAGCAGCACTTGACAATTCTGCTTTATGGCAAAATGACTAGAAGTCGTTGTAAACGTGCCACGAAAAGACCCAAGACAATAATTAAAAGACATCCAATGACCAAAAAGAAACTTCTGAGAGACCCCGACTGACCCTGAGCAGAGGTGAACAATCACAGACTGAAAAAAGAAACCTCAAAAATAGACATTAACAAACATACAAATCAACCTGGAGATGACACAATGACTACACCCGGATACAAAGGGACTGCTGCAGACACACGAAGGAATCTAAAATAGACTGAAAAAACTCTGATTGAATGCGGGTCAGATATTCTGTATCAGAAGATGCTGAGTCTGAAGTATCTGACAGCACGCTGACAAATACAGAAAGTCAACACCAGGGACACTTTCTTCTTCTTCTTCTTCTCTGTGTGTGTGTGTGTGTGTGTGTGTGTGTGTGTGTGTACTTCTGTCTCATCTCAGTAACTGTACTATCATAATTAGCTGTTGTATTGTTAAGTCGTGTAACCACACCAAGTTTAGAAATGATTGTGTTCAAACTTTCTACTGAATTCTTCAACTTCAACGAGAACACGAAGAGTAAATCTGTTGGCTGATATAAACCTATGACTGATATATCTGTATCAGCGTTTTTTTCTCTTCCTGATATGCATCAATACGAAAACCTCTTCAGGTCACAGAGTGCAGAAAACAAAGCTTGGGGTGATTTAGAAATGGCGTCATGATTGAGTTCTTCCAGTACAGTAGGCTGTGGCGTCAGTGATTCTGTTGCTCTCACACTGCCTGCAGCACGTGTAGCAGAGCGTCACAGCGAAGCAGACGATCAGTACGGCTTGATTCTGTGATCAGAGCTGCGTCCAACTGTCTGCTCCAGAGAAAAAGCAAAACTGAGATGTGACCAACGAGAACCCAAACACACCTGTGCATTAAGAGACTGCACAGCCCACAGTGGGTGATGGCTGAGGGGTCTCGTCTCACCATGAAGGTGTTTACAAACTGATGAAGACTGTGAAGAGACAGCGACAAGAGTTTTGTGTAATCTTGTATCCCCCTTCAACTAGAGGTGTAAGAATGAGAGTCACTGCATGATGTACATTACTGAAGGGCTGAACGACCGCCCTCTCGTCCTGATCTGAAGTTATAGATGAGAAGCTGTCGAGGCCTCATCAGCAGAGACACATCATAACCCTGTGACCTCTGCTTCCTCTGTGTCAGCCTCTCAGTAACTCTCCAGACAGTAAAGCATGCTGACACATCCACTGTCTGTCTACCTGACTGACTGGCTGCAGGCTTTTGTATAGATAGGAGAGTCGAAGTGTTTAACCTCAAACAGCGGGCTGTTGTGTTTCGAAGCGGCCTGTTGGAGCACAGCTCAGCCTGTCTGGGGTGTGGAGGCTATTGTCTGCGTCCTGGATTTTGTGGCCTGGGGGAGGATTTGTTACAGTCTCTGTTAGCACCACGAGAACTTATGGCATTCACAACTGGCACGATAGGGTTTCCTTCTGTCTGCCATGTGTTATTCTAACTCTCCGTCTTTATGGTAGTGTGCAGTAAAAAAAAGAAAATCTCCTACACAAAGAGATAGAAATAGGTTTACTGAGAAGTCTGGGGGCTGAAGTTGATTCTGTTTGCTGTATCTCAAAAAACACAAACATGCAAAAGGGAAAGACAGAGGCACCGCTGGACAACACCTAAAAGCATGTAGTTGAGAAATGCATTCATCAAATTCATTCAAAATGCAGCAGTTTAATCACGTGCAGGGTGATCACAACGGTCCAGTGCAGACAGTCTGTGGTCATGCACCAATCACAAATAAATGTCACCCCCCCTCCCACTCGCTCAAGGTGAATTCTCCTGATTATATCCTGCTGCGTTCTCACGTCAGCTCACTCTGACTTCATGTGGAATAAATACTCTGACTCTATCCGG
The DNA here is from genome assembly GCA_020745685.1 of Tautogolabrus adspersus. Lineage (NCBI taxonomy): Eukaryota > Metazoa > Chordata > Actinopteri > Labriformes > Labridae > Tautogolabrus > Tautogolabrus adspersus. The sequence goes on along the minus strand of CM036536.1, from coordinate 2,877,106 downwards.
AGTTTTTCCTGCCAGCCTCAGAGTGAAATATTCAGCTGTTTGCGTTCACACATGCAGCTTAAATTGAAAACCTCAGGAGTTGAGTTCAAGTGTGAACAAGGCTTTAGTCTGTTTATTCAGAGTTGAAGTAGTTGCAGACAATTCTTGTGTTTGAATGGCGATTTTGCATTTCTGTATCTGTAGCAATGAATTAACTGCAGCGTATTTTTGACCTTTGCTGCCATACTCATTTGGAAACTGATCTAAAGCGAGGCGATGGTGTTACGTGCTCAGGGGAAAGTATTACACGAACATGTGAGACTCTTTGAGATATCCAGACCAGTTAGTTCATTTCATGAAACAGGATGGAGGAAACACTCTGGTGCACGTAATACTTTCTAGTGATCACAAGAAACTTTCTCGTGCGTAATTTCTGTGCATGCATTATCGTCTCGTTAGCATCGGAAACGTTCTCGTTATTGTACTAATAGTTTCTCTTCTGCAAAAGACAGTTTTCCGTACACACCTGACACTTTGTATTTAGAGTGAATTTTTTTTGTGCAGCACATTTTTGTATTTTTAAATGTGCAAGGTGTTTTTGTGTTTGCAGAGCGTTACTTGATTTGTTCCTGGTTTCTGTATTTTCTATATTTGCAGCACACTTTGTCAACTGTTCAAACAATGTGCAGATGTTTTCTTCTTTCCCTTGTGTCACTTTTTATACATATTTTTTAAGGTTGAAGCTCTATCCCCAGTACAGTTTTCTCCTCTTCTCCGTCCTTAGTAACTCCGCCCCCCCCCCCCCAGTCATTCTACGACGGCTGAGGGACTAATGGCCGCTGCACACATGTAGGAGTTGTTTCTTGCTCAGGGTGCCTTGTCAATTATTTATCCATAATCATAAACCGCATATGCTAATCCAAGCTGAGTCTGAGGGTGTACGAAAACCACGGAGAACTCCTACACCGCTCAATCAGACCAGATCTACAGAATCCCACACACTGAAGACAAACTCGCCTTTCACACAAACACTTACGCTTTCATAAGCCACAAACGCCCCTCTACAAACAACCTCCCACTGGACAAACCAACCAGCACATTCCAAGAACTCAGCCAGTCTCTCCTTCACTTTATCTCCCACAGCTCTATCTCTCAGCTACCCGCTTTTTTCCCCTCCTCCTCCTCCTCCTCCTCCGGTCTCTCGTCTCCTTTTCCCTCCTCCAGCTGTCCTTTCCTGATCTCCTCCCCCCACGCACCCACCTTAACATGCTTCTCCTTTTTCACTTTTTCCCTGACCCCCCAGCTTCACTTTCTCTGTCTGTTTTCTTTCACTTTCTTTTTGAGTTTGGAGGTCATTCATCTGATCCTTTTTGTTCTAAGAAATCTCGCTCATATTTATCGAAATGACCCCTTCACTCTGTCTCCCCTCACCTCCCCCGTCTCTCCTGCCTTTCCTTCCATTGTTTTTGTTGCATGATACTTTTTCCCTAATGTTTGTTTTGAAATTAAGTGTCTCCCCCAGCACGCACACACACACACACACACACACACACACACACACACACACACACACACACACACACACACACACACACACTTGAAATCAGTGTTTGTCTTTGAGATGAGCGCTTTGGAAAACAGTGTAGGTATTAAATCCTGAGGCACAGGAAGTGTGGGGTTATCAGGGAGTGTCTCCCTTCCTGTCTCTGATTGAAGGACTGGCTGGTTGCAGGAAAACAAAAACTCCAGCATCTTCTGCAGGAAGCTCGGACATGGACCCCAAATGAGGCGTGGGATGCCTGAGATATTAAGGGGTGGTTTGCACCAATAAGGAGCATTTGGGTAAACCACAGCGTGGTTAAACTTGGCTGAAAGAAAGAAAACATCTAATTTTAGAATAACTCACACTGCAAACGATTTAAAGAAACCAGAGTTGAGCATGGCAGGATTTTAACTCCAAGATCTGGATCGGGGTATTTCATTCAAAACTAATCAAAGTGTATTATGTAAAAGTGGAAACACTGATAAGACTTAACAACTTGTTATCACAGTGATAATATTCTCCTTTCTTTGGGAAGTTATCTTCCTAGCCGTGATCCTCCATCTTTCTCCTGAAGTACAAATCTGTGATTCTGTCTGCAAAGCACATCCACACAAGCGTTCTGAAATCCCATTTGACTTGTTTTTATTTATTTATGTGGCTAGTTTACAGTCCTCGTCCCTGGCTAGGCTTTTATGAAATAACATGCATGATACAAACTGTAAAGGCGACATTGAAACAAACAGTATAGCAGACAGAAACGGCCGGATTGAATTTAATTATTTGAATTTTTTTTGTCCGGTTATTTATTTATCCCATGAAAAGTAGCCAAGAACTTGCTCGAGTTCGGATACTGCAGCACTCTCTCTGTCCAACAGATACGATGCAATATCACTTTTCAACATGTTCACTTGTGCTGGTAACTAGCATGTGATTCTTCAGTTATGTTGGGGCGGCTGTGGCTCAGTTGGTAAAGTCGTCGTCTCTCAACCGGAAGGTCGGGGTTTCGAGCAGCCACATGCTCGATGTGTCCTTGGCCAAGACACTCAACCCCGAATTTCTCCCGCTGCTTCGTCGGCAGCGTATGTATGTGTATGAATGGGATTAGTTACTTTACACAGCAGCCTCTGCCATCAGTGTGTGAATGTGAAGGTGTGACCTGCGGTGTAAAAGCGCTTTGAGTAGACAGAAGACTAGAAAAGCGCTACACAAGCTCAAGTCCATTTATGTTACTACGTAGAGTGAGGTGTTTTTTCTCCAGGTTGTATTTATGCCATCTGTTGATAACTTTCCAAAAAACAACCTCATATCCAGTCACTGCGTATTTTGTATTAATTCAGCTGCTGATGATGAATTTTAAGAGCAACCACTGTTGGACACTAAGGCATAGAGCTTTATACTTTGTATACAGGCTTTAAATGTAAACGTGAGCAGGTCCTTAAAGTTGTAAAGTGATGTTTAACCGCCTCTTATTCAGGTAAAGAGCTACCTTTGTTCATGAGACCTTCTATCAGACTCTGGATTGACTTTAAAGCTTCATCATCAGCCTCCCATCTTTCTTTAGATTCATGAAATGTGTAACGTGCATTCTCGCTTATTATTCGCTCCTGTCTGTCATTGTTTGCTCCCTTGAGTTTTATAATCACCATGTAGACTTCTGCCATCTGGTATAGGGAGTGATGTCAGCAGCAGCTGTACCAGGAACAGTTTGTTTCACTGGAGCTGCACTGCAATTATCAACGGCTGGTGGTTTCAGGTCAGCAGTGCACACAGCTCGCGGTGCGTTCAGGAACTCTGAGACCAGTCTGAGCAATGCTCGTGAGCTTCTCTTATGATGCACCGTGCTTTAATGAACACGTCAAAGTGTGTTTTCTTTTTCTGCTTTATTTCTATGAGACTGTTGAAAGTATCGGACACTCTGATGTATCTCCAGGTGGCCCACTGCGCTTTTCTTCGCTACTCTCCGTCCTGTTACTTTCATCAAAGTTTACATCAGTTTAGTTTTCAAAGAGAAGTGTGTGTTCGTCTTTATCAAGATGATGTTTACAGCCTGGACCGGGATCTGAGGCCGCAGTGGGAGGAACTGTGCTGTGGATTTGTGTGTGTGTGTTCTCTCCTTATCTATCACTGTGTGTGTGTTGAGTGAAACAGAGTGTGTGTGTGTGTGTGTGTGTTAACGCAGTCACAGTGAGCAGAGTGTGACGTTCAGCGAGCAGAGCTGAGCATGTGTTTGCCTCATTGTCCAATGTCCAGACTAAATGGCAGGAAGTAATAAAGGGAAAGAGCAGAGGAAAACAAATACCGGCTTCTGCCATATTTTTATTAATAGTATGGGAGGAAAATGAGTCAACTCCTACAATTCTACAATTCTACAATTCACTTAGCAGACGCTTTTATCCAAAGCGACGTACATCAGAGAGTAAGAACAACACAAGCAAGGATCGAGGAAAAATGAAGGAACGATGTCAGTAAGGACGAACGATCAGCTTTGAGTCCGATTGGACACACAGGTGCTGAAAGGCATTGCCCAGAGGCAAGGCACAACATGAACTGCCGGTCTGAGACTCTAATCAGTATATAACCATCTTATACTTCGTCGTTTTCAAACAAAAAACAAAAAAAACCATCATCATTACCATCGTTACATCAATACTATCAAGATCATCATCATTAAGCTAAGTTAGTAGGTATTCCTGAAAGAGCTGGGTCTTTAGCTTTTTCTTAAAGGTACAGAGGGACTCTGCAGATCGAATGGAGTTTGGAAGTTCATTCCACCACCGGGGGGCGACAGAGGAGAAGAGTCTAGTCCTCGTCTTTGGACCCTGTTGTGAAGGTTGGATCAAACGCCTTTCATTGGCAGAGCGTAGTGGACGGGAGGGAGTGTAGACCTGAAATAGAGAGTCAAAGTAAGGAGGAGCCGTTTTTGTTGCTGTTTTGTAGGCAGCAGAGTTTTAAATTTAATGCGAGCAGTGACTGGGAGCCAGTGTAAGGAGATGAACAGCGGAGTGACATGAGCTCTTTTTGGAAGGTTGAAGACCAGTCGTGCTGCTGCTTTCTGTATCATCTGCAGAGGTTTGGTTGTGCAAGTAGGAAGACCTGCCAGTAGGGAGTTGCAGTAGTCTATGCGTGATAGCACAAGAGCCTGTACCACAAGTTGTGTAGCATGTTCTGACAGGTAAGGTCTGATCTTCCTGATGTTGTACAGGGCAAAACGACATGATCGGGCAATCGAGGCTACTTGAACCTTGAAGGTTAGCTGGTCATCAATCATGACACCCAGGTTCCGTGCAGACTTTGTGGGCATGAGTTTGGTTGTTCCAAGTTGGATATTGATCTGTGGCTGCATAGAGGGACTGGCTGGAATGACGAGGAGCTCAGTCTTTGAAAGGTTGAGTTGAAGGTGCCGTTCATTCATCCATTTAGAGATATCGGTGAGGCATGACGAGACTCTAGCTGAGTCTGTGACATCGTCTGGTGGAAATGACAAGAAGAGCTGGGTACCATCAGCATAGCAGTGGTATGAAAAGCCATGAGAGCGGATTATCGAACCAAGTGAGCTTGTGTATATGGAGAAGAGGAGGGGACCAAGCACTGACCCTTGAGGTACCCCTGTGGATAAGCTGTGGGCTTTGGACACTTCTCCCTTCCACGACACTCTAAAGGATCGCCCAGAGAGGTAGGACTCAAACCAGCAAAGGGCGGATCCTGAGATGCCAAGCTCAGAGAGCGTGGAAAGGAGGATTTGATGGTTGACTGTGTCAAAGGCAGCAGACAGATCTAAGAGTAGTAGAACTGATGACTGACCTGCCGCCCTGGCCGCCTTTAGCGATTCTGTTACTGAGAGTAGTGCAGTTTCAGTAGAGTGGCCCCGCTTAAAGCCTGACTGATTTGGATCAAACAGATTGTTTTTAGACAGAAACTCCGAGACTTGCTTGAAGACAGTGCGCTCAAGTACTTTTGACAGAAAGGGCAGAAGAGAAACCGGTCTGTAGTTTTCAACCTGGGCTGTAAATGACTCTGTACCAACATAACTAAAAAGCTTTGTTGGAGGTATATATAGGTGTTAGCAGTCAGGTAGGGCTGAGCAATCAATCAAGTTTAAGTTTCAGTTCTTCCAGCGATCATGAAAAACAAGATCATCGTGATGTTACGCTCGTTTTGATCAGAGGTTTTGTCATGTGAGGTAAATGTTTCGAAGTGTTTGTTGTTAAATTTGAGTTCTAAAATTCACTTAGCAGACTTTTTTATCCAAAGCGACGTACGTCAGAGAGTAAGTACAACACAAGCAAGGATCAAGATCGAAGGACACAACATCTGGAAGAGCAAACAAACAGCTTTAAGTCCGATCAGACACACAGGAGCTGACAGGAAGTGACCACAGGTGCTGACAGGAAGTGACCATCTTAAAATATCGTCATTATCAAACATCGTCACTATCGTCACATCGTAGGTGTTCATAAAGAGTTGGGTCTTTAGCTTTTTCTAAAAGGTGCAAAGAGACTCTGCAGATGGTTCATCACCACCACCTGAAAAACACAGAAGGTTTGAAATATATCATGCTCCTTAGGTTAACTGGTGACTCTCAAATCACCCGTAGGTGTGAATGTGAATGTGGCTGGTGAACAGTCCAGGGTGTAACCCCGCCTCTCGCCCAATGACAGCTGGGATCGGCTCCAGCCCCCCCGCGACCCTGAACCAGAAAAAGCGTTATAGATAATGGATGGATGGATATATTTTACTTATTGCTTGTTTCTCAAAGTGCTCAGAGTTTTTCAAATCAGTGAGTCATCATGTTTAATAATCTTGATCTCAAAATCAGCCAAAATAACCGTGACTATAATTTTTGCCCTTACAGCCAGGTACAGAACGCAGCTTTGGTCTGAATATCTCATTTCTTCATTTAGTAACTCATCCGTTTGGATTATATTAAAGCGAAGAGTTGATGTGCATGATTAGGACCATATCTGGGAGAGAGTGGGCGATGTGTGTTCTCTCTTTCCTTGTTGACAAGTTGCCAGTGGAGCTGCTTGTAACGTTTGATTATCTTTGCAGACCTTTGACCTTTGTCTGGTTAACGGTCTCGATGATTGGTTTCAGGTCGTCTTCATCAAAGCTTGATGTTTGTTTTATTAGCAATGGTCCCACTTTAAGTCAGATAGACAGCAGTTATCGTGCTGTGTCTGCAGAGAGTTTTCTTTTCAAACTGAAAACAGAGGTCATCTGTGGGTAAGAATTCTTGTGCTTTAGCTCGTTCCAGCTCTGCCCCCCCCTCCCCCCCCCTTCTCTCTTCTAAGCACAGTACAGACACATTTCCATCTGAGGATAATCGACCTCTCCATTAATCTCATGCCAAACGTGTGCCCTGTCATCTCCTCACTCAGGGCGCTCAGATAAAAACCACATTTCTGGATCTCCTGGGCGGTTTGATTCAGGTTTATATATAACCTGCTGAGGTTTGCTTTGGCCCGATAAAGATAAAGACGAGAATGAGTCTGGATTGAACTTCGTCCTCTGTTCTCCACCTGTTGGGCAGATAACAGTCTTGATAGAAAAGGTGGAAACGTCTCTCTCTCCGTTTGCCTTTGACCAAAGTTTCTCTGTGGTTGAATGTAGAACGAGTGACTTTCATTTAAGTATGTGTGTGTGTCTTATAGAAGACCTGTGTTTGGCATCCATGAGGCATGTTTATGTGTGTTTGCACAAGACATCTGCTATGTCAATAAGCCGGGCTTTTTCTCTGTGGGTGTGTCGACTGCTGCAAGTGTCGAGGCAGAGTCCAGAGTTTACATCATCCTCTGTGGTCTGTCGACCGCTCTCAGCCACGCTGTTAACCCTACTGGTGCAACAACTGTGAATCTGTACATGCAGTACTTACTAAATGTGAGGAAGATGTGGACAAAAGAAGTGCAGGTTTTAGAGTTTTATTTTGGGGCTTTTGTGCCTTTATCTTAGAGGTAGGACAGTGGATAGAGTCAGAAATCAGGGAGAGAGAAAGTGGGGAATGACGTGCGGAAAAGGAGCCACAGGTCCGCCCGCTTAAAGGACTACAGCCTTCATACATGGGGCGCACACACTGACTGACCACTCAGCTACCAGCGCCCCAGAAATGCAGATTTTAAATCTTACAGAAGTTTTGCAGTATGAAGAAATACGCCTGTTACCAAAGTGCTAACGCTAACTGAGAGCTACATTTCTGAAAGAAAAGCGAAAAACAAATCTTCACAAATGAATACTTTCCTTCATTCAATCTTAAAGGATTTTGTTTGCATTAAGAAATATGTCACATAAACAAACTAAGCATAACGATGGCTAATCATTTGAGTAATGGTTAGGGGCCTTGGTTCACAGGAAGCGCTTTTCACGCTGCAGCGCTCACAACCTCTGTTTCAGAGCGCTTCTCACCAGCACTCATTGTTGCTAGGTTACAAAAGTTAACTTCTGCTTCCCTCGGTAGTGTCCGTTAGGTTTTATATAGCTCAGTGTGCTAATATTTGCTTTAATACCATGAAATATCACAAAGAAAACATGAACACAATGTGAAGGAGTCGTGTCGTGACATCAGCAGCTCGACACCTGGACATTGTTCCCACGAAAAGATGAGTCAGACCAGCGTCTCCTCCGCCCATTCTTGTTGACAAAGCTGATATCAGAAGTCCCGCCCCATCTTGATTCTGATTGGTTGGTGATGGAGAAGTGACATTGACTAGCTGTTCAAAAAGATAAACTGTTTTCAAAAACAGCTGACGGTGATGAAAACGCTGATCTGCATTGGTTTAGTATCGAAAACGAGCGCTGCCAGTGCAAAAAAAAACACACAGGCCCTAGTGCGGGCGGGAGGCTGTGTCTCAGTGGTAGAGTCGGTCGTCTCTCAACTGGGAGGTCGGGGGTTTGATCCCCAGCTCCTGCAGCCACATGTCCAATGTCTCCTTAAGCAAGACACTTAACCCTGAGTTTCTCCTGCTGCTTCATTGGTGGCGTATGAATGTGTTTGAATGGGATACTTAATACTGACGGTCACTGTACATAGCAACCTCTAACATTAGTGTGTGAATGTGTAGGTGTGACCTACGGTGTAAAAAAAGAAGCCTCTTTGAGTAGTCAGAGAATAGAAAAAGGGCTAAACAAGCTTGAGTTACCATGTAGGAAATCTTTCTCTTTAACGTTAAGCAAATGTTGGAAAAGAGATTGTTTGTTCGAGCGCTGGTTCCAAAAAACCTCTGCAGGCTTTTCAAGCATCCTGCCACCGACAGCTGAAATGTTTGTGTGTCTGTTTTTGGGATCTCTGAACACACACACACACACACACACACACACAACCACACACCAAACACACACACACCCACACGCCAAACACACACACACACGAACACACAGAACATTTGTCGAGCTTTCCGGCAGCAGGTTTCTGTGTAATTGTCAGGGAAACGAACAACGTGCCAAACTGTGATTTATGGTCGTGCATATTTGTGTTCATGCAACATTATCCTTCCTTCCTCCCTCTCTCCCTCCCTCTCTCTCTCCTTTTTTTCCCTCCCTCCTCCCCCTCTTAGTCGACATACGAGAGATCCGGGAGCTGCGGTTGGGGAAGGGCTCCCGTGATTTCGAGCGCTACCCGGAGGAGGCCCGTAAACTGGACACCGCCCACTGCTTCATCGTGCTGTATGGTGTGGAGTTTCGCCTCAGGACGCTCAGTGTGGCTGGTTAGTGCGTGCTTACTCAATGTGGTAAAGAGGTCACATCACAAAGAGAATCTGCTCGGCCTTGTATGACTCTTTATAGTGATGTGTCCTTGTTTTATCAGATCTCCTTTCTCACTTTCATAAGCTTGCAGGATTGGGAGTCACCAAAGTCAAACATGTGTTCTTCCTCATGTCTCCTGTCTCTGTGTGTGCAGCCTTCAGTGATGAGGAGGTCAACATGTGGATCTCTGGTCTTAACTGGCTCATGATCGACACTCAGCGGGCGCCCGCTCCCCAACAGACTGACAGGTGTGTGCTGCTGTGTGTGTGACGGTCCAATGATTCATGCATCAGTTTAAGTAATGAATCAAATCAGAAAACAACAAAACACAACAGCATCCCATGAGAGCTTGAATACAGCTCAACAGTGACCGCCGGCTCTGGTTCCAGAAGTAAATCGTCGGTTGACATTTCACAAAACCCTCATATCAAGAGATTGACGCCTGTAACCATGACAACCAGCTACCCTTACTTGTGACTGTAAAACATTTGATTCAGCGCCAAAACGGCTTTGAAAAACAGAGAAAAAGACAAAGGGTACAAGGCTGTGTACATCATTTCCGTCCAGACTCAAGGAACTACAAATCCCACAATCCATTGCGAATGATATCACTTCTTTCTTAAATGTAACTTTAGACGTTGTTAACGTGTTTATACTGTTAATACAAGTGTTGTTAACTCAGCCGCTAGCTGACTTTTTGCAAACAGGTGGGACACATCCTCCCTGTGTACAAACACAAAACTGGTCAATATGTTGCCCCTCTGGTGGGTGTCTATTCAAATATAAATAATACAAAGGCAAACAGGGAGGAGAGCTGTAGTAGTAGGGGTTTTACTTCCTTTAAATTATTAGGCAAGGCTGTGGCCCAGTTGGTAGAGTCGGTCGTCTCTCAACCGGAAGGTCAGGGGTTCGATCCCCAGCTGCTGCAGCCACATGTCCGATGTGTCCTTGGGTAAGACACTTAACCCCAAGTTGCTCCCGCTGCTTCGTCGGCGGCGTATGAACGTGTATGAATGGGATTAGTTACTTCTGATGGTCTCTTTACACAGCAGCCTCTACCATCAGTGTGTGAATGTGTAGGTGTGACCTGCGGTGTGAAAGCGCTTTGAGTATTCAGAAGACTAGAAAAGCGCCACACAAGCTCAAGTCCATTTAACAAATAGTAAATGTAGATATTATTAGTCCAGATAGAAAGGGTTGTTTAATGCCACCTCTGCAAAAGTCAGTCAGCCACCAAAGTACAAAAAAAGTCTGGATCCGCTCCTAAATACAAGACAGTTATTATTAAATACATCCTGATCTGAGTCCTGCTAGGCTGACCTGCATAAAAGAGGAGGTCATCACTGAGAATACTTGATGTTGTGATCAGTTTGATCGGTGTTGACATGTTTGAGTTTTCATCTCGTTGTGGGTTTTTAAAAAACGTTGTATTTGCTGCAGTAATGATGTCTGCTTGCTTCACTGTGAGAATAAACCTGGACGGTAAAGGGTTAGCTTCTGGTCGGAGGAGAAGGCAAATATTTGTTTTCGGTTAGAAATGTTTACTCCAGATGAAATGTGTGAGGGCCGCCTTGGCGTGCGTGGTGTGAGCGGGCGAACACAGAGAGGCTGTGAGGATGTGGAGAGGAGTTTTTGTTGTTGACATAACGTGAGCGCTCGATGTTTGGGAATGGCCAGAGGAAATGAAAAAGCTAATTTTGTCTGTTTATGACCGTCGTGTAAACTGTTTAAAGAGTAGATTCATCAGATGAGCGGGATTCTTTTTCACTATTTCTGAGGAATACAGACAGGCCCCAGTTCTAACTGTTAGCATAGACTAGCCCACAGTTACTACAGGAAGTAAAATGAAGCACTACAGCCATCCGATTTTACATTTCATAAAGCTTTCTACCCCTGGCTGTTAACCCTGACAGTAGATATCTGACATCCTGTCACATTTGGTGCAGAGCGACTGACTGTAAAAGGTTGTATCTGTATTCATGTTGATACAAGGCGTTGTTAGAGTCCACAGTGCATTAGCTTAACAGCTTTATTACCTGTTAGTTATTAAAGCCTGTTGTTTACTCTATTAAACATTTTGAAGAAGTGCCAGGCTCTTAGGTTTGTATTAAACTCGCCAGAGTTTCCTGCAGTGAATCTCAGCTGTCAGTAGGCGAGTCACTCAGAGAAGAAGTCGCTTTTTCATGTCTGTATTTACAAAAACCAACAACGGATACTAAAAGGTGAAGGCTGATATTAAAGGAGCAATATGTAACTCTGACACCTAGTGTTTAGAATGGGTACTGCAGTCCAAATTCAAAACATTGTAGAGAGCTGTGAAAGCCCCGAAAAAGCCCCAAAACTGATCTTTAAAAAAGTTAAGAAAAGACACTAAGGCACTTTTTTTTACTAAGTTCCAGTGCCTCTGTTTGTTTCAAGTCCATGCACAGTTGTTGTTTTGAATGCACATCTTTTTGCACATTATCTTTTGTATAATTATTTTTATCTTGGGTGCATATTCTCTTCACCTCGGGTCAGATGGAAACGATTTTTTGATTTTCTGTATGATGTCCTGGTGTTGTATTACTTGAAATCGGTCTTGGTCTTAAGACCGGTCTGGAGACCATTTTTGAAAGGTCTCGGTCTCGTCTCTGAATCAAAAGCATTTTGCTCAGTCTTGTCTCGGACTCAAACTGGAAGGACTCCGGCTTTTAAATCAAGACCACCACTGATTGGCTATTTTTCCACGTCATAACTGTGATTGGAAGGAAAACTCATCTTTCTAAAACAATGAATAACTTCAATTCATTTGTAGTTAGATTTTTACCCCCGTTACAATCGCAACCTTCCCGGTGTCACGGTCTAAGTGAGTGACACGCCTGCTTCACACACATTTATGATATGTCATTGATATTTATGGTCTTGGTCTTGAATCGGTCTCGATCCCTAGATGTCTCGGTCTTGTCTCGGTCTCGGAGCACTCTGGTCTCGGTACGTCTAGATCTCGGTTAGTGTGGTCTTGACTACAACACTATGATGTCCAGTATTTAAGTTGACTTTGTCTTTGAGATTTGGATTGGTTTGAATTAGAAATAAAGCACAATAAGAGAAACGATGACAGTCACTGAATCGTTTCATATTTGTTAATCACCATATCTTCAAATTCTTTTAAATAGACAACGGGGACGAGATGTTCTTCATTTCTTGTCGCTTTAATTTCACATCCTTTGATGGATAAGCGTCCATTTCTTTTCCCTTAGGAGTGTGTGATTTATTTGTTTTAATTTTAGCTCTACATCCATTATTTTAACTGTCTCCTCTTCTGTTTTCTTTCTCTGTCCGTGTGTCTGTAGGTGGCTGAGGAAACAGTTTGAAGTTATGGACCGGAGCCACGAGGGCAGGTGGGTCAATCGCTACAAACACGTCAACACCCAATCGTAGCTTTTTCTGCAGCCTGCGACGGATGCTTATTGGCCGGTCGGTCACATCAGGTGGAGTGTTGAGGTGAAACCAGATCCAGATGTCATCAAAGAGTGTGTCACAGCTCCGTCAGGGATCTGCCCTGACCTTAACCTCCACAGCCCGACTCCACGTATCACACACACTCTCTGTGTCCTCGCTGTCGTGCGGGCATTAATACGTCCAGGCTTCTGTTTGGGTGGAAGCCGCTCCAGGACAAACAGCCTGCCATTGCCTGATAAGCAGCAGGAAGTGATGCGTTGGGCTGGGAGAGGGCAGCTTCCTGTCTCCTGTGAAAATAGTAACAGTTACAGCAGCCAGACGGAGGGAAGTGGGCGGAGAGATGATCAGAGCGGGCACTAACAGCGGTCATTGACCCCGAAAGATTCACTTTAAATCAAAGCACTGACCTCGATTTCTTTTCTCTTTCTACCTGCTTCCTTCCTCGTCCTCTCTCACTGACGGCTGATGTTTGCATGTGTTTTGTTACTCAGTGAAAGTGATTATCCATGTGCTGTTTTTCCTGGAAGAAAGGAAAAGATGCACACGTGAAGGCAGGAGAAACTTGTGTGCAGAATATGCTGTTTCAAAGATTAAACCTGGGCAGAGTTGTTTTAAAGAAGTTAAAGTTTGAAGCGTTCGGATTGGATCAAATCTTGACGTGGGGTTTGTTCAGAAGAAAATCAACAAAGAGGATCAAGAAACAGTTTAAATCAGCTAATCCAGTGTCAGTAATCATCCACATTAAACCTTCAAATAGTTTGGACTGTTCAGAACTACATCAGGATTATTGTGATCCCAGCAGACGGCTGGATTGAACATTTTTGACTTCTACATTGACATAGTGGAAGAGGTGGACATTAGGGCTGTGGAAACAAAACAACAAGAATTTGGAAGTAACTGTTTGAGCCCTTTTGTTTTGTGTATTTTGGCGCCCCCTGTGGACAAAGTAAGCATCAACCTCCATTTAGATCACTGGTTTTCCAGATTGAGTCGTTTTTTAAAAGTCTGTATCTGGATAAAGTCAATTCTTTCCAGTTGTTTTGAAAAACTTGGACTGAAGCGAACCAGATGACCTGATCCTGACTAAATTAGAGAGGGGGGGTGCTGTGGCTCAGTGGTATGGTCGTTTCTCTCTCAACCAGAAGGTCTGAGGTACGATCCCCAGCTTCTGCAGCCACATGTCAGATGTGTCATTGAGCAAGACACTAAACCCCAAGCTGCTCCCGCTGCTTAGTCGGCGCTTATGCTTAGTCTCGCTCCATGCTCTATTGTTTACGGTGAGAAGGCAGCTCAGAGGGCAGAACAAACACCTAGCTGTGGGAGTGTCACCCACCTGGGGGAGGGGTTACTGCCCTTTGTGATGTCATGAAGGGGAAATCTGCAAACGGCCTGTTTGAGCACACATTTTCTGAAAAGTGGAGCAGGCAGATTTTTTAATCTTCACCTTAGAGCCTGCTAAACATGGATGAAAAAAGCTTGTGAATAGAGTTTACAGTTTATAAATCTTAAACCCTGTGTCTCCTTCTTGACATCTCTTCTGATCTCTAACAGTAACAACAAAATCTTCACAGGATCGCTCACTAGAATCCTACAGCGTTCACATTTTCTCTTTAAACCATACAGTGCCATCTCCTGGTGAAAACCTTTCGTCCTCTTGTGTTTCTTTTTCAGCATCACAGTGAAGGATGTGAAAACGTTGCTGCCTCAGATCAACTACAGAGTCCCCAACATGCGCTTTCTCAAAGACAAGCTGCAGGTCAGAGCTGGTTATAAAGTCTGATATGTTGTTCTGATGTGAACGTTTGTTTTTTCTGTCCTGGATGTTCGGACTCGAGCACAGCAGAGGTTTGTATCACACTGACTCACATCCTCTCTGTCTTCAAACAGGAGGTGGAGGCCAGGAGTGATCTGTCGTACCCCAACTTTGCACAACTCTACAGAACTCTGATGTTTGACGCACAGAAGAGTGTGAGTGTCAAACACACACAGATCACAGTATTTAGGTTCAGAGTAACAAGAACTGATTGTTCCTGTCATTTTTAAGGACCATGTACGAGTGTTACTGCACATTTTAGTTCAGAACTTACAAACACTTTACATTTAAATATTGTTAAGGCAATATATCCTGACTCGTGTGGTACAGTTTACGAATCTCTAGCATCAAATATCAATATTTTAAGAGGAAAAAAAAAAATCTTGTCCTGTCATGTCATAGCTTGAGACTTGTTGTACTGTATCTTAATGGTGGTGTTGTGTTTTATCGCATCTTGTCGTGTCGTGTCTTGTTTTTCAGTCAGTGCCAATGTGAAAGTCCTCTAAAATGTTGCTATGGGAACAAATCAAAGTTACACACAACAAAAGATTAAAGTAGAGCACCTTAGTACTGAATTTGAGCTCTTATGCACTCAGACCCGACGTTCACTTTGTCCTTTACTGTTTATGCTTCACATGGCTCCTCCCACCTGGCTGTCACCTGGCTCCTCCCCTTTTGTTCTCAGATTATTGAGCAGCTGGAGCTCTCCTTCCCTCTTCGGTGAGTCCCTTCACCTTCACCTCCTCCTCTTCCTCAGTGTCCTCTCCCAATACCTCACGTCACCCCTCCTCCTCTGCACCTCCTTTATACAACACAGCGTCCCGAGGATGGATCTTGCTTCTGGAAAGAGAAACAATTTCATGTGTTTTTACATATTTAAAAATGTCAGAATTCGATAGTACTGTTATAGTGATTGCTTCTGACATTTGTATGTCTTTCATTTGGACACATTTTCCTTCCACTCTCTCTCCCGCTCTCTGACATCTTGAAATCTGTCGTGTTTGTAGGAATGTTGACCGACCAGAGCTCTGTCAGATCTCCCTCTACGACTTCCAGAAGTTTCTGCAGATGGACCAGAAGGTATACACCGAATGCATTGGGGGTGACACCTGCTCCATAAATCTGTGTTGTGCTCACTTTTTCTTAACCCCGTCTCTCCTCAGGACTCCTGGGCCTGTGACCTTGGTCGTGTCAGAGAGTTCCTCATGGGGTACATGAGGGGCGGCCCGCAGCCTGAGCCCATGCTGCAACTCGACGAGGTGAAATATTTCAGAGACACACTAATGTGCACGCACACTGGAGATGTTTTCCCACATCACAGCCTAACCATGTTGTTTTATATTTCTAGTTCCTGACGTTCCTGTTCTCTAAAGAGAATTCTGTGTGTGATCCTCGACTTTCTCCTGTTGTTGCCGATGACATGAAGAGGCCGCTTTCTCAGTACTGGATCTCCTCTTCACACAACACGTAGGTCTAAGACAACGCTCTTCAGTGGTTTTAAATGATTCGTATTTCTTGATAGCGGAGCTTATTTCGTTAGTACAGGTTAATGAATCTCATATGAGCGAAAAAAGCAGATTCCTAGAGATGAAATGAAACCTTCTGTTCCATCTTAAATCTCTCATTTGATTAACAGTAATCAAAATAATCCATCATTTCTATTTTCTTCATTCCACAAACAGATGAATCCATTAAAGTCTTCCCCTTGATGATATTTTAATTTCACACAGCAGCTCATCTGGTCCTCTCTCACCTTCGCACATCTTTACTGCCAATAGCTCGATGTCTACTTTTCCCACGTTTACCTCAAACCATCTGCAGTAAATAATTCAGCGTCTTAAGTCGGGCACGTGTTCTCTCAATCGCCTCGTAGAAAACATTGTTGACATTGTACACACCTCTCTACAGACCCATGTTTCCCTTTCTTCTTGTGTGCTGTATTCAAACGGAGAAATCTCCTCTGTGTTTGATTTGATTGAACTCATCCTCTTATCACGTTTCTTACTTGCTTCCATGTCCTTGTTGTCTCAGATATCTGACAGGTGACCAGTTTTCCAGTGAGTCGTCTCTAGAAGCGTACGCCCGCTGCCTGAGGATGGGCTGCCGCTGCATCGAGCGTAACTATCAAATCCTTGTTTACAGTCTGGTGTTGTACTTGAATGCCTCTGCTTAAAGACTTCACATACTGGGCAGTGTGTATCATGGTGCATTTAATTACAAACTCACTAAAACACTTTATGTGGTGAGGTCGAGTGGACTGCTTCAAGCACAGGCCAGCTCAGACTATTTTCTTCATTCATAAAGCCATTTAGCCATAGACTCTTTTTACTGGGGCTGATGAACAAAGGCTCACGGACAGTGAGGATAGAGCAAAATCCAAAACAAAAGACCAAATTGATTTGTTTCTGATTTTAGTGGACTGCTGGGACGGACCTGACGACCTGCCAATCATCTACCACGGCCACACATTAACCTCAAAGATTAAATTCCTGGATGTGCTGCACACCATCAAAGAACACGCCTTCGTCACGTCCGAGTAAGTGGGTTCAGATTCACCTCACTAACACTTTTTATACGTTAACAATTTAATAAGATCGCAGTTTAAAAAAGACCTCGAACACAACACAACACCTGCCTCCTGTTCCTGCAGCTACCCTGTGATCTTGTCCATCGAGGACCACTGCAGCGTGGTCCAGCAGAGGAACATGGCCACGCACTTTAAGAAAGTGTTCGGAGATCTGCTGCTCACGAAGCCCGTCGATAACAACGCAGAGGAGCTTCCGTCACCCTACCAGCTCCGCAGAAAGATCCTCATCAAGGTAGGCGTGCAAATTCACATCTACTGTAAGTTGTGGAGGAAATAAGCGAGTGAAGGCTTCCAAGTTAGCAGACTGAATATGTCAGAAAAGGGTGATTGACTCTTGTTAACAAAACTAAACGCTGCAGTGAAAAGAAGGGATTAACCCCCGATCTCCACATCCTCCATGCACGCCGCGGTCTGTTCCCTTCCACTCTATTCAATGATTGCTGTCCATCTCCAGAGCGTGCCAAAAGCGCCAATATGCTCTGCTCCGTTTCAAATACTTTTTCCGATTTCTGACTTCCACTGTCCTTTCTCTAAATAAATGCATAAAAAAAGCCCCAAAATAAGTGTAGATCTTAGAGATGTTTCAGTTTCATCTTTAACCTTTGTGTCACAGCACAAGAAGCTGGTGGAAGGCACGCATTACGAAGAGGTGACATCAGCCAGCTACTCCGAAAACGACATCAGCAACTCCCTGAAGAACGGCATCCTTTACCTCGAGGACCCCATCGACCATGTGCGTGACTCTTAAGTATTTTTTGTGAGTTATTTGTCGATGTAACATGTAGTAAGTGTGTTTGTGTCCTTTACAGACATGGACTCCTCACTATTTTGTCCTGACCAGTAATAAGATTTACTATTCAGAGGAGACGTCTCACTACCAGACGGCCAATGAAGAGGAAGACGATGAAGGCAAAGAGGTAGAGCGAGGATTTTAAGTTAAAAAAAATGGAAAAAATGAAGGAATCTGGTTAAGATGCTGATGCTGATTTCCTCTTGGTTATTCAGCAGGAGTGCAACAACAACGAGCAGCACTGTGCGGAGCGCTGGTTCCACGGGAAGCTTGGCGGAGGCCGTGATGGTCGAATGGTGGCTGAGAAGCTCCTGCAGGAGTACTGTGAGGGCGGAGCCAAAGACGGCACCTTCCTGGTCAGGGAGAGCGAGACGTTTGTTGGAGACTACACCCTCTCGTTCTGGTTGGTAACACCACAGGAGAGATCCTTTATCGAATCAGGACAGTGCACATTCATCTACATATCAGCAGTAACCACCTATGTAAATATGCCTGAGTTAGCATGATAGCTAAACTTCATCTGTAGTCCTAAACACATACTTACAAAACATTTAACAAATTGTTAACACTTTAAATTAAGGTCACACTATTCACTAAGAACTAGTCGCTTCTTAGCATGCTAATTAGTAGCACACTGGCTCCTTATTAGTCGTTATTAAGCGCTTATTAGTGCCTTATTCTACATGACCACAGTCTAAAGCTAACAGGTCATTAACTAAGTTTACCCTCCTAATTACTTCTTATTGATAATAAGTTAGGAACTTGTTGAACATGAATTATTAACCTAATATGCTTTTGTTACTTCTACTTTATTAGAATAAGGTCTTAATAAGAACCTAATGATGACTAATTAGCAGCCAGTATGCTACTAATTAGCATGCTAACAAACAACAACTGTGGCAAGCTGCAACCTCCGGTCTTGAAAAAAGAAGACAATGTGGAAGTGCAAAATCCTGCAGTACGTAAAGTGTCCACTTGATTCTAAAACATGCAGAGAGCCGGTGTAAAGACGCTGAATCAGGAGTGATGTGGTCTTTTTCTAAATCAACACACTAACTCACTCCTGTTTCTCCTCCTCCTCGTCATCCAGGCGCTCCGGTCGAGTCCAGCACTGCAGGATCCACTCACGTCAGGAGTCTGGCTCCACCCGCTTCTACCTGACAGACAACCTGGTGTTTGAAAGCCTCTACCGCCTCATCTGCCACTACAGAGACACGCCTCTGCGCTGCAACGAGTTCGAGATGAGGCTGGGCAGCCCTGTGCCTCAGCCCAACGCACACGAGAGCAGAGAGTGAGTGATCCCTGACATGCAGAATTGAATAGTGTGAAAGAGAAGGGAAAACAGGAGCCGGTGAATTACTGTAAAATGTGATAAATTCCAGGTGGTTCCACTCCAGTCTGTCCCGGGTTCAGGCTGAACACATGCTGATGCGTGTTCCCAGAGACGGAGCTTTCCTGGTGCGAAAACGCAGCGAACACAACTCCTTTGCCATCTCCTTCAGGTAGAAAACCATCTTCACACACAAAGGGACAAGCCCAACAACTAGATTTACAACCCCTCTTTTCTCTGTGGCTAATTCTTCCTCGTCCTTTGACTTTGTGCAGGGCGGAGGGTAAAATCAAACACTGTCGGATTCAGCAGGAGGGGCGTCTCTTCATGCTGGGAAGTTCAGCAGAGTTTGAGAGTCTGGTCGACCTCGTGAACTACTATGAGAAACATCCTCTGTACCGCAAGATGAGGCTCCGCTACCCCATCAACGAGGACACGCTGGACCGGATGGGCACCACGGTAAGAAGTTATAAAGAGAGAGGTCCAGTCGACGGATTCTATCTGATGAAAATTGCAGACTCAATTTCTGCTTTTTCTTTTGATTCAAGGCTGCAACCGCTATTAATATTTTTTAATTAACAGTCTATCCTAATGCTCCAATGGAAAAGGAAACATCTCTTAAGTCATCAGCCATTTTTAAACTTGATGTTGATACATTTGGGTGAATTTATTTATCACAAACATAAACAGTCGGTCTATGTATGCAGCAGGTTAAGAGTTCTTAGTAGAACAGTAGTTCCTAATAACATGTTTGGTTTTGTTTAAGACTGTTGTATCACCTAAAGAGTCACCCGTCTTCATGTAGAGTTCAGAAAGATCTCACAATAACTCCACATGCTCAACGTAAAAAATCAGGAGTGAACTCAGCAAACACAGCAGTCAGTAATGTGTTGATCATTTCAGGAGCTGGACTACGGGGCGCTGTACGAGGTCCGCACGCCTCATTTCTATGTGGAGGCGAATAAGATGCCATCAGCACGGGTCAGTGAGTCTACACTTTTTAGTTTATTATTCTCAAAATATTCAGTAATGATTTGCATATTCAACTTTTAGAGATAATGTGGATAGAGTTGTCTTTATAAAAAGCAGTAGAGTGTACTCATCCTGCAGCATTACAAGTACAGTAATTACAAGTACTTATGTTCAACTTCATCACCTGAATGTAGAAGTATTGGCATGTTCTGATTTAAAAGAACTGATCCCAAAGGTACTATTACTTGAGAAAAGTTGAGATTTTGTTATATTGGATGAAACTTGAAGAGGTTTTTGAGGTTATTAGTTATGAGGAAAGAGGGCTGCACGGTGGTGCGGGGGTTAGCGCTGTTGGCTCACAGAAAAAAGGTTCCTTGTTCCTGGTTCGAATCCCTGTCTGACAGGAGCCTCTCTGTGTGGAGTTTGCATGGTCTTCCCGTGCATGCGTGGGTTCTCTCCAGGTACTCCGGCTTCCTCCCACAGTCCAAAGACATGCTCGTTAGGTTAATTGGTGACTCTACATTACCCATACCTGTAGGTGTGAGTGTGGCTGTTCTGTCTCTATATGTCAGCCCAGGGTGTACCATGCCTCTCGCCCAATGACTGCTGGGATGGGTTTCAGCTTTCAGCTTAAGGGTAAAAGTGGGAAGAAAATAATAAAACAGGAGTGTCATGTTACTGAAAAAATTAAAGCCATTTTTAAAAAGTGTTCAGGATTTTTGTAGCTCTGACTCTCCTCAGTGGTTGTATCTAAAACTTCACTGCAATAACAAAAAGCCTGATAGTTTTCCTTGCCGCTCTGTGTTTCAGTGTACGGTCAAAGCTCTGTATGACTATCGAGCTCAGAGGGAAGACGAGCTCTGTTTCCCCAAACAGGCGCTTATCCTCAACGTGGACAAGCAGGAGGGCGGCTGGTGAGTCGATCTCAGAGTGCACACGACTTTCTATGTGTCTATGTATGAAGTTTAGATTGTAATATAGCAACACTACATACAATGAGTATTAGTGGCCCTAAGCAGCTGCCTTGAGGGACACCATACTTTAACAACCTTGATTAAGAAAAAACAGCATTATGTGAGATATAAATTGGTGTGTTGTCTTTAGGTGGAGAGGTGATTACGGAGGAAAGAAGCAGCTGTGGTTTCCTGCAAACTACGTGGAGGAGGTTCCCAGTTCTCCCACCAAAGAACTGGACGAAGTAGTGAGTTCTTATGATTCATGTTTGGAGCACAATGTCCAACAATCAACTTACTTTTCCGATCATATTTAATCAACTTTTTTTTTCTTTTTTCATCATGCTGGTGTGTCAGTCCACAGAGAACAGTCCTCTTGGGACATTTCTAAAGGGCTTCATCGATGTGCCCACCTGTCAAGTAGGTAAGTCCCCTAACAAACTGGTTTCTGGGCCAATCAGAGGTGATGAGTCACATGTAGTTGTATCAGATTTTATTACCAAATTATTATGTTTTTATCCTTGTGCAGCATGGATATCTGGAGTCTGAGGCTTTAAGGTTCAAGATTATTTGACTATATATTTACTGTACATATCATCAAACAGCTGCAGATATAGAAATACAGAAGTGCCCAAGGATTGCCGTAGCATAGAGGAACTCTAGGAAAAGTAAAAGGTTACATATTTAGCAAAATACACTTCACACTAATATGTGTCCCTAGCCCGTTTACAAACCCTCCAATGATGAGAAAAGTCCATCCTCTCCGTCTTTTCCCTGCTCCACTTGTCAGAAAATGTGTGCTCAAACAGGCCGTTTGGAGATTTTCCCTTCATGACATCACAAAGGGCAGTAACCCCTCCCCCAGGTGGGTGCACTCCCACAGCTAGGTGTTTGTTCTGCCCTCTGAGTCTGCCTTCTCACCGTAAACAATAGGGCATGGAGCGAGAAAGCCCGAGCCACCCAAGCCCTTCCAGAGAGGGGCGTGGTCAGACACAGCTCATTTACATTTAAAGCTACAGACACAGAAACAGCCTGTTCTGAGCAGGGCTGAAATAGAGGGGTTTATAGGCATGATCAAATACAGGATCAGAGTGGATCTTTAGCAGGAAACTTCACACACATGTTTTTTGGGATCTCTGAGACTTATTTCAACTGGTTGAAAAGGAGGCCAATATGTGACCTTTAATCATCTCTCACATAAAACTTTGTGTTGCTTTTCATCTCCTCCTTCCTCTATCTTCATCGTCCAGTGGTGCACAAAGATGGGAAAAATTCACGGCCCTACGTGTTCACGATCCACTCCCAGCAGCTGTCCTCTCACCCGGTCCAGATGCTGGACGTGGCGGCCGACAGTCAGGAGGATTTAACCGTGTGGGTTAGCAAGATCAGAGAGGCGACACAGAACGCTGATGCTCGGGTCAGTACAAGAAACCTCATTAAAGCTGAATATAATTGGGTCAGCAGAATTTTTACTATTTAAAAAAATTCTACTTCCTGGCAAAAATGGAAACTTCAGAAAACAACGGTGACACATGATTATTTAGACATTTAAAAACCAGTGAAAGGTTACTTAAACTCTAGAGAAAGAGAGTGCAGCGGTGGTCCAATCAAATTCAAAGGTTGTCCTATGTGCGTCTCACTCAGATTTAAAAGATACTGTACATTTATGTCTCTTACAAACAGACATAGAGCAGAGGGGGTGACAGTGTGCAGGAGTTTGTATGAAACATTATCCAGCTTTGAGTGCCTAGGATTTGTATTTTTGTTACCCTGGTATGAAAACTGGTATCGATATCGACTAGTATCATATCGACGTTTAAAATTCTGGTACTGTGACATTCCTTATCCTAACAGTATGTTTGTCTCGTCTTTATGCCAACAGATGCAGGAGGAGAAGCAAATGGAGAGGAGGAAGAAGATCGCGGTGGAGCTGTCTGAGCTGGTGGTCTACTGCAGACCAGTCCCCTTCAATGAAGACAGTAAGGACTCAAAAGCTCTCTTCTTCAGTTCCTGCGTACATCAGTGAGTGTAATATTTTGATCTTTCTGCTGTTCCAGAGATCGGGACGGAGAGGGCGTGTTATCGGGACATGTCCTCTTTCCCAGAGACGAAGGCGGAGAAGTTTGCGACGCGCAGCAGAGGGAAACGCTTCCTGCAGTACAACCGGCGGCAGCTCTCCAGAGTTTACCCTCGAGGACAGAGACTGGACTCATCCAACTACGACCCCCTGCCCATGTGGCTGTGTGGCTCCCAGCTGGTCGCACTCAACTTCCAGACCCCAGGTCAGAGTTGGCGAAAAATAGTATACATACGAGACATAGTAATAGTATACAAGATATAGTGCCTGCTGTTGAAGCGCTGATAAAGATCCACATTCATTAAACTGAAAGAATGAAAATCAACTGTGTGTGACTGTGTGTTGGTGTCTAGATAAACCCATGCAGCTGAACCAGGCCTTGTTCATGCTCGGAGGCAGCAGCGGCTATGTTCCCCAGCCTGACATCATGAGGGACGACGCCTTCGACCCGTTCGACAAGGACACCTTACACGTGGAGCCGATCACCATCCAGTTACAGGTCAGGATAATCACACCGAGAACAAAAACAGAAACAGCCCTCAGAGAGTCTTATTAAATTAAATATTTCTCTCTAAGGTGCTGGGAGCTCGACACCTGCCTAAAAATGGCCGCAGCATCGTCTGTCCCTTCGTGGAGGTGGAGATCTGTGGAGCTGACTACGACAGCTGCAAGTGTAAGACAGACGTTGTAGGTAAGAAGACAAAGCAGTGAAACAGAAACACCTTGATTAACATCCATCCCGTCTGTGCACTAACCGTCTCTCATCTCTCTCCCTCCTCATCCTCTCAGCCGATAACGGTCTGAATCCCGTGTGGGTGCAGAGGCAGTTTGTGTTCGACATCCACAACCCCACCTTCTCCTTCCTGCGCTTCACCGTCTACGAGGAGGACATGTTCAGTGATCCAAACTTCTTAGCACAGGCCACCTACCCGGTCCGCCTGCTGCGAACAGGTGAATATTGAGTTACAGAATTAATCGATAAAGGCTTAATGTGTGTAGCACTTTTATAACAAGTGTTTGAAATACAAAGAAACACTCATGCTGCTTCAATCAATACCTGGTATCCTGAAAGCAGGAAGAAGGGTTTTAACGGCAAACAGACTTCGGTCTGTGAAGAAGCACTGCATTATATCAGCTGCACGTTTTAATGATTTTTGGATGAATAAATTTTGGATAATTTTCTGAACACATTCTCAAACTACAGATTTCAAAAGAGTCATTATTTGTGACGTCTTGTGTGAAGCATTTTGAATCGCCTTGTTGCTGATATGTGCTTTATTCATGAACTCGCCTTCCTTTCTAAATGCCTGCTGCTTTGTTGATATTGTTTTTTCATCAGCTACTAAATGTGTCTATGTTCTGTTTGCTGATGTTTTTATGTATTTTGTGTCGTTGCCAGGCTATCGGAGCATCCCTCTGAAGAACAGCTACAGTGAAGAGCTGGAGTTAGCCTCACTGCTGGTCCATATCGAGATCGTGAATGCAAAGGTTTCCTTCTCTCTTTCTCTTACCTACAGCCGGAGATCATGGCTCTTATCATACCTTTTCATTATTGTGATATTGCTGTTTTATTTAGTTAATACAGGATTGAATAGGAGCGGTGGCTTTAAGACTTTCTGCACATGACTGTAACTCTTTTTGTTTCTTCCTGCTTATACTTCCTTTGATTGACTAACTCTTGCCTTGTTGCTGTACGACACTCACTCTGGCTGCAGGAGGAGGACGATGAGAACCTGTACATGTCCATCCAGCGGCTGCGGGATCGGACCAGCGAGCTGTCGAACCAGGTGTCCCTCTTGGAGAGGTCGGGCTCAGGAGATCTGAGCTACCAGCAGAGTCTGGAGGAGCTCAGATCAGCTCAGGATCAGCTGAGTGAGCTGGTGGAGGCTCGAAACCGCAGGTGACGGACTATAGAGCGCGCACACTGAGGAAAACGAATAAAATACCAAATACCCAGCAGTTTTTAATATAAAATATAATGTACATTTTAAAAAATACATTCACTCAATCCTTCACATACAAACAGGTATTTTTTGTTTGTTTTTTCCAGGTTGGTGGAGAAGAAGAGGAGGGAGAAGCTGAGGCAGCAGGTGGCAGCAAAGCGCAGCTAATCCTCACGTCCACAAGAGGGCGCTAAACTGCAACACAAATGGTGCCTGGAGCTGTGCAGCACAACAGCCTGCGAACACGTCGGGCCACCTACAGCAGCGAGGTGCCGTCCATTTATAACTGGAAGAAAAAGGATGTGCTAAAAATGTGAGATTTAAAGGCACCGTGTTGGAGAAACAGCAGAGCAAAAAAACAAGAATCATCTCATGGACTAAAAATAAAACCTCGCAAAACTAAGCTATAAAACAATCATGAGCTGAAGGCTGAAACACACGAAGAGTAAACTGGAGACGAGCTTCAGAGAGTTAAAGGTTGCTGAGAGGTGCTGCAGAGACGATGAGGTTGAGATTAGTCGTTTGACACAAACATGAATCTGCGACGATATGGATAACTGAAGAATTGGATGAGCAGCTTTCATTTCTGATATTTAAAGTGTCTGAGTCTCAGTCCTATACAAAAAAAAGTTATTTGTGAATATTGATTAAATAAATTCACCCCTCTGTAGTCGGCGGCTAGGTGTGCTGGTGCCTAACTGTAACCACGACCAAATATCTACATATATAAAGATATCTGAATCTGGCATTTCCAGATAGACGATGACATCTGTCCAGAACTCTCCGTCTCCTGATTTTAGTCAGATATTTACTTTGGTCAGACCGATATGAGATTTTCCAAGCCGGTACAGATATCGATATTGGGGAGAAAAAGAATCAGAAACCGACATATCGGATATCTTTCTTAGATCAATGTTCGATCTGTAGAGATAGATAGATACAGATATACACATTTATTGCATTATTAATCCCTCAAATGCAGTTATCAAACATTAGTGGAAAAGATTTAGAATGACAACAGGAAACTGGAAAGTAACTGTGCATGTACGTGCATCACCGCTGGACACTCTGGAGAGTGATGATGCTTGTTGTGATCCATATAGCGCCCTCTGCTGGTGAAAGAGAACTGCTAGTGTGATACAATGATACTTAAATGTCACCAGATATTATCGGTAGGGCTCTAATATTTACCTGCTTGCTTCTTGATACCTTTGGAAACACCAACGTCTTAAGCAAAGACAGTCAGGATCTGAAAACAGCAGACATATTAACGACATAGGCAAACATCGTTGTAAACTACCATTAACTGCTGGGAATGTTAGACATTCACCGGCGTTTACGGGGCCGATAATCTGGTTGTTCATGCACTGAGATGTGTTTTGAAATGACGTTTGAAGCTCATCAGGTTCACTCTTCCTGTGTTTTGGTCTTCAGTAAAAAAAAAAAGGATATAAGGGAGAAGAAAACTCAGGAAAAACTGGTGGATGACTTTAAAACTATGGATTGAAAAAGGGAGCAGCGGGCACATGTAGCAAAAATACAAATCATGTATGTGCCTTTAATGTTTTGCTATGTGGAGTATAATTACATCTAATGTTTAACACAGTTAGGGACTGCTTTCTCTACAACTGGAACCGTGGCCCTTTAAAGGAAAACGACTCACAAACCACGGGAGGAGGATGTCACTCGTTTGGCTCGGACCGCTGCTCATGAAATGGGTTTGAAATGGATCCTAAAAAAAGCTGAAGTCTGTTTCTCCAAATCAATCAAGACAAAGTGTTTCGGGGAGCTGAACTTCATGTCATGGGCTCCTCTTCATCCTGGGAGAGCACAAACTGGATGAACTGTTCATCAAACTGCACGGAGAAATCGTTTAATACTTCAGAAAAAAGGGCTCTAAATATTTCTGTACTTTCTTCAAAGAGACGCGAGGAGAGCGAGCAGGGGAGAGGGGAAGATAATATTCCTCTCAGGGCTCCCTGGATGTCACCTGCACAGCGGCTCAGGTGTGTTTGACTGAAAACGTGCGCTGCGTTTCATTAGGAGTTCTACTTCACCTCATTCTCTTCCTCTTAGCCTTCGGTGTGACGTTACAGTAAAAGTTACACAGACGAAGCTTAGAGAGCACAGCAGGGTCACTGATACGAGAAACACCATCTGTGTCAGCTTTCAGCCCAAACTGCTGCTTTTTTCAAATCATTCGAAAAGACTGCAGCCCACCTGGAAGCAGAGAGTTACATAAATGTTAACTTTTCAATTAACAGCAGCAGCTTCACATTTGTTAATTTCAGTTTTTTCAATATCATGATGATCCTGATTATATTTGAGATTAATTTGACATGTTTGCACATTCTTTGTGGGTGTAAAATGAGAAAAAAAAAAACGAGGAATCTATCTGAACATGTGACAGTTCTGTCTGCTCTCCTGACTTCAAAGCACAGTGTAACCAAGCCCTCACCGCCAAGACTGCGCCGGGCTTGACAAGGGATAGGGGGAGATGGGATAAGATGCAGGAAGAGGGATAGAGATAGAGGGAACAAGAGGGGGCGGGGGTGTTGTTCAGTCCACCAACGATCCCGAGGGGAGGGGGGTATTTCAGACAGGCCTTCCACCAACGATCCCGAGGAACCTAAGAGAGCTCAGGAGCTCCCAGGAAATGATGTGGTTATCTATGAGCTCTGCAGAAGCATGCATTATTAGCTCTTGAATTTTATTGCACCGAAGGATTATCAGCGACGCTTTTTGGGCCCTTTGAAAATGCTTTCACACTCGCAGAAAACTCCTGAAAAACTCCTGACATTTCCAGGAGGAGCTGCATGTGTGAACGCAAACATACACATTTTTCGCTCTGACGTCACCCGGAGTTTCTCCTGCCAGACCCCAGTATTTTTTGAATAAGCTGATGTGAGAGTGCAGCAGGATGTAATCAGGAGAATTCAGCTCCAGCCAATAGGAGGGGGTGGCGACGTTTATAACCTGTGACTGCTGCACGGTGCAAAGAGTGTCTACGTTTTCTGTTCGTCAGTATGTTCTTCTTTGCTCCTTTATGAGTGGATCTCCTCAAGTTCACTTCAGTGTTTCAGACAAATCTAATGACACTTATTGTCATCACAGTGACGAAGGAAAGAGAGAAGGATGAACGAGTAATGAAACACAGCCGCACACTACTTACAAGGGTTATCACTGAGCACTAGCAAAGCACTATTTTTGTACCCTCCCACTTGGAGCTCTCAGCCTCTCACCTGAACCACACCACCCGGATCAGAGCCCATCATCTGGATCTAATCAACAGATTTGGGCTGAGCTGGTTCCGCAGCATCGATCCGACCGCATGCATGGCTTCGTATCTGTTAACAGCCTCCCCCCCCATGGCTACTTCACCGTCCCATCATGCTCCTGTCTGCGTTCTCATTGTATATAACTTTTTATTTATCTAACATGGTCCATACAGTAGCTCCAAAACAAATCACTAGAGGCATGATTATGGACTCTGTTTGAAGAGATGTGTAGAAATGTATTTTGTGTTCCTGGAGCTCCCTTTAAAAGTCCCCAAAGACACGGACCTCTCTCTCCCTGGGGAGACTTCTTTCTATGCAACGTTTTGGCTTAAAGCCATTGTTTGTGTGTTGTTAGAAATTTGACTTGGTTTTTTTTTCTCTCTGTATCTATGCAAACTGTCCAGTATTATTAGTTTGCATTAAACTGCTCAAGTGTTCATTGAATAAAAGCTCTTTCATCTTTTTCTGCCTGTGATGTTGATTTGAATCCTGTGAATAAAATGCTTAAAAGGTGCACTATGTAACTCTGACACCTAGTGTTTAAAATGGGTACTGTAGTCCAAATTAAAAGCATAGAGCGCTGTCTGCCCCGCCCCCTCCTCTCTAGAGTGGATGTTCACGCAGGTTGCCATGTGGTGGACACTGAAGCTTCAGTGTTTATCCAGCTCTGCATCGGTCTGTAAACCTTTCTGCGTTCTAACCTCTCTCCATTTTTCAAAAGCATCTCCAATATTGATCCTAGTTTGAGCACGTTTCTGCTCGTGGAGCTTATTAGAAACATGCAGAGGCTTTTTTTTCAATGATTGTATGTAATTTGAATTGGGTAAAATATATACTTGTCTCACAAACAGGTTCGACTATGAGATTGGCAGCTGAACAGGGGTGTGTCCAGAGAGGTGGTCAGGTTGAAGTCTAATTGGCCACCCCAGGTGCCACCCCCACTTGCCTAATCAGAGGCACTTAAGTACACATCAATTATTCTGGCTGTTTAAAAGGCGAACAATAGTAATTTCAGTTTCCCCAAAAATGTCCACGGTAAAACTGGTGCACACTGTCTAACTTGAAATGGGCTTAACTTGCTATTTCTGGTATTTGAAGTTAGACAGCGTACAGGACAGGAATTTTCTAAGAACCTAAAAGTGTCACATCTTTGTTTTTGAGCACCAAAAAAAACAAGCTAAGAAGATTTACATGTTGCCAAATTGTGTTTCTTACAAGTACATAGGCGTATTATTAGTGGGGATAGAAAGGGTTAAAACAATTACATTTATTTGTGTGTGCATGTGCCCACAAAGGTCAGGTCACCCCTGCATAAGTCGGTGCCCCAGGTGGGCCACCCCAGTTTAAAAAAAGTCTGGACACGCCCCTGCAGTGTAATGAGACTTTTTTGATATCATGGTATTTTTTTCAGTAGAGTAAGACTATTCCCTTTTCCCACTTCTCTTCACTGCACATTTCCTGTTTAATTACTTCAGTCACTTTGTCTGCATCTCTGGTTTGCTGCTTGTCTGCATCTCCCCTTGCTGTGGCACTTCCCCATGCAGACTTTGAACTCGTCATTCAGGTTTTATAACAACGTGAAGCTGTGTGAAGGTGTGTGTGTTGATCCTGTCAGTCAGAGCTCATCAGGTCAGACAGGAGAGCGGCAGAGATGACTTCTGTGCAGCAGGTGAACCCCGGGGTGCTCGGGATCAGGGAGCCCTCGAAGCTTCAGAGTCTGGCAGCATGCATCACACGGGAGATCAGAGAGGTGAGTCACCTGTGCATACAAATACACCTGGACTAATCCGAGCAGTATTTCAATTATAGCTTATCTCTGTAGGCGATGTAAGGAAGATTACTGAGGAACATGAGGCAGATTTTGTTTCATTTAGAGACTTTAAAACAAGCAATGTGGGATCTTTTAGGGCAAATGTTTTCCCCAAAGTGTGTCTCAGACTTTTTCAGATAACGTAATCAGATTTACGTTTTCCTTTGTAACAAATGACCCATAAAATAATGAGCAGGAAGACAGATTCAGCCGTGCAGGGACATGTCTGCAGCAATTATATAAATGTGTGTGTTAGTGGTGGCGGCCTTAATTTAACTGTAGTACATGGGCCTACTGTGAGGTGGATTAATTTGTTACTGAAAATACCAAGAAGCTCCTTGATGACTCTGTCGAGAGCAGAGGTGACTTGCTCCCTGCACAGCCACTGTGTTGTTGCTGTTGAGAGTTTAGATCTCACTTTGTAACTTCCACTTCAATGACCTTATTTTTGTGCATTTATTCCAACCGTCAGCAAACAAAAAATACTCAGCTGATAATCGACATTTCAGGTGTAGACTGGCCCAAACACATCACTCACTGCGAGTCTTTGCTGTGGAAAATGTAAACAAAGGCTGTTTCACCGCAGCACGCTTTTAATATCCTCGTCTGACATGTTGGCAGTGGTTATGCAAGCAAGGTTAGACAATGTTTTTGCAGGTCATGTGAATCATCATCAGTGTTCTTCTGTTGATGATTCACATGTCTGTTAAATTTCAAGTTTAAACTTCCTCAAGAGAAGAAGATGCAACTCTAAAAAGTCAAAATCAAAAGTAACAACAGACACTGAAATGCCTCGAAATGTGTCTGTAGGCTGTTGCAATAACAATGGATAAGGTCATTTGATTTTATGTCCCAAAAATTGTCTGGGAGAATGCAAAAAACATGCCAACTTCACCTGTCATTTTCCTGCCAGCACCCTAGTAAAATTCCCGTGTGAAGTCAGTGTGAGTTTGAGACAACCTGGAAGCTCCGTTGTCACAAACCCGTAGTAGCACAGTGGCATAAATATCTAAAGAATAAAAAAAGAATCAAAAATTGTGTCTAAAACTCAAACTGTCACAAGCTGATGTGTGAACGCAGCCGGAAGTAATCTGGGAAAAGTCCAAATGAGCTAACGGACACACTTTTCCACTCATTCGATGATACTGTGAATATGTCTGACTGTTTTTTAAGGCTCAAATTGTCATTGTAGCTGCATCGTCCTCTTTTGGTCATGTCCTGCCTCCTGACACCCCCCCCCCCCGTCAGGCTGTTCTGAAAGTATGTAGGAATATACAGGATGCATGCGCGAGAGAGGCTACAATTTATTTGGTGCATATATAATTCCAGAGATGGTCCCCGCTACACCCCTGGTACTGGTGACTCAGGCTGATAGGGATGGATATTTAAGGGGTAAACAATTGAAAGAATGTAGAAAATACTGACGGGTACAATCTGGCCGTCTAACAATGACTGTGCTCTTCCCAGGGAGCAAAGAAACCCTTCAAGAAGGTGATTGATATCAGTTCAGGTGATCCCCACAAGGCAGGGATGGCTCCGGTCTCCTTTATCCGGCAGGTAGGTGTGAAAAACAATGTGTCTGTGCGTTTTGATTGTCTACCTGCCTGCCTGTGATGAGTCGTAAATAGTTTTAAACCCACCTGTCTGTGACTGTAACTCAGCGTCTGTTTCCTCAGGTCCTTGCCGTGTGTTTGTACCCGGAGCTCCTTGAAGACAAAAGCCTTCCTCTGGATGTCAGGCAGAGAGCAGAGACGCTGCTGGGAGCCTGCGGAGGAAGGAGCGTGGGTCAGAATCACATTATATGAACTCATTTATGAAGGTTGAATCACATTCATCTTAAAACAGTTGATGTTATGTCTAATGGGGCGGCAGTAGCTCCGTTTGTAGGGACTTGGGTTGGGAACCGGAGGGTCGCCGATTCAAGTCCTGGTGCGGACCATGTCTGGAAATTGTACTGGTAGCTAGAGAGGTACTCACACAAGCTCAGGAGCTCTCGCTGTGTGCAGCACCCTAACTCTGACATCTCTCCATTACTTCATGTCCATGTTTGTGCATTTGTGTGTGTTTCAGCCTATGTGTGTGTAGCATGTAATCTTTGTGCACAGGTTCATACTCTACATCCTGCTGCGGCTTACCACTTGTCCGGAAAAGTATTGCCGAGTTCATCACGAGGCGAGATGGGGGAGTACGGTCACACCTGGAGGACATCATCTTATCCAGCGGTTCTCAGGCGACTTTGTTTGTATGACGGCTAGATATTGTTTTTGAGAAACTCTTCTGAAAGATTTCATAGGGGAATAAGTCGGGAATGTGGCAGGTTGTGAAAATAAATGTCTACTTCACAACCCTGAGTTTACAGCCATACTAGCAGCTCTCTGAAGCTGACTGACAGCTCTGTTGACAAATAAGGCTCCTTACAGTATTCTCATCTAGATTAGCAGAGTGTTGAGGAGGAGAGGGGAGAAACAACTGAAAGAGAACAACAAACAGTCATTGTAATTACCATAACTGTGAGTGTCGAGGGTTAAAATATCGTATTAATATCTAATCTCATTAATCGTGTTAAGATGGTTTTGCACCTGATGGCCAGCGGGGAGGGGAGGACTCAGACAGGTGTGTTGACCCCCGTGCCCTGCCCTCACACCCTGCCTGCCCTGCTGGAAATGTCCAGGGTGAAGCAGGTGCCGTACCACCTGATGGAGGACCAAGGGTGGGCTGTAGATCTGAATGAGATGCAGCAAGCTTTGAAGGCCTCTAGAGGGCACTGTAAGCCCAGAGCCATTTACATCAGCAACCCAGGAAACCCCACAGGTAAACGACACAGTAGCAACATTAATGCGTCTCTACAACGTACTATAGTCACATTCGTATTTGTCCTTTTAGGCCATGTTCAAGTAAGGGAAACAATGGAGGAGGTGATTCGATTTGCTGCCGCTGAGGGCCTCGTTCTGTTAGCTGAAGAGGTGATTACAAGCTACAAAGTAAAACATTTTTAAATAGGTTTTATCCTCATATGTTTTCAGTCTCACACCAGCTCCCTTGTCCCCTCTGTAGGTGAACCAGGACAGTGTGTTTGGGCACGACAAACAGTTTCTATCCTATAAGAAAGTCCTGTCTGAGATGGGGAAAGAGTTCTCGGAGACAGTGGAGCTGGTCTCCTTCCACTCTTTATCCAGCGCCTGCATTGGAGAGTGAGTCGCACTGGTTTTACCCTCCACAGCTCTGGCAAAGTGCATAATGTACTCAGACTTTTCACTTTACCACTCTGGGATGAAGTCATACTCTTCTCATAAACGGCGAGATAAATCGTTTCCCTGCAGCAGTCTACATTTTTACTGTGATCTCACAGAAGTCAACAGACAACTCTCTGATTGAAATGGTGCAAAGTGTAACTCAAATCGTCCGCTTGGTAGCCGTATAGGTGTCCATGCAAGCAGCTTATTAAGACTCAAATTTACGTTAATTGGTAGATGGCGGCCATGAGTGGTGGTCATAATAATGCAGGGTGGAGTCAAACCAGGAGGTAAACTGAAGTATTATAAAGAGTAAGATGGTACCAGTGGCGATTCTAGAGTCTGTTGGGGCCCCAGGCCAAAAATCCATTGAGGGGCCCTCCAAGGATCAGGTCTTCCAGAGTCCTGACACATACTCCTCTTCCTTTATTTTTATCTTTTGACTTTCATTTACAAACTGTGGTTTTCACTGTATTGAAGGCAGGGTTTGTAGTTTTAGAAAACTAGCACGACATTCAAAATGACCGTCCTTTATCTTCCCATTGTACTCTGTGCTCACTCTGTGTTCAGGTGTGGTCTGAGAGGAGGATATTTAGAGGTCATAAACATGGAGCCAGAAGTGACAAAGTACTTAAGTAGCATGCAGGGCACCTCCAGTCCTCCAGTGTTACCACAACTCGCTCTGCAGCTCATGGTCAATCCTCCCACGCCTGGAGAGCTCTCCTATCAAACATACTCACAGGTGAGAGGTTGATGGGTGGAGGGATGAAGGGATGAGGGTGGAGGAAAGAAAGGATGACAGTGAACGGATGAGGGAGGGGTTATCCTCATTGCAGGGATGAAGTTGGAGGCATGAAGGGTAAAAGGATGAGGGTGGGGAAAGGAAGGGGTGAAGGTCGAGGGATGAAGGGATGAGTGTGAAAGGATGTGGGATGAGGGTGGAGGAGGGAAGGGATGAAGGGTGGAGTAATTAAGGCATGAAGGGATTAAGGTGGAGGGATGAAGGGTGGAGAGATGGAAGGAGGAGGGTGGAGGGAAGGAGGGATGAAGAAATTATTTACCGTCTATGGTTTCAGTCAGTGGAGTATTTATAGGAGACTCCTTAAGTGTGGCGCAGGATTGTTCCTAGTAACCATCCCCCCCCCCCCCCCCCCCTCTTCTATTTAAAGGAGATTCTTCACATACAGACAACGCTGTCCCAGAATGCTCAGCGAGCTCATGAGTTCCTGAATGCTCTTCCAGGGATGACCTGCCAGCCAGCGATGGCCGGAGTCTTTCTTTTTCCTCGTCTGCATTTACCGACTCTGATGATCGAGGAGGCCAAGGTGACCTGGAGTACTCAGAGTTTAACTTATTTTCAAATATGGCCCATTCAGAACAACAATATTACAACTATTCATATTCGATCATGTAATGAAGGCTTAAAGTAGTCAGCAGTAACACGTTAACTGGATGTGATTAAGGTCAGAAATGAATGCTTTTCTTTTTCTCCTGCTATTTTGTCCCTTACGGCGCTCCGTAGGTAAGCTACTGCAGCGTCTCCCCGTAGTCATGGTGATGAGAAAAAAACACCACTGCGCCTTTGAATGGATCATTTCACTTTAAAAACAAAACTTCAAAAACTTAGAGCAGGTTTTTCTCCAAACAGGAAGTAAAGTACCCTTAGCTTAAGACAGTACAAACATTCAAAATAAAAGCATAACAACGGGTTTTAATTGCAAAATAATGGAATTTTTGACATGTGGTAAATATGCGATTAAACGCAATCAACTATTGAAATTCAGCGATCAATCGTGATTAAAAAACAAAACAAATCTTAATAAATCTGTAATTGAATGAGACATGAATGAAATAACGATAACACGCTCACTGGATAGTCCATACAAAGGTTAAACTGTGTAATAAAATACATGTTTCCTCACCTGTCAGGCCGCTTTATCACACACACTTCTTCTTCAGGTTTGAATGAACATAAAGTTGTTGAAATACATTTTCAGATTTTGGGAGTGAAGGCAGATGTTCTCTACTGTCAGAAGTTACTGGAAGAAGAAGGTGTGTGTTTGGGAGCGGGCTGGGAGAACGGACGAGAGGATCAGAACTACCACATCAGGTAATGAAGAGGGGAGAAGCTGTGTGTGTGTGTGTGTGTGTGTGTGTGTGTGTGTGTGTGCGTGTGTGTGTGTGTGTGTGTGTGTGTGTGTGTGTGTGTGTGTGTGTGTGTGTGTGTGTGTGTGTGTGTGCGTGTGCGTGTGCGTGTGTGTGTGTGTGCATACATGTGGGACTTGGATAGATGCATTTGGTAAAGTCATGAGGTCCTGGAAAGTTTTTGTAAAAGCTGACACCGTGTTTTGTACAAATGAGTGTGTTAATTGTGATTGTGTCCCCTGAGGACACACAGGTGATACAGTATGAGTTCACCCTGAAGGACTTCTGAAGGTGTCAACCCACTGATTTCAATATCTGAAGAAGACATGTAACAGTTCGGTGTATCTGAATGTACTGTTTACATTCATCCTGTTTCCTCCTCGCAGGCTGTGTGTTTTGGCTCCTCCTGACACCCTGGACGAGGTCTTGGCACGCCTTCGTACTTTCCACCTGCGCCTGCTGAGCAGATTTCCCTGACAGAAATGTCAAGGGCACAGACTCCTGGGAAAAATACCAGAGCACATTCTAACTCTGACACTGTCTAAAAGTATTTAAAATCACACCTAATCATGTGAAGGTATCACTTATTTGACATCAAAAAAGCCGATTTTCCACTTTAAGTATTCTTTTGACTATTGAAAAATAAAGCATATAACAGTCTAGGGCCAGGCCAACCAATCAGCAGTGAAGCCTTTGTTGTCACTTAACAAACAGACCCTACAGACACTGGATCGAAAGCCAATGAAATGGCACCATTTTAAAATTCAACAAAAGTATAATTTATTAAAGGGGACATATTATGAAAAATCCACTTGTACAGTGTTTTTGAAGATATATTTGGGTAACCTGAGTGTCTACTGACCCACAACATGTGAAATAAACCCATCCAGTCCTTTGTTTGTGGTCTGCATAAGTCTTACAACACAGAGAAAAATGCTCCGTTTCAAATGTGCTCTCCTTGTGATGTCACAGCGGGATTCTGGTAAAAAAAAATCCCCTCCCCTCCCCTGGTATCTCCACCCATGGACTCCACCCCCAGCCTAGTGCAAAACTTTTTGCAGGTTCATCATTTTTATTCTCGCTATAAGTGATGTCTACCGGGAAAACTCAGGGGGGGCTCATTGCATTTAAAGAGACACACACACCAAAACGGAGCGTTCTGAGAGAGCTGGTTTCTACGGGGTCACAAACCTCTGGTGCTTGATTCATGTTATATTTTGACCAAAGCACAGCACAGATGTTTCATTGAGACCACAGGGGACTGTTTGAAAAGGTGGAAAATTAGGAAAATTGGGATAATATGTCCTCTTTAAGCTTTGACAATTTCAATACTCCAGTAAATGAGCCACGACAAGAGGTGCAG
The DNA here is from genome assembly GCA_020745685.1 of Tautogolabrus adspersus. Classification (NCBI taxonomy): domain Eukaryota; kingdom Metazoa; phylum Chordata; class Actinopteri; order Labriformes; family Labridae; genus Tautogolabrus; species Tautogolabrus adspersus. The sequence goes on along the minus strand of CM036536.1, from coordinate 2,840,112 downwards.
TCAGTGGAGACTGTGGACCAGCATTTGGCCAGCCCTCCTTCTCAGTTTAAGGTCCCACAGATTTGGAATTCCCTCCCATCAGAAATAAAAAAATTACCTGACTCCAAAGCTTTTAACAAAAGACGAAACTATGGCTTAAACAAAGGCAAACCTGCGAACACTAAATGACATGTTTTATCATAGCACAGTATATTTTCCTTTGTGTTTGTTCAAAGTTGTTATTGCTTTTACTTGAAGAGCCAAATATTTTCTGAGGTGGTACTTGAGTTTGACAATCTCTGGTATAGAAGAATAAAGTGTGTATGAAGAGAGAGCTTGTTTTGTTGTTCTTCTGAGTGTTTCCTGATTAGTTCTGGCTCCGAAGGTCGTGCGAGGACAAAGTGAAGCAGGTGCAGAGGGAGCGCAGATTCTCAGGTCACACACTGGACTGTGTTTGTATCTGAATACTGCTCAGTAGTCTGAGATATAAAAACCACCAGACACACACTCAGACTGTGTACTCTGACCAAACAACATGAAAGTGGCTCTTGTCCTGCTGTTCGCTGCCTACGGTGAGTCTCGTCTACCTGAGGCCTCTCTGTCTCTGTTTGTCCGGAGTTAGTCTGTGTTCTTCTTAAACCAGCATCTCATGAAACGACAAAGTGTAGCAACTGTAAGCAGCTGTTCAGGATTTTTGAGACCTACACTAATCTATATGACATCTATGGATGCTAACTAGTGTTGTAGTCAAGACCACTCTAATCAAGACCAAGACATACCCGAGGCCAGAGTGCTGAGAGACCGAGACAAGACCAAGACATTTAGGGATCGAGATCGAGTCAAGACCAAGGCAGGGCGAGAGCGAGACAAGACATCTTGTGTGCAGAAGGTGTGTCGCTCACTTAGAGCGTAACACCGTGAAGGTTGCGGCCTTAACTGGGGGATACAAAATAAAATTATGAATGAATTGATGTTACATGTTCTTTTAGAAAGAGGACTTTTCCTTCTAATCACAGTGATGACGTGGTAAAAATAGCCTTTCAATGGTGGTCTTGATTTCAAATCCGAAGTCTGCCCAGTCTGAGACCGAGACGAGTCTTGAGACCAAGAACAATTTCGAGTACCCCAACATTAAAGCTAACTTGAGGAAACTGCAGAGTCTGATTTAGGATTCCTTCAGATTGTCACTGTGAGTGACAGATTGTGAACAATGAATCAATATATACGCCATGTAGACGTCCTTCAGTATCAGTCTTTGTAACCTGCAGTTCTTTTTGTGTCCCAGCTCACGGGTGTGGCAAGCCCAGCTACGAGCCCTCTGTGAGCCGCGTTGTGAACGGCGAGGATGTTCGACCCTACAGCTGGCCCTGGCAGGTGAGTCCACAATCACCAGGGTTGAACTGAATTTATTTCATTTGATGGAGACGATGCTACTGTAGTACCAACACAAAGCATGAGACTGATGTATATTCTACAGAGAGTTTATAGCTTTCTCTAATGGTCAGCGCTTGTTCCTACTCGGGTTCTTGCAGATATGCATCACACAGAATTACCAAAACCTTATTCAGACATGTATATGTGTTGGTTACATACTGTATGTGTGAATGCCTCAGATTACAATTAGAGCAATAAAGGAACAGGAACAAATTAGGGCTTCACGCTGGTGCAGTAGTTAGCGCTGTTGCGAAAAGGTTCCTGGTTCAAATCCCCGGACAGTGTGGACTTTGCATGTTCTCCCTGTGCACGCGTGGGTTCTCTCCGGGTACTCCGGCTTCCTCCCACAGTCGTTAGGTTAACTGGTGACTCTAAATGTGAGTGTGGCTGGTTGTCTGTCTCTACATGTCAGCCCTGTGATTGACTGGCGAACAGTTCAGGGTGTAACCCCGCCTCTCGCCCAATGGCAGCTGGGATCGGCTCCAGCCCCCCGCGACCCCGAACGGTAGAAAGCGAGATAGATAATGGATGATGGATGGAGGAACAAATTAGTTTGAAAGAATAAGAGAAAGTTAAGAAGGCGTGTGATTAAGTTAACTGATTCTTTCAATAAGGCCAAAGAACATTTATAAATCTACGCTCTGTCTGTCTGTCTGCCTGCCTGCCTGCCTGCCTGCCTGCCTGCCTGCCTGCCTGCCTGCCTGCCTGCCTGCCTGCCTGCCTGCCTGCCTGCCTGCCTGCCTGCCTGCCTGCCTGCCTGTCTGTCTGTCTGTCTGTCTGTCTGTCTGTCTGTCTGTCTGTCTGTCTGTCTGTCTGTCTGTCTGTCTGTCTGTCTGTCTGTCTGTCTGTCTGTCTGTCTGTCTCAGATCTCTCTGCAGTATCTGAGTGGCTCCACCTACCGTCACACCTGTGGTGGAACTCTGCTCGCCCCCAACTGGGTCATGACTGCCGGCCACTGCATCGGGTTTGTCACAGATATGTTACTCTCGTTCTGGGCTTGTTTATACAAAGGTTGGATCTAAACTCTGTGTGTGTGCACGTGTGTGTGTTTCAGACGTCGTACTTATCGTGTGGTGCTGGGGGAGTTCGACCTCACCAGAGAGGAGAGCTACGAGCAGATCAGGAGTGTGCAGAAGATCGTGGTTCACCCCAAATGGAATGATAACTGCCTGTCCTGTGGGTAAGGAGTTTTAAACTCCTCTGTACTGATTCCTTCAGTTTATGTTTCCATCTTTCAAAGATGTGCACTGGAAGGATATTTGCACGGTGGGGTTTCCCAAAGAAAATGAAAGCTGCAGTTATTGAGTTTGTTAAAAGATCTGTGGACTTCACCCACCTGAGACATCTTTGATGTTGCATCTTAAGTTTCATGTATTCTTCAGTTAAAGGAGGGCGTGTGGGGTCAGTTTCACCAGCCGGCTCCAATCTGCACTCGTCTTGGCTCCAAATTATGTCACCAGTGCAACATGTCAGCACACATTGCGGGGGTTTTTTGGCTTCACTTTTGTACAACGAGGGAGACATGTTGTCCGTCAATGTTACCAAACAGTGGAAAAAGCTTTATGAAATCTGTCTGTCAAAGATAAAATGCCCCACTGACCCAATAAATGGCCCCAAACCTCCATGTAGAACAATAGAAACACACCTGGAAGCATTCTCTGTGATCCTGATAAGTATAACCCAAGTTTACCCAACATCAAACCTGCAGTCAGGAGTCAGGGCGAAATGCATGTCTTCAGGCTAATTAGTTATGCCTCATCTGTTGGACTTTTTATGCATTTTAATTATAAATGAATGTGTCTTTTACTAGTCACATGCCCTCATTGAAAGCTCTCTTTAACTCTGTATAATGTGCCGCATGAACACAATGATTTGTCATTGTTAAAATCACTGGGCAGCAGATGAACTCCACAATGAGTAAACAACTAAACACAATCTTAAAACCATTGTGGCTATCAAAAAAATCGTAGATATAATTCACTGAGTTCTGTCTTTGCATGCAACGCTCCTCTAAGCTTTAACATCATTTTTCATGTTTCAGTAATGACATCGCAATGATCAAACTGTCCTCACCTGTCGTTCTGAACGACAAGGTGCAGCCGTCCTGTGTACCAGAGAGCGGAGAGGTCGCTCCTCACAACGACCCCTGCTACGTCACCGGCTGGGGAAGACTCTACAGTGAGTGCTTTTAATGTGACAAATCCTTTATAACACTAAAATGTGACTGTATAAAGATGACCAGTTCAGTGTAAGTATGCTTCAGTCTCAGTTTTATGGGAGATAGAAGTCTTACAGACAGGTGTAGTCAGGCAGGTACAGGATTCTGATACAGGGACACAGGCAGCATGCAAGCAGGTGAAGGTCGAAGTCTCTAATATATATTTGTATGTAAACTAATGAGTCCCCTTCAGACAGTGGCAGACATGACCTGGGTTTTTGATTTCCACCCGTCTTGCAGGTGGGGGTCCCATCGCCTCTAAGCTCCAGCAGGCTCTCCTCCCTGTGGTCGGTCACAGCGTCTGCAGCAGCGGCGGCTGGTGGGGGAGCTACGTGAAAACCACTATGATCTGTGCTGGTGGAGACATCCGCTCAGGCTGCCACGTATGAACCAACTCCCCTCAAATGATCATCACAACATGGTAAAAAACTGAGGCTTCACACTGCATCAGTCCTCTCCTCTTCTGTGTGTCTCTGCAGGGGGATTCAGGAGGCCCTCTGAACTGCAGGGGGAGTGACGGCAGGTGGTACGTGCAGGGGGTGACCAGCTTCGTCTCCTCCCTAGGATGCAACACCCTGCAGAAGCCCACGGTGTTCACTCGCACCTCCTCCTTCACCCAGTGGCTCAGTGACGTGAGTTTCCATCAGAGAAAAAAAAAACGATAACATGTCTGAGAAAGGTTGGAAACAAATTTAAGACGAGAGAAACGTCAAGCCTTTATTCCTTCTTATCTATAATCACATAATTAATTAGCAAGTCAACATTTCCAAGTGATAAGCAGTAAAAAGATGAAGTACGTGTCCTTACGTACACTCTGCTTATATTTACACAGGACTGTGTTAGGCGTACATTATACTGTTTGCTGTGTGGGTGTGTACATAATATCTCCTGCAAACACGATTAGCGCAGCACGTGTCTAACCACTATTTCAAATGTTTTTCTTTCAGACTATGCTGCAGTACTGAAGACATCTTAAATACCAATAAATTCATCTAATCAGCTGCAGATGGTCTCAGTCGTCTCTCAGTTACAGTTTTATTTTGCAAACAACACCAACCAAATCTGTTCTTCGTGCTGCACTAAAGAACTGATTGCAAATCTGTTTATATGAAAGTCTCTAAGCCCAATGACTTCTCACCTCAGTGAACACTTTACTAGTGGTCTTAATGACTGATTTAGTCTCTTCCTTTATAGCATGATTCAGAGTCAATAGACCATAAATTAGGGGATGGTTCAAGGTGTGGCTACTTTGTGATTTAGAACCCCCAACGTGGCAATATATGTTGTACTACATAACATTTGTGGAGGTCCACTTAATCTTTATTCCAGTGCTGTGTTTTCACAGTGTGACCACCAGAGGTCAGTGTTAGCTCCTGCAGTCGATGAGCAGATGTGACTGCAGGGAGGGAGGAGGAGGTAACATTCATAGTGACCTATATATCATAAACAAAAAGAGTGGAAGACGTATAATTAGTCAAATGTGGCTGCACATGATGGTTTATTCTCCAGCATGCAGCTCGGCGTGGACAAGTGACTGAATCAATTAAACTCATCGATGTGGCATTAATACGGCGACACATCATGAGCACACAAACACAGAGATACACGACGAATTAAAACCCTTGATTGTGAAATAACAGAGTGAAAAGCAACATTGGGAGCTGACATTGCTTCCATGTGTGGGGGGCTCCTCGAGCCTTCAGCCGCCTGGATTAGAGCCCAGCGAGTGAATAAGTGAGCTTCAGATCACAGGCCATTGGCTGGCTGCTCATTACTGAACGCTGCATTAAATCCTCGCCTGTAAATAATGTGATAACTGCTGTGCACGGCTAAACGTTGCCCACAGGAACTGCAGGCCGCCATCTTTCTTTCTTTTTTTTGTGCTTCATTTCCCTCATTATAACCCCCTCTCTCTCTCTTTCCTTACACAATGAGTGGAGTTCAGTCTGCACATGCTATGTAATTGTTCCAGCTCAGTTGCTCCAGGGAGAGGCTCATTCCTCAAAAGCAGAAGCCCCACAATCCACTCCCACCTCCTCCCCCACCTTTCGCCACCAACCTTCTCCTCCCCCTCCTCCATGCATCCATCCTGCACCGCTCAGCTCATGGTGCTCCGCTGCAGGAGGGAAACCACAGCATCGTTTGAGAGGCTTCACAGAAACGCAGCATCAGCAGCTTCACAGGAGGAAAAAAGCAGGGCAGTAAATAAACACTCATCATGTTCAGCTGCACACAGAAACACAACAAGGGGCGGACACTTACTGATGCAGGTACATAACTGAAGATTCAAGGACGTCGTAATGCTTGTTCTTCACATTTTTGTCATGACATAAGAGATTGAACAAGCAAGGGCTATTTAACTGAGGGCACCTTTTCTTAATTGCAACTTTAAATTGAATCAAATATTTTGACTCAATAACACAATCAAGCTACTAAGACTTTTAGTTCCAAGAAAATTTGTAATTCAATCTTATTGATATGGTGTTGACTGTCATGTGTGACCCTACATCAGGTTTATATGAATTGAAAAATCAGGTTTTTGCATAAACCTGCTACATGGATTACGTTTTTTATTGATTGATGATTATGGCATGTTTATAAATGTAGATGAAAAAATGTTGATACCAAGCGGCAAACTCCGCTGTTGAAAAAACGAAGCCAATGCACAAGTGCAAAAGACTGCAGTTCCTCGAGTGTCCACTTGAGGCTGGCTGACAAGGAATCCCGATTTTTGAAAGCAAAAATCCTGTTATTTCCAGGAGGAGCTGCATGTGTGAACGTGAAAGCCGAATTTTCACTCTGACTTTACCCGGAGTTTCTCCTGCCAGCTCTTCTAGTGCTTTTGCCGAAGCAAGAACGGGTGGCTTGAAGTGAGAACGCAGCAGGATATAATCAGGATTCGAAGATTGATCCAAAGGCAGCTGGACTGGTTTGGGAGAGAATTCCAAACAGCATTGTAGGTTGGTGAAAGATATGTGTCTCAGACCACCACCTCAGTTAAGAGATGGTTTTTCCACCTTGACATAGATGGCAACTGAAGCCCCAGTCCCACCTTGGAACATGTGACTCCAACGACCCACAGACGACTGGGGATGGTAACGACTCTAGGTGAAGCTACGTTAACGACTCAGCTAATGTCATCCTTGATAATGATCCACAGAGGCTTTGTTGCGGCTATCTCGGCCTTTGCTGGTCGTCACAAAAAAAGAGTGCCGCGAGGGACTAAACACGGGAGAAAAAGCTTTGACGCGCTATCCTTATAAATGACTTTCAAATCAATGTGCCTTTTAGTCATTTATTCTTCCAAAACACGAACAAACAAGACACTACGGCTGCAATTAGAATAAACTTGCGATCGCAGTGCAGTGTATGGCGGTCAACAGAAATTTTCTGCTCCCACGCTCACCCCCTCTCTCCATCTAAGACAAAACCAGGTGAACAGGTGAGTGCAACCCATATAATACCTGCAATCACCACGATCATTTCCGGTGAACACACCCACCACCAGAAACCATATGATCGTATAAACAACAAACAAATCAATAAACAAACCATTACCCCAAACACACAATAAACTTACAGTTATGGCTCCTACAGGCTTACATTTCTAACTCCGTCCACCAACTAAGAAGCCTTTCAGAGGAGAGCTGCAACGTCTTCAAGAACTTCAACCAGTCCAGTTGCCTTTGGATCAAGCTTCGTATTTAGCATGACCTGGATGACTGAGAACCTACACAGACAAAGGGATATTATCAGGAGAACTAACCTCGAGCGAGTTGGAGGGGGAGGTGACGCTGATATCCTGTGAACGATGCGTGGTGCAGACTGTATGCACGAGACCGCTACGATCTACTTTGCACGTAATTAAACGGCTGCATTATGTTTTCTGTGATTCTGTCAAACGACACATAGCATTTATATAAAGGCAAATATTCTCATAATAGCATCGTATAGCGGACTCTGTTGTGTCGTACGCCACTGCAGCGTAGTTTTTTTTACGTCATGTCTTGCTACAGGTGACCCCCCTTCCCCATATGAAAATGATGGTCTCCCGCTGTGAGATGCATGTGTTGAGCAACCAGGTCAGGAGAACTTCAGGAGCAGTCCTCCTGAAATTGTCTAGAAATATTCAGGAGTGCATGTGTGAAAACAGCTAAAGAAAATAAATAAAGTAAGGCTTGTATGTTTGGTGTAGAGATGAGACACTGAGCATCCATGCAGAAGACAGATTGAAGAGAAAAGACGGATAAACAGGAGTTGTAGAGAGGAGAGCGATGAGAATGGAAACAAGAAGCCCATCCAGCGAGCAGAGCTTGACGACAGCTTGCATCTCCTGCTGCACCTCCTCAGAGGAGGTGAGAAACACACCTTTTTCCTCTGACAGCAGGTTTGGTTTGCTCCTGCACGCCTCAGTCCCTGCTGATGTCTCACTCCTGTGTCCGTATGTCACCTCTTATTTGTGAACGCCTCTACAGCGAGGTGCATCGGATCTGCTTCATACTGTACGCGCTGCCATCATGTCTGCGCTGCAAATCCAGGCAGGCAGGCAGGTCGGCAGGCAGATGGCCAAACAAACAGAGAGACAATCGGTGCTGAGGATTGGATTAACATGAGGCTCTAATTGCATTTGAGAAACCAGAGAAAGAACATAAGGACAAATTAAAAGTGGCACTGAAATGATGGCTCAGTTACGTAGCAACACGGTACAAACAAGAGAACTTTACATCAAATATCCTTGGAAGGTTATTACAGTGATTAGGACTCATTACAGACATACAGTAATGAATTATGAATGACCGAGGTCTCCTGCAAAGAAAACTAAACACACAATAATACAGGAAACATTTTTACCTCCAAAACTAACCAGTTTAAATAATCACGGTTCTGCTGATGATGCATGAAAATTTTTTAAATCTCCGGGGCCGACACAGCTCTCCAGGCCCAAAATATTCTGCTCTGCATGAACCTTACATCATGACATTTATCAAGCATTACCTCCATTACACACGTTAGATAACCGATGTAATAAGAGGAACACTTCTGCAGACCGTAGCAAGCAGCGCTGCTGTTATGAGGAGTGAAGAAACTTGCCCAGCAGTGTTGATTATGTAAAGTGTTTACATTTTATATTGTCCTTTTTCCTGACATTGTTGTAGTCCTATCACCTGATTAGGACTACAATACTCTTGAATGTAAAAACAGCTAGGTGCCCCTTAGATTGCTGTCTTTGTTTTGGTGCATTAAAACGCTTTAAAGCAAAAATATGTAACTTTTTTATCTTTAAAATAGTAGTTTCAAAGGTTGATTTAATAGCATAATAACTTTTAACAGGGAGAATGGCGTCTCTCTCACGTCCACAGAGAAGCCCAATCGTCTGTTTACTGCACTATGTAGCTTTGGCAGCGGGCCGAGGTCATCTCCAGAGAAGTGCGTACGGTTTCACGACACTTCTCACACAGCAGCCTTCAGATAGGAAGCAGCCAGTTAGCCCGTCTCTGTACTGTTTGATACGACGGCTGAGGCTTAGAGGAAGAGGACGGTGATGGATGAGAAGCTAAGAAGAGAAAAAGAGAGCGTGACCGAGCAAGAAGCAGAGTGTACATCCCTGCAGATATTAATCAGGACAGATTGAGACATAACATTAGGCTGTATCGTCATCTGTGTCATCGTTATCTCATGTTAAGCAGCTTCACCAAGTTACTGTATGTCTCAGGTAGGCATATAAATAAATCCATCTTACACCAAAGTTGTCTCTTTCTTTATCAGTCTTCAGGTTAGCTTTATAATATACGTAGATCTCAACTGTGGCAACCAGGGGTACGATAGAGGAGGTCAGACCCAAGACACAAGACCAGAGACCATATGTAACAGGTGTGTTAAAATGTTTTGTGGAAATGATTCATAATTCACCAAAAATCCGTCCTTTAATTCAAATTTACATTTTGCCATATGTCTTTCAAGTATGAACATGTTTATAGGCGTTTTTGTATTTCATTTGGGAGCTTGTTTTATTTTTTGCGGTCTGTTGCGATGATGTCACATCCTGTAGTCTCGCGCTACTCTCCTCAGACAGTCTGAGACCCCGCTGAGGAAAGGTGAGTGTTAACCTGTGCTTCAGTTCATACAGTGTTAAAACTATACTCTGTTAGGCTCACAGACCTTTTAATAACATGCTAACTGTTCGGTTAAAGCATTTGAAAAGTTGTATTTGATGTACAGCACTTTGTACATGCGAACTTTAAGCGAGAGCATCCGTGTGGTTTCTCATGTGGTCCGCTGTATTTTCTTTTCTCCTTTAAAGGTGTGCATGTAGAAACCCAGGCTATGAAGTTGCTGTACTGAATCTATTTTATTTTACACAGATGATGTGAAAATAAACCTGCTCCAGTTGGCAAGGAAGTCTTTGGTCTTCGTCTCGTCCATACACGTCACAACGCAGAGAACTTTTTGGAGCACACAGAGTGTCAAGCCAGACCGGCTACACATACATGAAGTGTCTTTAACGTGAATTTGAGAGGACACTTCTTGATCGTGTTGCATTACCCTCACTATGCTACTTAAGGAATCTCTGCTCTGATTACCTGATGGGCTGCAGGTGAGTCCAATGCCATGTGCCCAGAGGCTACAGCACCTGAACTGGTTAAGAACACTCCCTCCATCACCTCCTGAGCGTTGGGATCTGCCCCATGTGCTGAATTGGAAGGGGCTGTTTCCTCTGGTTTCCCACACATAATAAATGACCCTCTCCAATTTAGCCATTTAGCCACAGCCTGGCTGCACACCCTCTGCGACTCAACCAATTCACGCCTAAGAGGGGAGGCGTAACGGCACATTTTATGACATAATATGTTCTTAAGTTTGTCATTTCAAGCAGTCTGATACCAAAACTGCTCCACCTTTCCCAGTTCTTGCTCCAACATGTTAGGGTGTTGAGCTTCAATTTCTCAGTCAGGACAATTTTCTTTCCAATTATTCCCACAGCACATGAAAGGATATGGTCCTGTTTTAAGGAAATATGTAAGTTTTTACTTCGGGCCTACATTTTCAATGTCTTTATGAACTACTTTATGTTCTCTAATAGCCTTTTAAACAGTCGACAAACATTTTCAGGGTGAGATTCATGAGAGTTTACCTTAACTCTTTCCTGTCTGCCCCCTTTTTAAAAAGTCTACGAGGAGTCAGAGTGAGCGGGTGTGTGAACGCAGCCGGAAATATTGGTCGAGACACGATGCGAGAGAGTGGGCAAGGGTGATGACGTTTACATCACAGGACCGCTGTGTGACCTGCTTGACCTTCATGCATGTGAAGAGGCTGCCTCGTACTCTTTTTGGTCGCCAACATGTTCTTTTCCACTCTTTTCTTTACACTATCATTTTGTCCTCTACATGAGGGCATTGACATAAAGGCAAAAACTGTCACTATAGCGTTGAACTCCTCCACCATCCTTTTTTAGACATTTTCCAGAGTGCTTGTATGAAAGATGCTTACGTCTGACTTTGCACACATTTTGTGCACATAGTGAAAGTCTGAGACTCTCAGTTCTACAGAGTGTTGTTGTGTTAACTGAGACCTTAGTGTGTAGACTTCAAGTGAAATCACTCTCTGTGCAACAACTTCAACAAACTTAATCAAGACTAAAAATGAAGGAAAGCTTTATAGTCTTCAGGTAGAAATATACTTAAATGGACTGAGCCAGGCTCGCTGTTTCCCCCTGCTCTTGCTCTTTGTGCTAAGCTAAGCTAACTGCCTCTCTAATCTACTTTTGTGTGAATCCCAAGACAAGAGCATGGTATTTATAGCCCTCGTTCCACCAAGCGGTTCAGTTTGGTTGGGTTCGGTACGCATTTATCAGCATTTCCACCGTCAAAAGTTGGGAATAGTACTAAAATAATCAACGTGTACCATCCTACTTTTTGGTACCCTTCTATTGGGGTACCAAGCGTACCGATCTGACCCTAAAAGGTAGGGCTAGACACACTGCAGTCCGTTGATTAGTCGAAAGAATCGTCACGCGACAGCGGTAATCACGAACAAACACCAAACATGCTATGTTTAATTTTGTGGATTTTAAGAGTCATTTTAAGGCAGTTTTGTTTTGGGTGAATAATGTCTGCATGTAGCATCACCCCATGGATATCTTCTGATCCAAGCAAAGCTTCAAGCAACAAAGCGGATCGGCATATTTCACAAAATCCAAAAGATTTCTTTTAGCTGTAGTGAAGAAGAAAGAGGATAAGGCTGACTTAAAGAAGCAGCATTTATAGCCATCCCCTTTAAACGGATATTGGCATGCAAATGTAGAAATTGTAGGCGTTTGTTTCTATTTGTAGTCCAAGAAGTTTGTATCTGAACCCTCCTTCCTGATTTCCTTGTTTGCTTCTGATTGTTTTTAGACGCTGTGACTCAGTTCTTGTCGTCAGGCCTGTTAGAAAAGTGACACGATTCACGCTGAATGTGTAACCATGACTTTTCTACAGAAGCAACAATTAACTCTCTGCGCATGTTTTAATATAGAACCTATAATCTAATAGAAGTGTGAATAAGCCTTTCACCAGAAGACGGCACCAAAAATATCCAGCTAAGAAGCTGCATAAATAACTGCTGTCTCTGTGATCTGATTGGCTCATTGTAGATGAAGGTGGCGCTGATTGGTCGGGTCAGGAGAAGGTTTAAAATGTTACTGACTGGAGAATCTTCTTGTGTTGTTGGGAGGATGCTCATGCGGAGCTGAGTGGTGTGCACAGCGCACAACTTCTGAGAAGTGATGCTTAACACTAAGTGTTGCCATGGATACCACTCTCTCCCTCTGAGGGGTTTCAGTCCACATCATGTTATTGCTACAGAAGATGTTTAGAACTGGATTATGATGCTTATTCGAGGATAGATTTATATGTTGTTTCCCAGTTTAGCATCAGGACTTATGTGCATGACAGTCTGCACACACATGAACACACAAACCCTCCTCTTTCCCCCGCCCCCAGCTCCGTCTGCTCTAAATATCCTGGCTGTAGCTGCTGAATGCCAGCAGGTGGTGGAAGGTGTTGCTTGAGGGGTGAGAGGTGCCAGCTGTCGGGCAGCGGGAGGGGTTGATTGGGCTTTGGCAGGTACATCTGACCCTGCAGGCTCCATGGAGATGAGTGACAGTGAGAAAACAGCACCATGGAGACTGGGGTCAGAGGTGAGACATTTAGCATGTTGTTCACAAAGCCTGAGGGAATACATAATCTTGTTACTGATGGAGGAGGCAGAGAAATACATCCACAGATCGCTGCAGGGTTAACGCTTAAATTCTGTTGAAGGTCAAAGAGTAGTTATTGTTTTATAGATTCTGCAGAGACTGAATGGCCTCTTGCCAAATGTTCCTTTTGCGTGTCTGATTGGTTTAAAACAGGGAGAATTGTTATCTTCAGTTGTGAATATACACATTCATAAGCCGCCGATGAAGCAGCATGAGGAACTTAAGGTTAAGTGTCATGCCCAAGGACACATCAGCCATGTGGCTGCAGGAGCTGGGGATCGAACCCCTGACTTTATCATGTATGTACACAGACAGCTGGAGAACCTCACAAGGGGGCAGCTATCTGATTCAGTTCTCTGATGACACTGCGCTGCTGTCACTTCTTCAGGGCTCAGAGTCAGGCTGTGGGGCTGCTTCATAAGCTTTTGTCAAACGATGCAATGACAAATACTTGGATCTTAAAGGTCACATATTATGCAAAATACACTTCATCATGTTTCTCTAACTCTAATGTGTCCATAGTCTGTCTATAAACCCCCCAATTATGAGAAAAGTCCATCCTCTCCGTCTTTTGCCTGCTCATCTTTCAGAAAATGTGTGCTCAAACAGGCCGTTTGGAGATTTTCCCTTCATGACATCACAAAGGGCAGTAACCCCTCCCCCAGGTGGGTGACACTCCCAGCTATAGGTGTTTGTTCTGCCCTCTGAGTCTGCCTTCTCACCGTAAACAATAGGGCACGGAGCGAGAAAGCCCGAGCCACCCAAGCCCTTCCGAGGGACTTTGTCAGACCCAGCTTTGCATTTACATTTTAATGAATTGTACTTACTCTCTGATGTACGTCGCTTTGGATAAAAGCGTCTGCTCAGTGAATTGTAGAATTGTAATCAATAAATGATTCCAGCTCGATCTGAAATAACGCCGATGTGATACCTTCTATTGACTCCCATGCACAGCTCACGCCGTGTGTTGTAGTTTTATGAGCCCTGGTTGTTCACATGTGGTGATTTCCCACCATAAGCCGCCCGTGTTTTCCTCCCAGCTTTGTTTCTCCTCGTCGTCTCTGCTGAGGCTCCTCTCCTCAGTGAAATGGTGTCTCTTTCACATAATGTCTCCCCGGGGATGTTTAAGGATTCATACATTTCCACCTCATTTACTTTGCCAGCCTGGGGACGGCGGCCTGGGTATGACTGTTCACTGTCTGTGTGGGTGTCTGTGTGTGTGTGTGAGAGAGCCTGTGGTTGTTGTGGTGGATAAATGATCCTCCTTGGGGACAGAGGACGGTGTTACATGTTGTGTCTAACTGTGTGTTATTAGAATCTGAATCATCATGAAATTGAGGATCACAGACACACACACACTTTACTCAGCCTGTTTCTGTTGCGCTCACAAAGAGTCGTGTCAATCTGTTAGGTTAGTTAGGAGTTAGAAGAACAAGGTGCAGAAAGAGGGCGCAGTCTCACACACCTTAATTTCTCCTTCGCTGTCGTCCAACTAAAATTCACTTCTTGTCCGATCTCCGCCCAGCTGTTCTGTTGTAGTTGTCTGTCCCTGTTTGCTTCACTGCTCGACACTGCCCCCACGATTTCTGGTGGTATTGCAACATTTGGTTTCTATCCATATGTTATGACCCCTAAATTCAAGGCTGGGGTCATATTAAGTGAAAGGAAATAAGATGACATTTAATTGAACAAAAAAACAGAAGGGTCAGTCACCCAAACCAGCCCACGAAGGGCAGTCGGATCGGGTACTTACCCTCTGCATTAAACTAAACATCACACCTACTAATCCCTGAACAACATTGAACAAAAGCCGTGAAAAACCTGTTGACGTGCACTGATCACCCCAACCACACATGCACACCTGTGGGAGAGAAAACAACCATGAGTTTACAGGTAAACATGTACACATTATGACCAGCAGGGGGGGACGAAAAAGTATACAACGTAACACCATATGCCTCCAGAAAAAGCCTCCGTATCTGTATGCGTAGCTGACGTACAGCATGATTGAGCCGTTGAGGTTTTGGAGACTCCTATTTCCCCAAAGAATACGTTTTAACTTTGTCTCTCCTAGTGGTTAAAACATATCATCGCAGCTTTAAATCTGTGTCAGTAGCTCTCTTGATCTAAATGTTTTCAGATTTTCAGATCATTTGTCCTTCAGACAAATGATCATCTTATCCTCCATCTGCATGTGACAAGACAACAATAAACCCTGGGCTGACAGAAACTGAGGCCTGTCTCCTCTAACAATCAGCTCCTTCTTTAATTGTTTTGAACAGGCCCACCGGTGAGCACAGTGTACAGTTTTATTTATACATGCTATCAAAAGCAGCCTCGCGCGTCATTAAGCTTTGTTTTGTCACTCTTCCTGCTGCTCGGCATTGATTGCCTCTATGAATAGCTGCACTTTCCTGGATGACAGACACGGAGCGAAACACTGCAGCACAAACACGGAGAAATCTCCCAGGCTCAAAGACACAAACACTGTGTTCATGCAGCCGAGGAAAGCTGTCATATATTCTCTTAAGAGTATTCATGTGACAGAGACAAAGAGTGTGGACAGACGCTGTGAAATTATTGTTATTCTTAACCATGTGAGGAATCAGTGTGGACCTATTCAGTTGCCATAGTGATCAACGAACTGTAGGTGCTGCAGGGGACAGTGTGTTGGAGTGCTGTTAATGTGTGTTCGTACGTAAGCAAAGAAAATACACACTGTTTTTGAATTGTGATGCAGGTGTTAATAGTTTCAGTGTACAGAGCTCTTAAGATATTTTACCTGAAAAAACACAAATCTGAATTGGGGCGGCAGTATCTCAGTCCGTAGGGACTTGGGTTGGGAACCGGAGGGTCGCCGGCTCAGGTCCCGATGCGAACCATAATATGGAAGCTGATCTGGTAGCTGGAGAGGTGCCAGTACACCGCAGATTTGCCCTTGAGCAAGGCTATGAACCCCCAACCGCTCTGGTGAGCTGCCTGTGTAGCAGTGAGTAGCAGCCCCGACTCTGACATCTCTCCACTAATGCATGTCCACAGCTCCTGTTTGTGCATGTGTGTGATTCAGGCTTATGTGTGTGAGCAGCATGTCTCTCAATAACAGAGTGTAAAACCAGAATTTCCTCCAGGGATTAATAAAGTATATAAAATTCAAAAATCAAAAATATGTGTAACCTGTGATCGTGCAGATCTGAAAATATGTAATGTGAAAGTCAAGTTTATTTGTATAGCACGTTAAAAACAGCCTCAGCTGACCAAAGCGCTCCTTTAATAGGTCATAATCCTGCATTGAAAGAAATCAAACTAGAGGAGACTGTAACGCACCGAGGCGTAGAACTGAATTAAGTCAACAAGTGGAATCTGTTAGAGGCACACATTCCTAGAACAAATTACCATCACATGTCAGGGATTGTGAGAACTTCTTAAAGGCAGGGTTGGTAATTTTCTGCAGATCCACTTTTTAAGATTTAGGTTGAAATTGTCTTTAGGTCCTGACAGAAATTAATAACTCATGTGCTCTGAAAAAGGAATGAAGAAAATCCGTCATCTGTAGCAGTTGTAAGTCTGTAAAAACTTCGACCAATGTCTGCCCCGAGGTACCAATCTGATGAACCAATCACGCCTCCCTGTCTGCCTGCTTGTTCTCTACCTCTTGCATGCTCTAGCCCACGCTCAAAGAGTTTATACTGTGAGTTTACTTACCGCTGAATGAGACATGAGACGACGTAGTTTCTACACAATGCATGCGATGAGCTGAGGTCCGCTTCTGGAGCAACGGCGCTCGTGCATGTAAGTGAGGGGCGTGGCTTTAGAGGGAGCGCAGAGGGGAGGGGGTGGGTGCAGACGGAGCAGTGAGGGAATGCTACTTTCAAAATCATGGTAGTTTTCAAAAATTACCAACCCTCCCTTTAACCTTTAAAATAAAGTCAAACATTGGTTAAAAAGAAATCAGTCGTGTTCTCATATAGTATAATATCTGTCCTCACCTTCTGGTGGCTTCTGGCTCATCCTGCAATTTTAATTAGCTAATTATATGTGTGTCTGTTATTTTCTTAACTGTGTCCAAATTGGTTTGTAGAATTGTCAGTTCTTCTGTATGATGTTCTGCAGACTGTCCTTCGAGGTGTCCTGTAATTGTACATTTGTTTTATGTTTTTTGTTTGGTACCTGCCTTCAGGACTACGGATGAAATTTTAATTTTGTGCTAATTCCGACATTGTACATGGATGCTTTTTGCTGATATGTTGAGTGCTGGTTTGATTGAAAAGACAACAAGTGACCAGCGGAGGTGGGCATTTCAAGCACTACCATCACACATTGAACATGTAATTAAAGGTTACAGCTCTGGCAGCGACCACGAGTATCTGCTGCTCTTCTTTTTGTTTTACACTGACTATCATCTCTCTCCAGTTTAACCGCCTTTTTCTTCTCACTTTCTGCTTCCTCACTAAATCAGGTCAGCTTCACTGTAAGTCATAATTAATGGATCAGCTCACAGGGAGTTAATTCTACTTTACGCTTTCTCTCTTCCACACCTAACGAATCATCTCTTATACTCTGCTTTACTTCTCTTCTTTCTCTCTTTGCTAAGTTTAGGACTGGACCCTCTTTTCTCTGCTCTCTTGATGGAAACATCCTCTTTATTCCGGGTCGAACACACACAGCACAGAACAGAAGAAGAGTCAAATATTGCATGACAGTAAACAAAAAACGGTGTTTTGTCCGGACAAAGGAGCTCAAAGTGTTTGGCCCCCCCACTTCTCACATTTACAGATCAATGGAGGGCATTGAGTGGGTCTCTGAGAGAAGCCCCCTGTTTGTTTACCTCCGCTGACCCAGAACGAACACGCACAAACACCAAAACAAGAGCAGGGAGGAGCGGGTGAGGGATAGGGCTAAAATAGGCTGTATAGCTGGTGCAAATGGTGAAGTCTGCCTCATGCCAGTTTGGCTCAAGCTCTCACCTCCTCTTTATTCTCTTTTTAGCCTTCACCTACCCATCATGCCTTGCTTTTTCTACTGAGTTAATGCACCATGTGAGTGCTAGCAGTAGCAAGATAAAATGCTTCTTTGAATAAGACGTTTCATTTTTGAAAAGATGCTTTTTGATGAAATATTTTATTAAGAATAATAAATGTTTAACAACCCTGCTCTGTGCCTCATCTACTTTGTCCCTGAAGGAAAATAGCACTATAGTGCGAAACATATTTCCCATGGGAAGATGGCTGGGAGGAGGCATCTGAGAGGAAAGCCACCAAATACTCCGACTTGGTCCAGCAGTGCAGGGAAAAAGTGGCAGGCCTGGCTATTCCCAGTGGAAGTTGGCTGCAGGGGTTTCCCTGCGCAGTCTGTGTGGAACCTACTTAAGGCCTTGACACACCAAGCGGACGGCAAAGAACTAGTACAGGCCGCCTGTGGTGTCGCCTCACGTCGCCTTCTTTCTTGGCCAAAAAGTTGCACTAGAACACGCCGCAAAGACTACAGTCGACGGCCATCCCACCACGTGGAACCACCAAGTTCTGTGCATGCGTGAGGCGGCGGTGGGTCCATTGTTATGCGAGACCATTTTCACACTGCATGTCGGTCACCACTCGTATTATAGGTAGCCTGCTAATCGAGAATCATGTCTGATAAAAAGTTAAAAATGCCACTGCCGTTGTCAGCCCTTGGTCTTTTAGTGGAAAAAGAAAAGAAGAGGCGGAGGCGACAAAGAAGGAGAAACCACACTAATGGGTGAAAGCATAGTACAGCAGCAGGCTCAAGGGGCTTTCCCGAAACTGTGTCGAGAGATAGAGATAAATGGAACCTCCGAACGAACAGCCAATCAGAGAGATTCCTCTCATCGACCGCCGATGCCGATTTAACATGTCGAATTAGCTCAAACTGATGGGTAGAGACGGAGCTTGACACTGCAAAAACTAGGGCGACGACCGCTCACCGACGGTCCAACTAGGACCGATGGCCGACGATCTCCTTGGTGTGTCAGGGCCTTTACAGCCCTATGAATAGTAGGAAGGGAGAGGAAGGCAGCTGCTCGCAGGTTGGGGGAGGCAGCAGAGGGAGCCTCTTTCTGGCTTTGGTTCAGGCAGGAGGAGACGAGCTGGAAACCAGGAGAAGAGTGGCAGTGACTGGCCATCACTGCAGACCCGCCAACTGGAGGATGTTGTCGTTCAGGGTCGAAACATCCGGTTGACGTCTTCTCCTGGTTGAAAGCAGCAGTCACAAGTGACTGAAGGTGCAGGCATTTCGATGTATCCTATAGTTATCCCTGTTTTTCTTCTTTTTTTGTACAACCTGATTTCAAGATTTATTCCTATTTAAGAGCTTCAATCCTGTTGGATTAATTTGAACAACACGGCCGAGCTGCTTGCTGAGAGGCAAAAAGAAGACTCTGACAAACACGTCAACACTGTGATCAAGCTCTCATATGTGCACGATGAGAGAATGCCGAGCTTTAGTGGTTTTTTACTGAAGTGTAAAAGAGGAAATTACACCCAAATATTTGACTTGGCCTGTTATGTAAGTTGGGGCATGTTGTGTGGACTCCTACCTGTTTGCATTATGTTGGTTTTGTGTTTGCACTAACACACATTTGCCCATCTGCTTAACTCCGACTGCAAACAAGTGAGAGCAGAATCACACAGCTCCCCTCTCTCTCTCTCTCTCTCTCTCTGCCTGCAGCCTCCTCTCTCTTTCTCACCTGTCTGTTTGCATGCACTCACCTTCACTCTGTGTACACACTTGTCACCGTGCCTCATTGTAACACAATAATAAAGATGTGACATATTCATGTTATGTAAGAGCTCTTCTACTGAATGTTTCTTTTCAAGCTCAGACGAGTTGAGATCAAAAGTTTATCAAGTTGTGTCTGTTAAGCAAACTCAAGGTGCAATGAGACGGTTTGGTCACCAGCTGGGGACTTTGGTGCATGTTGCTGTCTTCTATTTCAACCCATCACTCTAAAAAAATACGAATAAAGAGTTACAGGTCACATATTCTCCTGCTTTTCAACCAGTGTAAATACGTCTCAGAGCTCCTCAAAACATGTGTGTGAAGTGTCTTGTTCTAAATCCACTCTGATCCTGTATTTGATCATGTTACCCTCTATTTCAGCCCTGCTCAGAACAGGCTGTTTCTGTGTCTGTAGCTTTAAATGTAAATGAGCTGTGTCTGACCACGCCCCTCTCTGGAAGGGCTTGGGTGGCTCGGGCTTTCTCGCTCCATGTCCTATTGTTTACAGTGAGAAGGCAGACTCAGAGGGCAGAACAAACACCTAGCTGTGGGAGTGTCACCCACCTGGGGGAGGGGTTACTGCCCTTTGTGATGTCATGAAGGGAAAATCTCCAAACGGCCTGTTTGAGCACACATTTTCTGAAAAGTGGAGCAGGCAAAAGACGGAGAGGATGGACTTTTCTCATCATTGGGGGGGTTTGTAGACAGACTAGAGACACATGTTAGAGTTAGAGAAACATGGTGAAGTGTATTTTACACAACAAGACATTTTGATTCTGCAACGGTGTAATATTGGCGTCCCAGTCTGTTAATTCTCATTAGGTTACAGTGTCGCAGAAGCGTGATAGTGCACGGCACAGCAGGACATACACACA
Organism: Tautogolabrus adspersus; assembly: GCA_020745685.1. Lineage (NCBI taxonomy): Eukaryota > Metazoa > Chordata > Actinopteri > Labriformes > Labridae > Tautogolabrus > Tautogolabrus adspersus. Next base: position 2,819,636 of record CM036536.1, on the reverse strand, counting down.
CAGCGATGTTGTCCCTCGCTGTCTCCACTGATCCCGTCTAGCCCCTGTAACGCCTCTTTTACAGTACTGCCTTGTTCTGATTTCGCTGGTTTTATCTGATTAGATTGCATTTTTGTGCTATACATCATAGTTGTGTGCATGAAGGTTGTACATGCCATGTTGCAGGCTCTGTGTCTGTCTCTGTCTTACCCCCCCTCCCCTCTGCTCTCTCCCCCCTCTGTCTCATCCTTCCCCTCCTTGGTGAGCAGCGTGGTTTGCAGCCGTGTGTGATCTGAATTTTAACATCAGTGTCTGTCGACCAAGCAGACTCCTGGGATGTCGCTGCCCAGATTTCTGGTTCTCCCTCCTTTCCACTCCCACCCTGTTGATTTTCTCCCTCTGTCCTCGTCTATGAGCTGGCACTGCAGTCGTATCGCCAGTCCAAATTACATCTGGTAATCACCTCTATCATTTGCTCAAGCTGCCGCTGTCAAATAAACGCCTGATTTGGCTCCCATGCAAGGTGCTAATTTCGTGAACTGAGAAGCACGACGAACGCTCCTCTTTGAGAGTTTTTTAATGTGCCGTGTCGAACCTGTGGAGCAAATCAGGCTCATGAATCGATGAAGTTTCACCGCCGCCCGAGCCCTCCTGCCTGCTGTCATGGGAACAGAAGCTCAGTCTGAACTGCTCAGGGATTGTGGGCTTATGAAACCTCGAGGACTAGTTGTTCATTTTGTTCTGCTCTTTAAGGGCTTTAGTGATCAAAGTTCATCTCAGTTCAAGAGGTATTTAAAGAAAAGGTGCAGCGCTGAGGTCTCTTATTTCTGTCGGCTGGAGAGTCTGAACAGGACTATAAAAAAAGGTTTAAGCTTATTTAAGTCTATGTAGAAATCAGCAGATTAGCGTGATTAAGTAAAAGCCTCTGTATTAAAGCAACTGGTAGAAATAAACGTTCACATGTGGAAAACATGAAAGAATTCAATTTGTATCTACAGTTTGAATAATTATTTTCATTGTTTCATCTCTGATTTTTTTCTTCACCTTGTTTCTCAAACTCCTGCTCTTCTCCTCTCCTCTTGCGTTTATCTGATGATCATAATAAATACATTTATATCTGATCATTGTAATATATTTATGCATGTTGAGCTTCCTGATAAAAACCTCTAGCTGAAAACTCAGAGTCATAATGGCTTATCTTAATATTCAGAATATTTCAATGAGTTTGCCTGCCTGATTGTCAAAGTAGGGCTAACGTCCTTTAATCCGTCACAATTCTACAATTCATTTAGCAGACGCTCTGATCCAAAGCGACGGACATCAGAGAGTCACAATCAGTACGACACAAGCAAGGATCTAGAAAAACGACGTCATGAGTGCAAACGAACAGCTTTAAAGGAGATCTCTTATACTCACTTTCACCATTAATGATGTCAGTCTGGGACACATGTTGAGTAGCGTTGCAAGTTGTGTAGCTGAAAAACAGAAACAGATCCATTGGGGCAGGGCGCCCGATGCCAAGTTCTGGCCCTCTGACAGGGGGGCCAATCATAGTTTAGGTTTTTTGGGGTGGCCAATCAGATTTCAAGGGGGGCCCATGCCCCCCCCCCCTGGACATGCCCCTGCATGTGGGTACACTTTTCTAATAGGCTAGAAAGAAGACATTACCTTTCCTTGAAACAGTCGAACATTTACATTTCTTCAGCCTCAGTAAATCAGATTTCCTTTTCAGCTCACAACATTCACTTGGCTCCTATCCAGATATAGATCTGCTGCGATGAGGTGTCTAACACATCTGTATTACAGCTACACAGACTTAAAGAAGAATTACCCGACGATGGTAGACAGATTTAAAATAATGTATTCACAAAAGTTACCAAGATGACAGATGACATCACCCACCATCCCCTCTCGTATCGCCGGCCGCGTATTATCATGACTCACATTGATGTTTATGCAAATGACAAGCTGAGAGTTATCCATGTTCTCAGGGTTTTCTGATGTTGCTGCAGGGAACCTGAAAATGTGAGAAAAACATCCTCGCCTGTTCTCATTGAGATGCATCTCAGTGGAGCTCATGTTTCTGCTGCTGCTACAGTCACCTCTGCAGCTCCAACAAGCCCCACAGAGTCACACTCAGCAGCAGCAGCAGCAGCAGACGACTCACACTGCAGCCCCGAGGCTGGACAGACACATCATCATGTGGAATGGGATCATGGCGCATCGCTTACGTCTTCAGTGGGCTGTGAAATGAAAGAGAGATGATTTCACTCTGTGTAACAACTTCCAAACGCTGGTCCTTTTATTCAAGGGGGAAATGTTTGAGTGTGTGTCTGGGAGTGTGTCCACATTTTAGGTGTTGAGGGTTCAAGATGTATTGGGCTTTATGTTTTCACAACAAGCAAGCACTAGTACAGCTCAGTGAATGATTTACATAAATAGAAGCAGATTTTTTTCATCAGCCCATTTTTGTGGCCGGCTGTGGCGCAGGAAACTTTGTTGGTTTAATTATCTTAAAGTGAATATTCCTCAAATACAGGTTACAATAAAATACAACAATCATTGTTGGTTTATCTTAAATAAATGCCGTTCTTCACAGTCAAGTGCATTTTAATGTTGCTAATCCAACTGTTGCACCTTTGAACACCTTCTTTCTGTAGCTCGTCTCCTCGTGTGTACACTCACTTCAGTGCAGACTTGTTCATGTTTTCAGTCAGTACCTCTTTGTCTGTATTTCTGTCAGCTGTTTGCACGATTGAGGATTTGATTTTACTCAGATTACATGATCAGCCTACTCATCTCTGTCTTAAGTAGAGGAAGCACTCTGATTTCTTTTTTGATTCAGTCTCTCTTTCATTCAGTGTAATGATTGATTCTACTAGCTCGGGCTACTCCTATTATTTTTGACGTCGCTCCTCTGTTGTTGGGTGAAGGCTCACATCCACCTCTGTCTTTCCCACCTTCTTCTGTTTCAAAATGCCTCGTCAGTGCTTCATTTTCATGATTTAATTTCCGCTCGTCCCCGTCGTCTCAGCTTTCTTTCACTCCTCTGTATCCTCACCGACGTCGCTTGATACATCGGGAGTTTCATGTCGGCACTTCATGTTCGGATCCGCGGGGCTTTGATCTTTGTCTGTGAGCGCCGACAGACAGCGTGGCCAATTTAATTAGCCGAACAATCCGACAGAAAATTACAGCGGCGGAGAGGTGCCTGCTGGAGAGGAGATATCTCGCTTCCACGGAGGAATCCGTCGACTGATTCAACCACCTGACTAGCCTCCTCTCATGTTACAATGAAAATTAGACTCATTGTAATCCTGAATCATCTAATTATCCAATCATTGAACAACCTGCTACATGTTCTCTCGTCTCCTAATTATAGCCTTTGTCTCAGTGTACATGCACATGATCATCATTACAAATATTATAATCAGTGGTTTCACAGAGCACATGAGGTCTGTACGCTACAATTATGATGATTATTTTATTAGATGCTGTAGCTTTTAAAGGAGCAGTCAGTACGATGTGTAGAGACTGAAATGATAAAGTGAGCTTACTCTATGATCAGACATTAAGGAAACATGCTATGTTGAAGTGCTGGCTTCTCTGACAACAATGCAGCAGCCAGTATGTCCTCCTTCTAACTTTAGATTCTGGTCCTGAATGGTCTGGATTTGTTTGGACCAGAGAAGGTAGGCGGTTTTAAGGCGCCCCCACACGGCCGTTTTGGACGCCCCTCGGTTTGCCAGATATGAGAGCAGTTATCAGGTCAAACCAACAGGTGTTGCAGCGATGGAAGCGGGCAAGAGAACTGGTTCAGATAGAAGTGATTGTACCCGACCTAAAAAGCCTCTGCATGTTTCTAATAAGCTCCACGAGCAGAAACGTGCTCAAACTAGGATCAATATTGGAGATGCTTTTGAAAAATGGAGAGAGGTTAGAACGCAGACCGAAGCAGTTCACACTGGCCGTGTTCTGACTGTCATCCAGTGCAGGCGATACCCTGACTATTAATAAGTGCCCTGCACATGGAACATAACACACCTGGATCCTCTTCAGACCTGTTGTTTACTTAAAATGCCACCAAGTTAACATGCATCACCTGACATTTCCACCTGCTCCTTCAATAGTCAGAGCGCCTGGGTTGGAGGCCATAGAGGTGTCTTCTTTCACATGAAGTGGCTCGGGTGACACCAGAAGAAAAGATTGTGGATTTACAGCCTCTCTGCTCTGAGCTGACATCTCCACCTGACTCTGGAGAGGGGATTCATGTTCACATGAGAGCTGGAGTTCCTCCTTTTTGTTACACATGTTCTGCGTTATCATCAGTCGGTGACTTTTTAAAAACGATTGCTCTTGTTTATGACTCTTTGGAATGTTTTAATCCCATTGGTTTTGATCCATAACAATACAAAACACAAATCTCTTCTAACCGAGTTACAGGGCAAAAAGATTGAATAAACTGCATATTGGTAATAGACTGAACGTATTCTGCTCAGTCCATTATCCCAATGATATTAGAGCAAAGATAGAAACAGGACAGGCAGTCAGCAGGCAGTCTGGGATGAAGCGCAGACTCAGCAATGTGCTTTTTCTTTTAGGAGACAATGAAACTCTGCAACAGGTCCTGGGAGTTTAACTGTCATTCCACCTCTGTAAAGAATATGTTTGAACCTCTGACGTTCTTCCTTAAAGGTACAGTATGTAAGATTGCATGCTGGTGTTTACATTAAAATATCTAACTTCAATTAAAAATGGACTAAACCCATGTTATATATATATTTTTAGTTGAGTACTTACATTACCTCAAATATTTCCAAAAGTTATCAAAGCCAGAGAATATAGTTGTAACAGTACGTGACTTGTAGGCAGCTGCCATGATGAGCCGCCATGACAGACACGAAATGTTGATCATGTCAAGGAAACACCGGATGTTACGTCAAAGACCGTGGCATACGCTAGCGCTAGCTGCTACTGAGAGCTGCCGTTCTGTCGCTGTATGTGCTGCTGTGATAAAAAACTTCATGTAAATTATACTTGGATACATCGTCAGTACACATATTGTCTTTCTCAGGTCGGTTTTGCCCGTTCGTATTGATTCAACACGGAGTTCGTTCGTTTTCACGGGGGGGGGGGGGGGGGGGGGGGGGGGGGGGTTGTGCTACTCGTCCTGGTGTCTCCGTATCTTCATTGACAAGTTTCCATTTAATTACAAGATTTCCTGTTGTGTTCTCATATCAGCTAATCCTTACTTCACACGATAATTTAACCAGGCTGGCTGGCAGGAAAAATCTCGGGTAAAGTCGGAGTGAAAAAATGTGGCCGTTAAATCTTCCCCAGAGTTTCAGGAAGATTTTACGAGTTTCGTGCATGTGTGAAAGCACCACAACTGTAAGAAACCGGATAAGAAAATAAACCAATTGCTAACTTGATTTGACATTTTTGAAGTCAGTAAAGTGTGATATGCTTGCGTGACATTGCACTACACCTGTGATCCATAAATAGAGATGACTTTGAGGTTGCTAGGTCTACTTCTCGTATACAGTCTGAGGTGTTTTTTCATATGTTTTGGTATCAAGGTTGAGAGGGATTGGAGCAACGCTTCAGCTGGTTTTATGGATGATTAAACTGAACCTCTAACCTCTTAGCCTTCAGAGCAGCAAGTGTGAATGAGTGCTTGTATCACCAGCAGCCAAGCAGAGTCAAAGCCTAGAACACAGATTTGCAATTTTTTAGATAAGCATGCAAAACTTTACTCCAGAGAAATGGAGGATGTATTTATTTCCTGGAACCAACACCAACTATAGTGCAGACCCAGTCTGAAGATCTGATCTCCTTTTTGAAGCAGCACCACACTGCAGCAGAGTCCTTGATGTGGATAGGGCTGAGGACTACATTAATCTATGTGTGAGGACAGTAAAGACAGCTGCGCCTATATTGATGTGAGGGAAGAAGAGGGCATCAATTGAATGGTAGTGGATTGACCGGGGCCATAAATCTCTGGAGGGGCCAAGGACATAGCTCACTTTGGCCGATGGTTTCCATCGCAACCATAACTGGGATAAAAAGGGTTTCGACGCCACATATTTAACATTACAGACACCCTGAACCTGAACACACACGCGCACACACGGAGCTGGAGTTTCAGGTGTGTGGTTGGTATGCAGCTTGCGTGGTTGAGGCGTCGCTCACTTTAGCCCATTACAGAAGGAAATGAGACACAGCCCTCACCAATCATTACTGTAATTGGTTAAAGCTACAGCTACATATATCTCGACCCACCTGCTGCCAATGTAAGCAATGAAAATATCTGATTTAGACTTTAGAGAATAAAAATAAGCAAAAAACTGTTGTGGTTAAGTATAAATGACAGGCGAGTTTCCTCCTGGGAGAAGAAGATAAGCACTTATATTTATATTTTTATATTCCTCCTACACCGACAGGCTCAGACGCACAGTGACAGTTTGTGTACCAACAACTCAAGCTGCAGACGAAAGAGACAATAGTGTCAGGTTTGCATGCTGCTTCACATTTGCTATGAATTAAAAATAAATGATATCACTGCTCGACATTTTTACACAGAATGAAAGATGTTCAGATAAATGTCCTGCACGACAGTCACCCTTTGGTTTCCATTAATAAAAAAATGAAACTAAAGTCTTTTTCACCCTTCAGCCTACCTGAAGTTTCTGGAAATATTTCAGGAAAGGGTTCCTCTGAAATCCTTCTGACATGTCCGTTCACACTCCTCACAACGGGAGACTTTCTTGACCCTTTCAGGCATCCCAGAGCGTTTGAGGAGTCAACACAACCTGGATGAGATAGAGTTCAGTGGCAGAAACTCCTTAGGCTGACTACACACTAGACGATTTTCTTAATTAAAAATCTCAGGAGACCACATCCATGAGGACATTTTGAACTGATTATAATCCTCTGAACACACACGCACCTGCTGTTTGTAGTAACGATTTTTACATTGGTGATTCTACAGACACGAGCTCTCACAGAACTGAGACATTATCAAGGAACTCCTGTTGGTGCCATAATTACACAAGCTGGTCTTCTTTTTTATTGTCCACTTGGCTCGGGTACAGTGAGCAACGTAAGAGAGCTTTTAAAGTACACAACATCCGCTCGTTGACGCCTCCCGGTCTGCTCGCTCTCATTGGTGTTCTGTCGGAGGCTGCATGATCTGGGAATGAAATATCAAACATGTCTGGTAATTGCAATTCAGGATCAGGGAGGCTCCGACTTGAGCCGGAGCAGATAAATAATATTCACATTTTAGGATTATTAGGACAATGATTGCTTGTGAAAAGCCTCAATTTTGGCAAAATGGAGTCATAATTCATATTTTCCCTCCATTCTTTGCCTCAGCTGAGTAGACAGCTAAAGACAGGATGTGAGTTGGCTGGACCCAAAAAAAGCCAATGAAGCATGTTCAAACATTTGACAACTCAGGGTCAGACTGACTTCAGAACTCATCAGGAACTGAAGATCTTTCTGTCGTTCTCTTCCAGTTTGTTGTTCTGTTCCTGTCACTTCTGTATTTTTAGTTGATGACAAATCACATCCGCTTACACCCGAGCTAAAGCAAAGTGATCCGTGTCGGGGAAACTCTCCTCGGGTTGTGTCTGATTTACAGAAACAACAGATTCAGACTCTTCATGTTGATGTTGAAGCGGCAACATGAAGAGCTGACGGTCGTCTATTTTAAACAGCTTCACCATTTTTGCTGCATTTCTCGTGATAACATAACTGCCTCATTCACTGATGGTGCAACCAAACAGACAACCGATCAGAAAGAGCTGCTGGATCAGTTATGGTTATAGTCCATGTCTCAGTCTCGCCCTGCCTTGGTCTTGGTCATGTCTCGGTCTCGATCCTTAAATGTCTTGGTCTTGTCTCGGTCTCGGATCACTCTGGTCTCAGGTATTTCTTGGTCTCGGTTAGTGTGGTCTTGACTACAACACTAGATTCTGCAACGCAGTATTATTAATTTAACTTAAGTTAGTGATCCGAATACTAATTCCGTCCCTCTTACTCTTATGTACCTTCTATCAGGAAAGTAGTGAACAAGGGAAATCATGCCATTAAACCACTAATTTAGCACTTTAAACACACATGCAGATTTTCTCTCTCTCTCACACACACACACACACACACACAAACACACACTTGTGCATTTTCACACACAAACACTTCTCCTCCCACTTGTAGGGCCTCTTCTCGCCCATTGTGAAAGGAGAAGAAGAATCTGTAGTGTTCTCACCCCTCCTCTGCCCCGGATTGATTTTATGTAGCGTTCCAAGAGGAGAGCAGGATAATGAGATCACAGCATGCATTTTTCATGGACAGGATGAAAGCGCTACAGACACGGCGCAGAATCTACATTTCAAATAAACTGCAGCCCACGTCTCTACCCAAAAAAAACAACCTTTGCCTCTGAAAAAGAAATGAACTCATCCCTCAGTGCTCTGCCTGTGAAGGGAAGACAATACCCTTTACCAATGGCACGACAAATTGTGAAAGAAAATGTGTGAGCAAAACCAAACTGTGGTTAGAGATCGTTACTTCACAGCTCCTGGTTTTTAACGGGCATAATTTGTAAAATACACGACAGCAGGGAACACAGAGTTTAGCTGAAAAGGCCACGGCTGGCAGGAAAGTTGTACATCTGACAACATTTTTTATTCACACCACTGAGTGTAAGGATCCAAATCCATTCATAGTAGCAAGTGTGAAAAACTGCAAAATACAACACCAGACCTTTCAATGATAGACCTTTATCTTTTTGAAAAGGCAGCATTAGGTAGTGATGGATTAATCCCTCAGGTCATGTATTCAGAAACATAACACAGTGTAGAATAACATAATGTATCCATGGAGGCCTGCTCGTAATAATCGTTCAAACACGTGGATGAAAATGTAGTGTTGTAGTACATGAGATCGGTCTTCAATGTCTCAGGTTCGTCTCGGAATCGAAAGCATTTTTACTTTATTCAGACTGGGCTACGTCCATCACTGAGGGGCTATTTTTCCAGGTGAGTGACAAGCCTGCTGCGCACAAGATGATGATGTTTTTCAGTGGCATTTATGGTCTTGGTCTTGTCTCTGCGTCGCTCTGCCTTGGTCTTAGTCTTGTCTCGATCTCTAAATGTCTTGGTCTTGTCTCGGTCTCGGAGCACTCTGGTCTTGGGTATGTCTTGGTCTCGGTTACTGTGGTCTTGACTAAAACACTATGAAAATGGTCAAAGCGATGCTGACATCATCCATTGGTTTGTTTACTTCAAGTTTTCTTTTAGGCTGTTGCCATCTTGCTTCATCTGAGCCAAAAGAGACCACATTTTAGCAAGCAGCTGCAGCTGAAGAGGAGAGAGGGCTACTCAAAGTTTGCAATGTCATCGACCATTTATACAACATTTTCACTCAGCAAGTAGCTAATTTCCATCTGTAGTCATAAAAGTGATGCAAGACAAACAATAAAACCCCACTAGACAGAGCACAGAGAGAAAACACAAGCCTGACAACACAAAGTACACTATAGAACAGTGGTTTTCAACTGGTGGGTCGGGACCCAAAAATGGGTCGTGGAGCTGCTTTCAGTGGGTTGCGAACATGTGACTTGTCTAAAAGTCTATGATGCTCTCTTAAAACATGTTGGTTTGTTCCTTAACATGTTTCGTACCATCCGGGGTCCATTCTATTTTTCATCCAAAAAATCTGATTGGTTTAAAAAATGTCAGATATTTTTGGTCACAATTTTTATGAATGAGTTCTTGGTGGGTCCAGTTGAGAACCACTGCTCCAGAAAACAACACGTACTGTATATCTTGCTCAGAACAAAGTATTTAAAAAACATATGAAATATACATCAAACACCTTTTTAAAATGAGTTTAGCGCGTTGACATGGGACTCTATGGGGGTCGACTCACTTTTGGCGCCAGCCTCAAGTGGCCTTTTGAGGAACTGCAGTCCTTGACACACACGTCGGTTGGCTTCACTGTTCAGCCTCGGAGGTTGCTGCTTGGATCTAACCTGCTAGCTGTCATCTGTAGGAAGCCTGAAAATAGACTTGCAGCCATTTCCTGTGGCTGTGACAGTGTGAGGGGAGAAGGCTCAATAGCAGTCATTACATTCTGATAAAGCCGGTAATTTCATTTCAGTAGGCAGGAGCTGCTTTGTGTGTGTGTGTGTGTGTGTGTGTGTGTGTGTGTGCGTGTGTCGAGTATTTCTCCTTGCAGATGTCTTGATGTAAAGGCACGTTTCCACACAGTGACTCATGCTCAGTTCTGTAATGTTCTCCCGTTTTTCTGTGAGATTTCTTCACTATTTATCGAGCACGTTGTCCACTACGCTCATGTCAGTGAACATTTTAACTGCGAACCACTCACAAGTGCCACAGCTTATCAGGATTCACAGCACATTTAGCTACTGCCTTCCAAAAACACTGAGGACAGTTAAACATCTATGCATGTGACTCATTTCGACATCTGTTTTACTGCAGTGGTTGTTTTAGGCGCCAAAAATGGAGTTGTATGAAACAATAGATTCTACCTCGGTCAGTACTTTGACTGCTCAGTCTTTTTTTTGGGGGGGGGGGGGGCGGGTTTTACCTTTACTAGAGAGACAGGACAGTGGATAGCCTTGGATAAGGGAGAGAGAGGAGCCACAAGTCGGACTCAAACCTGTGCTGCCCTCATTGAGGACATTAGCCTCTGTACAGTACATGGGGCACACCAACTAACCACTAGGCCATGGGCGCCCCTCAGTCCGACATTCTTGTCCAGTGTCAAAGTCATACGCTCTATTGATCCAACAAACCAGACCTCATTTTCTCATTGGGAGCTTGTATTCTATTAAAAGGAGACGTAAGATAGCCGTGTGCTGATGCTAACATTAGCTGTTGTTAAACAGTAACTTTCAAGTTATCCACTACTTTTGTATGAACTTGAAATATGGCATGATGTCACGCTTCATTTTCACAGTTTGTTGTCTCTTAGGATTCGTAGTAAACAGTAGAACCTTTTAAAAGAATAAATGCTGCCTGAGCAAAGCATGCTGTCCGAGGAAAATGACCACCGCATGAATATGGTGAATGGTTACTGAGATTAGTGTTTGCCACACGCTGACGATACCTGGGCTGCCCAAGAATATTTCCAACCTGTTTCTATTTATTCTAAAATTTGCCGTCTGCACCAGAGAGAGAGAGAGAGAGCTGATACGCTCTCGTCTGGACCTCACTGAGCACACGTATCAGTAAACCATGCGCAAAGACTCCCGATGCAAATCAGTGCACGCAGTTTACGAAACCATGGCCACAGGTTGGGGCAAGGATTTGCAAACCAATAGACCAAAAGACTCACAGTGACATCTCAAGCCTTGTTAAAAAAAAAAAAAAGTCAAATAATTGATAATAATGAGTTAGACGTAGAAATGCAGCTACTGGGAAACTTACAGGAATAGTAAAAAAAACAAACAGTTGTTACCTTTATTGGGATCAACAGCGCAGCTCGATGGACTGGAACCATCTCTGCAGCTTCTCATTTGCTTTGGCGAGGTCCGGATGTTCTGCTGCCATATATCCTGATTGAGCGACAGTTCACACATTTCTCATGCAATGCAATTTTGACAGAAAGAAACTGCATTTTAATGGCTATTGGGTTCATGAAAGTCTTAAGAAAATAGTGTTATAAGCCCCATCCTCTGTTGTTGGAGGTAAGAAAAGACACAGGCCTGTCGAGGTTTTTGCAAATCTGCAAAATGGAGATGCTGAATGTTTTATTTATCAAGAGAGAGTTGTCTTTGTTTGGACTGCTGATGTTTAACTCCACACACTGCGTGCCTTTCATAAGTTCATAATATTCCCCAGTTTTCCCCCAGTTATTGCTCTGTCTCTCTCTCCAGTACAGGAGTAGATTTCTCTGTTTGGTCACATCATGTCTCAGCAGCAGGTTAGGACGGATGTTCACGCTGTAAATGCACCAGTTAACTCATGTTTGATGTTATCCTCTGTCTGCTGGATCCCAGGGTCACTCAACTCTGAGTGACTACCCGTCACAACACGTTTGTGCGTCAGTAAACTCAACACTGTCACGTTCAGGGCTCGGTGTGTCTCCCTTTCAGAAACCCGACGAGTGATCTTACAAGAGATTCTTCTCTTACAGACGAGGGCAAAAGATTCACAATCTGCAGCATGCTTTTAATGATGTGACCTGATGAGTGATGTCCTCCTTCTAACTTTAGATTCTGGTCCTGAATGGTCTGGATTTGTTTGGACCAGAGAAGGTAGGCGGCTTTAAGACACCCCCACACGGCCGTTTTGGACGCCCCTCGGTTTGTCAGATATGAGAGCAGTTATTAGGTCAAACCAACAGGTGTTGCAGCGATGGAAGCGGGCAAGAGAACTGGTTCAGATAGAAGTGATTGTACCGACCTAAAAAGCCTCTGCATGTTTCTAATAAGCTCCACGAGCAGAAACGTGCTCAAACTAGGATCAATATTGGAGATGCTTTTGAAAAATGGAGAGAGGTTAGAACGCAGAAAGGTTTACAGACCGATGCAGAGCTGGCTAAACACTGAAGCTTCAGTGTCCACCACATGGTGACCTGCGTGAGCATCCACTCTAGAGAGGAGGGGGGGGGGAGAGACAGCTCTCTCTAATAATCAGCCAATTATAAGAAAATTATAAATGATGAGCTTTGCATTCACCCTCAAACTAACTGAGGCAAGCAGCTTCATTCTTTTCAGGGTTTCAAGAGGATTTTTCAGAGTAACTTTAAGTGCAGTGATGTTAGTTTGCTTTTCTTCCTGAAGAATATTAAAAAGCAATAAACATTTTTCTGTTGAACATCCACAGAGGATTGACATGGGGGGGGGGGGGGGATAAGTGCTGGCAGGGACAGAGGCTGTGAATGTTCAGGAATGTAAATAAACTGCACCTTCAAACCTCCCTCCCTCTCCAGCAGCAGCTCCTCCTCATCATGCTGTTGCAATAACAGCAATTGAAATCACCATGGCAACAGAGTTTCTACCTGAGCGCGAGGCTGAGGAGAAGCTGGAGGAGGAGGGATGGAGCGAGAACGAGAGAGAGAGAGAGAGAGAGAGAGAGAGAGAGGGATGGAGCCGCTCATAACCCGCCATGATTTATGGAGGTCTGGGAAGAGACATTTACAACACGTCCACTCCCTTCATCCTGCACACACACGCACACACACGAACACACACGCAGACACACACACACACACACACACACACACACACACACACACACACACACACACACACACACACACACACACACACACAGAAAAGGACGTGAGGCTTTAAACACCAGGCAGACAATCAGTGAGAAGGTTCATTCTCTCTCTGGGCTGCTCGTTTCTGCCTCTGTCGTCCTCTTTCTGTTCTCATCGCCTCGTCGTAACAACACAACACAAAGATTTATTTTGATGCAAGATGTTTCCCCTGCTGTTTTTTGTCTTTTTTTAAAGGCTGTATTTTTCCAGATGTGACACACCATAGTGAGAGTAACATGAGAGAAACAATTTGAAATCATAATGTCCTTACTCAGTTTAACTACAGAAGCCCAACCTTTTTTCATCGAAGGGCCACATTGAAAAAAAGAAAGTGTCCGAGAACTACTTGCCTCACATCGCGACTTTTAGTCATTGAACGTATAAAAACAATAAATCAGCTGAGTCAAGCTAATCATGCCACATTAGCTCTTTGTGTCACCGTGTAGGCACCAAACATCAGCAATAGCAGACATGATTTCACTCTCACTTTCATGGCGCCTGAATACTGAATCTCTGCGGCCTTCCTGCACCATCCCCCCCCAAGGTGAATGGCCCGCTGCTTCGTTTTCTGACTAAATGCTGATCCTGCAGTAGAGGCACACACACCTTTCCTTAAAATAGTGCCACCTTTGTTGTTCATCATATGTCCTTCTAGCAAGCTAAGCATGCTCGCTAATAGCACTAAACTCCTCATCGTAACTCCAGCTGTTCAGACCAAGAAATTAGTCACGTTCAGGTATTAACTTGACAGGCGTATCACCTTTTTTCAGTGACAGCTGATAGGCCTATCCTTAGATGTTGTATTAGAGAGGGCATATGTGTATTAGATTGAATTAAATTGAGGAGAGGCATCAAGATGCATTAGTTGTTGTCAGATTTAGACGGTCTCTGACCCTGTTGGTGAGCGTCAGAAAACCTGGCAACGAGCTACGTGTTGGAGACCCCTGACTTACGCTAAATGAAGGCCTCACGCAGAGGCTGTGTTCACCTCCATTTTAAACAAGCTATACTACCTGCTTTGTGTTTGTCCTCACTTTGATTGTACTTTCTCTTCTTTGTCGTTACGTCTGCCGGTTTCTATGGCATCCAGTTGCTGTGTTTCATCCACTCCCAAACTCACCTGCATGCTGTCATCTGCTGGGGGGAAACACACCCACTCCCCACCAAGAAACATCTGGAGTCAACCAAAGCAAATCAAAACATGAAAATCTCTGCAGACACCACCACACATGGAGGCCCAGAATTGATGATTGAGCAGCTTACGTCTATGTTTTATTTTCTTCAGGAAAAAGCAACTGACTCTATCTTTAACTAAATGGTCCTTCAGTCAGAGTGTCAGTTTATCTAAGTGAAGTCCTCAGTGACAAATGTTTGATTTAAAGACTAAATTCAACAAGTCATGGCCCCAGCTTAGAAGATTCTCTGTGCTCTGAACCGTCCTCGTCTCCTCTCACCCCTCTGTGTTCTTGTTTTTCTTTGTAGAGCGAGTGAATCATCCTCTTCAGCTACAGACTCGAGCAGATCAATGGACATCTCCACATGGGTCCTCACAAACCTACCCGCTCTTCCTCCTCGCTCTGCCATCGCCATGGAGACTCTAGCGAGCGGCCCCCCCTCCACATGGCTGGACTTGTCAGAGACATGCAACACTCCCTGGTGCTCCCACAGGCACACACACACACACACACACACACACACACACACACACACACACACACACACACACACACACACACAGACAGACAGACTTCAATTAAGGAGAACAAAGAAATAGATTCTTTTTTCCTCTTCCTTACAGTCCTTGCTTATTGGCTCATGCACATCTTTACAGTTCAACCTTTTTTTTCTTGGCTTTCTGAAGGCTACCATGCTACAGACACTGTTAGATTTCCCCAGTGCCTGCTGGGTAACAGCTCTCAGAGAAGTTCGCACACACTGACAGTGAAGTCCAGAGGGAAACAGCGGACCAGGGTGACTACACACACAGAGAAAGCTGAGAAGTAGGATCATAATAATAAGTGAGGAGGCACTGGGGAGATAGCACAAACAGACTGAGTAATTCAAAAGGTCATGAGTAATAATCAATGCTCAATTCTGGAGATTTATTCTGGCAACAGTTGTAGCTAGTGTTGTACTCGAAATCAGTCACGGTCTCAAGACCGGAAGCATTTTGTCTCGGTCTCAGACTGGGCGGACTCTGGATTTTGAATCAAGATCACCACTGACAGGCTATTTCTCCACGTCATTACTGTGATTAGAAGGAAAACGCCTCTTTCTGAAAGAACAAATAACTTCAATTCATTTGTAAGGCCACAAGCCGAAACGCGTCGGTCTAATTTGTTAATAAAGTTGATCTTCATACTAAGAGTTGCTGGAGCTTTTAGACCTCTCAAAACACTCTGAACAAACAGTTGTGAACATCCTCTCCATTATCAGAGAGGACAGACAATCTGTCTCAAATGGAGAGAAACTCGATGCATCTGTCCGATGGTTCCCAGGCTAGCTGAATCAAGCAATTTGACAAATGACTGATATTCTCCCTTTTAATGACACCAGACGATTATAATCGTGTAATCAAGCAAAGACGTTTCCGCTGAAAGCTTTTTTCTCACAGTGAGCATCTGGTAAGTGAGGGACTCAAGGCTTTGTAGTTTAGAGTAAGATGACTTTGGGTAAATAATGACACAGCGATGGTCTTACTTTCCCCCCAAAAGAAAAGTGTATTCATAATTCACATGCCATACACAAAGGAAATTCAAATGGCTTTGCATAATGCACTAAAAGATAAACAGGAAAAAGAGTATAAACAGTTAATCCACCAATGATGGAAACCATGTGGAGTCCATGAGACTGTATTCGAAGACAACAGAGATCACAACAGTATTTAACTGATTTAAAGGGAGTCATCATGTATATCTTTGGGAGAATCTTCTTACAGCTTGGAGATGCTTTGCATTGTAAATACCCACCTGTCACTCAACTCAAAAATGCACTTTTAGTCTTCGTGGAATTTAAACAGATAAGTTAATTAAACTCCATCTCTACAATAATACCGTTAGCAGCCACAAGCTAACACTGACAACACTGCATGTCACTTAATTATGAGTACGCTGTAGTTTGTGATTCTTTTAACCTCGTCTTTGAGAGCAATTTGTGACCAATCTCGCATGACCGCTTCTCTCCGCTGCTGAGGAGGAGACACACCAAGTCCTAACATGACAGTGTTTGTGTGTGTTGACCCAAACATTTGTTGTGACAGGTAGTTACTCAGAGTTACTTGAGCCAGCCATCCAGCAGACAGAGGATAACATCAAACATGAGTTAACTGGTGCCATTACAGCGTGAACATCCTTCCTAACATGCTGCTGAGACCAGATCTGACCCAACAGAGAGATCTACTTCTGCACTGCAGAGAAAAAGGAAGGAAATCAGACGGACATCCTCTGAGACAAGCAGACCTCCGAGTTAAACATTAACAGTCTAAACAATACAGAGACAACTTTCTCTTGATAAACGAAACATTCAGCATCTAAATAATGCCGATCTCCTCAAGGCCCGACACACCAGGATGAGAAATGGTGAGTCTATGCTGCAGAGAACATTTTTCAGAGACTGCATGCAGTGTGTGTGTGTGTGTGTGTGTGTGCGTGTGTGTGTGAGGTTGCCTATTTTCCCTCCAACGATGAGAGTAATTTGCTTATTCTCAGAGGATGGGGGTTATAAACAGCATATTTTTTAAGACTGTCATAAACCCCATAGCTATTAAAAAGTTAGTTATTTCCCTGTCATAATGAAATTGCATTGCATTGCATGAGAAATGCGTGAACTGTCACTCAATCAGGATATACGGCAGCAGAATATCCGGACCTCGGTAGAAATAAACCCACAGAAATAACCGCAGCAAATGAGAAGCTGCAGAGATGGTTCCAGTCCATCGAGCTGCGGTGGTGAATAAACCTCTGAAGAGGAATGCTAAAGCTCCGACCACCATCTCTTCACAACCAATTACTTTCAGAGAAGAGGAATGTACTCTCGCTCAACTTTTGATCAATTGCATTAAACTCACATCAACACGGGGGAATCCACACATTCCAGCGAATCAGAGTCAGCTTTACAAGGAATTTGACTCTTTCTCTGGAAAAATAAAAATAGATGTCCCCTTCAGTAGCTTACCATTCCTGCAAATATTTCCCACAACCTCTGATTTAAAGTACAAGGTGAGGTTTTTGTAGGCTCTTGAGGAGGGCAGTGTTGGTTGACCTCTTCGTTCTAGGCTAAACTATCCCAACAACCAGTGGAGAAACGCCAGAAACTGTTCAACTGCAATTTGTTGTTCTGCAACGATGACTCCCACAGATGTGTGTGGATTATTGACCTTTCCTCAAGAAGACACCGTTAAGGTCTTTATTTTGGTATTTAGTGAAAATGTTTCAGACTAACAGTTGGATTGCGATGACATTGATTTAGGATTCATTGAGTTTGTGAAATACAGTAGTAATGAAAAATGTAATGTATTAATTGGAGAATGTGCGACTTTTTGATCCAGTAGATGTCGCCCTTGAGCTCCAGCATGAAACCAAAACAAACTGCTGTTTGGAGACACCTCCGCTATTCTGAAGCCTCCGCTCTCCTCCAGCGACACACCTCCAACCCCCCTACACTCACGTTCACATGAAGGAGTTATGACTTAGAACGCACCATAATTAAGCAACATTAAGGGCAAGCAGCGGACAAAATTGTACTTTGCTCGAGCTGCGATCACCTGTGTCCTGCATTGTTGTGTTAGCAGGCTAATCTTAGCACACTTACTAGTTAGCACGTAGCTTCACATTGTACATAAATTGACACGGAATGACTGAGATCTATACACCCCCTTACGTGACATCCAAATAATCAGTGAGTATGTTCTTCTTCTCTCTAGTCCTTGACTAAAACAGCTTTTATACACAAGGGGAGGAGCCGGCCGTCCCGTCCATGTAAACACAACTCTGACAACAACACAGCCAGCGGGACTCAAGCTTCTCCCTCATTGTAGACAGTCATGACTCAGAGACACATTTACACTGCTTTATTTATGTGTTGTCACTCGTTCTTCCTTGTGTAGAACATTCAACATGAATTAATCAGGAGTCCTTGCATACTTTAAGGTGCATTTGTGTTGATGTAAGATATGGTTAATGAACATTGAAGTGTCCAAAACAAAAGCTGTGAATTGAAATGCTTTAAAGTCACGAGTTAATCACTGAGTGCTGCTTCCTCCCTGCAATAATAGAGAGGTGTTATGCAAGCGTTTGGCCAGGGGGACAAAAGAGTGTCCTTAGAGCATTTTCTAGCACGACATGTTTGGTTCAGGTAAAACAAACTGTAGTCCGTTTGTCAAGTTAGTGCCTGTTAGTTTGCGCTGTCAATCAAACCCTGGTGCAGACTTAACAATCGTACCAAGAAGGCTTAAAAAGTTTGGTTTTGGTCCGCTATTCTTTAGGACTCTAGTGCAGTTTGTTTGTATTAAGACCTTTAATCGACCCATCTGCAGGAAGCAACCACCATGAAACCACAGACACACCTGTTGGATCTTCAGAAAACAGTTTGGGTGGAACAGCAGGTCCTGGTTCAGGAGGATTAACGTGTTCCTTCTCCTGCTGTTTTGATAAGCTCCTTCAATGACTCCATTACATCAACATGTTATTTTAGAGCTTCAGTTGCACCACATTTTTAAACTGAATTGTTTTACCTACAGAGATAAATGCAAAGAATATAAAAACTCAACATTAATCCGTGTAGACGTCTGACTATTTAGAAATTGGAAAGTGTCTTGGTGCCGACACAGCCAATCAGGAGTCAACTAGTCTTTGTTTACTTCAAGGATTTTTCCCGCAAGAAATTCGGACTAATCAGAGAGCATGTTCCTCGGGCATCACACATTTTGGTCCTCTTGTAAACATCCCCGTGGGAACACAGACCAAACTTGAGATAATTATGCAGCAATGGAACAAATTGGTCCAAGATTCAGACCAGAGCAAACGATCTACAGTTGTGAAAACACCCGCAGCTTTCTGTGGAGCGGGACCGCTAAAACCATTGCCACTGTTGGCATGCAAATAACTACCATTCTTGTTTTATTTCACATGATGAATGTGACTGTGCAGGGACTTTGTTTTGCATATCTTTAATCCCTCTAAACTTTTATGTCATTTAACTTTTATTCAAAGTCAGAAAAAGAGTCTCAGGTTTCTTTTCCCCCTCATTTCTGAGGACATGTACGTCTGTGTTTTCTTCAGGGACAGCTTTTCAGTCAAGACCTGTTCGATCTGTATACTGGTTGATTCATTCTGACCGAGCATGAACAGAGATTAAAAGATGTTGCGTCAGTTAATGCAACATCCAAGGTAATAAAATCAAACAGTGTCCTCCCAGCTTTAAGTCAATATGACACTGAGCTGCAAAGAAGACAGAACGGAGCTGGAGTTGATTTCTGAGAATAACACTTTTATGCATCTTTGCTGCAGGAAATTGAATAATTAAGCATTTTTCAAGCCTTCAGGTTGCTGTGTTATAATATGATAAGCTTCTAAATATTCTCCCCAGTGACAAAGAGTGAGTAAGTGTGCCAGTG
Source organism: Tautogolabrus adspersus (assembly GCA_020745685.1). NCBI lineage: Eukaryota > Metazoa > Chordata > Actinopteri > Labriformes > Labridae > Tautogolabrus > Tautogolabrus adspersus. The sequence goes on along the minus strand of CM036536.1, from coordinate 2,799,745 downwards.
TGTCCTACAGCAGGGCTACAGGCTTCAGGACAGAGACTGTGTTGATTTAAGTTTCCTTCTTAATAAAACAGTGACTCTATTGATTTAAAGGGCTCGGTCTGCAGCTCATAAGCACTGAACGTCAATCAATCAGGCACCTGAGAGAGGTTTTGTTCCCTCTATCGACTCTGCTTTAGAAATATCTGTGACCTGCAGATCTGTGCAGAGGTCAGTAGCTTGACGTTAATCGCAGAATTTTTTATCCAAGTCCCAAAACGTTGACCTTTCTAGTTCCATCCTCCTCCTGATTACACTAAAAAATGTGTGTTTTCTGAGCATATCAGAGCTCCGCCCCTCTGCTCTGTATGTTTTCATGCTCTTTCTGTTGGTCGGTCTTTTGTTTGACAGGTGTTTTAGTCAGAATGCACTGAAGCCATTGCCTTTGTTTTAACTCTTTCTTCTCTTTCAGGCAGCTCACACACAGACACACACGCAAGCACGCACGCACGCACACACACACACACACACACACACACACGCACACACACACACGCGCACACACACACACACACACACACACACACACACGCACACACGCCCTTTCTTCACACACACCCTCACCCACCCCCCATTCCCACCCCCAACATCCCCAATTACCCCTAGCTTTCCAGCAGCACTCCACATCCCCTTGCATTGAAATGGGCTAGTTGCTATGGCAACCCCATACAGCAGCATATTATTCCCCTGTCAGAATTCAAAAGAGGATCAATTAGTGATGATGTCACTGCGTCAAGCCAAACCACTCAAATCGTGACCACGATGCCTTCAGAGCGGTCAGCACCGACCCCTTTGTGTGTGTTGGTGCACGAACACGCCACGTGTGTGTGCGTTAGTTCTTACATCTGTGTGTGTGTGTGTTTTGCTATTTCAGAGACATAGTGATCTGAGAATGAAGGGTAAGTAGAAAAAAGCAAGGATTGGTTGTGCTCTGTGCAGCTCGGGGTGGAAGATGAAGGCAGACTTGAGTCACCACTCGGCTCTGTGTGGGAGGGCTGCATGAGAGCGGGATGTGGAATACAAGCAGAATGAAAATCTCTGACATTCAACATGAGGGTGAGATGAAGAACTGCTTCAAAAAATCTAAAATTTGAAGCGCTTAAGAAGATCTTCATGACCCCATAACATTTGAAATGATCACAAGTTTCACAGAAATGTGTAAACTATTCACCAAAAGGCTCAATGTTGATCACAGTTATTATTTTGTTTCATTAAGACACACATTACAAACAGAGGTGTTTGGATTAAACTTGCAAAGTTTGTCAGTGAAAGTCAACGAAGACAAATGAAGAGGAATTATCCGTCTATAAGAGAGGAAACAGAAACAGCAAAAAAGAATACGAGGAGTAAGTGTCGGGACTCTGGCAGACATGATGGTGATTATTGGTTGGAGGGCCCCACAGATGATTTTTGCACAGGGCCCCCACAGACTCTAGAATCGCCACTGATTGCAACTTAAAGTCTGTGCGAAGCAAAATCACAAATGTGTCTCTCAATACGCTGTGTTTGTTAAAAAGAAGTAGCTGTAAACACACGAAAAGACTGAGAATTGGTTTGGCTGAATTATTGATAAAGGCCACAATCACACGAAAATAATCCACTGAAAATGGAATGGTGTTTGTATCTTCAAAAAGGTTCTGCGTTCAGGCGACAATCGCCTTACACAAGGATCCACAAAGACGATTAAAAACGCTGTAGTTTAGTTGGGGATGTAAATAAAGGTTTAATAGCTCAGACTCTGTCGCCTCTTACCCTCCATCCTCCATCCTGAGAACATCTACCACCAAGAAAACAAAGAACTGTGTAAGAGAAGAGTAACGTCTGTGTAAGATGTTCCCTTCCTCTACTCCTGCTTGTGCAAGATTGAACTTGATTTCAGTTGAATGTTTCTCTCTCCTGTGGGATCTTTTAGTTGTGTGTTTAGCATTTTCTTCCCAAACAATTTGCATTTCTGCTTCAGAGCGATGTTGAGGGCAAGAGAGTTGAAACAGGGAGTATATTTTTAGAGCCGCTCTTCTTAAGACCTTCCTTTTTTTGTACGAAGATCGAGACAAAAGAGACAACAGCACACAATCAGAATGTGCATTAATGCTGATGCACAAATTAGAGACTAATTAAAGTACAATGCTGCAGCATACAGTGATATGTTCAGAAGACTGTAGTGTCTGTATCTTCTCCAAAGAGCTCTTCTGTGATGTATAAACACAATTCTTTCCATATTTGATCTCGTCCAAAAGCAAAATTGATGTAAAAGGTGCAGAAAAATGAACATAGCCCCCTTCAGGCTACCGCCATGTCGCTAACGCCACTCCAAATACTTTCTCTTTTGCAGCGTCTATCGTTGGGACACCGGGAATTGTGTACATTTTGATAACAGTGCGGACACTTTGAGGGTCTTTTCTCAAATGATTTCATGTTGTTGCTCTCGTGCGAAGGAGCACGTATGTGGTGTGCCCAAGTAGTGCAAATGGGAAATGGACTTGAGCTTGTGTAGCACTGTTCTAGTCGTCTGAATACTCAAAGCGCTTTTATACTACAGGTCACACCTACACATTCACACACTGATGGCAGAGGCTGCTAAGAGTCCATCAATATAGTAAGCTATTCCATTCATACATTCATATTTATACACTTATGACAAAGCAGCAGGAGCAACTTGGGGTTAAGTGTCTTGCCCAATGACACATCGGACATGCAGGAGCTGGGGATCGAACCCCGACCTTCAGGTTGAGAGACGACTCTACTAACTGAGCCACAGCCGCCCCATGTGGCTTGTAAGTGTGTTTTTTTTCAACTTGCATTTTCTTGAAATAAGCTATTATGGCTACTCAATTTCTCTCAGTTTGGATGTCCTCCCAACTTGAACCTCCTGCCTAACCTTTGTCTGGTTCTCCAGAGAGCCGTAAGCTTTATTCTGGAAAAGTAAAGTTGAACTTCTCTGGTTATTTTAAGACTCCCTCTGGATTATAGGAAGCACTGACAGGACACATTGATCACTCATATTTATGTTATGGGAGTGAATAAAATGATGATGGTCGCTGTCCTTGGTCCTGAACTCTGCTTGAATTTCGTGAACCGTTACAGTGACCTCAAGACCACACAACTACACACACACTTTCTGCAGGTCCCACACACACACACACACACACACGCACACACACACACACACACACACACACACACACACACACACACACACACACACACACATACCATAGATATACTGTGTTGGATCTGGTGTGATTTGGATTCAACATGACTCGTTCGTGTCTCACATCGATCATGCAGAATGGGATTTGTGCTTCTTCGCGCGCATGTGTGAAAGTGTTGGTGTGTTAGAGAGAGAGAGAGAGAGAGAGAGAGAGAGAGAGGTAGTTGAAATGCGCGGTGCATTCTTCAGTAGAGAGTGGAGAGAGCAGCTGTCCGCAGCGCAGCGAAATTGCTCGAAATATTAATCCAAACCTTTCAGCGCGCGGGGAAAGATCTGATAAATACCTCTTTTTTTTCTGCAAACAAATAGCTTGTCGCTTGCTTTGACTCGGTAGGAAGTCCGAAGCCGAAGCCCATTCCGCATTTAAGCTGGAAGTTGTGTTGCCCGGAGCCTCCGGGGAGTCTTGTACCTTCCCAGCCCCGTTTGGGGGGTTGATTTGTCCCCCTGTGGAGTGCGCAGCCTTTCATCATCAGCCCGGAGGATCCACAGCTCAGGAGCTGCGTTTTTGAAGAATATCAGTACAATGGTAAGAACCGATGATCAACTGTAACTTAAATTTATCGAATCAAGCTTGCATTTTTATTGCACGAGCGTTGAGATAGTCTTGGAGGATGTTTAGGGGAGGGGGGTTGAATAAGCATGCCGGGATCTTGCGGCATGTGTCGACTGGGCTCAGTGAGGAGGTTCCCTTCTTCTTGTGACTCCTCACATCGAGCAGATTGCACAATTACTGCAAACGGAGAAACATAAACCATCGATACAGGATTGCAGAAAACATTGCACTGGATTATTAGAGGTAATGAGCTCATTGACCCCCACTGCTCGTCTCTAACATGTTGACAAATGGGTAGCCTTCATATTTGCTCATATGAGGAGGGTTAACATCTCTAAGTCTCTCAAGGCGGTTACTGAATTATGATGAAGTGCAAAGGAAGGTCATACATGATGTTTGGTGCTTAAAAAGGATGCCAAAATGTTATTACATGATGGAGATGGCGATTCCTCCTATATGTCAGTCAACATGCATTTTAACAGCACATGATCTATAAGTAGCAGGCCTGCAACATATTTGCGTTTGCAGGAATTCAATGAACCAGCTTCCATTTCATGTATTTAAGGATGTAGTATTTGGGCTTTTGTATTCCTAAAGATCAATACAATCCAGACACTTTGAGTGAAAGCTGAGTGACCTTGTGATGCATCCCACTGTCACTGAATCAGCTGATTTATCTTCCAGATGTGTGAGAGGGTTACAACAAAATATCACCATTGTTCGGTTATTGGCCTCTGTATGGGCTGCCTCTATGCACCGCTTGGTTGTTGTGTATGTGTGGCAAGAAAAGGTGTGTGAAGGTGTGTATGTGTCTACCTTTTCAGGCATGTTTTTTCTCAGCCGTATCGCTCTTGTTTGATTGCTGGAGGCTGACTGATTTAGAAAAAAAAGCTTCTTGTTGAGCTCCGTGTTTACATTTTTGAATGCTCAGCTGCAGCTTCATTCATAGAGAATGATGAATGAGTGCCACATCCGCCCTGAATCCTGATTCGTGGCCAAACAGGTGCTTTGAGTATGGTTTAGTAAAAAAAAGAAAGAAAAGGCGATGACATCAGAGCTTGCAGAGCTGTTAGTGTCTGAGCACGTTTATCCTAAAAGACAACACTGTGTTTGTAAAGCTCTCTTTGTGTAAATGTACAGTTCACATGTGTTTCGTCACCTCAGGCAGACCACAGGATCCAGTTTAGATCTGCTTCACTTAAGGGACACAAACATTTACACAATCTGTCATTAGGATGCTGCTGTGAAAACACAGACTGGACCAAATGTTCTCAGCAGCAGCAGTGAGTAAGTATCAGAGACGACGAGCTTTTCTGTCTCTCACGTCTCTGTGATGCTGACATTTAAACGGCCCAATTAGTCTTGTTGTGTTGGCGGGAGCAGCAGAGGAGAGAGAAAGTGAGGGAGGGGAGGACATCAGGCGCCGAGCCCGGTCTCAGCACGGAGACCTTGTAACACACCCACAATCAGGCGTGAGCCGAGTGTCATTTAGTCACAGCGAGGAGATGCAGGCATGGATGCTGATGCAAAAAGCTGCAATTTGTTTGAATGAAAGACGCTCGTTTTGGCCACAGACCTTTTTATCATTCAAATATTATCTCTTAAATTTATATGAGACATTTGAATAACTGTATGTGGGGGTGTGACGAGACACTCGGTGCATTGGTTTGTTGTATCCACTAAAACAAAAAGCTTGAAAGATCACACTATTTTAGCTGATGTCTGGTATTAAACATTAATGTTAGACCTCCGAGCACAATGTGTGCCTGTGGCCGAGCAGTGTGGAGACTAGCTCCTCCCTCTAAGCCCCCTTTCCACCAAGCGGTCTGGTTCAGTTCGGTACGTATTTATTGGTCAGCGTTGCCACAGTCAAGCGTTGGTAAAGTACCAAAATAACATACCGTCCTACTTATTTGCTCTCTTTCTGTTGGGGTGTCAAGCGTACTGATCCGACCCTAAAGAAGAAGAAAGAAAATGTATTTTATTAACGCCGCGAGGGGAAGACCAATTTCCAGACTTGGTCCACACCGGGACCACCGGCAAACTTCCAGTTCCCAACCCAAGTCCCTGCAGACTGAGCTCCTGCTGCCACTAAAGACTGGAAGCTAGACACACAGCAGTCCGTTGATTGGTTTGAAAGAATCGTCACTTCCCATGTGACAGCGGTAGTGAAGGACCAACACAAAACGCACCAGGTTCAACAATCCCATGGACGACCTTGGGGATGCAGACCTTCTTAGAGATCATTGATCTTTTTTTAATGTTTCACATTCAGTGCTGATTCTAGAGTCTGTTGGGGTCCTATAGGCAAGTGTTCATTCGGGGGCCCTCCCACCAGCGTTCAGCAGGGCCCACTTAGAGAGGTTTCCTACTGTCATTGCAAAATTTGCACATTTTGGGTTGCTGCTTTGGTTCAAAGTTTGTCATCCCTCTGGGGCCCCCTACTGGTCTGAGGCCTTAAACAGTTGCCTGCCTTGCCTGTTGACAATCAGCGCCCCTGGTCACATTCTTTTTCTTTGTTGAATTTATTGGCGGGCTACACTTTGTCGCGCTTCCATGATGTCATGCTATTACGTAGCTAACGTGGTAAACAACATGCTGCATGGGTACGGCTGGCTGTGGAAACGCAACCAAGATCAGGGTTTACCATTAGACCACTCGGTGAAAACGGGGCTTCACTCTGTCATGTATCAATAAAACAAAACAGCTCTGAAACGCGAGCTGGCTCTTGTCGTTCACATTTGAAATAAACCCAAGGTACTTGAACCCTAACGAAAGGATAAGCGCTCAGTGAAGACATCCCTCAACCCGATTATGCCCCTGTACCCTTTTGATGAATTTCATAACCTACAGTACCCTATGACCCTTCAACCGACACGAGGCGGCTCGTTTGCAACCGACACATCACCATTCAGAATAAAACCCAAAGAGCCTGTAATAGTTTGAATGCTTACATTTACTGACATCTCTTTAAGTACATCTCCTTCAGTCGTGGTAAAATCTCTTCAAGTGGCAGAACATGAAATCCGTTCTCGCGTGACGTATTTGCCTACTTCACTCCTGGTTTGTTGTGGACTCATCTAATGTTTGATTACATGTGTCAACGAGGACCACGTGTGATGTTTATTCAAACTCTGTTATCTGTTTTCGTTCTTAAGTGTCTTTGCCCTATAGTCTCGTGACTACGCAGCTCCCTGGTGAATTGTGGGAAAAACGGGACGTAATGGGAGCGAGAAACCAGGCCACTTTTCAAACTCTCCCACTCTCTCTCTCTCTGTAATAAGTACACCTCCCTCTCCCTCCCCAAAATAATGAAGACTAAGTCATGTCTGTGTATATTAATTCCTCCCATAATTCCTCTGGCTAAATTTAGAGCCGGAGACTTGAGTGACTTACTGTGATCTATCCACGGAGAATTAGACGGTCCAGTGCTGGATTAACACGTTAGATTAGGATTCTGGAAGCGGCTCGGTGGACGACTTTCTTCTGTTTTTGTTCATTTTTCTGAAGAGTGAAGCAGTGAGTGTTGAAAGGATGAAAGCATAGACAGAGAAGAGGAGTTTGGGGTCAGGGGTCTGTTAGTGAGTAGGGGGGAGGGTGGGGGGATAAGCCTGTGCATGCCTTTACTCTCCAGACCACAACAGCTGTCAAAGCCTGACCGAACATTTCCCCGAGGGAAAAAGCAGCCTCCAGTGTCCCACTACAAGCAAAATATGGAGACACTGTTTCTCTCTCTCTTTCTGTTTTCCTCCTTTTTTCCTTCTTCTTACACCCTTTCCTTTGTCTTTCTTTCCAATCTGTCCTTTTTCCTCTTGTCTTTCCTCATCATTATTTCCTCCTTGCCTTGTCCTTTCTTTTCTTCCTCCCTCTTTCTTCACTTTCCCCCTGTAACTTTGTGTCCCTCCCTAAGGACGTGTCTGATCACAGCAAAATATGTAAACACTGTTTCTCCTTCTTGCTTTCTTTTTGTCCTCCTATCTTTCCTCAATTCCTCCTTCTTTTTTCCTCCTTTCCCCCCGTCTTTATTTCCCATTCCTCCTCCTTCTTTTTCCTCTTTCTATATTTCCTTCTTGCTTCGTCTTCTCTTTCTTCACTTTTTCCCTGAAACTTTTTTCCCTCTCTCTCCCTAAGGATGTGCCTGAACACAGACTTTTCAAAGCTTCCCTTCGTTATAGGTGAGGGATCATTAAGAGAGCCTCGCTCCCCTTTTCCCGCTGATTCCTGAGAGAAATCATTTCACACACATGCACACACACTTTTCAAGAAGCTGATTCTTCCTCTTCTTCTCCCAGCTTCTTTTTTTAACTTTTTATTTGTCTTTTCCGTTTTTCCCCTTTCTTTTGGCTTTAACTTGACACCAAATCCAAAAGTTTATTAGCTTCATATAGCGTGAACATGCCTGTGTGTTTGTGTGTGTGTGTGTGTGTGTGTGTAGGTGTGTGTGTGTGTGTGTGTGTGTGTGTGTGTTTCTGTAATTATGTGTGTGCTCTTCAGACGGAGCATCAAACATTACACACACTCTGGCTGACAGTGTTGAACATGAAAGCCACTGAGACTCATTAAGCCGCTGATTACAGCTCGGGGAGGATAGTCCTGAGCAGCTGCTGAGCTAAGACACACACACACAAACACACACACACACACACACACACACACACACACACACACACACACACACACACAAGCTAACTTCTTAGCTAGTGTACAACTTTATATATTCGCACACGTCAGTCACTAGATAACCCAGCCACGAAGCATACCCTGCTTTTCTTTATATCTTTTTGTAAACTAATAATATTGTGCTGTGTGCTAAAAGACATTTGACAGGAAACTAGACCATCCGCTCAATTTGACATTTTTCATTAAGGTGATAATTCAAAAGACGAGCAGGCACATTTGACCAAATCTGCTGATCCTCATTTTAGAACTCACATAGTGTTATAATGCTGGATGCTCAAACTAAACGTGGGCAAAGTTTCAGATCATGAGGTAAACATATGTTGGAGTAATCCCAGGATGAGTCTGTCTCTGCCATCACACACTGAAGGCAGAGTCTGCTGTGTGAAGTGACCATCAGAAGTAACTAATCCAGTCATACTCATGCACACGCCGCTGGGGTTAAGTGTCTTGCCCAAGGACACATCGGACATGTAGCTGCAGGAGCTGGGGATCAAACCCCCGACCTTCCGGTTGAGAGACAACTGACTCTACCAACTGAGCCACAGCCGCCCCTATTTTAATAAATACCATCCTCTTTAGATCTCTCTCTGTTAGCAGATATTCTGAGCTCCGCTGGATGCAGCAGCACTTGATTCTGCACTGTTTACGACTCTTCACAATGTTAGCTTAGAAAGTATGACATCAGAAGTTGTGCTAACTCCCATCATGCATTCTGTTTTTTAAACTGGTCCCATGAATGCCTTCCGCTTAAAAACCCTCAGGTCAGATCTCCTGTATTAATCTGTCATTATGAGCCTGAAAGAAACAACAATGGACGCAGCAGTAAGTTGCATTTGATGGATTGCTCGCGGGCGGTGCAGTGTGGGAGGTGTTGGTGGTTTCGAGCTGCCCAGTTGGAGTGTGGTCACACTGTCTTTACTAATCTGAGCTCCATCTATCACTCACTCACTCACACCGAAGCCTGCGTGACTGATGAATGAAGCCTGATGTCACACATCTATCCATCTGTTATTTTTCATTTTGATGAAGTGTGCCCGTAGTGAGAACTGAACGTTGGCTTTGACTGATTCCTGGATCAGATTTTTCTTCTTCAGTGAAAGATTAAATTGGCTCTGCAGGTTTCCCACTCCCACTAGAGGTCAGAATTCACATTTGGTCGACTCATATCTGCACCATTGCATTTATATCCGTAGCAGAACTGATGTACTGACTTTCAAAAGGCAGAAGTAATTTATAGACAGCTAACACCTGAAGTTGTGCTTTTCAATACTCACCTGCTTCCAAACAACATTTAATCCAGTTCATTTTCAGAATAAAACACTGAAGTACATCAGCAGAAAGTCATAATGCAACCATAGAAGCACAACAACTTTGAGAACAATGACTCAAGAGCGCTTTACACACAGCACAGTTGATCCAAAGTGCTGAGCAGCGCAGATAGAAAAAACAAAACATCAGAAAGTAACAGACAAGAATAAGAACAATCAAAATGAAACAACGGGTAACAATTAAGTCCAGTGTAGCAGAAGACTAACACAGCTATGGATGTTGTTCTTGATGGATTATTAAAAAGGCAATTGAGTATAAATGTGTTTTGAGGTGAGTTTTAAAAACACCAATAGTGGGAGAGAGACGGATGATTGGATGTAAAGCACAATCCCCATTGCACTTTGTCCAGGATCGAGGCTTCGTGCAGATAACCTGAAGATGTTTTACTGATATGGGGACAGGAGTTGTGATAGGTAAGAGGGGGCAAGTCCATTTAATGCCTTAAACACAGTCAGTATTTTAAAATAAATCCTCAGCTTGACTGGTAGCCAGTGTAAGAACCTCATGTGTGTTTGTTATTGTCTTTATACCACACACGTCGTGATTCTGTAATTGCCGCGGGAACTCCTTGGTCTCATGTCTACAGCAGTCCGGCGGTGCTGGTCCGTGTCGCACTCTGAAAACGCAGCCTGTGACGGACGGAGATGCACAGAGCTGTACGTTGGAGCTGACGCGTAACGCACACACATCTGCTGGAAGTTCGGGGTTACAGCCCTTTTCAGTGCTGCAGGATGAAACAACCTACACATTAAAAATGTTTTCGTAACAGTGAGTAATAGCAACCAAAAAATCTGTAAGGTTAGGGAAAACATTTCAAAGTTTGAGTTAAAGAATTCACCTTCAGTGGTTTTGAAGTTTAGCTAGTGAAAAAGATAATCAGAAAAGAGTGAGAATATTAAAGCATAAGTTTTCATTAAAGAGGCCATCTCCTCACGGAAGTTTTGATTTCCAATTTCATGGGAAGTGATTCTCTTGTGGTTTAGCCTTCTCTATGTTTGCTTTTTTCACTCTCTTGCTCTAAACACACACGCTGAGTCGACTCCCGGTGTGGTCGGATGAGATACCATCAGTGTTTTCGGTGGTTTGTTACATGTTTTCTCTTCCTCAGAAATGAACGAGTTTGTGCTCGAGCACTCACCATGAAAGCTTTTCTATGGAAGAGCATCAGCGGCCTTGATGGTGGCCTTGGCAGAGCTGCAGACCTCCATTCATGTTGTGTCTTGTTTTGTTATTTCTTCCTGCGTTATGCCTGTGTGCGGCTCTTCTCTGACTTATTCAGACAAAATATGAATGAAGGTTCTGTTCGTGTTCGGCTGTTTTGTGTTAATATTCGATGCAGGACTGTGGGTTGATTTTTAACATAGGTTTGGTGTCGTAAATTCACCATGTACAGTATATCATAAAATCGAGGGGATTCTATTTGGAGAGGAGCAGAAGCCGGAGCAGAAGGAGGCTCCAGGTCCACGTGGTTCAGCTCAGATCCAAACTCAGCAGCTCTCAGCTGTTGCTCCTGACAACGGCGGGAGGAAGGAGGGGTTTGTTGCTGGCAGGGTTTCGGTGGAGTAGAGATGCCAAGCTGCCGAGCCCTCCCTGTGGGACGGGGCCCGAGTGCACAGTCCTGATACTTGGCTTTACTCATGCGAACCCTCCGGGCCTGCAGAGTCAGGCTGCATCCACGAGGATTCACAGATTCATGCACACAGGCTCCTTACAGACACGCAATATGACATGGTGGAATGCAAATTCAGGCATTGATAGGCTGACTATATCTCTATGATAGCTGCCCACAGTTTGGTGGAGACAGCATGGAATAAAAAGGATAAATGGATGTGGCTAATCCTCTTCCGTACTGTCGGTCAAGGAGCTGTATCAGAAAATAGAGGGAGAAGAGTCAAGACAAAATCTGCCAAAAAGCCAAAGTGATGCTTTGAAAAATCCACGCAAGGGTCCAAAACACAAAGATATCAAGCCCAATATAAGATGTAACAAAGAAAGCAGCAAATGATTGTATTCGACAAGATTGAAGAGAAGAATGTTTTGTGTTGGGGTTCAGAAAATGTCTCAATCAACTATTAAAGTTGACATAAATAATTGTTAGTCCATTAACTTCAAACACACACGATTGTTTAATCGTTAAGGTCCCATATCATGCAAAATACACTTCACTCTGTTTTAACACTCACACCAATACGTGTCCCTAGTCTGTCTACAAACCCCCCAATGATGAGAAAAGTCCATCCTCTCCATCTTCTGCCTGCTCCACTTTTCAGAAAATGTGTGCTCAAACAGGCCGTTTGGAGATTTTCCCTTCATGACATCACAAAGGGCAGTAACCCCTCCCCCAGGTGGGTGACACTCCCACAGCTAGGTGTTTGTTCTGCCCTCTGAGTCTGCCTTCTCACCGTAAACAATAGGGCAATGGAGCGAGAAAGCCCGAGTACACCCAAGCCCTTCCAGAGAGGGGCGTGGTCAGACACAGCTCATTTACATTTAAAGCTACAGACACAGAAACAGCCTGTTCTGGAGCTCTGTCGTGTGTATCATGAGCTGAAAAACACCCACCACTCACACTGTTTAATCTGGTGCAGATATAAACCTTACCTTTAATTAAAACAAGACATTGTGAGGATTGTCCAGAGTGATGTTGTCTCTTACACTCACACTGATCAGGTGCACCGGGACCCTTCAAGCTGTGCAGGCATGGTGTGTTTTTCCACAGCCGAGCACAGCAACGAGAGAGAGGCTGTTTACTTTGATGACGTGTTGGAGGTGTGACGCCTGTCATTAAAGGAGCTCACTGTGTCTCCTTTTGCGACTGTTTTTCCGTTCTGTTATATTAAAACTAAAGAACACTGTCATATGCAACACGTCCTCATACCTTTGCCCCAGTTGTTTTGATCTGATGTCTGAGGTCTGTGGTGTGTTTAGAGTGATCAAGGGGCGTTGGGCCCCCCCCCCCCCCAAAAAAAAAACAAACAAATAGTAAATATTAAAAATGTTCAATATTTATGATCTGATCTCCTGTTGTGCGGGGACAGCCAAGCCGAATTATGTTAAATGCCACACAAAAGAAAACCCAAGGTCGTCCATAAGGGGGGAAAGAGGGGAAAGCTTTCTGGGGAGGTGATCGTACAGTCTGCAGCAAAGTTCAAAGGAGACAAAGAAAAACACGCTTTATGTAGTTTTATCAAAGCCCTCTGTTGTCAGGCAGATTTAAGAGTTGCCGGTGAGCTTAAACGAGTTAAAGGCAGGGTTGGTAATTTTCAAAACTAGCATGATTTTGAAAGTAGCATTCCCTCAGTGCTCCATCTACACCCCTCCCCTCCCCTCTGTGCTCCCTCAAAAGCCACGCCCCTCACTTACATGTACGAGCGCCATTGGTCCAGAAGCGGACCTCAGCTCATGCTTTGAGTGTGGGCTCGTGTACGGCAAGGGGTAGAGAACGAGCAGGGAGGCATGATTGAAAATTGAACCGAGTGCAGACATTGGTCGAAGTTTTTACAGGCTTACAACTGCTACAGATGACGGATTTTCTTCGTTCCTTTTTCAGAGCACATGAGTTATTAATTTCTGTCAGGACCTAAAGACAATTTCAACCAAAATCTTAAAAAGTGGATCTGGAGAAAATGACCAACCCTGCCCTTAATGCTAAGCATTTAGACTGTGTCTTAGTCCGAAAAAAGCAGAAGTTCATGCAGATGTTTTCCTGTGAAAAGCAGAAGTTCATGCAGATGTTTTCCTGTGAAAACGGAAGTTCGTGCAGAGGTTTCACAGAAGACCAGAACTTCCTGCGGAGGCCTTTGAAGAACAGGACATGCGGGGGCCTGGGTGTGAATTGTACAACGGTATTTTGTAAATGAGTAAGGACTCTGGTTGTTGGTGAAGAGCAACGATGGGACCAGAGCAGCACACTGCACACTAAAGAACAAAACTGTTTAATCTATGATTGTTTGTCGTCACGTGAGGGGTCTCTCACATGTTTCAAATCTGCTACGAGTCTAAAAAATCGTTTAGTGCGGGATAGGTAGAGGAAACACTCCTGTTGGCTATTTTAGAGGAAAGAAACATATCACCTGTGTGTTTGTAATGATGTATACAGACCCCTGAAGAGAGCCTCAATAAGACTCTTTGCAATGGTTCTGTCCTGGTGAGTAATAATGCAGACACTTGTCTCTAAAAGTCTCACCCTCTTTGTGATTTTCAGATCCCGAGGTGAGCCGAGGTCCTGCCGTGTCCGTCTGTATACAAGCTCCGAAACTCCTGTCAACATGTCTGCTGCTTTCTCCAGCCAGCTGATCCTCCTCCTCTGCTTGGTAAGCTCACTTTCATACATTTTAATTGTATGTGTTGTGTATGTGAGCCGAAACAATGTGCAAACTGACTCTGCAACAAGTCGAGGAACAGAGGCCTGATTTTACACACCCGGAGTAACCATATGGAGTGTCTGCATCAATAATTCATTGATCACTATGTGGCAGGACTGACGGCTGAAGATGCGGTCTCATTATTTATTCATTGTTTATTCAACATTATTACTGTCTGCGAGAGGAGGTCTTTGTCACCTCCTCTCCCCCTCCATGAAAAGCTGTGAGGAAAGTGATCCTTTATTTCTGACGTTAAATGTGAGTCATCACCTTTGAGCTGAAGAAGTTGTTGTCAGAGAAACAGAGACGAGGTTCAGAAGAGATGGACGACAGCAAGGGGCTTTGAAAGAGGGGTACTAACCCAAGAACGGCGCTACACCGGGGCTAGGGGGCGCTATAGCCCCAACGCAAATCTGTCAAGCCCCGATGAAGCCCCCTCACGAACGTCTGCTTTTATTTGAAAAGAAAAGAGAGAACTCAAAAAGTAATGAATGGACTATTCATAGCACCCTGACATATTAGTCAAGCTAGATTTTTTTAATCGATGAAATCTATTTTCTTTTCTTTTTCTTCATATTTATTAAATTAATGACATACACATAAAACACATTAAATGTTAGGAAATAACCGAGGACTTCCAAAACGCATCTATAGTGTTACCGATTCACAAGAAGGACATTTTGCCCCTCCCCCTCCGTTTGCCAGACAAACAGCCGGTAAGTCTGTGAGGGCTCAGGGCTGTCCCACTGTCCACTCGTCAAGTGAGTGAGGGATCTCTCGCTGACTTTACGAGCCCTTCATGCGCCTCGACTGTAAGTGGGAAGATCTGCAGCGTGAGGGGATTACCCATAGTTCATAGCATTGTGATGTGAAACATATAGGATTACCAGGGGAAGCCAGCAAGAATGGAAAGGTAAAGAAACGCCGTAAAATGAAAAAAGGGAGAGACGGTAGAAAGGCAGGAAGATGAAACCACGCTCTATTTACAGTCTACTAAAAAAGTGTATTTGAAACATCAGCTAATTCAGAACTCTACTGCGAGACTATGAACAAAAACAAGAGAGACAGAGAGCATGTTAGTCCCGGGGAGACATTTGCATAGATATTAAGAACTTTTTATAAGCGCCATGGCTGTGAGTGAATAAAGTAAAACATGTAAAATAGAAATACCTAATTGGAGCCCTTTCAGCCTCATGCACTCAATCACTCCATGTGACGTCTTTTAAGTCCATAAGAGCTCAGGGCAGGTGGGAGGGCATCAAGATTCAGCCTCTGACTCACACATGCACCTCCACACCTCCACGTCCTGTGATGCACCTCTTTCAGGATAAACACAGTTTGACCTCATTAGTCATAGTTCAGTGCTTTAGGGCAGGCTGATGGGATAAAATGAGTCACAGGAGGTTAAACAGCAGAGAAACACTCTCTTTAAACTTTCAGACTCACGGAGAGTTTGTCTCTCCTGACACTTCAGACGCACGTCAACGCACGAACCTATCGATATGAATAATGTTTACATGAACTAGATCTGCTTTAAGTATTCATGTCTGCTGGCAGCATGTAATGTCAAAGAATGAATCAGAGGGTTTAGATAAAGCAGAGAGAAGTGAGGATGAGGGGGCAGAAAGGTGAAGGTGTAGGTTTGATTTTAGGCCTCAACAACACGCAACTATTTCACTTTAGTGCTCCACGTGTCGGGGGGCGGGGGGAGTGGGACGCAGGTTTGGACCCAGGGGTTGTTTCAAAGTTATCCCAGAGGGATTACCACAAAAATTGTAAGCGATTGATTGGAGAGGGGAAAAAATAGAGGAGACGTGGTTTATGAACTAAACCATGGCTGCCAAGCAGATGACTCAAAACCCAAATTGTCCAGGAGACCCAGAAAACACTTAAAAAAAGCAAAGGCTGCCAGGGAGGTCTTCACAGTGAACACAAAACTTTCCAGCACCCCAAGTTATACTCCAGGAGACTGACAATGGAAATCTAATACACAGGAAGTTTCCTGTTGGTGTTTATATACACACACACAGACAACTAGAGAAACCGCAGCGAGAACCTCTCACTACCTCTGAAGGTGAGATCACGAGTCAGCACAGAGCACTGGAGACTCATGGTGCATTCATGTTTGGTCATACATATCGGAAAAACGAGTTTCCAAATTGTAAAATGCACCTAACCCTACACAGCTTAAGTCGGAAACTTGAAGAATAATAAGTTGCCCGACTTGCCAACTTGACGTCATCACATGGGGGGCAAAATATGTTAACATATTTTTTTATTAATTCACTTTATGCTTAAATATAACTTTTAACAGAGACGTTCACAAATCTTCTTCTTCGTAGCATCAACGCTGTTTTGTGCCGTTGTTACAACATTCAGACTTTCCAAACTAAAATCACGTGAACACTGAAGTCGGAAGAACAACTTCCCAACTCAGAAACTTGGACCACCCGAGCAGCACATGAATGCAGCATCAGAGAATATAAAAGCTCCCCACACCTGGGCTTAATCAGAGCCAATCAATCAGTCACACACACCTGACTGCAGTGAGTTGATTCTCTCACCAATCTCACTGAGCTGAAAGAGTGAGTGCCCTCACGCCGCTTTTATATCACGTCTCCTGCTGAAGCGATGGATCAATTTACACAACTTTGTGAAGTGTTAAAATGCACACAAACTTCCAGATTATTATCAGGATACCTGTTTTATTAGATTATTAGTCGTGTTAAATATCTAAACGAGATAAAAGTGTTTCTGTTCCTGAAACACTTCCAGGTGTTTGTGCTTAGCTGACCTGATTTGACCTTTGCTCCGCTCTATGTGGGCGTGCACCGACTCCTTTGACAGTTCTGTCATAAAAAACACCTGTGTGGGCGAGCATGGCCTTTCAGAACACAAGGTTTGATTTTTCTAGCCTCTAATGTACCTCAAACTAGCGGAGCAAAGTGTACCAATCTCTATCTACACGGAAACAAAACCTTACTTCTTGTTATACTTCTGGGTGGCGGGCAGTGTGAGGGGGAACGGATGAACAACCAAGTTGCAGATTTTTACAATTCATTTATCAGATGCTTTTGTCCAAAGCGACGTGCATCAAGGAGTGAGTACAACACAAGCAGAGATCTAGAGAGGAGGAAATAAACGTCAATCAGTGCTAGCAAGTCTTAAAGTCTGATGGGACACCAGTGCTGACAGGAAGAGCACAGTATTTCCTCCAAACACAATTATTTAACATTCTGGTGTCTAACAAGTCGTTTAAGATGAAGTCCACATTCACATAACAGCAGGGGTAGAGAATGAAATGAACACCAACCATCTGTCTTCACTTCCAGTTTAGTCGATTCAAATATTCCACTGCAGAACTGAATTCAGCTCATAGCTCATCCTGCAGACTCGTGTACGTACACACTTGTTTCCCCAAACCCCTGAGTCCATCACTCCTCTAAACCCTCACAGCATGACTCCCTGAGCGAGTGCTGCTGACGTCAGAGAATGAACGCTCGACTGCTCCTCTGCTGCACCTCGTAAAGCTGTGACGCTGCGTCTGTCGGACTGACGCCAACACTCAGACACAAACGTCTTCTCACCAGACCCCCAGCCTGAGTCCCAGCGTCAGCCCTGCTTTGTGAGGCTGTCAGAGGTGGGGGGAGGAAACAGCTCCTTTGGACTTGACCCTCTGTGTGTGGAGTCGTAGCTCTAGGACCCTTGCTGTCAGTGTGATCTCAAACACTCCTCTCTGTGCGTCCGTTTTCTAAACAGATGGGGGTACCGCCTGGCATGGTCGGGCCTGAAAAGTTAAGTGTGAAAGCCTTTCCTGACTTGTTTTCCGGAGAGTAATGCCCCTCCTCTGGGTCAGTTAGCAGCCAGCAGCTCTGAGACGGTGTGTTTAATTGGTTGAGTGTTTAAACAGATCCTCTCCCGCACTGTGGTGAGAACCCATTTTACCTTTGGGTCCTTCCTCTGTGCTCTGATGTAATCTCACACGTTCTTTCTGTGCGGTGTGTGTGTGTGTGTGTGTGTGTGTGTGTGTGTGTGTGTGTGTGTGTGTGTCTGTGTGTGTGTGTGTGCGTGTGTGTGTGTTGTTTTCCAGGTTTTCAGCCAACAAGTCGCCTCAAACTGTGTGATCAAGCGGGAGCAGGAGAAATGCATGGAAATGATCGCCTCCGACGATCCAGGCAACAATCCAGAGTTTGGTAGGTTTTGCACGAGTGTGTGTACCACTTATTTGTTGACGTCGTAACCATTTCAACAGCGGCTAACAGAGATTAACAACGAGAACATCCTCCAGGCCCCGGTACTAATGAGCAAGAGATCTGCAGATTGTAGTCAAATCATTAAAGTCTCTATGGAATGAATAATACATTTTACCACTACACGTCCAGTGTTAGTGTGTTAAATGTCTCATGACTCATCCTGCACTAAGAGCCGTTTACTCATTTTGACCAATCGAAAAGCTTATTTTGAAGCTACATCCAATCAAATTCATCCCAACATCATGTCCTGCCCTATGTCTTGTGATTGGTTCTATCCCGTTTCAGTAGTAAATATGTTGTGACGCCACAGTAAGATTCTCTTGTAGTTCCGTTTCATGGGGACTTTAAGGCTCATTTAGGCCCTGAGTCCACCAAGCCTGTTTCTTTGGCGCCGCCCACTTTCAATCCAAATCCATTGAGCGTTTTCAGTGCTCAGTATACTAAGCGAAAAAACGCCGTCAGCATCAGCTGTCTTTTGTCACTGCGCTCACAGGGTTCACAAAAGCTAAACTTTGTAAAAGCGCCACGCTCGTCAATGTCACTTCTGCCTCACTGACCAATCAAAATCAAGAAGAGGCGGAACTTTTGGTATCAGCTTTGTCAATAAAAATGGTGAAGAAGAAACTTTTACCGATGTGGTACCGATGTGCATCCTTTACGTTGGGATTGTTGTTAAAAAATGCATCCACTAGAGGGCGTGGTCTCACACGGAACTAATTTTCTCCTTCGCTGCCGTCCAACATACATTCAGTTCCCAGAAGATCTACGCCCAGCTGTTCTGTTGTAGTTGTCTTCCCCTGTGCCCGGGTGAGATAACATCATATATATGTTTATAGTTCCTAAACAACTCGTGCGATCTTTCCTCAAAAAGTTCAAACATTTAAGAATTCTCCTTCCTTGTGTTTTGCTGGTCTGGCTTCAACTGTTGGCTACACGGCTCGACACTGCCTCCAAAATTTCTGGTTTCTTTGTTCCAGAAAATGTCCAGAAACGAGCGAAATGAACTCCAGGCAGAAAACTCAGTCCTTATCCATATGCATATCAAGTTAAGAGGATATGTGAGCCTTTTGAAAAACGTCCCAGTGTGTGTGTCTGCAGCATAAACAGCTACAGCAGAGCCAAGCAGAGAAAGTCAGAAGAACTAATGATGCAATCTTGTTTCTGCGTCTCCAGAGAGAGTGAGTGGCGGAGGCTTTAATTGGCAACATCTCATTATAATGATCCTTAAAATTAAAGTTGATGGGTGTGACAGTGATTGACAGGCGCCCGTCTGTCGGATTATTTGATGGATGATGGAAAAATCTGACGGACGCCTTCTTAAACCTGTTTAGCAGTCTCTCTTTGTTTGGACTGGCCCCAAACCAGAGCTACGAGGTGTCTAATGAGTCCTCTGTCATACCAGATACCACATTTGCCAATTGTCCATCCATCCATTTTATTACGCTTATCTGGGGCCGGGTCGAGGTGGCAGCAGGCTAAGCAAGTTGCCCCAGACTTCCCTCTCCCCAGCAACGTTTTCCATCACCTCCTGGGAGATCCCAAGGCTTTCCCAGGCCAGAGGGGAGGTGCCACTTGTGCATATCTTTAAAGGGTAGTATTAAAACCGAAACTACAAATAAAAGCTTAAAACTACTGTATGCAGAGGGCCTGATTTCTGCTTTCCTTGGTGCTGCGTTACGATAAAACACATGATGAATCTAGAGGGAAAGCCTCTCTGCACTGACCTCCTTTGGTTGAAAACAGGGCTTAAAGTGGGACAAATCTCACCACATGCATCAAAGTCACAAATAAACTTTAGTCTTGTGAGAACTGAGAGTTTTCCAACTTGTTCTCATTCTTAAAGAGGCAAAATGTTGTTGCATATGACGTTCAAATAACACATATGACCACTGCAGAATACAAGTGACCAGAGTTTTTTTCTTATTCATCTCTCATTTCTGAAGGAATCGACAGTTTTACAAAATGTATGACCCTACAACCATACAACCAGGGGCGTGTTCAGACTTTGTTATACATTTTGTGTGTCTGCATGTTTGTCCTCAGGGTGTCCGTGGATGTGGGACAACCTGACGTGTTGGCAGCCTGCCGTGTTCGGAGAGGTGGTGGAAGTGAACTGCCCTGAACTCTTCTCTCAGTTCATGAGTGAAGAAGACTTCGGTACAGTGTTTTAAAGGCTCCCTGTATTCACCCGTTTAAAAGTGTCATTGTTCGGCAGCTTTGTTGAATTGCAGGTTAAGTAAACTGATCTGGAGTTACACATTCACACGTGTGAATGGTTGCATGTGTTTTGATGTGCTCCTGCACTAAATTGGACTTTAAAGTGAGAACTTTTTATGAACGCTTGACCTCTTTCTGGTCCTCATTTAGGCCTTTCGATGAATGTATACTTGATGTTGGTGTTATATTTGATTACCATTTTGATGTCTATGAACCAAATGAAGTTGATAAGAGTCCTAACAAGCAGTTTGTTGTAATGGGCACATTGGGCACTGCCACCTCTTAACATTCAGAGAGGACAGTTTGCCTAAACATAAATGAATGAGATAATATGTTCGATGCGCCTGTTCTGTCAGCGCCTGTCATTAAAATGGGCTTTCAAACGTACTGGTCTACTCGTCGTCTACTTCCTGGTCGAGGGATGTCGGCCAAATGGAAGTGACTAAGTCCTGAAACTTGTGCCAGCCAATGGGGCGAGCAATTTTACTTGTTGAATGTCTTGAAATGACTTGTCTATATCTTAGCGAGTAAATCTCCTTTCAAGACACTCAACAAGTAAAACTTGCTTGCTCAATAGGCAGAAGTATTTGACTAATTGCAAGAAATGTTTGTGTTTAATATCTTGAAATAAGATAGAAATGAGACAAACACACTTACATAGATTAATTAATTCAACAAAAAGTTCAGATATGCATGATATTCGAGGTGCTAAGCGTGCACGTTCTCTCCAGCTCTTACCTACATGATACATGTTTGATGGTCCAGATTTTACTCTTACAATTAGTCGGTATCTTTCCTGTTTCCTGTCTCCACAGAGCTGGGGAAGGTGAGTCGTAACTGCTCTGAGTTTGGCTGGTCGGAGACGTTCCCTCATTACATCGACGCGTGCCTGTATGAGGAGGGGAACAGCAGCCACACGGTCAGTATGTCACTGTGTCTGCAGCTCTGTGATCCAGAATCACAGTCTCAAAGAAATAAATTCGAATTCAACTTGTTTTTTCCCATTTCAGGACATGTACTTTGTGTCGGTGAAGGCTCTGTACACTGTGGGCTACAGCACCTCTCTGGTCTCCCTCGTCATGGCCATGGTCATCCTGTGCAGGTTCAGGTGAGGCGTTTGAAGCTCATAAAAGGCTGTTTTAAGAAACGACAGGGGTGATGTGCAGAGGCGCTGCTTGTCAAACCCAGACCAGCAGGGTTTCCCTGAGAAAATAAAAACTTTAAACCACAGCAGCGGCCCAAATAGTGCAAATTTTGCAATAAAAGTTAGGAACCTACCTAAGGGGGCCCCATCTGACAGCACACACACTTGTTACCTCGCTATGTGTTGCACGCATTATTACCGTGAAAACCAAAGTTTGTCATCGGAAGTCAACAAAGACAAAGAGGAAGTATCCGTCTATAGGAGAGAAAACAGAAACAGGCGTAAGACGTTGCTCTGATTGGCGTGAGATTTGGTGTAGCAGTCAAGTTGATGTTGCTTTTTGTACAACCACTGCTGCTGCTAGTATTTACACTTACAAGTTTGTGCTGCTAAGTCTATATTCCTGTTCTTGTAACTGCTTCTGCTTTAATAACTACTTCTGGTATTGACCATTAGTACTACAACTATAACCACTTATGCTGCACTGCTACTACTGCAACAATTAACGCTATACAAGTGGTGCTACTATTGCATTCACAGCTACTGCTACATCTACTGCCACATTAGAAATGACTACAAGTCTGACTGGATTGCTGCAACAGTAAAACTATCACTGCTGCTGCTCCATAACTGCAACGTGTTAAATCCTAATGACCATGTGCAGAATGAAAATCGAGGGAGGTGTTAATGAGCGACTAACGACGTTACAAACATGTCAGTGTATTCTTGCATTCCTTTGACAAAAGCTCTCATGATGTTCAGCGTGTTCACGTGTGTGTGTGTGTGTGTGTGTGTGTGTGTGTGTGTGTGTGTGTGTGTGTGTGTTGCTGCACACAGGAAGCTGCACTGCACCAGGAACTTCATCCACATGAACCTATTTGTGTCCTTCATCCTGAGAGCTATTTCCGTCTTCATCAAAGACGGCGTGCTGTACGCCAAAGAGGACAGCGAGCACTGCTTCATACACACTGTGAGTAACACCAACACGCCCACACTGTTCCCTCTCTCTCTCTGTCTCTCTTTCTCTCTCTCTCTGCAGAAGATCTTTTATTTTCATCTTAATTTCCTGTCTCTCCTTACATTTTCCTTTCCCATCTTTCTCATTTCTCTCCTTGAAGCTGGAGTGTCGAGCCGTGATGATATTCTTCCATTACTGCGTCCTCTCCAACTACTTCTGGCTCTTCATCGAGGGTCTGTACCTCTTCACTTTACTGGTGGAGACCTTCTTCCCTGAGAGGAGATACTTCTACTGGTACATCATCATCGGCTGGGGTGAGATGACAAGCCGACTACATCACACACCAGACTTCATATCATGATCAAATGAACTGAATCCCCTTACAGAAGATGATTTTTTGTCACAACAGGAGCGCCCACGTTGTGTGTGACCATCTGGGCCGTGCTGAGGCTACACTTTGATGATTTAGGGTGGGTGATAGAGAACAGAGCTGAGTTTCAGATTGAAGCTTGTCTGATCAGGAGCTGAATGTGTTGCTCTTCTTCTTGCAGGTGTTGGGACATGAATGACAATGCTGCCATCTGGTGGGTGATCAAGGGACCTGTGCTGGCTTCTATTATGGTACGCTCTCAATCTGTTTCCAGGACCAGTTGATCGAAAAGTTTAATGTCAATCACAGAGAAAAAGTAGTGGAAAATGTAGATCTTTTGCTAGCCAGGATAGGCTCAGTCATTCTTCATTACTGGAGCAAATACAATTCAACATTAACCCTTAAATGCTTCCTGTATTCTGGGGGATACAGACAGTTGACAGGCTGTGTGGTGGACGGGCAATAAGTGGGTGCGCCTAATATCATGAGAAACAATGATGGGAGGGCTCTGGACTGTTTGCCAGTCAATCACAGGGCTGACCTACAACCAGCCACACTCACATTCACACCTACGGACAATTTAGAGTCACCATGTAACTTAACGAGCATGTCTTTGGACTGTGGGAGGAAGCTGGAGTACCTGGAGAGAATCCACGCATGCACGGGGAGAACAGAGAGGCTCCTGTCCAAAAGGGATTTGAAACCAGTAACTTCCTGGCTGTGAGGCAACAGCTCTAACTGTAGGGGGGGATGTTGAAATTACACCATAAACAGGCAATGTATCCTGGGAGATACAGAGTGTGAAGTGTAAAAAGGTCAATATTTTGGGGTGCTTTGGATAGTGTCCTTGTTATGTCCCACGTCCCGTGCACAGAGGCTATAGTCCTCGTTGCAGCACCCGTGGGTTTGAATCCGACCTCGGCCCTTTGCTGCACGTCAACCCTCGCTTTTTACTCCAAACATTTCCTCTCTCTTCGCCGTCCTGTCTCATAAAGGCAAAAGACCCAAACATTTAATTCAAATTTGGAAACTAAATAATCATGACACTGTTATTTAAGCCTCGTCACAGCAGAGAATAGCAATATTTATACATGTCTGCCTATATACGGGTAAATGCACACAGTATATACAAAGATTAGATACGATTAGATAAATCTTTCTTCATCGAGACATTTACAGTTTGACAGCAGCAGACAGTAAGGAGAGACAAACAGAGTGTGTGTGTTCTGTTGTCCAGTCTGTTTAAAGAATCCTTCGGTTTCTGGTTTTCTGTTCTCTACACAAACCATTTCATCAGAAATCCGCCCAACAAGCTAAAGACAAACTTTCCTTTGGTAATCATGAATGTGTGTGTTTTCTGTTCCAGGTCAACTTTGTGCTCTTCATCGGCATCATCATCATCCTCGTGCAGAAGTTACAGTCCCCAGATATCGGTGGGAATGAATCCAGTATTTACCTGTGAGTTATTTTACTCCTCATGCCTGACATTAAACAACGAAGCGTTTCGATGACACCAAGATCTTTAAGATGACTCTCATAAAATTTGTCAAAAAGATCAGCTGTTGTGAGGTCACTTCGCTGATATGTGATCATTTTAAAACTACATAACAACACGTGAAAAAGTTTTCCTGAATTTAGTGGGACAGGATATTGTCGTAACTTCCTGTCCTGATTTTAATAAGGACATACATCCTGTGTTCCAGTCTTCCTTTTATAAACTCTCTGTGTGTGTGTTTGTGTGTTTGTGTGTGTGCTCTGCAGGAGGTTGGCTCGCTCCACTCTGCTCCTGATTCCTCTGTTTGGGATCCATTACACCGTATTCGCCTTCTCCCCCGAGAACGTCAGTAAGAGAGAGCGTCTGGTGTTCGAGCTCGGCCTCGGATCCTTCCAGGTGACTGTTCCTCCGTCAGCGCTCAGATTATAAAAAGGACGACTGACGTAAATCTTAAATAAATAAATAGCTCACAGATACAGCCAGGGAAGGAAGGAAGTGGAAATGAACAGAGATGTAAACTTCACGTTTACAAATATCGATAACAAGTAGCATATATCTTTAGACCCTTCAAAAGCTCAAATAGGTTCTACAAATCTACAATTCAATTAGCAGACGTACATCTGAGAGTGAGAACAAGACAAGCGAGAAACAACGTTAGAAAGTGCCAATAAGCAGCTTCAGTATGATGGGACACATCAGTGCTGCACAGAGGCAAAGACAAGGGTGATTATTAAGTGTTACTGGGTTAGTTAACAGTTAGTTAATGGGTAGATATAGTGAGTAACTCCTCATCAATCGCTCATGATTCAGTACTGAGTAAGTAGTCATTATGATGCCTCACTTCATCCTCTGTTAAAGGTCCAATCAGTGAGATGTGTAGAGACTGAAATGATAAAGTGAGCTTACTCTATGATCAGACATTAAGGAAACATGCTATGTTGAAGTGCTGGCTTCTCTGACAACAATGCAGCAGCCAGTATGTCCTCCTTCTAACTTTAGATTCTGGTCCTGAATGGTCTGGATTTGTTTGGACCAGAGAAGGTAGGCGGTTTTAAGGCGGCACCCCCACACGGCCGTTTTGGACGCCCCTCGGTTTGCCAGATATGAGAGCAGTTATCAGGTCAAACCAACAGGTGTTGCAGCGATGGAAGCGGGCAAGAGAACTGGTTCAGATAGAAGTGACTGTACCCGACCTAAAAAGCCTCTGCATGTTTCTAATAAGCTCCACGAGCAGAAACGTGCTCAAACTAGGATCAATATTGGAGATGCTTTTGAAAAATGGAGAGAGGTTAGAACGCAGAAAGGTTTACAGACCG
The DNA here is from genome assembly GCA_020745685.1 of Tautogolabrus adspersus. Taxonomy (NCBI): domain Eukaryota; kingdom Metazoa; phylum Chordata; class Actinopteri; order Labriformes; family Labridae; genus Tautogolabrus; species Tautogolabrus adspersus. The sequence continues at coordinate 2,773,819 of CM036536.1, read as the reverse complement.
ATGCAGAGCTGGATAAACACTGAAGCTTCAGTGTCCACCACATGGTGACCTGCGTGAGCATCCACTCTAGAGAGGAGGGGGCGGGGGAGACAGCTCTCTACAATGTTTTGAATTTAGACTGCAGTACCCATTTTAAACACTAGGTGTCAGAGTTACATACTGCTCCTTTAAGTAATCATTAGTTACTGTATAGAATTGGATGAGAAGTAACTCACTATCTACCCATTAACGTGGGCATCTTTTCCTGCACATCAGGGACAGTTGTGTAACATGTTTTAGTCTCATACTCCGTCTGTGTGTTTCCTCAGGGCTTCGTGGTGGCCGTTCTCTACTGCTTCCTGAATGGAGAGGTAAACATCATTTAAATCAATTACACTAGTTTTTATATACTACACTATTTTAGTACAAACACACAACATTAGTGAGGAATAGATGTAAATACAAATAACTTAAATCATTGCTCTGTATGTGTGAGGCTCATACTGTGGTTTTGTGTTTTCATTTGTCAAGAAAATCACCTGGACATTCAAAATAAAACTCCTGCACACCGTCTGTCACTTCTGCAATTATTGAAAGTTTATTGAGAATAATGTTTGGTGGATGATCAACTCAAAGCAGTTAGATGAGTATTCACAGCAGTGGTGGCTGGTGCATTGTTCTCCAGTTTGGGACCAGGATGTATATTTTAGTTTGTTAGCCTGATGCTAACACAAACATCGGAGAACATGACAGCTACTTTACCGACTTAGCAGCTTATTTCGAGTCATGTTAGTCAGATACAGACAGAACACTCACATTTCTCCATAATGAAGGCTGTCCACGTTGTGTACCCGCGTGCTTGTGCTTGTGCTCGTGCTTGAACTGTACCGTGCTGAAGCACACCTCTTCCAAGCGTGTCAGGGCCATGGAGGCGTACCATGCTTGAGCACGGATCGGAGCACTCACACTAGTCAAACAAGCTGGACTTTAGGGGTGAAGCGTGCTTGGGCATGTTACGGATTGCCTAGTGTGAGTGCGCCCTTATCCAGTGAAGGTCTGTCTTTCTCCTTGTGGGGATCGGTTTGGTGGTACCTTAGCGCCCTCTATTGACCAGCTCCGACTGATAAGAGTACACGTTGTTATTTTCAATTTCAAAAATGTAAATGAAGATTTTTTAAATAGTAAATACATGCAGAAGCATTTCAAACACAGAAGACTTCTATCACATCAAAAGAAGCCTTTATTCAAAGCTGTATAGAAAGTTTCTCGTACATTTCTCATCATTACAACAACTGCAAAAGACAAAGTGCAGGAGTTCTTTGTTTCCAGGTCCATGGTCTGCTCCATCTGTCATCCTACATGCATGCACACATTCAGATTTTGAAAATAAAGTCATGTCGATCTAATGTTTGGTGAAAATCTAAACATCTTACTGAACCCTGATTTATAAAGCTGATGAGAAAATCACTCTTTACTTTCCTTCTTTACTTCATTGTTTGATCATTTTTACACATTAACAAGCTCATCTGCATCGTCTCATCCTTTTGAATTATTATCTTTCTGTCATGTTGATTATTTCTTTAGCTTATTTAATTATTGCAACAGAAAATGCATTTTATTTTGTAAGTGTGGGGACATAAAAAGTGTGTGATTCTCCTTTAAGGACAGTTTAGTCGACATCCAGAAAAGTGAGGGTTGAACGCAGCACAGTCAGTTAGAGAGAGGCTGAGGGACAGTGAGTTTGTCTCTTTCCAGCGAGGTCCATTAATAATGACCTTGTGAAGTATATCCCTCAAGGTGCAATCGGAGATCAAGAGGAAATGGCGCAGCTGGACGGTGAACAGATACTTTGCTGTGGACCTGAAGCACCGGCATCCTTCTCTGGCGAGCAGTGGGGTGAACGGGGGCACGCAGCTGTCCATCCTCAGCAAGAGCAGCTCGCAGATCCGCATGTCCAGCCTGCAGGCGGAGACCCCGGCCACCTGAGCGCCAACGGCGGGGACGCCACGTCTGGAAAAGACGACGACAACTCCACCGCCGCCTCTGCTTCCGGACCTGACGCAGCCAAACTTGCCACGCCCACCCTCGTCCCCATGACCAGCCTCAACAACCCGTTCCTCAACCCATTCCCCAACCCGTACCCAGACGAGACCGAGATGGAAACACAGCTCAACTCCACCGACCCAGAACTGCCTCCAGTCTGACCAGCCTCACCCACGACCAAACCTGAGTGTCAGGTTGCCAAATAATAAACAACCTCATGTCCTGACCTTTGACCTGGATCAGGTGCAGTTAGAGAGAAATGTTGTCCTCCTGTTTCTGCAGCCTGTCCTCCTTTAAAGGGCATGATTAGGACTTAATCTCGAGTCTTGTTGAGCTGAAACCTGCAGAAGAATCGTGTTTTCTCTGTATATATTGTGTTAGTATTTAAACGTGTTTGGTGCTACAGTGTTTGAAGCACAGAGAAACCAGTTTACTGCAGCAGCTCTACAGGCTGCTCCCTCTCACAGTGATCATTCCAGTCTGACTGAGGAAGTTTTTTAAATATATTTTCCTCTAGTTTCACCCTCAAAACGATGTTAAAACAGAGATACTGTTCATTTTTTTCTCTTTAAATACCGACAACCACGCTGCCAGGCCGTGAAGTGTGTGGCAGACAACACAGGGAAATGTAAATACTCTAAAAGAGGGGCACTTATCTATTTGAGATAAGATGTACAGGTGGTAAATAACCCTAGTGATGTCAGAGTGATGTCATCAAAGAACCGACTGAAGGCTGAAAGACCGTAAAAGCATCGTCTCTGTAGGAAAGATAAAATGTGTTGCAATGTGGGAAATGTAGTGTGAAAAGCCTTTCCTCACACATAGCTGTTTTAAAGGGGTACAAAGAAGAAAGCTTGTGATGTCATAGTGATGTCATTAGGGTTATTTCAGAGAAGATTTGGACACTTTAAACGCTGACAGAAAATCTGCCAGAAACGAAAATTGAAAGCTGGGAAATATTCCTAAGAAGGAGTTGTTGAGGGGATGTGGTTTGTTGCATTATGGGAAATGTAGTGTCCGGTGTTTTTAAATAATTCGATATTTCTCGGTCTCTGCTGCTTCGATTCTTACCTGCCCGGATGTACAGATAATATTTAAAGACTGAAGAATCACTCCCACATGGGTGTTCATAAAATCAGTGTTATCGAGGGGGCGGCTGGAACTTTATGGACCCTAAAAAGTGGCTGATTTTAATACCAGGACATACAAAACACATTCAGTGCTAAAGAGGACAAACACGGTCTTAATGTACAAACAGTGACTCAGTATTATTTGCCCCAAACTGGCACAGTTTTTCATTTTTGTGACCGGTCTCTGAAGACGGAGGAATGTGGAGGAGGAAATTCATCTGCTCACAGCGGGTGAAAAAGCAGTATTTCTGAGAAGAACTTATTTTCTATCGTTGTGTGAAATGCCAAAAACAGAAGAAAAGAAAAAAACACACCAGGGTTACATGATGACTCCGAGGGTCTTCTTCGGATGTGCGCACAGTGCTGAGGTTCGCCGACTACGACCACAAACACAAGCCTTTCCTTCAAATCTCAGCACCAGAAAACAAGAGAAGAAGAAGAAGACGCCGTATGGAGGTCAGAGCGTCTGTAGGTTTTAAAAACAGCCGTTAGTACAGAAAATGTCAACTATAATGGACTCATGGCTGAAGTATCATGAGGTCAACTGCTTGCATGAAATTGCAATTATTGTTAATGTGTTTGATTTGTGCAAATTCAGTGTTTTACAGCAATCTTTTTTCTTTTCCTTTCCGAAACTCTCTGTGTTAATCCGGCTGTTGAGGAGGCGACTGGATGTTTCCTACCGAGCCTTTTCAACAGCCTCCTGCAGGAAACCTCACGTTGTACACTGGTCCAAGTGAAAGTGTGGAAGACATCAGGATACTTTTTTTCCTGATTCATCTCTGAAATTCCGTTTTTAATTCGACTAATGAGGAGTTTCTTTTCATGCTAATCCCTCGTTCTCCACCTCTCAGTAACTCTGTCTTTCTTGTGTCACTGCTGGTGTTTCTCTTTCTGATGTAAAACAAGCACACTAAGTTGGATGTTACTTTCAGAGAGAGATTTTAAACCTCTGGGGTAATCCTCTCGGTCCAAAGACAAACGAATCGACTCCTCACTGACTTTTTCTTTTTTGCACGGCCGTATTTTGTGTTTGCAAAGTTTGAGCGAGCTTTGCGACTGATGTCACCGCAGACATTTTTCCTTTTTGGTCTCTCTCTGAATCCCGACATCGTGTCTCCAAAAGTGCCTTTAAGCACAAAACAAGTATTCTGACTTCTGTTGAAGATTTAAAACAAAAAAAGAGAGAGGGATTTGTCTTTTTAATTTCAGAACATAACTGCAAAGTCAAGTGAAGAAAAGGGTTGAACAAAGTGCTTTTATGACGCTCCAGACTAAATCAGTGTTTTCAAACCCGGAGGCCTTCGAAGTACTTTAACTCGTCTCTGCTAAAGATGAGCAGAACATACGACAGATTAGTGTTTTCTTTCAATAAAGCAGTGCTTCAATATTTACTCGGTATGTCAATGTACAGAACACTTTATCACATGCACACGAGGATAAACATGTCTCTTTCTTATTTTACACATCTTGTACTTTCCTCGACAGCAGAGAAATGGAAAATGAGCGGACACATCTCCTGCACCTGAAACACTTTCTAATAGGCCGATATATTGAAAATATTCTCCTTCAAGTGTCCAATAAGAAGAGCTGTACTCTGATTTACAAATATAACCAAACAGCTCAGTTCTGCATGGACAGAAATGGTTAAGGTGTGAAAGTGTGCAGACAAACTTAAACTGCAAAACAACAACAAACGAGTACATTTGTATTCTTCCTTTTGTTTGTTTTCCTAATAACATCATTTATAACTCATTCTAACAGGAAAGTAAATCAGCTCAGTTCACTATTGAGCTCCTTTCTTGTAGAAGTCACAAAAATAAAACGTTTGCAGGTTAAAAGACGTTCAGTACGGAGTCTCCGAACAGACACAAAGTCATAATTAGAAAAACAAGCGTTAACTGACAGGAGGCAAAGAACATAATGGTGAGTAGAAGGAGACGAGTGCTGCACGGGGTCAAATAATCGAAACAGGATGTGAAGGAATCAGGCGCTCTTAGGGACAACACAGTTAACATGCACATGAATGAATGACTGTCAGGTTCATGGTGAACAACTGGAAGCCTAAAGTGACAATCCGGGGCATGCAGAGTGCCTCCGACTTTCACTTCAGACTGACGATTATTCAGCATGAACTTTGTTTGCATAGAACCTGGACAGACATGTATTTATCTGCTCAGAATATTGATATCACAAACAGACCGAAAGGACGAGGCGTCTGCGTCTCCATCGACAACGCTGCGTCCAGTTTAACCCTCAGACACATTTTAAAAACATCACACTCAATGAAATGTTAGTGAAAAAAGTGCTTCTTGAGAAGTAAGGTTGTTTTGAGAAGCTTTTTAGACAGACGTACGTTAAATACAAACACAAAGTTCCTCTTTTTAAACGACCCTATGCTTCATTTTTAAAGTCTTGATGCCAAATCAGGTCTGAGATTGAAGGTCTATCATGTGCACGCTGTGATGATGAAGGCATTTAAATTCTTTGAAAAGACACTGACCACCGACACCGACATTTCAGAGCAGGATTAACTCAAAAAGAGGAAAAGGGAGGTTAAAGGGGGCTGTGTGAGGTGTGTTGGAAACAGTCAGACTTTGTCTTCTTGGAAAAAGAGATTTTACATTTTGACTGAAAAGTCTTGATTTCAAAATGTCTTTCAGGATGGGCAAAGCAGACGTGACCTCAGGGTCACCAGTAAAGGATCTTTGCTCTCCAACAAGTTTGTTCAAGACAAAAAGTTTTTGATTTCTGAAACACAAAAACGTCATCAGCTTAAAACATGTCAGATATCAAAGATAATTCCCTTTTGTCCGTGTCAATCCTAACTATCCGTCCACGTCTTCTAACCTGCAAAATGACCAACCTCACTCCTCTGGTAGTCCGGACGTGTAAGGGCAGAGAGACATAAAGAAGGGCTGACCGGTTACTGTCTCGTGCTGTTGCTCTGCTCTGTTTGTATTCAGTGGGAGCTGAAATAATCAGAGTGCAGATCCAACAGCAGCCATAAGGGGGCCCTGTTTCATCGCTGTGACGTTTGAGGGGGGAAAGGGCTGGACAATCACCAACCTCTTGCTCTGGTTCAGATGAATGTTCAGACAATCTCACTTGAGTTTGTCTTTGAATTCGATGTATTTATCGATGGTGTGGACGTGAGAGTCGGAGCCTTATATCGTACTACGTTGATGTCAGACAAAGATGTTGCTATAATTAAAAGATCAATCCATTTTCAACCTGTTGTTTTTGATCTCTGAAGTAGTTAGTGGAAGTGTTTTGAGAGGCGTGTAGCAAACCTCTGTGATAAATCATCTGCAGTTTCAATGTGCCACACAGAAACAAGCTGCCGACGTCGTACCTTGTAAACCTGTGCTTCAAAGTGAATTGCTGTCATTTGAAATCTCGCGCTGTGACTGAACTCTTACTTTGACTTGATTTTTGAAATAGTGATCGTGTTTGCTGAAGTATACAGCCTCCTGTAATGCCTCTGTACTTTCTTAAAGGCTGATGCATGCGTCCTTTTTAAAGCGTTTTGAGCAGAAGATGTTTCTCACTGGAGGGTCGAGCTTTCAGGGGCTTTAAATCGGAGTATTTTGAAAAAGTGGACGAGCCCATTAGAAGCAGGATACTGGGTTTCAACTGTGAAGAAGGTGTAGCTCCAGTCCCACAAAGACCCACTGAATACTTTTCCTTTGAATGTTGATCTTTTTTCAGACATGAGGAAAAGTAAAGTGCCATAAAAATCTGCTGTTTTCTTTTTCCAGTTTTTGCTGATTTTTCTCTGCAGAGCATGACAAGAAAAACGTTTCTCTTTCTAAGTTTTGTGACGGTGGTTCTGTTTTTTTATATAGCGTCGTTGTTCCCACTGCCTGTTGGAAGATAACAAAGCGTAAATATACTGTATATAGATGGGGCTGAGCAGTTTGTGCACTGATGTCTGAATGTAACTCTGCTGCTGTGAGCCTGCGTCTGTCTGCTCATGAGCTCTTTTCATTTTCATCTCTTTCTCTGCACAGTGCACCCGTTTCTCCTGTTTTGGTGTGCACATTAGAAGAGTGTTTTGTACATTATGGAAGTATCCACAATAAATGTTTTCAACTTGCTGGCTCAATGGTTTTTTGTGTGCTACATTTTTAGAAGTATACGTGTTAAATGAGGCTGACGCATACTGGAATAACACCAGCAGCAATAAATGCATTAGTCTGTTTTTGTTTCTACTCCTACTGAAATAAAAGTTGTGAATCTTTAAAAATAGGCTCAAAATAAAGTCTCATTGTCTTTAAAGGTCACATATTATTCTAAATCCACTTCACCATGTTCCTCTAACACTAACATGTGTCTCTAGTCCGTCTACAAACCCCCCAATGATGAGAAAAGTCCATCCTCTCCGTCTTCTGTCTGCTCCACTTTTCAGAGAATGTGTGCTCAAACAGGCCGTTTGGAGATTTTCCCTTCATGACATCACAAAGGGCAGTAACCCCTCCCCCAGGTGGGTGACACTGTTGCATGTCCTCGACATGCATAAATGGGTGAATAATTTTACCTATAGCTAACGGAAGTTCATCACCTTTCTAGTTGACTAGTTTGCTCTTTCCTAGAACTTAGTGAGGACTTGCTCCCTACCGGCTGCTAGTCTACTATTTCCTAGCCCCGGAGCTTATGGAGAAATGATCTAACACCCAGTCAAGAAGGAACGGTTCATCTAATCCCCTTGTCTTTAGGATTTACTGCCTAACACCCGTTTTCTAAGATAATTAGGTTCAAGTAGAACCCTTAACTGCAACCCTCCTCATCCTGGATAATAGGTGTGTATGAGGTGTGGAGTAAAGGTCAGTATACGTGTGCCGTGGTGTGGTAGGTCTCATACTTACCCTCCAAGGCTCACGGGGCGTCGTGAAGAGACTGAGTCAAAAAAATGATTTCAAAAGATTTTCTGGAATTTATTGAAAATTCAAAAAGTAAAACAATCTGACAAAGTCTTTTAAAACTTGAATACAAATCATTTAAGTAAAAATTATTAAATGATCAGTCTCAGAGAAAACGGGAATTTTAGATTCAGAGCGACGTGGAGTCTGTTAGCAAGAGCAAAAAAGACTCCTGATCAACATTTCAAAGACTTTTATAGCCAATCAGTCTCTTTGTCCGGAACCCTGAAAAAACTTGTCTGTGTGTGTGGGTGTGTGTGTGTGTGTTTGGGTGTGTGTGTGTGTATGTGTGTGCAGTGATACAGGTGCATCCGCCTCTGCGCTGCGGTCACATTCACAACCAGAGGTCGCTGAAATGTTGCACATAGGTCACTTCACCTTACAAAGTTCAATCTAAAGCGTCTTACACCCACACGTTATCACAAGTTTGTATGTAGTTTTGCTCAGGATATGGTGCACTAAGCTTATTCATTTTCAGGGTTATCTCACCATAAGTACATGATTAATAAACAAAATGCGTGCATGAATAATGATATATGTAAAAGCAATCAAAAGCAGTTATGATTATATGATTATATGATACATGGATTAAATGTTAATAAAAGGAATGAACACAAAAATAGTAAAACAAATTCAACAATCGCTTAACTCTTTCTGATCTTTCAACAACACTCCCACAGCTAGGTGTTTGTTCTGCCCTCTGAGTCTGCCTTCTCACCGTAAACAATAGGACATGGAGCGAGAAAGCCCGAGACACCCAAGCCCTTCCAGAGAGGGGCGTGGTCAGACACAGCTCATTTACATTTAAAGCTACAGACACAGAAACAGCCTGTTCTGAGCAGGGCTGAAATAGAGGGGTTTATAGGCATGATCAAATACAGGATCAGAGAGGATTTAGAACAAGACACTTCACACACATGTTTTGAGGAGCTCTGAGACTTATTTACACTGAAGAGGAGGAGGAGGATATGTGACCTTTAAAGGAGCAGGCATTTTCTAAAAAATAACCATATTGTAGGTGGACAGGAGGAAGAAGAGCAGACATTTGTCTGAACTATTTTCAGCACTGGATTGATACAGGGGCATCATGCAGGCCAACATTTAGGGGGGGGGACAAGTCAGAGTGGGGACAAGGCAATGTTTTAAAGAGGATATAAATAGAGTATTATTTTAATAAATGTTAAATATGATCAAGTTCTGGTTTGTGCTTTTTGTAAGAAATAGAATAAACACAATTGTCACATGAGAAGAATAACTGCAGCATTTCTTGGTAGCTTTTGACCTCTTAACATTTCTACCAGCTGTTAAATGTTTGACCTTCCACTCCTGTAATGTGTGTGGAACGTATTCATTAGAAATATACGTGTTGTGGCGGCGTAAGATTTTAAAGTGCCGCACAGAGGCTAAGTGGAATTGTATCTGTGACTCGTTCATGCAAAAACTCCAAAAGTCCAGATATGTTTGTAGATTTATTAACGGAAATAAGGTATTTCTAAACAAAAAGTCCAAAAGATGATGATGACAATGACGATGACGGTCAACAGAAAATATTTCGAACTCCCGCCACCCCAAATGCACAGGTAAAAATAAAGTAAACCACACCCACTGCTAATTACCGGAAACAATATCAAACCCATATAAGGAGCAAAATACAACAAATAATCAACTGAGGTAAAACACAAATTATGGCTCCTACAATACGTATAAAAGAGGCGATGGTTGGACCTCACTGATGTTTTAACCCTATAGTCTGTAGTGAGAAAATGTCCGTCGCGATATTACAGAGTCTTGTCTCAATGTGTTATAAACGTGAAATAGAAAACAGCAGCAGTAACGAGCATAAATTAAGAACATTAAAGTGCACAGAAGAACCATAACAGGCATGAACTTACAGTCTCATGGACGCACAGAAACTAAAATGATGAAGTAGAAGTCCAGAGAACCGAGGTGAGGGGTTCAGTAGTCTCCTCTGTGTGATGCTTCACGGAGGTATAGTTATGATGACAACATGGACAAGGGTCTGAGGTCAGTGATAGGTGCAGAAGGGGGGCGTTGTTGATGTGCATGGGGTGTTCAGGTGAAAATGGAGTGTTGGAATAAAGGGGCGTCTTCACTCAAAACTATAGAAAGTGGGTGACCTTTTGCACAATAAGTGAAATGAACTATGATGTGATTTCTCTGTCAGTCTCTGATGGATGAAGATCTCCTCAGCTCGCAGAGCTTCTCCACGCACAAGATGGTGGAGGTTCATCCTCTGTGAATCATCAGGACACAGCTGCTCCTCTCTGCACCACCAGCGTCCTGACCGCTCAAATTATGACTTAAATCGCCATGGCAAGCTAATGAGAGAAGAAGACAGATCACAGACTCCCGTCATCAGCTGGAAGTCATCAGATTCCAGATTTACAGTGCTTTAACAAAGCAAGGCAAGTTTATTTATAACGCACATTTCAACAACACGGCAATTCAAAGTGTTTCACACAAAACATCAAAAGCATCAAGACAGAGGAAGAAGAAACATTAAAATAGAACATTTAAAAATCACTGAAATTATTCTGACTCTGGGGACAGACAGCAGACCTGTACCAGACGACCTGAGCGGTCTGGATGGTTCGTAGTTAATCAGGAGGTCACTAATGTATTTTGGCCCTAAACCATTCTGCGCTTTATAAACCAGCAGCAGGATTTTAAAATCTATTCTCTGACAGACTGGCAGCCAGTGTAAAGACCTCAGAACTGGACTAATGTGATCCATTTTCTTGGTTTTGGTGAGGACTCTAGCAGCAGCGTTCTGGATCAGCTGCAGTTGTCTGACTGATGTTTTAGGCAGACCTGTAAAGACACTGTTACAGTAATCAAGACGACTGAAGGTAAAAGCATGGACAAGTTTTTCCAGGTCCTGCTGGAACACAAGTCCTCTGATTCTTGATATGTTCTTCAGGTGATAGTACGCTGACTTTGTAATTGTCTTGATGTGGCTTTTTAAATGTAGGTCTGAGTCCATCACTTCGCCCAGATTTGTTGCCTGGTCTGTGGTTTTGAGTTTTACTGACTGAAGCTGCGTGCTGACTCTTCGGGCCTGATTTACTAAAGGTTTGCGTGTCTTAAAACGTGTGCAAACTTGATACCACCAGCAAAAAATGTGCTATCTGATCTACTAACGACACGCAGTGAGGATTGCGTCTTTCATATGAGCAAAACAACACGCATTGTCCATTTAGCACGTTTGCCTTAATGAATATGCAATATGGGGCGTTTCTGCCGTAGTGTGCAAAATACTGGGAGGAGAAAATTCAAATAAGTTAAGTTAGTACACGCATTGCGATTTACCAAGCCAGGCAAAATTTGCGGTGATTGTGACGGTGTCTAAACTTAACACCTTTGAAAGGCATGTGCTAATCCAGGAGCCCAGTGTTACGCACAACAGGCTGTAGTTATGAGGAGACATAGGCTCAATAAAAGAACGTATAAAGATCACGTTTTTCTCCCAACATGTTAACATGTTTCGATTGACATAAAAATAAATGACATGCATTATTTTTTTATTTCGATTCAATAATAGTTAATAAAGAGAAACACCATGATTAAATTAATATAACTGAACATTCACAGCCTCTGCATTCTAAAGAATTTACACATTGACATTTATGTCTTCCTATTTCCCTCTTTTCTGGGCATTTCCTTTTTCTCGGGTTGCGCATCTCTCCAGCTCGTCTCCTCCGGTGCGCTCCTCTCCCTATCGCGCTCGTCTCCAACCTCTAGAGCCCCGTGCTGCCAAGCTGTAGGCACTTGGATCAGGGGACCTCACCACTGCTTGTACCCCCGTCTTCGATACCTCTTGCCAGGGCAATTATGTCCGATCAGACACAGCGCTGGCCAGCAGTCTGGTGCGCTACAATAGCCCGAGGGGCGCGCCTGAGCGCCGGTGCCACAGAGGACACAGCTCGCACCTCCTGCGCAATGTATGACAATTCATTCAAAGGATCGAGGGAAGAAAAGAGAGGCCCTGTTTAATGCCGAGGTTTTCTTATAAGCCAAATGTTCTTTTTGTTATCTGCTATAACTCGAAAATACTGTGCGTTCATTTGCCTCTCCCACTAATACCTATTTTGCGCTTGCAGTCATTCTGCTTTCCGTCCAAACTCTCCGTGACATAACCCAGTAGAACACGCAAAAGCCTGACTTAAGTACAACCGCCCCTCAAGGTTTGCACCCGTTATCATTCACGCAAAGTTTCTTAGTAGATCACCCGCAAAACGCCCACAAGCCAAACGCGCAATTTTTTGGAGTGAACACGCAATTTAGTACTCTTTAATTGGGATCTTAGTAAATCAGGCCCTTAGTCGCTCCTCCTTTGCTCCAAAAACAACAACCTCAGTTTTGTCTTTGCTCAGCTGGAGAACATGTTTGCACATCCACTCATTGATTTGCTCTATGCATGAACCCAGTGCTTTGATAGGACCATGATCTCCTGGCGACATTGTAATATATATTTGTTTGTCGTCTGCGTAGTTATGATAACTTATTTTATTGTTTTTTATTATCTGAGCTAGTGGGAGCATGTAGACGTTAAACAGAAGAGGCCCCAGGATGGAACCTTGGGGAACTCCAAGTAATTTTTGTTTGCTCAGATTTGAAGTTACCTATAGACACAAAGAAGTCCCTGTTCTTTAAGTAAGATTCAAACCAGTTTAGTGCTGTGCCAGAAACTCCCACCAAGTTTTCCAGTTGGTTAGTAATATATTGTGATCAAATGTGTCGAACGCAGCACTGAGATCAAGTAAAACTAAGACTGAGGTTCTGCCACTGTCTGTGTTTCAACGGATGTCATTAAACACCTTAACCTGTGCTGTCTCAGTGCTGTGAACAAAGCTCCGCCCACATTCCACCTTTGTACTTTAACACTGAACGGTTTTATATTGGTGTCTGAGTGTGGGATTTTACATTGAGTTATGGGAGTTATGGGAGCTTCACGTCCCGACACACTCAGACACACACACAGCCTCATTCTGTCCTACCAGCTCTGACAGCCTACATTTCACCTGTTACTCCCTCTGCTGACGGCTCAGCTGCAGAACACAGACAGCTTATTCCTTAATAGTCCTTAAAGTGAATGATTATTTGTTACTGATATCCTTTAACAGAAACTGAAAAAGCACGGGAGCCTTTGAGTTGTGTTTTTAAGATGTTAAATATTGAATAGCTTCTTATGGCTTTGAATGATATTTTCATATGAATGTTTAGTGTCTCCATGCCGCTGTTTGTTATCGTCAGAGTTGCAGCTGAAATATAACTTCTCTGTTATCTCACCACAGAGCAACACAGTCAGTGAAGAGAAAAAACAGGATATAGTCAGTTCTAAGGTGAACTAACTAAAAACCTGGGTATGTTGAACTCTCTTCGTAGTGTAGACCTCAGAAAAGGATTTCTCCAACAAGAAAACAAGAATCTAAATATATTTATGACCTTTGATGAGGGTTTACTAGAGGACACAGAGACTGACCTCAGAGTCTCCAGTCGATAGTTTGGATTCTTCTTAAGATCACGCAGCAGCTTGACTCCTGAAACCTGCAGCTTGTAGTTGTCACTCAGGTCCAGCTCTCTGAGATGGGAGGGGTTGGACTTCAGAGCTGAGGCCAGAGAAGAAAAGCTGATCTCTGACAAACTGCAGTGACTCAATCTGAATAAAGAATAAAAGATGTAAATGTAGAGGACAGTGAGCTTTATACATGAATGTGTGATGTTGTCCACATGAACACACTGATGTGATCATCATCTGTTCATTCCAACATTGAAGGACTTCACCCTTATGCCCTGCTAAGGGAAATTTGTGTATTTGGGGGTGCATTTATTGAGATAATTTTAGCTGTGATTGTTCCCTAGCCATGAAATTTGGGAGGAAAGTGTGTTTTTCAATGAATTTTTGAATTTTTGAGTTTCATCCATTTTAACTTTATTTTGACTGTGTGAGGTGTTTTTGTTACGTTGGAACAGTTAACTACACAAATTTCCACTTGAACTTTAAACTGCTATAAAATTATGAAAGATTAATATTTTTTCACAATTTTTTTTTCTTTCTTTTCATGAAGGGGTTGTTGTTTGATTCATATCATGATTTCATTAATCACCATTAAAAATTAACCCTTTAGATGCCAGTTTTGATCATAACAACTAACATTTTTTTTGAAAAATACACTAAAATACACTATAATTCAATATATACCAGAAAAAAATTACTTTTTCTTTGATCAGTATTACCGGCTGACCCGTCTGAATAATTAGTGGGAAGATTGATTTTGGTGCTTTATTACTTTTTTTTTTATGTCAGATTGAAAAAAAAAGTTACGTTGGAACTGTTAACTACACAAATTTCCACTTGAACTTTAAACTGCTATAAAATTATGAAAGATTAATATTTTTTCACAATTTTTTTTTCTTTCTTTTCATGAAGGGGTTGTTGTTTGATTCATATCATGATTTCATTAATCACCATTAAATTTAACCCTTTAGATGCCAGTTTTGATCATAACCACTAACCTTTTTTTTTTTTAAATACACTAAAATACACTATAATTCAATATTCAAACATTTTTTTTTACTTTTCTTTGATCAGTATTACCGGCTGACCCGTCTGAATAATTAGTGGGAAGATTGATTTTGGTGCTTTATTACTTTTTTTTTTTATGTCAGATTGAAAAAAAAAGTTACGTTGGAACTGTTAACTACACAAATTTCCACTTGAACTTTAAACTGCTATAAAATTATGAAAGATTAATATCTTTTCACAATTTTTTTTTCTTTCTTTTCATGAAGGGGTTGTTGTTTGATTCATATCATGATTTCATTAATCACCATTAAATTTAACCCTTTAGATGCCAGTTTTGATCATAACAACTAACATTTTTTTTGAAAAATACACTAAAATACACTATAATTCAATATATACCAGAAAAAAATTACTTTTTCTTTGATCAGTATTACCGGCTGACCCGTCTGAATAATTAGTGGGAAGATTGATTTTGGTGCTTTATTACTTTTTTTTTTTATGTCAGATTGAAAAAAAAAGTTACGTTGGAACTGTTAACTACACAAATTTCCACTTGAACTTTAAACTGCTATAAAATTATGAAAGATTAATATCTTTTCACAATTTTTTTTTCTTTCTTTTCATGAAGGGGTTGTTGTTTGATTCATATCATGATTTCATTAATCACCATTAAATTTAACCCTTTAGATGCCAGTTTTGATCATAACCACTAACAATTTTTTTGTAAATTACACTAAAATACACTATAATTCAATATTTAAACATTTTTTTTTACTTTTTCTTTGATCAGTATTACCGGCTGACCCGTCTGAATAATTAGTGGGAAGATTGATTTTGGTGCTTTATTACCTTTTTTTTTATGTTAGATTGAAAAAAAAAAGTTACGTTGAACTGTTAACTACACAAATTTCCACTTGAACTTTAAACTGCTATAAAATTATGAAAGATTAATATTTTTTCACAATTTTTTTTCTTTCTTTTCATGAAGGGGTTCTTGTTTGATTCATATCATGATTTCATTAATCACCATTAAAAATTAACCCTTTAGATGCCAGTTTTGATAATAACCACTAACAATTTTTTTGTAAATTACACTATAACTCAATATAAACACTTTTTTTTTTACTTTTTCTTTCATCAGTATCTCCCGCTGACCCGTCTGAATAAATAGTGGGAAGATTGATTTTGGTGCTTTATTACTTTTTTTTTCATGTCAGATTGAAATAAAAAGTTACGTTGGAACTGTTAACTACACAAATTTCCTCTTGAACTTTAAACTGCTATAAAATTATGAAAGATTAATATTTTTTCTCAATTTTTTTTCTTTCTTTTCATGAAGGGGTTCTTGTTTGATTCATATCATGATTTCATTAATCACCATTAAATTTAACCCTTTAGATGCCAGTTTTGATCATAACCAGTAACCTTTTTTTGAAAAATACACTATAATTCAATATTCAAACTTTTTTTTTTACTTTTTCTTTGATCAGTATTACCGGCTGACCTGTCTGAATAATTAGTGGGAAGATTGATTTGATTACTTTTTTTTTTATGTCAGATTGACGTAACTTTTCTTTTCAATCTGACATTACACAAAAAGTAATAATGCACCAAAATCAATCTTCTCACTATTTATTCAGACGGGTCAGCCGGTGATACTGATGAAAGAAAAAGTTAAAAAAAAAGTTTGAATATTGAATTATAGTGTATTTTAGTGTATTTTTCAAAGAAATTGTTAGTGGTTATGATGAAAACTGGCATCTAAAGGGTTAATTTTTAATGGTGATTAATGAAATCATGATATGAATCAAACAAGAACCCCTTCATGAAAAGAAAGAAAAAAATATTATGTAAAAATATTACTCTTTCATAATTTTATAGCAGTTTAAAGTTCAAGTGGAAATTTGTGTAGTTAACAGTTCCAACGTAACTTTTTTTTCAATCAGACATAAAAAAAAAGTAATAAAGCACCAAAATCAATCTTCCCACTAATTATTCAGACGGGTCAGCCGGTAATACTGATCAAAGAAAAAGTAAAAAAAAAAGTTTGAATATTGAATTATAGTGTATTTTAGTGTATTTTTCAAAAAAAATGTTAGTTGTTATGATCAAAACTGGCATCTAAAGGGTTAATTTTTAATGGTGATTAATGAAATCATGATATGAATCAAACAACAACCCCTTCATGAAAAGAAAGAAAAAAAGAATTATGTAAAAATATTACTCTTTCATAATTTTATAGCAGTTTAAAGTTCAAGTGGAAATTTGTGTAGTTAACAGTTCCAACGTAACGTTTTTTTAGCAGGGCATAAGGGTTAGGATGCAATAATACTTTAGTTCTTCCTGACAGGGGCGCTGCCAGCACCTCCGGGCCCCATGAAAAGATATCACATTGGGCCCCTATTACACCCCAAACTAACCCCCGAGAATTTCTATATCCACACCTGTCATGATTTGGTCTTGTTTTAGTTTTGTATTTCAGAGTTTTGATTTCTTATCTTGTTTTATTTCTCTTTTTCCTTAGTGTTGCTTGTTTCCCTGTCTGTTTGTTTCCTAGTGTTGATTGTTTAGTCTTTAGTGTTTCCTGTTTTATTTTGTAATTTCTTATTCTTGTTTCTCTGTGTTCCATGGTTCTTGATTTACTTTGTAGTTGTCCTCAGTGTTTCTTGTGTTAATTCTTGTCCGTGTGTTTCCCTCTTGTCTTGATTTGCCCTGATTGTCCTCACCTGTGTCTTGTTAGTTTCACCTGTCTCACCTGTGTCTGATTACCCCTGTCTATTTAGTCTCTGTGTTTCTTCCCTTCTGTGTCGCATCATTGTTGTTTTGTCGGATGTCGGTGTTGTCTCTGTGATTCCTCGTGGCTCCCTGTTTTTCCCGTCTGGACTTTGTTTTTGTTTTTGAAGTAAGTTTTTGTTTGCCTTTGTGCCTTTTTAGTTTAAATAAATAAGTTTTTCTGTTCCTGCAATTGGGTCCTCCTCTTCCTCATTCCAGCCGTGACAGAATGATGCGACCAGCTATGGACCCAGCAGAATTTGATTTAGACAAGATGGACTGTTTTGAGAAGATAAATTATTTTCAAGATATTTTTCGTTGGGCCAGGAGCAGTCTCCTTGGACAGGCACCCGCTTGGCCATTTTTCCTGGTCGTCGTGGAGGAAAAAGAAATGGCACCCGTCGTCCTATCCTGTCTCCACAACCTAGTACCTCAGAGCCTCTACCCCAGCTGTCGGTGTACCAACCCACGCCTCAACCCAAGCCTCAGCCCAAGCCTCACATGAAGCCTCAGCTCAAGCCTCAGCTCAAGCCTCAACCTCAGCAGCCTGTCTACAAGCTCAAGCCACAGCCTCAGTCCAGGCCTCAGCCTGAGCCTCAGCACGAGTCTCAACTCAAGCCTCAGCTAAAGCATCAGCCTGGGCCTCAACCCAGGCCTCAACCGAAGCCTCAGCAAAAGCCTCAACTCAGGTCTCAGCCCATGTTGCTGCTCAGCTCACCGGAGTCTTCGCTGCTCAGCTCACCGGAGTCGTCTCAGCTCACCGGAGTCGTCGCTGCTCAGCTCACCGGAGTCGTCGCTGCTCAGCTCACCGGAGTCTTCTCTGCCCAGCGCACCCGAGTCTTCTCTGCCCAGCGCACCCGAGTCTTCGCTGCCCAGCGCACCCGAGTCTTCGCTGCCCAGCTCCCCAGTGACTTTGCCCCTGTGCTCCCCAGGGCCTCAGCCTCCCTGTGCCTTGGAGCCTCAGCCTCACTGCGTCCGTGCAGAGCGCCGTCTGCTGCCTGTGACTGCTGAGCTCCATAGTCCCCCTGTTGAAGAGAGGGGGATTTCTCTAGATTCCCTGTCGGCGGTCCGGCCGACTCCAGACGTCCCCTCGGCGGTCCGGCCGACTCCTGACGTCCCCTCGGAGGTCCGGCCGACTCCTGACGTCCCCTCGGCGGTCCGGCCGACTCCTGACGTACCCTCGGCGGTCCGGCCGATTTCTGTGTCTCTGTGGGAGGCCCTGCCAACACCCGTTTCCACGTTGGAGGTCCTGCCCACTCCTGTGTCTCCGTGGGAGGATCTGCCCACTCCCGTTTCTCCGTTGGAGGATCTGCCCACTCCTATGTCTCTGTGGGAGGCCCTGCCAACACCCATTTCCAAGTTGGAGGTTGTGCCCACTCCTGTTTCTCCGTTGGAGGATCTGCCCACTCCTATGTCTCTGTGGGAGGCCCTGCCAACACCCGTTTCCAAGTTGGAGTTTGTGCCCACTCCTGTTTCT
Organism: Tautogolabrus adspersus; assembly: GCA_020745685.1. NCBI lineage: Eukaryota > Metazoa > Chordata > Actinopteri > Labriformes > Labridae > Tautogolabrus > Tautogolabrus adspersus. The sequence goes on along the minus strand of CM036536.1, from coordinate 2,754,949 downwards.
CCGTTGGAGGATCTGCCCACTCCTATGTCTCTGTGGGAGGCCCTGCCAACACCCATTTCCAAGTTGGAGGTTGTGCCCACTCCTGTTTCTCCGTTGGAGGATCTGCCCACTCCTATGTCTCTGTGGGAGGCCCTGCCAACACCCGTTTCCAAGTTGGAGGTTGTGCCCACTCCTGTTTCTCCGTTGGAGGATCTGCCCACTCCTATGTTTCTGTGGGAGGCCCTGCCAACACCCGTTTCCACGTCGGTGGTCCTGCCGACTCCGCAGCTTCCTGAGCCCTTGTCGGGGGTCCTGCTGACTCCTGCGCCATCGTCAGAAGGCTTTCTGACTCCCCCTGAGCTGTTCTCTGTGTTTGGTCGGCCTCCTGGCCGCCCACCTGAACTGTCTCCTGTGTTTGGTCGGCTTCCTGGCCGTCCACCTGACCAGCTCACTGTGTTTGGTAAGCCTCCTGGCCGCCCACCCGAACTGTCCCCTGTGTCTGGTCAGCCTCCGGGCCGCCCACCTGAACTGTGCTCCATGTCTGGTCAGCCACCGGGCCGCCCTCCTGATCTGTTCTCCGTGTCTGGTCGGCCTCTAGGCCGCCCTCCTGATCTGTTATCTGTGTCTGGTCGGCCTCCGGGCCGCCCACCTGAACTGTGCTCCGTGTCTGGTTGGCCTCCGGGCCGCCCACCTGAACTGTGCTCCTTGTCTGGTCGGCTCCGGGCCGTCCACCTGAACTGTTCTCCGTGTTGGGCTGGCCTCCTGGCCGCCCTCCCGAACTGTCCTGGCCTTATGGCCTTCCATCAGGCCGTCCGCCTGAGAGTCCGGAGTCCCTCCTCCGGACCCCCTCCACCCACCCTGCTTTGGTTTATTGACTTTTTGGGACGTCTGGGATCCGTCCCTTGAGGGGGGGGTTATGTCATGATTTGGTCTTGTTTTAGTTTTGTATTTCAGAGTTTTGATTTCTTATCTTGTTTTATTTCTCTTTTTCCTTAGTGTTGCTTGTTTCCCTGTGTGTTTGTTTCCTAATGTTGATTGTTTAGTCTTTAGTGTTTCCTGTTTTATTTTGTAATTTCTTATTCTTGTTTCTCTGTGTTCCATGGTTCTTGATTTACTTTGTAGTTGTCCTCAGTGTTTCTTGTCTTGTGTTAATTCTTGTCTGTGTGTTTCCCTCTTGTCTTGATTTGCCCTGATTGTCCTCACCTGTGTCTTGTTAGTTTCACCTGTCTCACCTGTGTCTGATTACCCCTGTCTATTTAGTCTCTGTGTTTCTTCCCTTCTGTGTCGCATCATTGTTGTTTTGTCGGATGTCGGTGTTGTCTCTGTGATTCCTCGTGGCTCCCTGTTTTTCCCGTCTGGACTTTGTTTTTGTTTTTGAAGTAAGTTTTTGTTTGCCTTTGTGCCTTTTTAGATTAAATACGTTTTTCTGTTCCTGCAATTGGGTCCTCCTCCTCATTCCAGCCGTGACAACACCTCCATCAAACAAATGACCCATTCTGACTTTAGAGAACAACGCTTTGTTTTACACCCTTACAATGGGAAATAAATAATCACTGTAATATTTCCTCACAGTTTAAAATAATGTAAACTTTGTAATATATTCACCTTTCAGACATTTGAACCATTTCTAGCAGCATTGTTTTACTAGATTGTGCCACACTTGTCATCATGACTTTAAAATGAGGCTGTAATAGTTCTTCTGAGTTCACTTTCATTTTTCTATCACTGCATTATCATTTGTCTCGCCTGAAGTTCAAAATATTGATTTTTGCGCAGAAGTAGCGGACTCAGTTTTAATGCTGGCACGACAACATTGATATCATATGAATTTACAGTTTACAATGAATCTGTTGATATCAAAGATGTTACTGTAGCTCGCTGAGAAAGGCTCTAAGTGTCGCTCCAAAGATGACTCTTTCTTACCGCGATGTAATATTTTTATCAAATAGAGTCGTATGAAATCGTATCTATGAAGGAGATTAATAAGAGACATTTATACAACAAACACAGATATGATCCAAACGATGTTCTTGGCTGAATTCCTCTAACAGCTGGTTTAATGGTAGGAAATGTAAAGAAAGGCTTTTCCAGACAGCGTCCTGTGATTCTCCTCATGTGACAGCGACCAGCTGGAAACAGGCAGACTTTCAAAAGGACTTTATAATGTTGTTGGTCTCATTGACTTTAGCCAATCATCAAGAGAAATCCAGATTACTTTCAGTGTGTTTCATCAGCAGATCAAACCTCCTCACAGTACGTTTAGGTCCAGCATATATGACAATAAAATAAGACAATCCACAGCCATCCAAACACATGTCCCGTCATTATTGGATCTGTTACTAAAGGACAGTTCATGGAGGTTTGTCAGAGTCCTCTCTACAATCCTAAATGTCTTTGTGCTGCTCTTCACTGGATCTGTGTATTTCATATGGAGCTTGTTTGGAAGTTAAAGGTGATGAGAGGCTCATGAACTGTTTGTGATTATCACCACACATTCTTTAAACCTGTGAGCCGTACAGGAAGCTGTTCTTAGATCAGAGGCACGACCATCTAACAATCTAATGAGTCATGAAGGCAGACAGGAAAAACACAACATGACGCCCAGAAACATGTGATTAGCAGACCCTCTTCAGTGGACTCAGGAGGTCAGTGGGGGCTGGGAGCAGAGCTTCTGCTAATGTTAGCTTGTTTCATGGTGCTCAGCTTGTTTTTAGGTGAGGAGTCACACATTGTTCATCATTCTTGAGGTGTTGAACAGAAGCACAGACTCAAAGAAAGAAAAGGTGTCTGACCTCAGAGTCTCCAGTCTGCAGTTTGGACTCTGCAGATAATCACACAGCAGCTTCACTCCTGAATCCTGCAGGTTGTTGTTGTAGCTCAGGTCCAGCTCTCTGAGATGGGAGGGGTTGGACTTCAGAGCTGAGGCCAGAGAAGAACAGCTGATCTCTGACAAACTGCAGAAACTCAATCTGAATAAAGAATAAAAGAAGAAGAAAAATAATTTATAATCCACTCTCATGTGTTCAGGTTGTGATGAGTATCTCAACATCACTTTGTCCTGATGAATCAAGTTTTCTCTAAATGATTAGAGGATCATTTCTGATTGTGTATTCACTAAATCTAAATCCTCCAAATGTCAGCACAACATTCATCCAGCTGTTCATGTGCACAGATGAAGAACAGGCTGCTGATCTCAGTCAGCTCTGTGATGTTAGTACATTTATCAAATCAGACATTATTGAATCACAAGTCTTCATGATTTCACTTCTTAACAGAACCAGAGGAAACCAGAGGCTTCATATCAATCAATCAATCAATCTTTATTTGTATAGCGCCAATTCATAACAAGTGTTATCTCAAGACGCTTTACAAAAAGCAGGTAAAGACCTTACTCTTTGTCTATTAATATTACAAAAGAGCAGGTAAAAAGACCATGCTCATTGTTATGTTACAAAAAGCAGGTAAAAGACCTTACTTATTGCGATATTACAAGGACCCAGCTTAATCCATCATGAGCACTTTAGCAAAGCAGCAAAAGTTACAGTGGTCAGAAAAAACTTCCTTATTAAAAGGCAGAAATCTTTGGCAGTGACACCCCGGCTCATGACGAAACAGCCTTCACAGCCTAGACTGCGCCGGGCTTGGAACGGGATAGGGGGAGATGGGATAAGATGCAGGAAGAGGGATAGGGAACAAGGGAAAAAAGGAGGGGGGGGGGGGGGTGTTGCTCAGGTGGGCCGTCCACCTACGATCCCGAAGGGAGGGGGGGGAGTTGTTTTGGCAGGCCGTCCACCAACGATCCCGTGGAGCCTAAGAGGGCTCAGCAGGAGCAACAATCCCGAGGAACCTAAGAGAGCTCAGGAGCTCCCAGAAGAAGATGTGGTTAGTAACTGGGATTTAAAGGTAGTGACATGCAGTAATGTCATATGAATGCAGAGAGAGAGAGAGCAGGGGATAAGAGCTCAAGGTACCAGTTCCCCCGGTAGTCTAGGCCTATAGCAGCATAACTATGAGCTGGTCTGTACCTGTGCCAGCCCTAACTATAAGATTTATCAAAAAGAAAAGTCTTAAGTCTATTCTCGAAAGTACATAGTGTGTCTGCCCCCCGGACCCCGACTGGTAGATGATTCCAGAGGAGCGGCGCCTGATAACTGAAGGCTCTACCTCCCATAGTACATTTAGAGACTGTAGATACCACGAGCAGGCCTGCATTCTGGGAGCGTAATGTTCTCGACGGGTAGTACGGCACTATTAACTCTTTAAGATAAGATGGTGCCTGACCATTTAGAGCTTTGTAAGTGAGAAGAAGGATTTTAAATTCTATTCTAGATTTTATAGGGAGCCAGTGCAGAGAAGCCAAAACAGGAGTAATGTGGTCCCTTTTCCTAGTTCTAGTCAGTACTCGAGCTGCAGCATTTTGGACTAGTTGAAGAGTCTTTAGAGATTTACCTGAGCACCCTGATAATATGCACGATGTTTTTAATCTTCATGAAGAGTTTGAAACTTTTCTCCACATTATCAGAAATCTCTGCATGAGGATGAGTCCTAAATCTGGAATACTTTGACAGGATATAGAAAGGTTATAAAAACTCAATTCTAAACTTCTTCTAAATGATAAACTCTGGCTGGTCACACATACCTCCTCTGTATTTCTTTTTTAACTCTTTACGGAGAGCTTGAATCCTGCGTTGGTGTGACACTTTGGTCTGTGTTAGACTGTTTATGACTCTTAGCTCTGTTTGAATGCTAACCACACCACCCAGCTGATGGAGTTAACTCTGAATCAGTTACATCATCACTGACATCATCTTGTAACGTGGCTGGTACAGGTGGAGAAGCTAGCAGCAGGTAGCAATTAGCAGAAGTCCCTGGATAGCTGGTTAGCATCAGATAGCTGACAGACAACAGAGTGGGGATTTCCACACAGCACTTGTATTCTCCAACACTTGATATGGAGCACACAAAGCCAGGTCTCTACGGCGCTATATTCACTCATCAAACATGAGCAGTAATATAAAGACGTGACCTGCACCAACTCGTCACTGAGGGTCAGAGTCCTCTCACCGTCTCACAAACATGAAGATGGATGTCAGAGATCAACAACTCTTTCTATCACACACTCAGAACAGAACAGAGGCACCACCTGGTGGAGCTATTTGGTACTACAACAAAATTCACACTGTTTTCTGACTGATGGAGCACAATGTTTAGTCTGTGAACACAAAAAACGGTCAGCATTATTTGACAGACATACTTACAATTACACAAATACAGTTTTGGATGTTTGTGTTACTTTATATTTGTGTTAGGACCCCCTAAAAGATGAGACGATGCATCTCAAGGGTCTAACCTTTAATACATTCAAATTCAAACACAGTTTCTATTACATAGATACATATATACATATATATATATATATATATATATATGTATATATATATATATTACAGTCAGTGATCTGACCTCAGAGACTCCAGTTTGCAGTTTGGACTCTGCAGTCCAGCAGACAGCTTCACTGCTGAATCCTGCAGGTTGTAGTTCTCACTCAGGTCCAGCTCTCTGAGATGGGAGGGGTTGGACTTCAGAGCTGAGGCCACGACGTCACAGTGAGTCTCTGAGAGTCCACAGTGAGAAAGTCTGTTGTGACATAAGATAGAAAATATGACTTCTAAAAGAATTGTTTGATATTTACATCTCACATTTGATGATTAAACAGTTTGACATGTCCTGTTTGGTCTTAACCAGGGGTGCCCAACCAGTCGACAAGTAGACTAAAGACTGATTCTTAATTGTTTATTCATTATAAAATACAATTGTAAAATAGAAACAATACCTGGGCGGGCCACCCTAGTAAATTTATGGCTGCCCAAGTATATTTCCGACCTGTGTTTATTTAATTTTTCATTTATTCATAAAATTGCTGCTTGCGCGAGAGAGAGAGAGAGAGAGAGAGAGAGAGAGAGAGAGAGAGAGAGACAGAGAGAGACAGAGAGAGAGTGCAGGCGTGCTGGGAACGGGGAACGGAGCCGTGAGGAGGAAAACTTCCTCTAAAAAAAAAAATCCCTCTCGACTCCTGCAGAGAAATAAGACCCAGCTAAACCAAGAGAGCAGAATCACATCAGCTTCAGAGAGAGAGAGAGAGAGAAAAGGTCCACTGTCCGTTCACCTCTCTTGTAAATGCACCAGCTGAGGTGCCTTGATCATATCAAAACTGAAGCTTCTCATGGCTTTGTTTTAAAAATGTTAATGTAAAGTTGCTTGCTGCTGATTCTGTGCTGAACTCCTATAAATAACAGAATATCGAGTGCGTGGATAAATTCAGCAGATTAAAGTTGTTTGTTGCAGAAACAACATTAATTTTAGAGGAAAAAACATTTGATATAAATATTAAAATGAACCCTAAGATTAGAGTAAGGAAATAAAAAGTGTGCCAGTAAATTTATTGTACTATCTTTTACGACTCAGAACTGTCATTTATTATATCAGGAATTATTTTCTGTTTGTTGTGTGCTTATTAAATGCATGTAGGCTGTGGTAATGGTTACAGCTCTGTATGTGGACTGGTAGATCTCGGCAGACTGGCAACTTTAAAAGTAGATGTTGGTTCAAAAAAGGTTGGGCACTAGAGGTGTGACTTCTAAACATTTAAACGTTTAGAAAAACACGAAACGTTTAGTAAAATCGTTTAAACATTAATTAGTTTTTGTTTTTTTAAACATGTGGTAACGTGCCCATGTCACTGCACAAAGCACAGAGCAACAGCTGTTACAAGAGAGATGTACGGACAGCGGACCTTGTCGCTCCCTCTCTCTCTGCTGATGTGATTCTGCACTCTTGGTTTTTCTCATAGGTTTTGCTGCGTCTTATCTCTCCGCAGGAGTCAAGAGGGAAGTTTTTTTTAAACCTGATACATGCTTCTTGAGGTGAGGGCGCACGGTCCCTGCGACCGTCAAGTCGTTTCATACTGATTGCGGTCAGAGCGGCCCGAAGAACGGACCTCTTCAGTAGTCCTGCGGAGCAGTGAGGTCCTCTCGCGCTCTCTCTCACTCTCTTGTGCGCAGAGCAATTTTATGAATAAATGAAAAATGAGATAAAAACAGGTCAGAAATATAGGCTACATGAGCGGCCAGCCAGCCCAGGCATCATCTATATGTAAGAAACACTGCGTTTATTTAACAAGCCGGATGCTGCCGCGCACCCACCCTCTTAACGTTTAAATGTTTTAACGTTTAAAGAGATGATGATGAGATTTTAAGAGATGATGCTCATGATTGATTTGTAATGCCTGCAGAGGCTGGAAGGGGGCGCTCACAGCATCTGATATCTCCCTTTTTTTGTTCAACCAAGCCTGCTCCCAGTAGATCATAAAACTCACCCACAAACCGGACAATTCACTTATACCTCTGTGCAATAATTAATGCTGTATTCTGTCATCACTACCTGTTTTATTTGCATTGCAATAATAATTGTTGGGACTACTTGTGCAATAACATGTTCATCCTCATATGCACTGTGTGCATGATAGTATTTTGATCATACAGACTGTTACTGGCTTTCTACATAATTGTTTTGATGTATATTTTTTACACTTTTTTTTGATATTTTTTATTTAACTTATTTTTGCACTGTGTGCTTTTTCTTCTGCTGACTATTCTGCTTTGCTGCTGTAACACTGTAAATTTCTCCGTTCGTGAGATGAATAAAGGATTATCTTATCTTATCTTATCTTATCTTTTCAGGGATTAACACTATCAGCATCTCAGTCACTTCTTTGGGAATTCCCTCCTGAATGTGTTCACATACAAAACTATCAAATCAATGTTTGAACTCAGGACAAAAAGCTAAAAAACATCAGGTGTGAAAAAAACTACGACTGACAATTTCTCCTGAACATTAACAGTGGAAGACTATTTGGTGAACAGTGAGGATTATGTTTAGTTTTAATTAAAGATCCCATATTATGCCTTTTTTGGGGTTCATATATCTAATGTATGTGCCTACTAAAATACGTTCACAATCGCTAATGTTCGTAAAAAGTGTCTGTTTTCATGTACTGCCGATCGATGCAGCCCGTCTCATCTGCCTGTGTTTGTTACGCTCTGAATCCCCCGAGCAGGGTCCCCACTTGTGCCAAGTCTGACCTGATTGGTTAGCCGATCTGCTCTGTTGTAATTGGTCAGTCGTTCGGACAATTCTCGGAAATGTTACGCCCCTTTTACCATATTGAGAATGCAGCTAATGTGCAGCATGAGCTTGTGCTTGCCACAACGAGCCAATGGGCTTGGATCAGTGACATCATCGCAGTGTGATATCACACTGCCAATTTTCAACGAGGGGGGCTAGAACCGAGCGTTACATGCTGCTACTGCTACTGCTAACAGGAGGAGGTAGGAGAAGACGCATTTTCGCGGACTTTGAATTTTTGCACATAGATGTGCCTAAAAATGCACAAGACACCTGGAGAACACACTAAAGAGCATCCAAAACCAGAAAAAGCAGAATATGGGACCTTTAAAATAAGTTAATTAGTACATGACACTGATTTATAATGCTCATCACATCTGGACTTACTCTGCCTTCCTGCAGTTCCTCACAGCTGGAATCAGTCTCCGTCGTCCCTGGTTTGATGTGTTGTACTTCTTCAGGTCCAACTCATCCAGAACCTCCTCAGACATCTGCAGCATGTAGGCCAGAGCAGAGCAGTGGATCACAGAGAGTTCCTTCTCTGATCTGTTCTCTGACTTCAGGAACTCTTGGATCTCCTGATGGACTGAGAGGTCGTTCATCTCCGTCAGACAGTGGAAGATGTTGATGCTTCTGTCAGGAGAGATTTTGGCCTTCTTCTTCTTCTTCAGGTTGTTGATGACTCTCTGGATCATTTCTGGACTGTTGTCTGTCTGACCCAGCAGGCCTCCTAAGAGTCTCTGGTTTGACTCCAGAGACAGTCCATGAAGGAAGCGAACAAACAGGTCCAGGTGACCTTTTTTACTTTCCAGGGATTTCTCCATGGCTCTACTCAGAAAGACTTTTAAACAAATGTCGTCTACTTCGCCGCGGTCACCAAAGTCGTCGTCATCATTCTCATCTTCACTACAAAATGGATAATAAAACATTATGGGTTTCATCATTTCTTTATTTTGGAGATCAAGAGTTGAATCTACATCTTTTTCTCTCAGAAAAGCCTCCATTACTGTTGTGTTCCTGTTGGTAAAACAGTGGAACATGTAGACTGCAGCCAGAAACTCCTGAACGCTCAGATGAACAAAGCAGTAGACTGTTTTCTGGAGGATCACACGCTCTGTTTTGAAGATCTCTGTACAAACTCCTGAGTACACCGAGGCCTCTGTGACATCCAGACCACACTGCTCCAGGTCTTCTTGGTAGAACATGATGTTTCCGTCCTCCAGATGTTCAAACGCCAGCCTCCCCAGCTTCAGAAGAACTTCCCTGTCAGCCTCCATCAGCTCATGTGGACTCACCTGATGTCCCTCATCATACTTGTGCTTCTTCCTCTTTGTCTGAACCAGCAGGAAGTGTGAGTACAGGTCAGTCAGGGTCTTGGGCAGCTCTCCTCTCTGCTCTGTGCTCATCATGTGCTCCAGAACTGTGGCAGTGATCCAGCAGAAGACCGGGATCAGACACATGATGTGTAGGCTCCTGGATGTCTTGATGTGTGAGATGATTCTGCTGGACAGATCTTCATCATCACTGAACCTCCTCCTGAAGTACTCCTCCTTCTGGGCGTCAGTGAAGCCTCGTACTTCTGTTATCCTGTCAACACATGAAGGAGGGATCTGATTGGCTGCTGCAGGTCGAGAAGTTATCCAGATGAGAGCTGAGGGGAGCAGATTCCCCTTGATGAGGTTTGTGAACAGTGTGTTTAACGATGACTTCTGTGTGACATCAGACACAACCTCCCTGTTTTTGAAGTCCAATGACAGTCTGCTTTCATCCAGGCCGTCAAAGATGAACAACAGTTTACAGACAGCGAGCGTCTCTGCTGTGACCTTCTGTAATGTTGGATGGAAAACACGGAGCAGCTCAAGAAGACTGTACCGCTTATCTCTGATCAAGTTCAGCTCCCTGAATGAAAGCAGGATCACCAGACTGACGTCTTGGTTCTCTGAGCCCTCTGCCCAGTCCAGAGTGAACTTCTGCACTGAGAAGGTTTTTCCAACACCAGCGACGCCGTTTGTCAGAACCACTCTGATGGGTTTCTGTTGGTCGGGTTGAGCTTCTGTCTCTAGTTTCTGTTGGTCGGGTAAGGCTTTAAAGATGTCCTGGCACTTGATTTGAGTCTCATGGAGTGTCTTCTTTTTAGAGTCTGTCTCCATCTGTCTCACCTCATGTTGGGTGTTCACCTCTTCACTCTGCCCCTCTGTGATGTAGAGCTCAGTGTAGATCCTGTTGAGGAGGGTTCTACTTCCTGTTTCATCACTTCCTTCAGTCACACGTTCACATCTCGTCCTCAGACTGACCTTATGTTGATCTAAAACCTCCTGCAGACCTCTATCTAATGAAAGAGAGAATGATAGGAATCTGCTTATTGTTTTCAAATGTTATTGTAAAAGAAGTAAAAGGAGTTTTCATTTCTATACTTTTTACATTGACCAATAAAAGTCGTGTTTTAGGAGGAGATCACAGAAGCAGAAAGGTGTACAGTCTTACTTTGTTCAGTGCTGCTTTGACTGACTGTCTGCAGTCCAGGTCCTGTTCTGGATCTTTTTCCACACTGAGGACAGGACGAGTCTCCTGCTGAACCAGACTGGTCCCAGTATGAGGTGATGCACCGTCTGCAGAACCAGTGTCCACAGCTGGTAGAGACGGGATCCTTCAGGACGTCCTGACACACAGGACAGGACGGCTGCTCCTCTCTAACATGAGTCCTCTTCGTCCCCCTGTGAAGACATGTCTTTAGAACTAAACTGATTCTCCCGGGAGGGCAGAAATATGTGTGCATTTTAAAGCTAAATGCTTCAATTTTGTGCACAATGAGGTTACATTCATGAAAACCTTTGTTCTCTTTGAAGGAAACATCTGAAGTGAAAATGAGTTGTTAAGTTTTCTTACTTTGTGTCTGAGGGTCCAGGTTCATTACTGAAGTTTATTTCACGATCATGGGACCGATCACTCTTCAGAGACACACAGCTGGGTACAGGAGACTCTGCTCTCTCGCTGCTCGACTCAAATCTGCAATAACAAACTTATAGTCACATTTCCATCACATGAATACCTCTTTAGATACCACAACAACAAACAACAGAAGTCTGGGCACCCAAACGAGGAGATGTTGTTGTTTTGAATGAGCAACCTGCACACAGTGCTGATACAGAAAAGATCAGTCATGATTCCTGTTTAGTTTCATATTGTGTTCATGTCAGTGTTAAGAATTCATTTCCTGTTTACTGTTGTATTGTTCGTCCCTCGTGTTGCTTTAAACCCTCTGTATTTTCTGTTCTTATTCCTGGTTAAAGGGTTTTATTTCTCTATGGTATCTTTTTGTTTCTCTGTTTTCTGTGTTTACTTTTCAGTGTTTCCTGTTTTATGTTGGAGTTTTTTCCCCTGTGTATCGTGTCTTTAGTGCTTCTTCCTGCCTCTGTGTGTTTCCCTCCAGTTTTCTTTGCCCTCATTGGCCCAATCTCGATGTCCACCCTCACACACTCACTGACTTTGATGCACGTTCCCGGTAAGTCTGTGAGGGCTCAGGGCTGTCCCACTGTTGAATCGTCAAGTGCGTGAGGGATCTCTCGCTGACTTTACGACCCCTTTCTGCACCCTGTCCATAAGTGTGCATATCTGCAGACTTAGCGTGAGGGATTACCCATAGTTCATAGCATTGTGACGTGAAACATATGATCCCCAGGGGAAGCCCGCAAGAATAGAAAGGTAAACAAACGCCATGAAACGGTAAAAAAGGGAGAGATGGTAAAAAGGCAGGAAGATGAAACCACGCTCTATTTACAGTCTACTAAAAAAGTGTATTTGAAACATCAGCTAACATCAGGATTTGTTTTTGACTTTTACCTTTTTGTTAAATGAAATATTGTTGGTTTCTCTAAGTGGGTCCACCTCCTATGTTTTTCTTATGAGCATGACGCACTGGACAAATACTGCAACATTTGACCAACAGGAAATATGGATGAGGTCAGGAGTGCATGCCATGGTGTAGTTCCACTGAAAGCGCCATCTGCTGGATCAAACTACAAACTCCTTCAGACGGCCTGATACGATGATAGGCTGTATATTTTTAAGGAGGATTTTTTAAAGGATCAAATGATTTCTCTTTGAATCACAAAGTTTAAGCTCGCAGATTGATTTGAGTAGAAATTAAATCTGAAGTGAAAATGAGTTGTTAAGTTTTCTTACTTTGTGTCTGAGGGTCCAGGTTCATTACTGAAGTCTGGAGGTTCACCTTTGGACCGATCACTCTTCAGAGACACACAGCTGGGTACAGGAGACTCTGCTCTGTCCTCCACATTCATGTTCTGATCTGGAGTCAGTCTGAGAGGAAGAACAGTAACACTCACTGTGAGATCAAAACACGAGAAACAAGAGAAAGCAGTTTGATCTTAAGCCATACTTCGGTAAAGTTAGAAACGAGCTGTCCTCTCGCGCTGGGGAACTTGCTTTGGCCTCTACGCGGAGCCGGATGAGGCTCCAATGCGCAGCGACCGTCTGCAAACTGCAACACCGAAAAAGCTCTGTGAATATCTTTCTAACTTTACCGAAGTTAAAGCCATACCTAAATACATAAACACTCTGAATAAACACTCACCCCGCATCACACTTCTTCACTTCTCTGATCGATCCTGTCCACTTCAAATGGAGTCTCTGAACTGAACACTTTCACTTTCACTAGTGTCCCGCCTCCTCTCATGAGGGTACATCTCACTCCTCCAACTTGCCTCCTCCACTTGCGTCCTAGTCCCTCCCATCAGAGATGCATGGAGAGACGCGAGGAAACGAAGCAGAGGAGAGAGGAAACGAGGAAATGTGTTTGAAGAGACACGAGACGTCCTTTCCTCTACAGCGTCACGTGAAGCGACGTGTGTTTGTGATGATGACATTATCTGTTTACTGCTCAGCTGTCAGTCATCTTTAACAGCTGTTTGTTTGCACAAACACACACTGTATTATTTCTAATGAAATACACACAGTAACAGAGTTCAGTCTGTGTACTGCACATGAAGAACAACCTGCAGGCTGCTAAGAACCAAAAGGACCATTTCTACTGACTAAAAGATTTAGTATTGAATTGTCTATTTATTCTTTGTATTAGTTTGGACTTATAATTCAACAATGAAGTGTGTATTTTATGAACAGATATTGATGTGTCAGGAATACTGAAAATGATTGATGAGGTTGTAAATGATAGAAACTTTGTGAAGGTAAATAAGTGTGAATGTAAAAGGTGTTTGTGAGTGACAGACTCCCTCTGCATCAGACTGTCATCATCATCACACATTCAAACAGTCTGAGGGATCATGAACATGAAGGAATCATTTCTGAACACTTCATATTAACACACTGTTTGTTTGAGTGTGGGGAGTGATGGGCCTACACTCTGATTGATTTATAGAACTGATGCTTCATATTTGGTTGTTAATCTTCATGTCAGACACTTTTTAATCCCAGCTCATCACAGACTCTTTACAAACTGACACATGATCTGTTTAAATGTCTTTTTAATGTCCCTCTTTTCTCCGGTATTAAACTCCGCTCATGTTGATAAGTTTCACTGAAGTGTCATCCGCTGCAGCGTCCAATCAATGAGTGATATTCGAGAAGGGGGCGTGTCTGTCAGTAAAAAGACTTCCGTAAAGTCACCTTTCGTGTTTCTTCGCTCATCGCTCCTCGGATCTCCCTCCTCTTGTCTCTAATCCTTTCCGTATCGGCTCATTTGTTGCCCCCCACTCCTCCGTTAACAGGAAATCCGCTGGGTTCGTGTGTATGTGTGTGTGTGTGTGTGTGTGTGCGTGCGTGCGTGCGTGCGTGCGTGTGTGTGTGTGTGTGTCTGTGCAGCGTGTAGGAAGCCCATTTCCGCCACTGTGATGGAAAACAGATCTTTGTAGTCATTATAATGACTTAGTATCTCAATATAATGACTTATAGCCTATATCATAATATATATATTATATTGAGATACTAACTCATAATGACTTAGCCTACAGGATCTGTTTTTTTGCATCACAGTGGCGGAAATGGGCTTCCATAGAAACTAACTGGTAATCAGAAACAGGTGAGAGACTAACGACACAGGTGAACAGAATCTGGGCGATGGAGGAAATTAAGTATTTTTGGTTTCTGCAATGGTAGTGTTCCCACTCTTTTCCAGAGATGATCGAGCTGGTATGACAGTCCGTGTTCGTGCCATATGTTCCTCTCTGTGAAAGTCTAAATTGAAAGACGTGAAGTCTATGGCTGTAACTAATCTATGAAATCTTAAAAATGATGGTAAATTGATTACAGAGTAATGCAACCACACCTGCAGATGTACAGCACTTCACTTCCTCTTACTGACTTCATATTTATTTGTTTAAATGCTGTTTTAATAGAATAACACCATTGCATTTTATTTTGAAAAGCCCTTTGTGCTCTATGCTTAGCAAGTGCTATGTCAAAAAAAAAGTATCCTTATTATAAATGTATAAATGATAACCTATACGGTGGCTGGTAGGAGTCACACGCTCGGCAACTGCTGAACGGTGAACATTTAGAGAAACGCGCAGCTTATTCAGAAACGCTGCACATTCAAAAGCAAATGAGAAATAAATGCAACGGCTGAAACGAGCAGCTGTGTGCTGTTTGATTTCTGATAAGCGGCTCCGCATCATTCCCCTCTGTCTCTATCCACTGTCCTAACTCAGTTAAGGCAAATGCCCTCAAATACATCTTTAAGACAGAATTAAAATGATGTCAGGAGATAAAATAAAATCCTGTCAAAAATGTGGAGGGCACATGACACCTCTGGAGTAAAACGAGTTTCCCTGTAGTTCACATTTAAGGCAGCGACAGCAAAAATGATCCCAACATTTCTTGATTCTTGTGTGAGTAACTTCTCCCTAAAAACTGCAGGGACCGGCTGTTATAAGAAACTACAGAGCATTAAATATTATGCCAGAAAAAGAAAAACACGTGTTGTGTTTAAAGATAAACCTCTTCAGTAGGAATAGAGAAATAAAGATGAATAATAGCTTTAACATTTCCTTTTAGCTCCTAAACACACACACAGTTGTAACCGTCTGCTCCAAAATGAATACAAACACAAATTAGCTGCACAAAATAGTAAAAAAAAAAAACGCTGATAAACAAAAGAAGAAGCAAGAATTAAGAACAAGAAGACGGTATAAAAAAAAGATTTTATCTTGGGGCAAAGAGTGGGAAATCCAAGAGAGAGAGAGAGAGAGAGGGAGAGAGAGGGGGAGAGAGAGAGAGAGAGAGAGGGAGAGAGAGGGGGAGAGAGAGAGAGAGGGGGGGATAACATGCGACAAAGGAGCTGCAGGTCAGACCCGATCCTGGGCCACCCGCCCCACACACAGCCCACCCGCAGCCTCCACACATGGGGCACACAAACTAACGGCCATCAGCACCCCAGTAAGACTTTGACCTTTACTGCTTTCAGACTTTTCTGTTGGTTATTTAAAAATGCTTAACAATCCTCCTCCTGTCGTGTTCACGTCGTAAACTGGATCCTTTGAAAACAAACAACAAAACTACAACATCACAGTTTGGAGAACGCAAAGAGAAAAAACATCATAAATACATGCAATCAAAAAAAACAAAGTCCACACACAACATGAAATCTTTCTTTTAGAGAACATCACAACATGCTCTGATTACATCATCTGTGCCCACAAACATCTTCCCACCCCTGCATGAGTCAGTGCCCCAGGTGGGCCACCCCGTTAAAAAAGTCTGGACACGCCCCTGGATGGAAGCCTTGTTCTCCTTAAAGCAACACAAAGCACACGATTTGATGCTGCCTCGCCCAAAAAAGTCATATTACAATCTGAAATATATGATTTTATTACACCGATTTTAAATGCAAACCTACTGAAGGTTCGATCCACCTGAAGTGTGGAGAAACACGGAGTTCACCTGTCAGCTGAAGGCACTGCAGTGATCAGTGATGAATCGTACTTTACACATGTTTGTACTGACAACGGCCTGAAACACAGAAATGATCAAACATGACAACAGCTCAGAGGTTCACCCTCAACGTAAAGTCTCAGCAGAAAGAGCATCCGAGTTAGCATTAGCATTAGCATCAGCACAGTAATCAGAAGCTCGCCTTCGTTAAAACTTTGCAAAACATCCAAAAATGCACTTTTTTACACATGTTGCATTAATACAGCATAAAAGAATGAAACTAAAATCACACTTATGATACCAAAAATAAGCTAAATATAAATATCTGCTTTGAAGTCAGTTGTTGACTCACTCTTTACGTCTTAAGGTTTATAAATCTGTTCAAGGAGCTGTACGGTCGTCATAAAATACATGTAAACTCTAGTTCAGATCTATTTACAGTCACACAAAGACATGAAATACAAAGCTTTACAGTCTAGTGCTCCAGATGTGCGCTAGTGCACTGTGCAACATGTTGCATGCAGAGCCACATGGGCACGTTCGTTCAAACGACAAGTTTGATTCAAGACACCAGCGGCACTGAGTCGGTGACAGCGAGAGTAACGAGACGGGGAGACGTGACGTTGAAATGTTTCTTTTGAATAAAAAAAATTCAACACAGATTTCTAAATCGGAGGAGCAGTAAGTGCACTCATTGTGATTTAGGTTTTTTGTTTCCGTCTCAAAGATTTGCGGCCGAGAAGTTCAGTTTTTATTATTTGATGCTATGACGCCATGGTTGACAGCTGTGTTGACGAATGAGGCTCCTGCAGGGCTGTGAGCATCGGATTATTAGAGAGGAGGAGGAACGCTGAGAGGAAACACAAGAGTCATTGAACTTTCTACAACCGTGAGTGTCGGCTTCAAACTGACTTCTTATCAGTTGCTTTTTTCACAAATGCACTCGTGAAAATATCTAGATAATTTCAGGAGGACTGCTCGGGGTATTCTCCTGACCGGGCTGTTCACATGTGCACCTCACAGCGGGAGACTATCCCTGTCAGACGGGGGGGGGGGGGGTCAGTTATACGATGCTATAATGAGAATATTTCCCTTTATGTCAATGCTATGTGTAGCTCAACAGAATCACAATATCAACTAAAGAGCCGAGCAGAAGTCGGACACTTGGAGTTATATACACGGCGTCTGGCAGGAAAAACTCCGGGTGAAGTCTGAGTGTGAAAGTCAGCTGTTCCTGGAAATATCAGGAAGTTTTCTGGAGTTTTCTGCGAGTGTGAAAGCCCCCCCAAAAAGTGAAATGCTTGTTCTGTGGCACTATTAATAGCCTAGCATGTAAACATATTTCTAAAAGATAATACAACATTTTTAGCAACAACAACACAGCAGCTGAGAATATAACCCAGGAGCACTTGGGAGAACGATAGCTGAAAAGTAATCATTGTTTTTGATAGTTATATGACTACAAAATAAAAGTGTTTCACACAACATTCATTGTGTACGTGTTGTGTTATTAGTGCTTTTCTATGAGGGGAGGGCTGAGTTAGTGGCTGCAGGTCCCAGAGCAAAAATCTTGCCTATGAAAGGAGCCTTGACCTCTCTGACCAAAAGCCCGTAAGGTGACAAATAATGAATATCACGGGGAACACTTCGAGGAATAGATGTTTGGATGATGGTGAATAAAAAGATGTTTGATTTGAGTAAACAGCGGTAGATCTGACAGCCCACGCAGGATTCTGAAAACCCCTTCACACCAAACAGAGTCAAGAGGAGCTACCTCGAACATTCAACATCAGACTCTGAGGTTCAGTCACTTTCTCAGGATGTCGTATAATCCTGGACAAGAAGCCCAGCGTGTTAGAAGTCTTCCTCACACACTGGACACGTTGTTGGGTGTGAGGGCGTGCGTCTCCGAGGGCTGCTGGTCTTTGGGGCTGGATTTATCCAGGACAGATATCTGAGTGACAGTGCTGCTTTCGGTGAAGAGCGTACGCCGTCGTTTACTGTAGCTCAGGTAGCTCTGAGTCTGCCACTTCCAAATCCTCTTCTTTAGTTCTGCCTGCACCTGAAAGAAACACGCACACAGGAAATAAAATAACGTAAGTACATCTCAAACATTAGAGCACGCAACACTTTAACTCAAGAAGCCTGGTTTCTGTTCTTGTGGGTCTGTAGCAAGCTTTTTTCTCCGTGTTTAAAAAGGAATCGCACTTGTAGATTTACAAATGTAATCAGAGGAAATCCATTTATTTAGTCCAGTGACATAATTACCTCCAATTATTTCCCTTTTTTTCCAGTACCACCACTCCAAAATGCTAAACAGGAACCATTTTTGTGTGGTTGGGTAAATTAAGTTAAATCCCTTGTAATGTTGGAGCCAAGATATTTTTTTAAATGTGTTTTCAAGTCCCGGTGCAGACCAGAAGTTGTTAGCTGGAGAGGTGCCAGGGCACTTCCCGAGGTGCCCTTGAGCAAGGCACCGCACCCCAAAACTGCTCTGGTGCGCTCCCTGCGTAGCAGCCCTCACTCTGACATCTCTCCACTAATGCATGTCCACAGGTCCTGTTTGTGCATGCGTGTGAGAAGCATGTCCCTAAAAAATAACAGAGTGTAAACCCGAATTTCCCTCAGGGATTAATAAAGTATTTTAAAAATTAAAATCAAAAGAATGTGTATCTTTGAGTGTAATACCCACACTGACCCCCAGGTGGAGTCTTGGCTTCAAATTATATCATTTTAAAATACCAAATACTGACACCAAGAAGTGAGCTGACAGATGTTTACTTACCTCACCGTTCAGGAAACAGTAGAGCAGAGCCACGACAAATCCCTTCAGATCAGAAACAAGTGAAATATTAAATAATATTAATGTAGAGTACATCCTTGTTAACTTGTCTGTCTGTGTTTCCAACAGAGATCTGTATTGTGAAAAGACAGGGTTATGATCACAAAAGCTATTTCAGCTTCTCTGACTTTGTGTCCGTGTTGTGTGATTTACCTGAAAGGATCCCAAACCGAGCTCTATAAAGAGCCGAGCCTCTGCGCCGGTGTTCTCTGGCAGAAAAGCAAACACCATGTAGTGCATCCCGAACAGAGGGATGAGGAGCAGAGTGGATTTAGCCAGCCGCCTGCACACACACACACGGTGAAAAAACAAACCCATGAGGGAGACAACAAGGTGTGTCTGCAGCTCATCATCTTAAGCTTCATTCATTCTCCGCTCACTTGAAGTGACTCGTGTCGTTGCCACCGACGCCAGGAGATGTCAACTTCTGGACCAGAATGCGGATGACGTTGATGAAGATGATGAAGTTCACCTGCACAGAAACAAGTTACAAACATTAGAACAAACAAACACAGAGTGATTTTAGGGGAAATCCTCACGTGAAATACACTTTTAGAAAGTTGAATACAAGCGACATTTAGGGGTGGGTTTAAATCAAACAATTTGATATGAGACTATTTAACGAGATACGATGTGATGCCATGCAATCCGATGGGATGCAAAATCATTTAAAAACTGACACGAAGGCGTTCATATGTTTTACAGGACAGATGATGTTCCAGCTCTGATGATGATTCAGAGGTGGAGGCTGATCACTAACACGTGAGCAGCAGAGCGTAAAACCTTCCCTGTGATGCTTGTCACTTTTCAGCATGTTGCTAGTAGCTCAATATTTATTTTTTGGAGGCATGCATTAAACAGTAATCACTGAATAATTAAAGTTTTACAGCACAGGAAAGCTTGTTTCAACCTCCACCTCTAAGAAACAACACAAAACTAAACGTAACACCCCAGCAGGAAACACGAAGTTCACTGACTGCGAATGTGAACTGCCAAAGACAACGTGTAGTTTCCTCTCTGCGATGCAGGAAATGAATGAACTCTCCTTCACTTGTTGTTGTTAAATGTGAAGTAAAGAACAAAAAACAGGCCTCCTCCATCACTCTGGACTCATAATCCCTCAATTGTCTCCCAGTGTGACTGTGAATATAGACTGTGAATATTAACAGAGTGACGTCAGCCATCTGTTCCTGCAGGGGGGCGCTGGAGTCCCATCGATGGTGGTCTCCATGCTGGAAATGCTGTCTCAGCCTAACTTTCAGTCAACCTAACGAGAGGCTGAGAGCTGGAGCTGAGGCGGGTTATAAGCCTCTTGACGAACCGTTACACTGAGCCCACCTGTCAATCATGTCAGCTACAACTCTTATCCTTCATCAAATCACAACAGAGGATTTTTTTTAAATTCAGCCCCCGTACAGTGTGTGCCGATCGAGACATGAGCTAATCAGACCCATTTTTTTTTTTTTTTTACCAGGCTGTAAACATGTTAATTTCAGCTTTTTTTGAATGGGTGTGTATGTGACTTCCTGTGCATTTGCAGCCAGCCTCTAGTGGACACTCGAAGAACTGCAGGAGTTTGCACTTCAGCATCGGCTTCGTGTTTCAACACCGGAGGTTGCCTCTTGCTCTGTACTCACCAGCAGTGATGCTGTTATCGGAGCTTTTATGATCCACCAGACGAAGGCCACATCTGTGTCATCCCAGCAGCTGAGACACACAACAGATGTCATTTAGATAGACAAGGCGATCACAGAGGTGTAATAATGAACACGTCATCATGAAACGCACGACTCACTGTCCCCGACCAGAAGGCTGTGACAGAGCAAAACCTCGTGGGGAAGTCTAAATCTAACCCCACGATTAACTCTGCAAAAACAACCATGAGACATCATATCTGTTCACATTTACACTCATGCAATCCTCCAGCAGCTCACCCTGTGTTATCGTAGAAGTTTCGAGTGAGGATCCACACTGTTATGATTGTTGTTGGGAGACCTGGGAGGAACAAAGAGACCGGATCATTATTACACATCCAAGCAGAGTTCATAGGAATAGAAAGGAAGCAGTAAATATTGACAGGAAAGTGCTAGTGGAAAAAACCTACCCCAGCCGATGAGTATGTACCACCAGAAGTATTTCTTCTGGAAGACAAAGGTGAGAGCGAGCAGCGTCTGCAGGTACATCCCCTCCACCAGCAGCCAGAAGTAGTTTGCCAGGATGCTGAACTGGAAGAAGGCCACGGCCGATTTACAGGAAACCTGTGAGGGGAAAGCATCATATGCCATCAGTTCTTCATAACGCCAGCGCTTTTCTGCCTGGAAAAAAAAACGCTTTAGGGGCCTCATTCTGCTTCACATTTTACTTGGTAGATTCTGCAACAAAAGTCTTCCTGCTAAAACCCCACAGCACTGGATGTCAGTCAGCTGGTGCAGCGCGCTGGAGGAAACTCGAGCTCACGTTAACTAGCAGTAATGGAAGACAGCTGGGCTCCATCGATTACAGTGCAAATACAGCACGGATGATTCAGAATCAATTCAGAAGTAGAAGCAATTAATGAGGAGACAAAGTGTTGTTTAAGATAACGTCACGTTAGCAGAAGTGCGTTTTGAACGTTGGTTATGGCAGGCAGCTGCTCTCCGCTCTTTCCAGTATGGCGTACCATCTCTAAATCTTGTATCAGTAAGCAGTACCAGACCGTACCGACATACTTCACCCCCCTGATTGCACTTTGAAGCAGCGGGCCTCGATCAAAAAATGTCTCACTTCTCGTTTTCTTTTTCTCCATGTGTTAAAACTGGACGCTGAGATGAAGACAGTTGCGTCCACTCTGTTGCCTGATCTGTTTGAGCCCTTTGTGTCTAAAATAAGTGCATCACTTTTTCAGATAACACACAGGAGCGTTCTATCATCATCTTCTCTCTCTAATTGTCCTCCTCCACCGAACGAGTCTCGGTGCTGATTCTGGTCCCTCGTGGCGGCTTGTGAGAGAGACACTCACCTTCACTGCAGCCTCCTTATCAGCAGGGAAACAGGAAGAGGAACCCTCGTCTTAATCCTCAGAGAGGCTCTTCTTCGTCTCTTTCTGCATTTTCTACCCCTCTCCTGTCCGCTCTCTGAGATAATAAGCTCCTCTCAATCTGAGAGGTTCATGTAAAAGAAAAAACGTAATGTACTTTTCTCCACCTGAACTACTGACTGGATTATTTCCTCACCTTGTTGTCCTCAATATCACCATATTAAGTCCTTGTTTTCTTGTTCCTTTCTTGTTCTCTCCTTTTTGTTTGTTTTAGCTAATCTTTATGTCGTGCTTCGTTGCATTTTGCAGCATATTTACAGTTCCTACGACGTCTTGTGTTCCTTTCCATTACATGTGGTAGCTTTTCCTTCAGTAAAGGATTAGCATCCTTCACAGGTAAATACACACTCACACTATTGTAGCTGTAGTCGAGTGTTAGTACTCACAGTGGACATGAAGCAGTGATCGAGGTTTTCATCAGAAAAGAGGACGCCATCTTTGATGAAGACAGCGCTGGCTCTCAGGATGAAGGAGAAGAACAGATTCATGTGGATGTAGTTCCTGGTGCAGTGAAACTTCCTGTAAAGAGAAAATGTTTTTGTGAATACGTTCAGAGCTATGTTTGGTTTAAAAAGTAAGAGATATAACAAACAAGTTCTCCAAATATTTAATCAGTGTTGAAAACATCTACCAGTTTTATGCTTTAATACGATGAAGGTAATGTTGGTTGTTTACAGGCACAAACAGGATTTGGTTTAGCTAAAGTAAGTTCAGTTTTGGTTGAAATGACTTCCTCTTTAAGGTTTACAAATCAGCGTGGGAATGGAAACGATAATCAAATATGAAATTAGGTTTATGCAGCGCCCTAAGGAGACATGGGAGGAAAAATATACAAAAACATCTTCTGTGTACGTCATGCTCACGAGAAACTATCAAGTGTGCACCAGACACTACCCTGTGCTCACGAGAAAGTTTAACGTGCGCATGAGAATATGCACACACAATGTTTTCTCGTAAGCACAAGAAACGATCTTACGCTAACGTAATTCCTTCTCATGCTTACAGGATCTATTTTTTAATTTTTCCGACCTATGTCCCCTTAGGGACTCTGTACGTTTCGGGATGGATTGTTGTGATGCTCAAAATGACGGGTTGGGTTAGTGCAGCAGATAAAAGTACTGCAACCACTAGAGGGCACTGTGTCTTGATAATATTTGCAGGCGTCTGATATCGCTGCTCTTGGATGGAAGGCCTCAAAAATAAAATTACCTGAAAACGGTGAAGACGAAAATAGCCGATATCAGCGAGATGAGGGAGGTGGCGTAGCCGGCGGTGTACACCTGTTTGAAGTTGGAGAAGTATGTCGTCTGAAATCCACCAAAAAATAGATTCACGTATTAGCAGGTTCATATTAGCATTAAACTTCTCACAACATGTAATAATGAATGACAACAAAATGAAGTACTATGAAGTCAGTCAGAAGCTGCAGATGGAAACAGTTGGACTGCAGCTGCATCCTCACGGACTGAATTAATATCATGTTGATCATTTGAACAATATCTAGATCTGGATTTTTTTCACCACGTCAAAGTCGAGCTACAGTCCTGCACACGTACGCTCTGAAAGATACTTAGATACTTTCACTCCTTTTTGGTTTCCTGACTGTTTGACTGTGGAAACAAATCCTAATAAGTTACTAATGTTCATCTTAATGGCCAACAGGAAACCCCGTGCACAGCCTATACGTTCTCAGGTGCGCACGGTTGCAGGAACATCAAAACTCTGTGGCTCACTGAAATTTTTAGTTTTAGTTTGGATATATTAATGTTCAAAAATGCTGCATAACCTTTAAGGCTACAGAGCAATGCTGCAGGACGTGTCCAACACGATTTGCAATTCATAGATTTTAACGTTAGAAATCTGACCACATCCTGCAGGACCTTCGGTGAATCGCTGAAGTGTCGGCTGAGTCCGACACGACGTGCTTGACCCTTTAGTGGCTTGTTTGCTTAAGAGCTACTTGTTCTCCTGAACCGGCGAGTACTCACATTTTACTTTTACATTTCATATTGAAGAGCAGTGGCTCTTTGTGCTGGCTGCTAAATGCCACATCCTCTATGTGTGCTTGAGTGTTTGACATGCTGTTCACTTTTTTTCCAAATCCTCTCTGTATGAACATGAAATCCTCCATCACTGACTCTCTGCACAACTCCAACATCACACTACTTCCTCTTTCAGAGTCAATATTTACTCAACAGCAAGAGGTCAATGCTCAGGGAAACGCAGGATATTTATAGAATTTAATAAATGTCCAGTGCTGGAAGGGTTCAGGCTGATCTCTCAGAGTAAGAGAGAAGTGTCAATCATCTGTTGTGCCGCCCGCCTGCTTTAAATAGCATCTGTCACAAAGCCCTACTTAACCATAGCAGGTGAAATTATGGGCTGTTCTGCCAGGCTAGTAATTAACATTCATTAGTGAGAAGAAGGCATCAGTAGGGAAGACGTATATGACACTCATCTACAGCAGAGCAACAAAGATGGTCTGTTGAGTCCTCAAATATCCACCAATAGAGAAGCTGGAAAGTCCACATCCTGAGGTTAACGCTTAACATGACCACCAGACAAACGGAAGGTCAAAAAAAGGTCAGAAGGAGAAACAGATGGTTCAGTTTTTGATTCCTTGAAGAATACTCCAGAACAAACTGAAACTGTGTGTTCAAAAACACCCACCACTGGTTCTGTCACTTCGTACTCTGTGAACTCGCAGGCGTCCTCATAGGAGGGGTAGGGCTCGGTCCAGCCGTCCTCAGTGCAGTTCCTGTAGACGAAACCTAAAAGAAAGGAAAGATGAAGATCTCTAAGTGGCAAGAAGAAGAAGAGATGCTAACGATAAACCAGAGGAAGCTCGTAAATCAAGACGAGGTGTGAGTAGAAGGACAAACCGTTTTTGTTTTATTACATTTCACTCAAACACTCCTGAGGCAGCGTAGTACGAAGAGTGCAAAGTGTGATTTCAGTGAGGGAATGTAATGGGACACAATGAATGTATGAAAACAGTCTTCCTGCTTGAACTTCTGCCGAGCTTCATTTCTCCTGACATCAAACTAACCCTCATTTGTCCCTATCCTTCTTCCTGCATCTTTTTTTTGGGCCTTTTTGTGCCTTTATTGGGGAGACAGGACAGTGGATAGTGATTGAAATCAGGGAGAGAGAGTGGGGATTGACATGCGGGAAAGGCCCCACAAGGCTGGATTTGAACCTGGGCCGCCCGCTTAGAGGACTATAGCCTCCATATATGGGACGTGCGCACTAACCACTGTGCCACCAGCGCCCCTTTCTTCCTGCATCTTATCCCATCTCCCCCCCATCCCATTTTTCAAGCCCGTTGCAGTATCGGTAGATCGCTGTTCATCATGAGTTTCAGATTCAGATTCAGAGAACTTTATTAATCCCAGAAGGGCAATTCAGTTTCAGGGAGTCTGTTTTTACTAAAGATTTCTGCCTCTTAAAGGAAGTGTTTTCTCTCCACTGTATCTTTGCTAAATGTTGCTTAGTGCTCATGATGGATTAACGCTGGGTCTTAGTAATATTGCAATGAGTAAGGCCTGTAACCTGCTCCTTGTAAAGTGTCTCGAGATAACACCTGTTATGAATTGGCGCTATACAAATAAAGATTGATTGAAGAACAGCTCTGAGGTCGGTGCTCGGGCCCTAATAAAATAATAAGAATTTAAAAGCTTGAAGTTACTACAATAACTAAACAACAAATAAAACAGTTAGAGGCAGGTATTGGGCGGTTAAAAAGAATATTCCTGAAGTGTCCAAAAGAGATAAAAATGCTCAATTTCAGGTTCAGTTGTAAAACATTCCAAGAGTTAGCTGCACGCTAACGCTAAAAGCAGTTTTTCCTCGGTCGGTCCTAGCATGAGAAACCTGGAGAACCAGTCTCTCGCTCGAGCGAGTATAAAATGGACCAGGGTTTAGATGCAACAGGGACGTGATATGTGATGGTAACTTTCAGGTAAGGGCTTTACAGATGTGTAGAGGCCAGTGGTTATTACGTCTTTCAGTAAGAATGAAAAACACAGTATATTTCTGGTATGAAAATAAACAACTCTGACACAGAGTTTAGTGCCTAAAATATCTTTTATCTGTGGTTTGCCTGCAGTTTTATCCCAGAGAACAACTAAATGATCACATTTTAAGTCTGTGCTCACTTTCCTGAAGGAGTCAGGTAACACTGACACGGCCCGGTCAAGTGAAGGCTGTAAATGATGAATTTAAATGAATTTGCAGCCATTTTCTCCCACCATGGCCTGCAGGGAGGATGACGGCGCTCTACAGTACGACCGCCATGACGCACACAAGGTCATCCGTGTTTGGTGAGAATGTGCGTTCACGAGAGGGAGGATAAAAAGTTTCTGAGTGATTTCATGCCGTGGATCTGCTCGGCTGTGCTGAGGAGCCGGACAGGCAGAGTGTGGAGGTTTGAGTCGTGGGTGGTTTGAGCGATATCCAGCTGCATTAGCCTCAGAATAAGGTGGCGTGCAGAGCCTGCAGGGCTGCAGCGTCGGCGGGTGAATGGTTGGATGTGAAAGGAGGTTGGAGGCCGAGGCTCCGGGGAGGACGCTGGTTCTCACACCGCGGTGCTTAACGAGCAGAGCCAATTCCTTCCTCATGCTCTCGGCTCTCGCAGTGAACTCTTTGATTTTCCAATTCATTATTTTCTCTGCTCGCAGCCTCCCGTTGGAGAGGCTCCATCTAACCGCTCAGCTTCAGCACTTGACTTCTCAGAGCATCTGTGGAGGAGGAAATCCAGCGAGGACCAGGGACCCACTGACACTAAGTCATGAGGTTATTAACAAGAAACCCCCGCCTCCTGATCCATCGACACAAAGTATGAGCTTAACTTTCTCTAAAGGAGTTGATCTGTGTTCTTCTTCTCTGCTTTGTGCCGTCTTTCATTCTCGCTGCTGGAAATCAGTGCATCATCTCTAAGCTGAACAGCCCACATAGTGAACATGCTCTGAGCTGCTTCTGATTCAGCAGCTCCGTTGACGTTCTTTGTCCTAAAACGGACTGAATCAGTTTGCATTCCCCGCCAGCTTCGAGGTCATCTTTTCTTATTGTTTTGATTGATTTTACTGGTGGTGGAATTTACATACAGTGTGTTTTAAACTATGAATGTTTTTCTGCAGACAAAACGATGTCTCTGCTCTGAATGAAGATTTGAAAGCCCGTCATTCAGAGCCGAGACTTTGGAGGGTGAAATCAAATCCCAGGAACCTAATTCAGACCCTGGTGGCAAAGCGAGCTCCTCCCAAGGATTCTGGTCCCAGGGGAAGGAGACAGCAGAGGAACTAAGAGGAGTTAACATGCGTATCCAACTAAAATGTTTTCCCAGTTACATCGTAGAGAAACATATTTTCTCTTTCCAGGATTATTGCAGTCGGGATAGATGATTGTGGCTGCACAGTTTTCTATAAATGGTCTCCACAGATTGCCTATTTTGCATATAAAAAGACCAGCGTTTGGTTTGGTTATTGGGAGAAATGGAAGAAGAAGCATTTGTGCACAAGAAATTACATTTTTCCTCATGTGAAAATGATCAAACTGACAGAAGAGAATACATAACGGCTGGAGACAAACGCAGGTGTGGAAAGGACCGTTTTCCTCACAGCACACACACATCAAAGGTGCAACTCAAGCTAATTTAATTGACTTTATTAGTCTAACTAAGAAACCTGAACGTGTGACAGTGGAGAGAGTCAGAAACTGAGAGGGAGAGAAGGAGAGAGAGAGAGAGAGAGAGAGAGAGAGAGAGAGAGAGAGAGAGAGAGAGAGAGAGAGAGAGAGAGAGAGAGAGAGAAAGGGGGGAATGATATGCTGGAAAGGAGCCACAGGTTGTTTTGAACCATGCCCGCCGGCTCTCTAGGATTGAACCCCACATATATGGGGCGAGCGCACAAACCGATAGACTACCAGCACCCCGGAGTACGTGTTTTAGTCTACTACCCATTCTGTGTAATGTTGTTTAATGATACTTCATCATAATCTTTGTGTTTAAATACTGGAGAACAGAAAACATAATGCATCCGTTTAATTACGTGCACAGAGATCGTAGCTGTCGCACCGTGCAGCAGTCACAGGATAGAAACGTCACTCCCCCCTCCCATTGGCTCGAGATGAATTCTCCTGATTACATCCTGCTGTGTTCTCACATCAGCTCACTCAGACTTGCTGCGGAAAAAACACTAGGAGTCTGGCAGGAGAAACTCTGAGTCAAAGTCTGAATGATAAATTTGGCTATTTGCGTTCACACATGCAGCTCCTCCTGGAAATATCAGGAGATTTTCAGGAGTTTTCTGTAAATGTGAAAGCCCTAAAACCTGATTCATGCTTCTTATGGTCGGCACGGTGTGGACAGCGCGCACGGTCCCTGCGAACGTCGACTCGTTTCATACTGAATGCGGTCAGAGCGGCCAGAACCGACCTCCTCAGTAGTCCCCTTCATCTCTTCGAACCCCTCCATTTTTAAAGCGCCGACAAATTTGAACGGCATAAAGTACTTTCAGGCTCTGTAGCCAATCATTGCAACGCGGTTGGCGTGAAGACGTCCGCGTTGTTACAAAATCTTGTAGGTGCTTTGCGGACCCTCCTCGCGCTGACCGCGCCGTCCGCAAGAAGCATGAATCAGGTTTAAGTGCAAAGATACCACACGTCCTCAGAGGGAAAATATAACGTGCATGGTCACTGTGCTGAGCTGGAAGCTGGAAGATGGATACACTGAGTTCAGTCTGCATGAATCGGCCTGTTCTGTTTTTGCTTTTTGGCTTCTGATTAAAAACAACTGAGAAAAATAAACCGTGTTGTACAATCATCGTGACCTTTAAAACAGAACACGAACAGAAAACATCAATGGAGGAGAAACAGCAGAGGAGGATGAAAAGACCGACAGCATGACTGCTGGCAGTTAATCATCTCTCCATAACTTGACCATCTCTGCTGCCTCAACTTTAAATGAAAGAAAAAGCAAATGTGCAAAACTAAAAATGTGCGACAGTTAGAAAAAGAAATGACAATCAGAAAACTCTGCTGGTAAGAGATCGAGTTCAAAGGGAAATAAAAAAGGACATAAGACACAAATGAAAGAATATAAAGCTAAAGGGGTGCACTCAAACATTGAGGCTACCACGTACGCATTTTACTAATATTTGTGTTGTTGCATTACATTTGTTGGACTCACACACAGCTGCATGTGGCTGTAGATGTTTCCTGATTGGATTTAATTGAGTGGAAAATATAGATCGTCCCAGAGGAGTAACTTAAGTTTCCAACGGTCGACATAATAAATAATCCAACAGTCAGAATGTTTGCCATGGCAACAAGGTCTACAGTTTGTTTGAAGGTAAAAAGGGTGATGGGGCGCCGGTAGCCTAGTGGTCAGTGTGCGCGCCCCATGTACGGAAGCTCTAGTCCTCTGAGTGGGCAGCCTGGGCTCAAATCCGACCTGTGGCTGCTTTCCTGCATGTTATTCCCCTCTCTCTCTATCTCCGATTTCTGATTCTATTCACCGTCTCTATATAAAGGCATAAAAAGCCTAAAAACAAACCTTTAAAAAATGTGTGATGTTCGTTTTATGATTAAATGTTGTGTTATATCTCTGTAACCATGTATTTCTGCTGCTGCCTGCCTCGACCAGACCACTTTTGAGAATAAGATTCTCCTGGTTTAATTAATAACTTTACTTTTTGATCCAGTAGATGTCAACGCCCTTGAGCACCAGCATGAAACCGAAACAAACTTCCGATTGGGGACACCTCCGCTATTCTGAATCCTCCGCTCTCTTCCAGCGACACACCTCAAACTCCCCTCATGTTCGCACGAAGGAGTCAAGTGCAAAATTGTCCTTAGCTCAAGCTGCAATCGCCTGTGGTCTGCATTGTTGTGTTAGCAGGCGAATGTTAGCGCTCTTTAGTTAGCTCGTAGCTTCAAGTTGCATGTAAACTGACACAGAATGAGCGTGATCTAAAAACTCTTACGTGACATTTAAATAATCAGTGAGTATGTTCTTCTTCTTCTCTCTAGTCCTTGACTAAAACAGCTTTTATACACAAGGGGAGGAGCCGGCCGTCCCGTCCATGTAAACACGGCTCTGACAACAACACAGCCAGCGGGACTCGAGCTTCTCACTCATTGTAGACAGTCATGACTCAGAGACACATTTACACAGGAGAGACTTGATGTCTGATATATTTATGTGAGAAATGTCGCATACACCTTGAATATTGTCTTAAAACCATAAACATAAAAAATAAGTACTGCTTTAGAGAGTCGGGCGCCACAGAGTGTGGAAACTGTGCTGAGCTTGTCAGAGGTGACTTACCTTTATTATTAGCAAACAGCTGGGAGACGTTGGAGCACGAGACGCTGACCACCTGTCCGACCTCAGCACGAGACCAACAACGAATGTCATCCCAGAGCGTCGGACAACCTGAGACAGAAACACATTGATCTTACATTTATGAATCCACCGGGTAGTAATGATGAGCTCACGGTGCAGGGTTCACAAATAAGAAGGGATGATTGGAAAATTGTAATAAAAGAGTAGTGTGAACCTAGTATCGTAATACGTATCATATCATATCATATCGTATCGTAAGTTGAGTACATCCATCCATCCTTTTTCTTCTCCGAGATCGGGGCAGCAGCAAGTGCAGTAAGTCAACCCAGACCTCCCTCTGCCCAGCAATGTTTCCAGATCCTCCTGCAGGCCAGACGGGATATATAATCCCTCTAATGAACTCTGAGTTGGGCGTGCCTTGAAAACCCGTAAAGGGAGGCGTCCAATCAGATGCCCAAACCACCTCAACTGGCCCCTCTCAATGTGAAGGAGTAGCGAGGAAACTCATTTAGGTCGCTTGTATCCGCGATCTCATTCTTCCGGTCACTACC
Source organism: Tautogolabrus adspersus (assembly GCA_020745685.1). Classification (NCBI taxonomy): domain Eukaryota; kingdom Metazoa; phylum Chordata; class Actinopteri; order Labriformes; family Labridae; genus Tautogolabrus; species Tautogolabrus adspersus. The sequence continues at coordinate 2,724,068 of CM036536.1, read as the reverse complement.
CATAGCTCATGACCACAGGTGATTGGCCGGTGAATCGAGAGCTTTGTAGATCCCTCTTCACTACAAAAGTTCGGTATCATTCCTGCATGACTGCCAACGCTGAGCCAATCGGCCTGTCAATCATATGGTCCATCTTACCCACACTGGTAAACAAGAACACAAGATACTTAAACTACTTCACTTGGGTCACCTCACCCCAATCCATCCCATTGAGCCTTTGATGTCGTCTACTGGCATCATGTCTACTGCACGTCCATGCACATTACATAATGCACATCCACAAAATAAAATGTATTCTGGAAGGGATGCACACAATCAAACGTGTTTTTAAGATCTCCCTAAAACAATTTGATGTGCACTTGCCGAATCTTCCCCAGTCATACGATGATAAAAAGTATAAAGTAAAGTACTCCATGAGAAGGAGACTTTTGCAGAATTCTTCCTTGCCTTTTATCCAATCCTGACTACAGACGGAGAGCTCGACTTTCCTTTCCCTCTCTCTTTCTGCAGAGCATTTCAAATTCTGCCAGCGAGCGACTTGTTCGAGCTTGAACAACTTCTGATGCCACACAAATGCAAATGCCAGGCACAGATTCCCAAAGCTGTGTAGAGAAACTGACTCATCCCATGTCTTTTTTTAAGGGGTTTCCCCACACTGGGTTCAAAACCAAGAGGGGGGGTTTGATTGGGTGACAGGCTCAGCCCTCCCGTTTGCCCTCACATGTCTGACTAGCTGTCCTTCAGCCTCCATCGCTCCGAACGGGGGGGAGAGGGAGGAGGGAGGAGGGAGGAAGAGGGAGCAGTAATGAGGAGCTGCCACCTCAACGTCTCGTACATCAAAGCTGCTCGGCCCGGTGTCAATTAAAAGAGCAGCGCATGGAGACGCGACAGCACTCATTCATAATAAAACACAGCTTCTGGCTGCTGCTCCAGGTTCTCCTGCCAAAGCAGTGATGAGGAAAACATCTCGCCGGATAAATGTGACTTTGAACTCTCCTTTTTGGAACATTTTCGACTGTACACTGAGGACTAGCTGCTGCTGACATGTTCATCTGCTGCATCTGTCTCTAATAACCCTGAAGCCACTCTGTAAATAATCAGACTGTAGAAGTATAAAAGGACACCATTCCTTTCTTTGAACGACAGTGTGTGAAAGGATCCCAGCAGGTGTCAGCAGTATGGTCCTTTATTAGGTGCTAATTAAAGTGAAGCTGCTGACACTCTGACAGGATGATGTAGACGCTGAACGGACTGCTGCTTCTCGTTCTGCTGCTTCTCGTTCTGCTGCTTCTCGTTCTGCAGGAATGGACAGATCTTTTTGTCCAGTTAACAGAAAGTATCCCGAGCACAAAGCCTTGTTTCTTTTCCTGCTATCATAAATCTCCTGTCAGGGGTCTCAGTTATCTGTGATCTGTGTGATCAGCGGCCTGCGTGACGCCTGTTATGTAACGTTCTTTATCAGCGTTGAAGGCTCACACATCCATGAACATCCCTGTAAATCTTGAAGAGTGAAACTCCACCGAGCAGAATATCTTCTTTAATGTCAATGGTTGGGCAGTGCCCTATCGCCTTCTATCGACGGGCCGCCACTGGATGTAGTGCTAAAACAGAGTGGCTTTCTAACGGAAAGGTAAAATTGTTTTTTGCAAACAACCCCGTCTGCATAGCCGTACAGCCTTGCTTTTGGGCCTATACCCCGGCCAGTCTTTCCTTAAAGGGGACCCGCTGAACTGCATCGCCTGTGGCTGATATACTTTTTATGACAAATACCCTGCCTCATACAACCCCCCTAAAAAAATACCAATTTATCCCTTTAAGAAATAGCCAGAACAAAAAGCAAACACATGTAGCTTCATCAGAGCTGCAGAGAAGACGGATGACTTTACTCTCGTGGTTGTGACCCGTTCACAGGACAGCATTAAAAAAGACGGACACGTGGTTTGACTAATGCTGGAAGCACAGCCTCCTTCAAACTACAGTTATTAGATTATCTTTCTTTGGCAGGTAAACAAAGTCAAACCCCGAGCTGTACGTCCTGAAAGTTCTGTCCTCTTTAAAAAGACTCACCCCTCTGACATTAATGTGACTTATAGTCAACATCAAGAACACGTTATGAGGTGAGTTTGTCATTTCTGAGGGGCAGCCGTGACGTGAGACGGAGAATTAGATTCACCGAGCGTCGATCTAAACCTATGTCTTGTATTTCCTCTGCAGCTGCACACTCATATCTTCGTGTTTTATTCCTCCTCTGGCCTGACCTCTCACACTTCACTCTCAGGTTTTTTTATGGTTCAATAAAGGATTTGTCATTCTGTTTGTCATGTGCAATGCTGCTGCTTTAATATCGTTTGAAATATTACAGCAGAAAAAGCTCCACTGGGACGTCTGCTTCAATATCTGTCCTCTAATAAACAACTTAACGTGATAAGAGAGAAGCAGAGGTGGACGGAGGAGATGTGTCAGAGGGGAGAGATTCAAACAGAGATGGAGCTGTGTGGTTAAACACAGATTATGGAAACATAACATTTGTTTTATGTTCTGTTTAAATCTTTTATCTCAGCTCTCCTCCGCTTTGGAAAGCCAACTTTCAGTCTCTCTCTACCAAATACTTAAAACCCAACTTTACTGTATGTTAAATCTCCTCTCTCTCTTCCTGTAACCTTTGACATCATTCAGGACTACGTACATCTGCTGTTCATGTTTTATACAAAACACGAGTTTGCAACCTGTTCGTCCTGAATCCAAAATAAATCCATGAATCTGTTTTTTTTCCTTCACTAATTTGGCACTAATAAAAGGAAGGGTCGCTTATAGCTAGCTTAAAGGCAGGGTTGGTAATTTTTTGAAAACTAGCATGATTTTGAAAGTAGCATTCCCTCATTGCTCCGTCTGCACCCGCCCCCTCCCCTCTGTTCTGCCTCATAAGCCACGCCCCTCACTTACATGCACGAGCGCCGTTGCTCCAGAAGCAGACCTCAGCTCATCGCTTTGAGTGTGGGCTCGTACATGCAAGAGGTAGAGAGCGAGCAGGGAGACAGGGAGGCGTGATTGGTTCATCAGATCGGTACCTCGTGTAACCTCCTTCGCACAGAAAGGAGTCAGTGGAGGTGGTTCTGATTAGGATGCCTACTGGACCCCTCCCTTTGGAGGTTTTCCTGGCAAGGCCAAAATGGAGGAGACCGAGGAGGACTCAGAGTTCACTGGAGGGATTTTATATCCTGCTGGCCTGGAAACGCCTTGGATTAATCCAGGAGGGGCTGTAAAACTTTGATGGGGAGAGAGAAGTCTGGGTTGATTTACTGCGCTTGCTGCTAATGTGACCCAATCTCGGATTAGCTGAAGAAAATGGATGGATGGTGATATGTAATCTGTGTGCACATGTGGTCTCTAACTCAAATTATGTAGATGCTGGAGGTGAAGATGTTTTTATTTATATACTTTGACTTGAGAGCCTCCGTTATCACGTAGCTGGGTTGCTGTCTCATGCATTGACGGGTCGTTCTGAAGAACTGGATATACCACAAACTTTTTTTCCTTGAAAACTAGAACAAGGGAGCCGTCATATTTAACCCCTCAAAAAGAACTCAGTCCGTCTTCATACTGTCAGCCCGTCAGTTCAACTTGAATTTCAGGTGTAGACAGAAACAGTCTGGTGTCAGGTGTTGTTCTGAACCTGCAGGCTGCTGATGAAATATTAAAGACGCTGACAACTTTCAAGTAAGTTTCAAGAGAGTTGGTGCCACATCAACACAACTTTCTGACGTAGGAACAGCTGGTTTGGTCATTTTATACACAAACATTTTCTTTTGTTGTTTTGTTCGGGCTTTTCTTAATCAAACCTAAAGGTCCCATATTATGCAACATACACTTCACCATGTTTCTCTCACACTAATAGGCTATTTTCATCTGGCATTCAATTTTATCCAAAGCGACATACATGGAAGAGTAAGTGTAAAACTAATAATGAATAATAATAAAGATCAGTAAATTACAGGATGTTCTTGTGTTTCAAATACATGGGCCAGACGTGGCCATCGAACAGGCCGGGGGGGTCTGGCACTGTGTAGTTCCTAGAGCAATAATAAAGATATTCTTTACCTGCACACGTATCAGACGGCCAGAGGTTGCATAACGTCAAATTTACTCTCACCTTCCCCCTCTGGTATTTCATCTGTGCAATTAGTTGTGAAACTGACAGATGTGAGCGAGGACGTGGAGACGAAGAGGGTCACTGTGTGTAATGATGTGTGGAAATGCCAACAGTGAAACAAACACTCTCTCTCTCTCTCTTCCTCACACGTTGGCTCAGACTGTTACTCACTGTGAGTCTAATTGCCAGTCTCCCTTAGAAAAGGACCAGACTGTTAACCCCTCACTCTGTTTACTGCCTCTTCGTTTCCTCTCTGCCCCCGCTCCTCCTCTGATGGGGTTTCCTGTGAGGCTGCAGGTGTGAAGCTAATTAACCTGAAGAAGACCAGACATGTGCTCTCTCTCCTTAAAGAGGGCACTTGTGGACGAATCACGAAAGAGAAAAAGCCATGAAGTGTGGCTGCTCTTCTAAACTCCTTTTTTATTCATTACAGTCAAATAAAGCCACATTATAAACCGTGAGTATAACACAGTTATCCATTAGCAGCCTCTACCTCTTGAGCGGCCTTTTAAAGTCTTTTGTAACATGGCCATTAGGAAGCCTCAGAATTTCCCCATCGCTCTTTTATCAGCCGTGTCGCCTCCTCTTCCTCCTCCCATCTGCTTCGTTAAGTCACATCTGATGGATGCTTTCACTCCTGATGAATCATAGCGCATTAGTCTGAAAGGGCTTTCAGGTGAATTGTGTCCTTGCATGAACCTTTCATATTGAAACTAAGAACTTTGTCTTTTTATGCATCGAATGGCAGAGGTGCCAGCAGCACAGTGTGCGTGGTTATCAGAAGTAGAGGTAGTGATGACACGTTCCCTTTCACAACAAAATCCTGAATACACGTACTAACCACACAGAAGCAAAAACAAAAGCATCAGATCTAAGGATTGAAAAGCAGCAATACAAATGTTTTTTGAAGCCCTATTCGCACTGGATAAGTATAACCTGGGGACATCTGGTAAGCTGACACCCCAACGTCAGTGTTTGCTGCGGCACATTTGCACAGGATAAGCACAGCCTGTAATTTACTGAATCTACTGACGTTTCTGACTGAAAACGTTGAGGCGCTGCATGATAATCACCTTGTCTCTGGGGGAAGCATCACACTTTACAGCGTACAGCCTGCCGGACATTTATTAGAAGAAGAAGACGTCCACAGACAGTATACTTTCACTTCCACAAAGAAAACCAACAACAAGCACTCAAAATAAGTGGTAGGAACATTATTCGTCTTTGACATCTGGATCTTCTTCTTAGTTTGAACCTTCTGCAAAGCTGTCCCCATACTTTGCATTGAGATGAGCCAGCTGAATTTGCTGTCCAAAACCTTCGTTTTGCAATGTCCAGCACGGCCTCCATTATTCTCGATTGGGAAAATGGGCAGAAAAAGCCGCGGAAACCCTCTTAAAAACAAATGTACAGCCCAAAATTGGTGAGATGCCGATCCTAAAGGGATTACTTTTATCAGGAATATTTTTGGGGGTCTATTTACCATTATTTGATAGAACAGTCGGTAAAGTAGGAAGTTGGGAGAGAGCGGGGAATGACATGCAGGAAAGGAGCCACAGGTCGGACTTGAACCCGGGCCCCGGGCTTCGAGTACATGGGGCGTGACCTAACCACCACAGTAGGCCATCTGCGCCCCCTGGAGTTTCTACTTTTTTCGCACTGGTTTAAAAACACAGACGTCCTCCGCAATTATTACAAATGACCACAGGTCCCCAGGTAATACTAATCCTCCTGTGAATATGGCTTCAGGTAAAGAAATGGGAGATGATGAATATTGCAGATGGAAGATGGGAGATCTTCTACGCAGGAAAAGAATCATAGTCTGGCGGCTCTGACTCATCTTAAGCTTTTATTTGTAACTGTGGAACAGAAATCAGAGGGTCCTGAGGGTCTCAGGCAGCCTGTTTGCTCAGAAGGGGAGCGTACAAACGCAGCCAGTGCTCCAGTCTGAGTCAGAGTCATTAGTGTCTAAGGTCAAAGGCGAGTCCTGGACTTGAGTACGCCACAGCTCTGCAATCGACTGTGAAGTGGAAAAACAAGATTGAATAGGATGGTCCAGGTGCTGGAGCCTTGTCACTATAAATCAATGAATCAATCAACCTTCATTTATACTTGAGAGGCCGTTAAGAGACAACCTTCAATTAGAATGACATCAGGTGAATTACAAAAGCTCCTTCAAACCTCGCCTGCATTAAAGCACGGCTGGATGTTTCCTGCGGCTGAAGATTGCAGCTTTTTAATCAAAAGTATGGAGAGCACATTGGCCTCTCCAATAACCATCCTTCATTTGGCAGAGCAGCAAAAACAATCAAGCTGCCTAATCAGGTGAGGAGAAGTCTGGATTAAAGCGGCTGATTGGTCAACCTGGCCTGGCCTCGTTTCATCAGTGCAGCTCAGGTAGAAGGTAGAGCAGATTCATCCATTATCCTCCCTCCACCGGCTCAGGAGAACAAACTCAGCCACCGGAACAGCTCGTCCTTCACCAGGCCAGAGCTCCATTTTCCATCTCAGGTGCTGTCTTAAAGCGTGTCGATAACAGCCGATGTATGAATTCTCTTTCTGTAGGAGAGTGTTGAGTTATGTGACAGGGTCATTCCAGGCAGGAACGCTCTGCTCTCTCCTCGCTCCGTCTGAAAGCGTTGATGAAAGCTAAAGACTCTGAGACAGTCATCAGGGATTGTCTGTGCATGACACATCTGGTGTCGCTCAGAATTAATTGCACCGTTTTTCCACCTTTCTTGTGATCATGCGATGCAAAGACACGACAATTAGCTGTTCAAGCAGCAAGTACGAGTCGCTTCAATCCCAGACTGAACACTGGCAGAGTTATCCAGCCGCTTCATTTCTCCAGTCAGCCTCGAAAAAACTGGTCCCGTTTGTCTCCCTGTTGGCTGTAGCACGCTCCCAACCACCTGCTTTATGTGAATGTCCAATGTGTGCATCACCAAAAAAAAGGAAAAGGACTTTACAAAATAAATTGTACTAGGGTTGTGAAGATACCAGATTCTTCAACTTCAATTTGATTCTAGTAAGAACAAAAAAAACATCCATACATGTTGTGATAACAGGGCAACATAAATAGAAGTCTTAGGCATCCTTGAATGTGATTCTGCTTCTGACGAATCGGCACACAAACTCGTGTGTCTGCAGGTGAACGCATGTGTCAGCTTCTGCCTCAGAGTTGTCCTCTCTATGTTACGTTTACATGTTTGGTTTGTTTTTGTAAATGACACAGCTCAAAACATTCATAGTGGGCTGTCAGATGTTTAAAATCTGTGATATTTTCCTCCAACCGTGCATCTTCTAATCTTAGCCACACAGTCATGTAACTGGTTCACTTGTTTTTTCTTGCTTTTCTTGTTCACTCGGGGACAGATGCAGGAGCTGGGGGATCGAACCCCTGACCCACTAATTGAGAGGCGACCGACTGAGAAACAGCTGCATGTACATGGCCGCTAATGCCTGTCCCTGATGTTGATGTGCACGTGCAGGCCGCCTTGAATCGAGCAGCTCTGGTTCAGGAAGTAAATTCCTTCATTCAAATCCTCCATTGACATTTCAGAAAACCTGATATCAATCATTTTTTGTATCCTGGAACCAAACCAACCAGCGACCTGAATACTCTTGACTATAAAACATTATGTTCTTCACAAACAAACGATTGGAAAACTGAGAAAAAGGCAAAGGTACAAGTCATTTACCGGGAGTAAAGGAACTAAACATCCCAAAATCCATTGCGATTCCAACAAACTGTGTGCCGTGAAACTCTAGGATTGTGGGTAGTGTAGTTCCTTTCCCTGAGATCAGCACTTACCATCGTCTCACCCGTGGTAAGTCTGCATTGGGTGGCTAATAATCAATTCTTTACCTCACTATGAGCTCTATATGGACACACTTCATTGATAATTAGACAGAAAAGAAAAAGTAGTGTTTCACTTCACTAAAATGTTCCAGATGTTGTTGACTAAAACTAGACCAAAGCTTTAATGAGTAGAAATGACTAAAACTAAAAATCATTTTGGTCCGAAGACGAAAAACTAAATCCAAAAAAGAATGGCAAGAATGGGCTTCATTTTTTCTCCAACAGTAGCTCTGATTTTAAGAGCCGTGTCTCTCAGTTGGATGAAATCATTACGGGATGATTCTCGGAGGAGCTGAGGTGTCCGTGTTTGAAAGCCAGATGTCCAGGGTTGTTATCCTCTAATGAGAAACCTCGGTACAGTAATCAATTCCCTGGACAAAAGATTTCTCAAAGCTCTCCAGCTCCTGACATTAACTGTCGAAGCCTTTCAGTCCTCTTTCACACCCTCTGAAGCAGGTGAGGAGGAGAGGGAGGTAAAAGTGACCCTTCAGCTGATAGCGATAATGCTGGTCATGGTCTGAAGATGTTCAATCACTGACAAAGAATAATGACTTTAATGACATCTTCCTCATCGTCTTGTAAAGCAATGAGTGAAAGAGTAAGGCCTCGTGTCCACCTCACGTTGTTTTCTGAGCACCAGCGTCTTTTTTCGCTGCATGGAGAAAAAGCGCAGCGCCCAGCGTCTTTTTCTTCTTTTTTGTGCGGCTGCTCCGAGCGCTCAAGTTGAAAATGGTTCAACTTTTCAGAAAGGCGCTGTTGACGTCCGCGGCGCTCTTTTCCAAATGTAAGATATTCCCTGTAGTTTTTCCACCTAGGGATCGTGTCTTGTCCCCACATCCTCTTTGCTCCGTGTCTGATCGGGAAATCAACGATCTCAAATATAAAACATGAAGTAAAAAGTAACGGAGCAGTGTCGATCAAACAGCGGCCGTTCTCAGCAGACTGTTGTCATAGAGACAGGACGGACGTGCAGCGCTTTTCTTCTCAGCGCACAAACGCTTCATGCAAGCGCTCCTGAGCGCACAGCCAGCGCTTTTCTGCCCAGAAAAAAAACGCTAGGTGGTCTTTTACCTGCTTTTTGTAAAGTTTCTCGTGATTACATTTGGCGCTATACAAATAAAGATTGATGATTAAAATTTGGGGTGGCACTTGGGGTGGTCAATAAGATTTCAAGGGGGGCCCATGACACCCCTCTGGGAACGCCCCTGGTCCCCACTGTGTGAGTAAATGAATAAAGTTGATGCATAAAGTAAAACTAAAACACACACACACACCTGTCCTGGTGGAGCGGTTCTTCTCCTCCCCTCTGAGGATCTGGTTGCACTCTTCTTGGGCCTTCATGTGCTGAACCACCAGAGCGCAGTCTGGGTGGATGGCCTCCGTCTGTTAATGGAAAGGAATATCAAATTAACACTGATATGATAATAGGCCAGGACACTCTTGGAGAATAAATCTCAACGAGTTTATTTCCATCATTAAATAGAGGTTAACTACAGCAGACCGTCTTGATGAATCAGGATAGTTCCCTCAGAATCACACTCTTACTTTTATTTCTCTGGTCACATGATCATTTGAAACATACAAATAAATATCCAAACACAAAGCAGCTGCTCTCTGTGACTCTTTGTTTTATCTTTTTAAAAGCCGCATGTTCTCACTCCTCACTCTTCAAACACAGCTGACTCAAAGCTTCTTAATACGACGACCCAGGTACTATTACAGGTAACAAGGTGACCTGTTAACTGATTCCTTGAACACTGATTTATAAAGAAGAGGATCTTCTGCTTTTTTCACCAACTTTGTCACAATGCTCCCCTGGTAGTAAAAAATAACAGTATTATTAAATCGCTCAGAATGAATCCTCGTCGCAGCAGCCGTGTGTTCGAATCCGACCTCTGCCCTCCACTCTCTCCTCTCAACATGTCCTGTCTCTCTCTTCAGCTGAATTCTTGTTTCAAACATCGTTTCCCAAACACCTCGGAAAAAAACCCCAGATGTTTGCTTTTCTCCCGCAGTGATGATGAACCTCTGCGCTGTGTTGCACCTAACAGCTGAAACACGAGAACTCAACGACCTCCTCTTGAATCCCTGACATCTGTCAAGGCTTCCCATCATGCCGACTGAAGAACATGAAAAGGATGTTGGCAAAAATCTGCAATCAGTCCAAGTTTAAAGCCCCACAGGCTCTCAGTTTTTCTTATCTGACACCTCATGAAGAGTTTTTGACTTAAAAAAAGGCGTCCGCTGAAGGTAATCGTGTTTATCTTTATGCTTTATTATTCTCTGAAAGCCCCACATGTTGACTTTTCTCCTGCAGTGATGAACCTCTGTACGCTGTTCATCATTCGACAGCTGAAACATGACCTCGTCTTAAATCCCTGACATCTCATCACGCCGTCTGAAGAGCATAAAAAGGGTTTGAACAGAAATCTGCAGCTAGACTTAAAATAATCCAAAAGTGTGGACTCCAGCAGCTTCTCCGCCCTGCAGTCAAATTAATTATCTGTGCTCTGATGTCACGCCGTCTATTTATTAGCCGTCAGGTGAGAAAACAATCCCAATAATTGCCTTGGATGTGTCTAATTGATTTTTGGGGTGAGGGAATTGGATTAGAAGTATGTGAGAAGACCTGCGTGTGTGACCAGATGGAGGCACGGCAGGTGAGCGTGACCTTTGACCTCAACGTCTCTCTGCGCTGCGGTGAGCGGGATGAGCACGACAGGAGTCGCTCGCTGCGATTGGACGGAAACACCTCCCGGCCTGTTTCAGGACATGTTGCCCCGCAGCTGTCGAGATGTTGTTTTTTCAGTCTGTGTGTGTGTGTGTGTGTGTGTGTGTGTGTGTGTGTGTGTGTGTGTGTGTGTGCGTCTTCTTCATGTAACAGCTTGTTGAGAATACAAAGAATAAGTAGATCTTTTTTGTTGCTAACTTTCCGCCTGTTTTTGCAGTCCACAGACTGTTTCTCCTCTACACACCAAAGTCTGCTGAAATGTTAAATAAAATGTTAATAATGTTGATAAAGTGATGGAATACACCATCTCAAGTCTGTACATTGTGTTTTATTTTGAAATTGACGGGACGCTCTGTGTGTTTCCTTGTCTGACTTCCTGTCCGGGTCGTCATATTCTGTGCAGCTTGAAGTGTGCCTACAGTGTACTATAACGGAGCAGAGCGTAGTGGCGCTGCTGGCACGCTCTGGAGACGGACCACGACGCTCGCTGTGGAAACACAATGATTGATAAGAGTGGCAGCTAACTACGGCGAAGTGCGTGGCGCTGACGGACCGCGGCGCGGTGTGGAAATTGGGGTATAGAGCTAAAATGTATAGTTACATAAAAAACTTGATCTTAATACTGATCTTAGGGGGCGCTGGTAGCCTAGTGGTTAGTGCGTGCCCCCCTTATGTACAGAGGCTGTAGTCCTCTAAGCAGGTGGCCTGAGTTCAAATCCAACCTGTGGCTCCTTTCCAGCACGTCACTCCCCACTCTCTCTCTCTCTCTCCCCGATTCCTGACTCTTTGCACTGTCCCGTCTCCAGATGAAGGCACAAAAAGCCCCAATGTGCTGATCTTAGGTAAGGAAAAAGAAACGAGAATAGAAACTGAAAAGAATGATTCTTTTGCATTTGATTGTTTTTGTTTCTTGTGGTTCTTTGGAGGTGATGACTCTCTGGTTGGGATCTACTTTCTACAGTCAACAACCCCAACTTACTTGCACATTACAGGCTAACGTGCTTGGTTGGGACCAATGTGTGGGACTGTTCGAGCAACATGACTGGCGAGGTGGTCTCCTCTTGTCAAAAGAGAGTTCAGAATATAATACTCATATCTTCTACTTTAAGAATCAGCTGATAAATGAACAGTGCCCGTCTAAACACAAAAAGTACACACGAGGAGAATTCACAGGGACAGGACTAAATATTTATGATATTTATCGTAACTGGGTGGCCGTGAAACTCCTCCATCATTTATAGTTTAACCTTCTGCAGCAACAAATGACACCCGGACATCAAACAGCTCCGTCTTATCTGCTGCAGGTTTATGGAACAAAAAAATCCTTCAGACAAGCGACACATTAGTGCCACGAGCTGTCTCCGAAAAAGCCACATCATGTAATAAAACTGTGAAGAGATGTGCGGAGAATCTGACGCGAGTCAAACAATGAGCTGCGGTGCCTGGAAGACGCGTGTTGATGTTTATAGAGGCCGAATAATGAAATTAGATTGTGATTGTGCGAGACAATGAAGAGCTAAAGTGCCATTTAAGCAGCACTGCAATAATGGTAACCTTCACTACTAAATGGAAACAGTTTACGAGGCTGTAATGTTATTTAAATTCAATCACTGATTTAATAGGGTCATTATTGAGGGCGCAGATCGCCTCCAGGCAAACATTTACCCACCCGCCATCTTTTACATTCAAAACTCTGCAGTGATAGAGACGACAGGTAATCACCAGGTAGCTGATTTCATTAGTGTGTGCGAGTGTGTTTCCATTATTGGCCCTTTACTGTTTTCAATCTACTTCTCACCTCGGGTCAAGTCATTTGCGATATTTCTTTGTATGCTGATGATAAACAGAAATCCATCAGAGCTCTCTTCTCTCTAACCGAACACCCGGCACACTTTGAAGGAACATAGGAAAACTCAAGTCAACTTTGTAAACCAATGAAACGTCTCATTATTTTGATTGGCAGTAAACACGTTCATGGCTGACACGTTATCATCTATCGATCTATAAAGTTAAATGGTAAACGAGCTTGAGCTTGTTTAGCGCTTTTCTAGTCTTCTGGCTACTCAAAGCGCTTTTACACCGCAGGTCACACCTACACATTCACACACTGATGGTAGAAACCATCAAAAGTAACTAACCCCAGGCGATCGGGTAGCGTAGTGGTTAGTGCGCCCCGTGTATAGAGGCTGTAGTCCTCCAAGCGTATGGCCTGGGTTCAAATCCGATCTGTGGCTCCTTTCCCGCATGCCATTCCCCACTCTCTCTCTCTCTCTCTCCCTGATATTCAACTCTATCTACTGTCCTATCTAAAAGAAAAAAAAAAAAAGAAAAAGAAAAAGAAGCCCCAAAATAAATCTTTTAAAAAAAAAGGGGTAACTAATCCCATTCATGCACGTTCACACCCCGCCAACAAAGCAGCAGGAGCAACTTAGGGTTAAGTGTCTTGCCCAAGGACACATTGGACATGTGGCTGCAGGAGCTGGGGATCGAAGCCCCGACCTTGAGAGACGACCGACTCTACCAACTGAGCCACAGCCGCCCCTGACCTGTCATCGAGTGCAGAGTTTCTAAATTCAGGGCATGCATTCATAGCATATTGAAGTTTTGCGGGTCACACTTGAGACTTCATTACATTTTTAATTAGAAAAGTGTTAGACATGCACAATCACTAACATACTAATAACGTTTTTATCAGGATAAAAAAAACTCTAATTCATCCTTTGTAAAGGAGCGTCTTTAACATCACATCATTCCCTTATTTCAGGACTCTCAAACCCCTCCATTCTTTGTTTCCAGCGACCACACCATGTCACTCATTACCAATCCATTAAAACAATCAATAAACAAGATCAGCCAGAACAGAAATCTGTCCACCAGGAGAGGATGCTGAGAGAATTTAGAAAAACAGGATCACACTCCCTCCACTTTGACCTTTCGGTGATGGTCACCTGTGGCATTTAGAATTGATTTTAAGGTTTCACAGCCTAAAATCGATACCACGGTTTCACAGCTTCTATTTAAGGAAAGAGAGGCATTTAATGTAAGGGCTGTAAAGGTGCGGAAGAACCTTCTGTTGGAAATCAGACGGGAAACCTGATTTTTCTTTGTAAATGCTTTGAAATTCGCACATTTTCTTTAAAAGTACATTTTCTCGAGACGGCTTCATGCCTCTACGTAAGCCACTGAAACCTCTAATTACACCCTCTTCTCCCAACATTGGAGAGCAGTCCTCCCCTGGCAGCCCTGCAGCGTTCTGCCACGCTGTAAGGCTTCCAGAGAGCTGGCCAATCAGAAGAAAGTGGGCACGTGGGGAGGGGGGCCTTAAAGAGACAGCAGCTGAAACAAACTGGTTCAAGCAGAGGCTTTTACAGACTCCATGTATCAGATGAATAAGTTGTTTTAAGAGCTGCAAACAATGCAGAGCTTCTCTAGGTTTAGCAGACTGACAACATGAAAGGTGAACATGAGGAGAACATGGGATCTTTAATGTTTGTGTCAGTGTGTTAGAAGCCCAGGAGGTCTTGTCCTGGCAGCAGAAGCCAGGCTCTCGAGTAGACAGAGCTCCCCCAACCTTCAGCGAGCTGATCAGGCACTACTACCACCCGACGTCCCTGACGCCCAGCCACCACCATCGGACTATGTCGTCCCCACAACCACCTCATTCATGCACGGCCTGCTCCGACCTCCGCCTCAGCAGTAAGGAAGTGTGGACAACAGGAACACGAGGAATACAAAGGAGAAATCCTTCCTGCGTATTATCCCATATGCTCTTTTGCAAAGCGTCTCGAGATAACACTTGTTATGAATTGGTGCTATACAAATAATGATTGATTGATTGTGACGTCTACTTATTGTGAACTTTCTTGGTCAAAAGACAAATTAATGTAAATTAATATGAAATACAAATAAGAAAGGCTCACTAGTGCACGTAAAAAAGGAATAAAATGTCAACAAAGATCATGAATTAGGACAGAAATAAAGAGCTTAAATATGGATGTGTTCATTCTAAATCAGTCCTGCTGTGATCACTTTAGATTTCATTACTGAGATCCTGCGGGTAAATAATTGGAATTTAAACGTCCTCCTGCCGTCAAGAGAAGAACGATGATCTATAATGAAAAGGCAGAGAGGATAAAAATCACCGTCAGTCCTTGTGCCAAACAGAAGAGCTGCAGAGTCTCTGGAGGAAGAAGCTAATAAAAGAAGGGACAGCTTCGGATCATACACAGAATCCTTCAGGATCAGCCGAGACGCGTCACCAAACCAAATCCTCCGTCATGATTCAGACCCTGATCCTCCCTCAGGTGAGCCCAGAGATAATGAGGAGGAGATGCCTCCACCGTAGCATCAAATCAAAAGGTCAAGTGAGGATGAAATAGAGTGAAGATGGAAGATTCTTCTGCTGTATTTGAATTTCAAACGTGCATATTCAGAGTATGAAAAAAGAGAAGATATTAATGCTTTCTCTTTGCTGCTGTCTGTCTGCAGCCGGAGGCAGCAGAGTCAAGTGTGTGTCCAGCTTTGATGGAGTCATCCGAGACACGACGCCATTTCACTGATTGAAGATATTTGTGGTTTTATCACCTGATGCTCCTGTGAGTTTTTCTGAGCTCATTTAGGGTTTCAGCCAACAATTATTTCCTTCTTTGATTGATGTGCTGGTTTTCTTTTACTACCAATTGATCTTTAAAGCCCATCTTCAAACTCCCAAACTAGCAGTTGTGGGTTCGAATCCCCACCCCAAATGTTCCTGTCTCTCTTCAGCTTTCCTTTCTAAGGTTTGGACTGCAGACGGTAGAACAAATACACAGAACTAAACATGATTGAAAAGCTCTTCACAGGCTTTATGACACCAGTTTTTTCCCCAGGCCCACAGATCGTGACCCACTGAAAAAGGCTTTAGGGTCCCGACCCACCAGTTGAGAACCACTGATCTAAACCGCAGCTGGAAGAAAAATGCCTCTAAGCCTAAATGACAGTGTTTTTAGAACATACACTCTTTAAGATTGTTTGTAACTTTACAACAAACACGAGCAAGGAGTAACGTGAAACTAAAAAAACTATACTTTTCCTATTTGATATTTGCAGCTAGGCAGAAAATAGTGAGCGCCCCATCTATGCAGGCTGTAGTCCTGCAAGCGGGCGGCCCAGTGATATCCGACCTGTGGCTCTTTTCCCGCAAGTCATTCCCCCTCTCTCTCTCTCTCTCTCCCCCTGATTTCCAACCCCACTGTCCTACCTCTGCAATAAAGGCACGAAAAGCACAAAAATAAATCTGAAAAGAAAAAAGAATTGTGCCATCAAATCTCTGAGAGTAACATAATTCATTTGCATGTCCTCCTCCTTCTATTCAGACTCTTAAAGGGCTCTTTAGGCGTTCGTATTTGACCCCTTTTGGAGATCTGTGGCAATGATATCCAAAAAAGTGGAAGGTGACGATTAGTGCCAAGGAATTGCAAACTAAAAGTCAGTTAAAATGTAAGTTATAAAGATAAGAGCATGCCAGACATCTCTGGTTCCCTTTTTAGGCTACCTTAAACAAATCTAAAGTTGCTAAATTTGTGAAAATAAGATTTTCCAATGATGCATACACAAAAATCACCAGTTCTGGATACACCCTGATATCTCATACCTCAGATGTTTTTCTGTTTGATCATTTAAAATGATACTTTTCACCTTGATTTCCTGTCAAACCTTTAAAACATTTGTGACACAGACTGATTTGTTTTGTACAGATGGAAATCAGTCTTAAAGAACCTCGACCTGAATACTTAGTGTAACTATGGAGCTCCAGTGTGAGTGTTTAGAGAGGAGACTCACCGTCTCCAACACCGCCAGCTGCAGAACCAGACCCACATGAAGGTATGATGCCATCCTTTTCATCCACGAGCTTCCATACAACATCTTTACGGTCTGTGCACTTTGAAATCACACGCTCAAAAAGTTCTGATTAAGTTTGAAGAAAATATCAGTCTCCAAGAACACGAGATGACAATCTTGTGAAATGTCCAGACCTTGAAACAGCCCATGGAGTGAGCCGCATGTTGGCTGTTTTATCGGATTGAGTGCTGTCGCGCGTCTCTCCGGTGTCCGGTGCAGCAGGAGGTCTGCATCAGGCGCGGAGGAGAGCACAGACTGAGATACACACAGTGCGCTGCGCTCCTCCTTTATATAACTAAGCAGATGAAGCGGAACGCACACACAGCAGCGCGCTCAATCAGAGAGAGAGAGAGAGAGAGAGAGAGAGGAAACAGGATGTGGATATTCCTTGAATTACGCACAAATAAAGGTGCACAACTTCCTGTAAACACCAAACGAGTAGATAAGAGGGTAGCCTACTGAATACAAATGTCCAGAGGCGGAACTACATTTGTTTTGACTGACTGATCCAGGGGTGGCCTGTGTGCACACAAACACATGAAAGAATTGCATTAATTTACCTTCTCTGTCTCCACTAATCCTCCTATCACATCTGTCTCAAATTGAACTAACATTCGAGTATCAGACAGTCATATCCCTGCATGTGTACCATTTTTAATCTTTTTAAAAAGTAACAACAGAGAGGCAATATTTACATCTTCTCAGCTTAATTCTTTCAGGACTCATAAAGGTGTGTGTTCAAAGTGACAATTTACATTTCTAACAAAAAGGAAATGTGCCACATTTACAGTAAAAAACACCTGCGGCTGTGCAGCTTCGATTGTGACAGTTCAAGAGGTCTTGGTGGCTGATGGTGGGAAGCGGTAAACTTGCTTGAAGGCACCTTTGATCGAATACAATCCTGCATTTTAACAACTACTTTGGTTGGTGACTGATGCAATGCACAGCAATACAATCATTTAATCTGCAATGTATATGATTAAGACTTTAAAATCAACATTATTATTATGTTTCAAAATTAGGGCTGTCAAACGATCAACATTTTTAATCATTAATTGCATTTAAAAAATCCATTATTTTACATTCAAAAATAAAAATTACTTTTATGTTTGTCCTGTCTTAAGCTGAGAGCACTTTACTTGAGGTCTGCTTTTATTTTGAAATACAGTAAGGACCTTTTGGTTGATGAAGGTTAGGACATGAAGTTCAGCACAGAAACAGGAAGTGGTTATGGAGCCCAAACTGACGTCAAACAGCTCAAAGGAACGGTAACAAAGGTCAATGTGTGATGTCATCAGGTGGATATGACTTTGGACTCGTCAGCTGAGCTGTCTGAGAGTTTGTTAAAGTGAAATGAGACATTCAAAGGTGCAGCAGTGTCCTTCTTTTACATCACTGAGACTACAGGGAGACACTGAGGACGAATATTACGGGGAGCCTGAAGGGACAAAATAGCATGAGATTAATTGTGGTAAAAAGAAATGAAAGCATTAATTTCAGACCTTAATGAATCGTGATTAACTAGTTCTTAGTCTTAACAGAAGCAGATTTCCTGCTGAATCTGGTGTAAACATGGATGCTGAATCAAGGTTTCAAATTAGATGTTAGAAAAACTCTTTTGCGCGAGGTTTGAAAACTTTGTAACAGAAAACGAAAGCTCTGTGGGATGACAGGAAGACGAACATACTGACGAACAGAAAACATAATGCAGCACTTTAGTTACGTGCACGTAGATTGTCCGGAGAATATCCTGCTGCGTTCTCACATCAGCTCACTCCGACTTGCTGCGGAAAAAATACTTGGGACCTGGGAGGAGAAACTCCGGGTGAAGTCAGAGCGAAAAATTCTGCTGTTTGGGTTCACACATACAGCTCCTCCAGGAAATATCCAGAGTTTTTCAGGAGTTTTTTTCTGCAAGTGTGAAAGCCCTTTAATTGTTTCTATTTGAGCACTAAACTCTGATCAGTTGTTCCTCCAGTCTCGGTGATAATCGAGCAAACGTGGAGATATTCCCTCCTCGTGTTGCTGAAATGTTTAATATTACAAATAACTTTGAAACTGAATAAAGAAAAATGAATGCTCACATGAAAACAAAACTGCTTTATGTAATTATGTTAGAAGCATGCTTTGGGGAAATTTCTCCGAATAAATGTCCATATTAAAACTGACTTTGAGAATCTTACTCCTTCTTCTGGGGATGATTACACTTTATGGAAGTTCTAAAAGAAGAAATGAGTTGAATTCATCAGCAATGACACACCACGCTGTTCAATCAAGAACACTCTGAGGTGGTGTTTGGATCAAATGTAAATCAATGATTGACGCAGAGCGTGCACAGATGTGAATGTTTGACCTTGACTGAGAAATTTTTGTGACGTGATGACACCTTAAGCAGAAGTGAAGGAAACACTCATTATGGCAGTCTGTGGGCACCCAGAGCTCTATGAGTCAACATCTTTACAGAGACTCTGGAACAAAAGAGGAGATGACGGCGAGGATAACCTTAGTGGTTGAAAAATGTACCTCACTTTATTTCAGCTATCAATGGTTGTTACGAGAAATATCTGTGGAACTCCAATCAACACTTCAATGGAAATGTTCGGTGGAGTTCAAGCAGCAACCTCTGGTATTTAAAGTTTATGTTTGAGTTATGCAAGTGAAAAATTCACATCACTTTTTGTCAGTCCAAGCTTTCATTTAAACGCACAGTACGTAAAATCCACCACTAGGGGGCTCTCAATCCAAACAATAATAAAAGATGACGTCGAGGCTCTGCTTTCAGTCGCAGCTACCGCTTCCTTTTGCAGCGGTCTTTGACGTAACATCCGGTGTTTCCTTGGCAATGATCAATATTTTGTGTCTGTCATGGCGGCCGCCTACAAGACACGGTCCGTTACAACTATAAAATTACCGATTTCTCCGGCTTTGATAACTTTTGGAAATATTTGAGGTGATGTAAGTACTCAACTAAAAAATATGCAGTTCTACATACTTAGACAAGTATAAAAGAACAACAGTTGTTTACTGTAATCATAAGGCCTGTAAAAAGAAATAAGACAGTTATGGAACAAAGAGTCAGCAAGTGTCACTGCACAGTTTTTGCTTTTACTGTGAAGCAACAGTGCGTAACTTTCTCACTTTAAAGTAACACTTTCAAAGGTTGATTTAAAAGCATGTTCAACAGGGAGAATGGCATCTCTGTCACGTCCACAACATGCCCCGATCGCCTGTTTACTGCAGCATGTCACTTTGGCGGCAGGCCGAGGTTATCTCCAGAGGAGTGTGTAAGGCTTAGCGGCACTAGTTCACACACCGGCCTTCAGCTACAAATCCAGTTACCCCCCCCAGAAACCAGAGTCCATGCTCTTATTGTGGCAAACGTTTCACTTAAAGTTGACATTCAGTGTGTTCTTGTGTAAATGCTGCAGAGGTCATTCAGTTGTTTTCTTTCCAGGCTTCATATCACTGAGCACAGATCATATTTACAGGGTTTTATTTCTATACATGGCCTCAGAGAGCGGAGGAGTGTACTATTGCAGGTTTGATTTTGCCTGCAGTGTTTGTTTGTGCTGAGTGCTCCGCTACAATAGTCATGCCCTTGCAGTTATGTTTCATTACTCAGGACACTTCATATAAACAGTGAGAGTAAACATAAACAGTGCAAGTTGACAGCAGCCCACAGAGCCGCAGTGTGTGTGTGTGTGTGTGTGTGTGTGTGTGTGTGTTGAGGGCACTGTGCTGCACACCTTGCAGAGGTCGATCGATGACAGACGGTGCCTTTGGCATTGCCAGCAGACCACCAACACTGAAAATGGTGCAGCACCTGTTTACAAAGAAGAGGAGGGATAACAGGCGGATTAGGCTGCACATGTTGGCATTCACTATTTGTGTCGTAAATAATGCAAAGCTGCATTTTAGAGCCTGCAAAACGCTTCAGTTTAATGCATTATAATGCTGGTCGTCAAAAGTTAGCTGTGTTAATATCAGTGCCCTGTTTTCATCATGTACGGAGAGGCTGATACACACTGATCATGAGTCCAGAAACAAATCATTTATTTAAGGATAAAGACTTTAACACTGACACAATATTGTTCAAACTGATTCATGTGACTTGTCGATGACGGCCTGATGAGATGTTTCACATCCTGATTTCACTTCCACAAAATTCAGCCAAAGGAATCTGAAAGCGCCATGGCAACAGCAGGCATGCCTGCTTGATGCGTCTTCACCTCCTTAAAACGAAAGATATGAATGAGAGAAACGCTGACAGGGAATAGATGTGGACCTTCAGGGAACTCCCAGCCGTGCACATAAGACAACTGAAAATACACACAGATGTGGTTCAACCTTCCTCAATGGGAGTTTTTAAAAGCCTTCTGTGGACACGTGTTGAGAATTAGCATGTGTGCTAAAACTGTCATTGTGATGTCCATGTCTGATCTAAACTTTATTGACAGTTATCAACGCTCCGTCCTGATCTAACACGTACAGTGTGAACACTCAGCATGTGTCCGACATGCAGATCGTAAAGTGTGAGCTCATAAATCATGAGCATTGGTCGTGTGTCGGAAACGATTCTCTTGTACGGTGTGAGCTGACATTCTGCACGACATTTATACAATCATACAATGAAAGCTCAGCCTCAGGTCTAATCAGGTTTGCACATTAACTATTTCCCACGCTGCCCTGCTCATGCCTTTCTCAGTGATGAACAGTTAGAGTGGTTATGAATCATATCAGCTGATAAAGCCACGACCTATGGAGTAAGGTGAACACTCACATCCAAACATGTCACAAGGACACTCTCTTGACTAATAGCTTCAAGCTGAATGGGAGACGTGTGGCATGTTAGCATAGCATGAGTCAGCATCATCAATAATCTAAAAAATGTTTCATTGACGAGTGTGAGGAAAGCACACAAAATAAAAAAAAAATCATGCAAAGAAAAATGTTCTAGTGGTGGATGAAGGATACCGAGCTCTGAGCTTGTTTCACTTGAGTGAAATAAACTGTTTGAATACTTGAATACTAGGACGTCCAAAGCTTCAAACATAACTGGAGACAGAGGCTTGAGATCGGTCCGCACAGAGTGCCAAAGTCACACGGTGCAGTAAACGGATTGGGCAGCACTGTAGATATGGAGAGACGTCATTCTCCCTGTTATAAGTAACTGTGTTAATTATTCGACCTTTGAAACGACTGTAGAGCTTTCACACATGCAGAAAACTCCTGAAAACCTCCTGATATTTCCAGGAGGAGCTGTATGTGTGAACGCAAAAAAACATATTTTTCGCTCACAATTCACCCGGAGTTTCTCCTGCCAGACTCCTAGTATTTTTTCCGCAGCAAGTCCGAGTGAGCTGATGTGAGAACGCTGCAGGATATTCTCCGGAGAATTCACCTAGAGCCATTGGGAGGGGGGAGTGACGTTTATATACTGTGACTGCTGCAAGGTGCATAGTGTGAATGCACGCAACCGCTACGATCTCCGTGCACGTAATTATGAGGCTGCATTACGTTTTCTGTTCTCCAGTATGTTCTTATCCACTCTTTTGTTGACATTGTGATTCTGTTGAACTACACGTAGCATTGATATAAAAGAAAATACTCTTATTATAGCGTTGTGTAGCGGACTCTGTTGCTTCGTCCGCTACACCCGCCCCCTCCTCCCGTCTGACAGGGATAGTCTCCCACTTTGAGGTGCATGTGTGAACAGCCAGGTCAGGAGAACATCCGGAGCAGTCCTCCTGAAATTAACTAAATATTTCTGGAGTGCAGATTTGAAAACAGCTATACTGTTGCTTTTTAATTTGAATGTGCTCATAGAAACTTTGGGTTTACTACGTAAGGTTGATAAGATCTTTCTGTGACCGCTTGGTGTCATCTCATTTGTTCAGTGTTGGTGAAGCCAGATATTGAAAAGATACCCTAGGTATGTTGAACTCAATTCAAAGGCCAGGCTTCTGGTCCTTATATTGGACTTGTGTCTGTTCTTGAGATGTGATTACAGGTCGTATTGCGTGTTTGCTGCCGTGCACATAAGAGTTAAAACAAATGTCCAATACAGTAGTTAAGCATCAAGGTTATGGTGCTGTATAATAAATAGAACGCCTCCAGGGAGCGGATATAAATCTTTACAATCTCCTCTCAAGAACAGAAGTCATAATGCATCAAAGAAAAATAATCTGCCTGCTTGGGGACAATCTGACCTCTTTTCTGTTGTTTTCCTACATCTGATGTCCCAGTTCATCACAACAGATTATTTTTCCATTATGACTGAACCCACCAGAGATTTACTTTCATGTAAGACGTGATTCAGTCCAGCTCAACACATCACAATGCAGCGTTATCGAAAGGCCGGCTGTAAATATTAAAAACATCTGAGAGAGAAAATGTAGACTTTACCACCAGGGGATGGATGATGCTTTCTCTGGTCATCTGTTTGTTTGATCACAGACTGCAGCACATGTTTAGAGAACAAACACTGAATGTCCCCTCTTATCTTATCTGATCATAAAATGACACAAATATGAGTCAGTCTTAAACGTCTTTGGTAAAAGAAAAGTAAACATCTAAATTGTATTCCTTTAAAGGCAGAAACCATCACGATGCGTCCGTAACTATCACTTCAAAACATCGAAACCCACTCAAGAAAGATTCAACACTTTAGGATATTTAAGCACGCCTTAATCACTCCTATTCCTCTGACTTCACATCCGTCCCTCCCAAACCCCTCCGTGTTTCTTCACTTCTGTCTAAAAAGAGGAACCACAGGGTTCCATACAGACAACAACGAAGAGACGGCTCCCCCACCCAGAGTCTCGACCCCTCTGGTTTCCTCACGTCGTACCTTCAACGGCTGACAGAAGTCCATCGTCCTTCTTCCATTCATGTCCCGACCCTTACATTCATCCCTTCATCTCTCGACCACTGCCTCCATCTCTTTGTCCCTCAACCCTCATCCTTTCATCCCACATCTCTCGACCCTTACCCCCCTACCTCCATCCCTTGACCTTTACCCTCATCCCTTCATCCCTCCTTCCCTCCACCCTTAACTTCATCCCTTCATCTATCCAACCTCAAACATCCGATTATCCAACCTCGCTCATCATTTCGATCTCAGCCATGCATATTACAATAACCTGTTCTAATTCAATATCTTTCTTGGTGTGGCCCCGTACAGTTTGACCTCAAATCAATGGTTGAGACAGTCTAGAGAAACGTCACGTTTAGTTCTGACCCTGTTCCATTAGTGTTCAGTACATTTTATATCCACAGTGAAGTTGAGCTACAGTCACAGCTCAATTATGTCATTTAATTGGACTACTTTCTTTGTCTTGGTAAACATGCGCCGAGGGAGAATCCATTCATTGACGGAAAAATGTCAGAGTCCACTTCAGTAGGCGGTGATGCGTCCCCTTGAGGTTGCTAGCAAGTAAGCAAACAGCAAAGTGGTGGTTGAATGTCGAACGCTGAAAACATGGACAACTCTGTACATTTTGAACGTGCGCTACTCTTCACTTCTGGTTCAAATGTGGTGCACGCTATCCCTCTAGCTCACGGTGATGTACGAGGGCAGACGACAACGCGACTTCTGCTATGCTACGCATTTATACTGTTCGACTTCCAGGTCACAGCCTGGCGTGGGGATGGTCACGCTAACATGTACAAAAGAACTGGAGAGTGGAGCAGCAGGATGTCAGAGAAACCAGAATTTAAAGAATCACTTTAAGCAGACAGTCAACAAAAAAGATTTTAGGTACATTAGTGACCTCGAGCCCTGCTGTTGGATTGGACCCACAACTGACCTCTTCTCTGTTTGTCCTGATCTGGTTCTTTGTGGATAAGTGCCTGCATTCCTCTGCACTGTGTGTGTGTTGTCATTATTGGACACCTGCTGTGTGCAGCTGCAAGTCCTCAGACAGTCCCCAGAGACGCTGTGATGCTCTGAACCCCCTCATGGGACAGACTCGACCACTGATGTGTCACGTATCGACTCCACTGCTTGGGAGTTCATCGTCTTCTATCAAACGAAGAGATGTGAAGAGAAGAGGAAGCCCAAAGCTGTCAGACTCAATCATAGATTTAGATGTATGTAAGGTAAAGTGCGTTTTGTTTGTATTTGATTCGGGGATTTTTTTCTCTTTTGCCCAATAATGTGTTCCATGTTAGTTCCCACCTTCGTGCACAAAACAATCTGCTTATTATTCAGAAAGGTCGAGAACAGCATGACTTTTACCTGCATGTGTGTACACACTCATCTCCATATTATCACGTCCTTGTTGTCCTTTGTGCAGCGACCGTGTGTCCTCTCTCTCTCCTGATGTCTGCAGCGTCTGGCTGCAGCAGAGAGATCTCTGATGCTGATGACGCGTCTGACGGACGTTTCATTGACAGGCAGGACGCGATAACCTTCAGACTCCCCTCTGGATTCTGTGAGGAGACATTTTATGAAGATCGTTTGAATGATAATAAATCAACAGCACTCATTATGTAACATTTAATATCTGGTATAAATATCCGGACTGACTTTTAAATCATCTCATTTGATGATTTCACCGGAAGGACACTCTCTAACCTTTACCTTTTACTCATTTCATCCTGGTTTCTTATTGATTTGCTGCTTGTCTTTATGATTGTAGACAAGAATGTATTGCTTACTTTTACAGACTTTGAGGCATGTCACGACTCTGATTAAGAAAAACCAAACATTGAGACGATCATCAAGCTTTGAGTGATCAAAGTAACCATCTAAGCACGGCTCTGTGATATTTACGGTCACATTTAAAGACATGTATTCAAATTGTATAGCCTTTTCTTTTTATGTACTGTACACGTTTAGTCATCAAATCAACTCCAACATGAGCACGGGCTGTTAAACGGTTTGTGGTGAGATTGAAAAAAAACATTTAAAGAGTAAATTAATGTAAATGTGTGTAAATGTACTCTGGGATTCAATATTGAGTTGATATGTGGGGAGCATTTTAAAACACCGTCTCGTAGAGGTATGTGAAGATCACATCTAATTGCACGACAGAGATGGACGTCCAGCTCCAAAGAGCTTTTATACGTACGTATCTAACTCAGCCGGTCAGAGATGACGCAGACAGCTGACGGTAAAACGGGCCCAAGGTTGATTTGCTGGAAGTGAGCAACCAAACATCTGCCAACTGAGAAACCATGTAGTTATTCTGAGGTTGAATGAACTTATTCCATCAAATTGTTTCATACTTTTATGGCGGTTAAAATAATCCACCCTGTGTGAGCCAAAACCTTTTTAATGTTGTTGTTTTTTTGTGTCCAGTGGATTCCTAACAAGCACAACATTTCGCACCTACTGGAGAAACAGATCTTTGAGTTGGATACAAATCAGTTTTTACATGCCGGTAAGCTTTCCCTCCATTTTTGTGTCCCTGATTGTCTTCACCTACTCTGACCTGTGTCTGTGTGAGTTCATACGTTGGTGTTATTGTAACGGGCAGTGTATGGACCCAATTGCAGCACGACAGGAAACTGGCATATATAGTCACACACTTTAATTCTCAGTGTCAGGTGATGCAAAGGCAAATAAGGTTCAAACTGAACAATGTCTCTGATAGCCGGCTGGGAAACGTAGCCGTTGATGGCACAGGGAAACAGTCCAGAGCTGATCGTGCAGAATAAACACGAACACAGAAAAACTCACACACTAATCCACACTCAGCCCAGAAAACAGGCAAACAGGAACCAGAGACGCTGAAGCAACAGTCGTGGTCGGGGACAGAAGTTTGAGGTAATTACCGGGGTTTTGACGGAGAAGGTGAGTCCAAGGCAGGCAGGGTCGGTACCGGGAGATCAGTCCAAGCCTGGGAAACGCTGGAAAGACAGGCATGAATGCGATGACGATCTGGCAATGAGAAAGTTTGGAGCAGCAGCTTATGTAGTGGCTTAATTACTGATCAGCTGCAGCTGAGAGAGCAGGTGAGCTGAGTGAGCTGATGAGGTGGGTATGGCTGACAGGTAGAGTGAGAGGAAGGCAGTCTGAATGGAAAAGTACTGAGAGGCAGAACAGGGCTGTGACAGTTATGCTTCCTTGGATTTTGGAATTTCTAAGTTTGAATCATGAAGGGTACAGACCCCGGGATGGGCAGCATTAATTGAATGGGGCAAAATAAATACAAACTATTGCCAAACTTCCTGTCATAACCTTGTGATGAAATACTCATGGAGTCCAAAAGTTGGTGCACGACCTCTACTGTCCATGTTGTCTGTCCAAATACAGTCACACGCTGCTGAACAACCAGTACGTGGCCTCAACGTCCGGACCCTTACCACTGGGATGCTTTATAACGAGAGCATCATTAAAAATAGACACGGTCAGCATTATCTTTACAAGGACTGAAAACAAAAGCAGCAGCAGGTCCGTCCCTGCTGACTGAGAGGAACTCTTCAGTATAAAGAGTCTGTTTCCTCCTCTCTCATTAGACCTGACCGAGGTCAAAGGTCAGGTCGAACTCTGAAATCGAGTAAACAAAGCAGACAAATTAAAGATGTTTTCTGTCCCCGTTTACCCACACATAAGACTCCACACACTTCTCACCAGAGACTGCAAGAAGAAGCGGACATTGATTTGTGTTTCAACAGTGAAACTAACATGGAAAGGCCTTTGACCTGCATTCCTCCCAATGGCCAGCAGGGGGAGACTGATCTTTTCGCTTGCCCGCAGAAGTCTGATTGAATCATTTCCTAATGAGTTTATGTTCTAAATCACTGGTTTCTCCAAACAGCATGATAGATGATAAAGTACGCTTTGAAACATGGCAACCTGTGATCAACCTGTTGCTTCATCCCCAACCTGTGAACCAGGTAAGAGAAGTAAAAATGCTTATCTACTCTCTCCTGAAAACATTATGGCTTGTCGTTCCAAAAAACCCCAAAGTACCAGGCCTCCCTGTCTCCCTGCTCGTTCTCTACCCCTCGTGCTCTAGCCCACACTCAAAGCACGTCAACGATGACGGAGTTTATACTGTGAGTTTGTCGTTGGTCGTTGTGAGTAGTAAAATAGTCACATTTTTTTTTACATGTATTATGATCAAGTGTTTACTTACCGACGACATCATTTGTAAAGCGTCTTTGAGCACCGTGTAAAGCGCTCTATAAATAAAATTTATTATTATTATTATTATAATAATAATATTATTATTATATATTAGTGCATGTAAGTGAGGGGCGTGGCTTTAGAGGGAGCAC
The DNA here is from genome assembly GCA_020745685.1 of Tautogolabrus adspersus. NCBI lineage: Eukaryota > Metazoa > Chordata > Actinopteri > Labriformes > Labridae > Tautogolabrus > Tautogolabrus adspersus. The sequence goes on along the minus strand of CM036536.1, from coordinate 2,696,216 downwards.
AGAGGGGAGGGGGTGGGTGCGTAACGGAGCACTGAGGGAATGCTACTTTCAAAATCATGCTAGTTTTTGAAAATTACTAAACATTACCAACCCTGCCTTTAATTCCTAGGACTCATGAATGTCTTGGACAAGCCTGGTCAGCTCTGTTCCTTTGTCTCTCGTGTGTTACAGGACAGTGAGCCCACAGCTTCTCTTTGTGCTTCATTGTAAAAAGTAATGAAGCACATTTCCCTGATTATTGAGGAAATCAGGCTGAAAACAGAAAGCTGACCCCTCATTAAAGCCTCTGCTAAAGCTTGACTCCTGTGCCTTTTAGAGGCATTCATCAGTCTTCTCTGTTAGCATGTTTTCTCTCTACAGGACCGAGCTCTCTCTGTGGTGACAGTTGCTATAGAGCTTCAGAGTCTCGCTTTAATCAGATGAACGCGCCGAGTGGCACGCATACCTCATCATTATCTGTGAACACTGCTCACATTCTTTCCATTAGGCTGGCTGACGTTCATTAAGATCATTAGCTGTTTAATGTGCAGCATCACTTTCAAGAGCATGGCACAATATATCGATCTGCGTAAAAGCTCTCCACGTCAAAACAACATGTGATGCTTCTTTGCATGTTTCCAGGAAGTACACAACCGCCTCCTTCTTCCAGGTACACAAGTCAACATCGGTGTTGTTGAGCCTGATACGCCTTTTCTCCAGCACTCTTTTCAAAACTAAACAAGAACACATCTGAGAAACAGCTGTGACTTCAATGTCTAAAATCAGGAAGATATTTCCAAAGATGTCCATGAACTTAGGTGGAAAGGTCATTTAATGAGGAATGACTTGATTGTTGGTTGGCACAGTGATTTGGAACAAGATTTTTTTTTTTTGCAACGATAAGAAAATATAAGGCTCATGGTTAAAATGCAAAAAGCAAAACAATGATGTCCAGAAAAAGTTGAAACGATAAGTAAAGCTGGGAGGAAACATCCATCCAAAGTGCAGGGTTGATAAAACAAAGCGGTAAAGAAACAGATATGTACCATAGACTGTGTATACATATGGACGTAGCCTCAGTGACGTCAACCATGGGTTTTTTTCCACCCTGTGGTCCCTACCCCCCAATTTCCACATACTCCATGCATAATGCACGGTGGTCCGTTAGCGCCGCGTTGGCTACCACTCTAGTCAATGATTGTGTTTCCACAGCGTCTCCGGAGTGTGCCAGCAGCGTCGCTACGCTGCGCTCTGTTTCAAATACGCTGCGAGTCTATTGTTCGACTTGGTGCGCTGCAGGTTAGCGTCAAGCCGGACAGAATAGAACAACCCAGACAGGAAGTCAGACAAGGAGACGCACAGAGTGTCCGGTCAATTTCAAAATAACACACAATGTTCAGACTCACAATCATATTATTCATCCCTTTATCAACATAACGTCAAAACAGGAACCAAATGAACAACAAATCATCCTCAGAAAGACAAACATGTTGTTTGCATTTTTTCTTCTTTATTCCCGTGTGATCTTGTAGTTCTCCTGTGATGTGTGTACAGCTGATCATGGCTGCGCTCACGTTCAAGAACAACACATTGTGTAATATGAGTCCTTCATGTGAAGTTGACATTTGGAAGATGTCCGTCGTGAGTTGTTTCCACACAGCACAGCGTGGTAGAGACTAAAAGCTGTGGCAGATGTTGTTCTGTTGTAGAGACATGCATGGAGCTGAGGGAGCTGAATGAAAGTCCCTCAAAGAGCCGTTAGAAAGAGTGACTCCAGCACCCGCTTGAATCGTAAAGTAGGACATTAACAGATTGCAACCAGTTGCATCGAGGACTTCCATCTTTTGAGGAGTCGACCAGTGGTTACTCACTAACAGCCTCGTCTCAGGGTGTTGTTACGGAGAACTCATCTCTGTGTTTATTGTGACAGATAAATCAGCTGCAGTCCCCCGGGCAGCTTCTCTCTGAGCGTGACAACAAACGCACATCATTTATCATGTCCAGGCTTCATGCAGCTGACTTCTTAAACCACTTTTTAATTTTCAATCACAAACTCCTGTCACATGTCTCGGCTGTTTTGGCCGAAGAATGAAACAAATCATGAAAATATAAACCACTCTGGGACAAATGGTTTTGAAGCTGCAAATGAGACGGGGTTAACCTTTCCAGTGCTAAATTATGCAGACGTGAAGCTGGCTAGCAGCCTCCTTTGTGAATACTTTCTATGACAAACAGGGACTAATGTTCTCATCATGATGGATGCAGATCAGCGTCCCATAGGGGCTGATGACATACAAATCTCCAATCATATGCAAAGATCACCACATTCACACTGCAGCGAATCAATCTCAGACTCCAGAGACAGAAGTCCCACAAACCCCGTAAAGACATCTGTATTAGGCCAGCGTGTGTGCTTTAATGACACATTTATGAGCACTAATGCTGATAAGTAATTCAAAGAGCAGATGGTAATGAAAGTCATAATTCTCACGGGGTGAGGAGGGGGCAATAAAAGCTTTTCTTCTCATGGGAGAAGAGGAACTTTCCATGAATCTGAACTGATTAAAAGTGGAGTCGTAGCGGACGAGAGGTGTCCATAAAAAGTGCGAATACATGTGTGACCTTTAATAAAAATGGTTTATTAAGAGGGACGAGGCTGGAGGAGAAAGTATGACTAATTCAAGAATGTTCAAAAGTATGCTGAGTTAAAAATCGAACGGTCTGAAGTCGGGGAAGAAATGTAGAAGATCCAAAGACAAATCCTAAACACCTCCACATACTGTATGTTGACGAACCGTTATGTTTGGGAAATAAATACCAATGTAAAGTCACTGAGAATCCTATTTTTAAGACGGACAAACGAATCCTCTTGAAAGTCTGTTGATGTAGTATAAACATTGATATCGTCAATGGCTGGGTTTAACCACAGACGCTGTGGCTCAGTTGGTAGAGTCGGTCGTCTCTCAACAGGAAGGTTGGGGGTTCGATCCCCAGCTCCTGTTACCACATGTCCGATGTTGAGCAAGACACTTAACCCCAAATTGCTCCTGTTGCTTCGTCAGTGGCGTGTGAACGTGTATGAATGGGATAAGTTTCTTCTGATGGTCACTTTACCCAGCAGCCTCTACCATCAGTGTGTGAATGTGTAGGTGTGACCTGCGGTGTGAAAGTGCTTTGAGTATTCAGAAGACATGGACGTACTCACAGTGAAGTCACCCATTGGTTTCTGAAGAGGTGTTTTTAAGCCAAATGACGGCGGTTGGAAATGTGAAGCTGAGATGACAGAGAACAGCTTCAATGCGTCCACCTGCCAGTCAAATCAGTCACGTCCTGAATTATGCAAATGCATGCATTAATCATAGCCTTGATATACAGACAAAAACAAAGGTCACAACAGTATATAGAAGCAGTCTGTTTTTTTTGGGGGGGGGCTCCCAGAGGGAAAGGTTTAAACTGTCTTCCTGTGTGACGATATCCATTGTGTTCAGCAAAGTTCACATCGTACAGTTTCTTTGCAGCTGTCTGGCGTGGAGTTCACAATCCTGCTAGCTACTGGTACAGTAGTAAAGCACTCAAACTGCAGAGATAGTTGTGAACCAGGACCCTCAGCCTGCAGGAGTCACGCTGCCCACCTCTGCAGGACTCTTGATGACTTTCCTTGAGGAGTCTTTTCATCAAACCAGCGCTCCACAACGTTTATATATATATATATATATATATGGGTTCATTTTTTGATATTAACTGAATGAAAAAACCTGTCAGACTCAGCTATGGACTATTTTCTGATCACAGACACAGATCTCTTACAGACCAGCACAGTGTTTCTCTTCCAGTCAGTCTCAGATCTGGTTGATCTATTAAAGTGTGTGTCGACGACGGACTCGTCAGAAAGACGTCACTGAGACTTCCAGTCCATGATGACTGATCGTATTTCTTCCCCTTCCTGTTTGAAGCTTCCTGACTGCTGCACACAGAGACGATGAATGTGTTCAGATCTGAAATGGATAGCAAAGACAGAGAATGAACTACAGAGCGGTATTTTATCTTTCTGGGGATCAGCAGAGGAGTCGCTGTAGTGACATCGTACATTTGTGTCGTATTTCACCGTTTGTAGAGAGATGTTTGTCACCCACTCCTGTACGACACCAAAAGATGATTAAGTGTTTTATGCTGAGCAAGGAGTGTGCCACTTCCACTGAAAACATCTTGACTGTGGCAGGCTGGAGAGCTAAACAATGAGCTGAAAATGGACATAAAACATAAAGCTGTAGATGTAACAACAGTCCCCCTCGTTTGATTTCATTATACAGTGTTCATGTGATCGACTTCACAATGGGCAGGACCAAAGAAGAGGGCAATGTTGAATTAGTTCAATTCAGCTAGATGGTGGTGCAGAAAGCCTAAAAGTCTTAAACAGGAGCTAAAAAGGGAACAGGTATTATAAATGAACATACAGGATAAACAACATTCGATTGGGATAGAGGTGTAGCAGTTTCAACTTGTTCTATCCAGTGTTTGGTCAAGAGTCACAATTTATTCATATATGTGCGACACCCATTTGCATCAGGTTATTGCTGAGGACTCGGGGGAGCTTAATGCCTGGAAGCATAAATGAGATGTTCTCCTCAGGTGCACAGGTGCATGTTTTCTGCTGATTGCATCCTTGAAAAATGATCCTGTGGTACACATGCTCTGATGACCGCCTCAAACCGATTGTATCTTTATATAACCAGTCATGGACAATAAACCTATAAGATGGCAGCATTGATGCGTATTAGAGAAACATAATATGTTTAGCTTTGACAGCCTCATTCACCACTACAATCCTAAATTAGTTTGTAAATGTTTGCATGGTCTGACCCTTCTCTGTTGGATGAATTTGTTAAAAGACATCAGAATCTAGTCGAGTCAACACACCGGCTCCAGTAAACCGTAACTGTCGTATTCCAATGTGCAGAACTTCATGTGGGCAAACAGCCTTAAGCTACAATTCTACAATCCTAAAATGAATTTAGCAGACGCTGTTAGTAAAAGCGACGTACATCAGAGAGTAAGAACAACACAAGCAAAGATCTAGAGAGGAGGAAACAACGTCAGGAAGTGAAAACGAACAGCTTTAAGTCTGATCAGACACACAGGTGCTGACAGGAAGTGACCAGAGGTGCTGACAGGAAGTGATCAGAGGTGCTGACAGGAAGTGATCAGAGGCAAACCACAACATCAACAGCTGCTATTGAGAGTTCTAATCAGCATCAAAACCATCCTAAATATCGTCATTATCAAACAAAACCATCGTCATCATCATCATCATTAAGGTCGTAGGTGTTCATAAAGAGCTGGGTCTTTAGCTTTTTCTTAAAGGTGCAAAGAGACTCTGCAGATCAAATGGAGTTTGGTAGTTGGTTCCACCACCGGGGGGCGACAGAGGAGAAGAGTCTAGTTAGCGTATTAAGGCCTTGTTGTGAAGGTTGGATCAGACGCCTTTCATTGGCAGAGCGTAGTGGGCGGGAGGGAGTGTAGACCTGGATGAGAGAGTTTAGGTAAGGAGGAGACGTTTTTGTCGCTGTTTTGTAAGCGAGCAGCAGAGTTTTAAATTTGATGGCTACACAATAGATGAAATAAAGTCTTAACCAAGTTTAACAATGTGGGAGACCACAGACATAAGGACAGTTTCAACTGATTTTTAACATCATAATCCCCTGGACACACAAACTAGACAACTTGGCCACACCGGGAGACCACAAAGAAGAAAAGAAATCTGGAGGACGATCAACATCGTCAGCTGGTAGTCCTGCTGTTTGTTCTGTTTCGCTTTGAAAAACAGAAATAGTGAAAACCAATATGGATTAAATCTGAGGGAGACAGACTATGTGCAGCTTTATACAATTTGCTGCACGAGCTGAGGGTGAGTTGTCAGAGTACGCAACATCCTGTTGGTGATGCCTCCAAGTCTGCTCGCTCTCATTGGCTGTTGCCGGTCGAAGGAAGCCTGATCTGGAATCGTAAATAACAACCGTGTTTGATATTTATGATTCCAGACTTAGGAGGCTCCGACTCGATGGTGAGCAGTAAAATAACTGTAGTAGCAGCACACACTTGAGGATTATTTGGACAAATAATCGGTTGTGACAAGCTGAAAATTGGACCATGCCCGCCGGATCGTTGAAGGGGTCAAATGGAGCCCAAAAGTGGTCCCCAAATCGTCAGGTGTTTAGTCAGCTTTACCTGTTATAGGAGCACACTTTGGAATGGTCTACCAACTGAGCTGTCTGTAGTCTGCTTATATAGTCTTCATTTTGTTCTTGTATTTTATCTGATTGCATTCATAACTGCACTGTATTCATAGCTGAATTGTGTTCTCGTGGTATTTCTTTTTTTATTCCTGATTTCTATCTTTTAAAAGCCTCCCGTGGACAGCTGCTGAAAAATGAGCTATAAACACTGAGAGCGGTGCATGATGCATCTGGGACTTGTGCACGGTTAATGTTACTGTACGTCCACGTTAAAAAAGACAAATAAGTACGAGACAATTCTTCCTCATCCTTTCTGCCTTCTTTTATTTGATAGAAAACTGATTCATTGTGCTGTTTTCCCCAATAAATGTTGTTAAAATGTTTGAGTTACGTCGTTTGTTGAAGCCCTTAATGCTTAAAAGCTTCTCACATAAATCTGACAGAACAGCCTACTCACATTTGGTTTTTACTGGTACATAAATTTGTTGCTGCTGTTTGCTTCTTGCTTATAAACCTATCTTATCCTTGGTGTGATATTAACCTCTTTTCTTTGTGTTTTGTTGTTACAATATGCTGGATTGTGTTGTTTGAATTGGCTTTTGCAGAAGCGCTTTGTGATAGTGTTGTAGTCAAGACCACAGTAACCGAGACCAGGATATACCCGAGGCCAGAGTGCTCAAGACTGAGACAAGACCAAGACATTTAGGGATCGAGATTGAGTTAAGACGAAGACCAATGCAGGACGAGACAGAGAAAAGGGATTGAGACCGAGTCCAGACCAAGACCAAGACCAAGCGCAAGGCAGGATGAAACCGAGACCAGACCAAGACCATTAATATCAATGAAAAATCATCATCGTCACCAATTTCGACTGTAACACCGAGAAGGTTGAGGCCGTGGTGTGGGGAACAAACTACAGATTAATTGAAGTTAATCGTTGTTTTTACAAAGGGGTGTTTTTCCTTCTAATCACAGTGATGAAATGGGAAAGAAGCCTATCAGTGGTGGTTTAAATCTGGAGTCCTCCCAGTCCGAGACAAGAATTAACAATGGTCATTTCTATTTCATCTACAATAAGAAAAGTGTAGCAGCCGGTCAGTGACAGCGTACCTTCAGATTGTCACCACGTCCAGGAAAACGATCTTTTCCTTGCAGTTGTTTGAAGTTTAAATGTCATGTTGACTTTTGACGTGGAAAAGCTCTGCTGCTCTGAGCTCTGTGTGTTTTATTATGCAGACATTATCTTCTATCAAACAAACCTGGGAGAAGTTCAACTTATACTGCTCAGACCAGCACAACTCTCCCCTTTATGTAAACACACACACACACGCACGATCTCTACTTTTTTGTTGCATAATGAGGAATATGCTTGAAAATGCTGAGCATGTTGAAGTGAAGGGGTTCAGCTTCGTTGAGTTGCAGGGCTGAGTATGAAGACAAGGCCTCTCCCCCTCGCTGTCGAGCGCTTGTGCCCTCGGGTATTAGAAAGCACCCAACTCATCACAGCGCAGAGCACAGCGCAGCACTCCTAACGAGCGTAGAGGTCATCCGCAGAGCTGATCACAGCGAGACGGAATACGGTGGACAGCAGGATCAAAAGCATCCTGAGAGAAGACAAATATCCACTGAGGCACGGCAAAGATGAGAAGAGACAAGACTGAGAGCTGAACTGACCTACACTTTAATGTAAGAAACGCCTGTGTGTATTCAGATCACGTGAAGATGTAGCACACATAGCGTCGGACTGATCGAGATGAGGTTGGTGTCACACCGAGCGCACTTCAAAGCAGACGAAGCAGCGTTTTGTTGTTCCCTAAGTGTTCAAGACGTTTCAGATCACAGCAAGGTTATAGATCTGACTCTGAACCTTTGATGTGTGCTAGTTCATTTCCTGCTGGTTTTATGTTTCACACTAACAGCATTAAAGATGACTGTAGTCAGATGAGGAGTCAGAAACAATGAAGGCAAACCCAAAGACTGCCCCAGTGTCCTCATGAAGCAGTGGATCTTTGATTTACCAGAAAGGAGAATACGGTAGGTTTATGTTGAAGTGTGTGAGAGGATCATTTGAATAAACCGCAAATTTACATTTTGGCCAGAATTTGAATTAATGAGCATTGAATTCCCACCTGATGGAGTCGACCGCAGTATCAGAATGGTGATGGGCAACTTTTTCAGTTGCACAAAACTGAAAAATCCAGTTACAGAGCTCCGCTCTTTAGGCGTCTCTGGTTCCAGAAGAACATTTCTCCATTCAAATCCTCCATTTACATTTCAGAAAATCCTTACGTCGATATTTTTAATTCTTGGACCTAAGCGTCTAGCTATCAGTAAACTCGTGACTATAAAACATTTGATTTAGTGTAAAAAAAAAAGATTGGAAAAGGGAGAAGCAAAGGTACAAGTCTGTGAGGGGAGTTAAGGAACTACGCTTCCCATAATCCTTTAGTGATTCCACGAGACCCAACAAACGATAGTTTAGCGCCGACCTTTCTACATTCATCTTTATACAAAAGTGTATATTGTTAATAATAATGTTGCAATTAGTGTTGAAATGGCTCAAGGTCACTTTTTGAAGGTCTCGGTCTCGTCTCAGAATCTAAAGCCTTTTTACTCGGTCTCAGGGGTGGACTCAGATTTTAAATCAAGACCGGTCAAGACCACCACTGAGAGTAAAAGCCTCTTTTTAAAAGAACAAATAACTTCAATTCATTTGTAGTTTGATTTTTTATCCCCCAGTTACGGCCGCAACCTTCCCGGTGTTAGGGTCAAGTGAGTGACACGAGATGATGATTTGAAGTTAACCTTCAAAAAGTTGCATATTTCTCATTCTGGGACAAAAAAAAAGAGATTTCCTAAAAGTGTATAAATGTTTTCAATCAAACTAAGTGAGAGCATCGATGCTGTGGCTATGACTCAAAGACAGAACTTTATGGAAACAGATTACTCGTGACTCAACAGTAAACAAATGGCTCTGCCTAATGTCCAGAGGCTCACTGTTCCATAATGATGTTTCATAGTTGAGTAAAAACATGTACATCAACACCAGTAGAAATGACCCAACAGTAAATAAAAGAAGGCCAGGACCATGTAGCACTTTTTTTCCCACTTTGCTATTCCTTAAACTGTTATCCCGAACAACGCATCAGAGAGCATACAAAGACATGCAGCAACATTTAAAAAAAACAACTTAAGTCTGGACACATTTTTCTTTAATCTCTGAAGAAACCGATCCAGTCACCGTCCTGAACAATCAGAGGAACTAGTCATAAAGCGAAGAGACATATCGGTGTTATTACTGAGCAAACTTTTAACATCTTACTAACAACAGGATCTTTGGTGGCAATAATCAAAACAGGCCACTCTCAAACTTTTAAATTCTGTCTTCTTTGAAAAAAAAAAGTTTGCCTGAAAGTCATTCATACAATTTAAACAGTAAGGCCTCGTGTCCACCTAGCGCTGGCTGCCGCTCGGGAGCGCTTGCATTGAGCGTTTGTACGCTGAAAAGAAAAGCGCTGCCAGCCGTCCTGTTTCTATGACAACATTCTGTTGACAGCGGCCGCTGTATGACCGACACTGCTCCGTTACTTTTTACTGCATGTTTTTGATTTGAGATTGTTTATTTACCGATCAGACACGGAGCAAAGAGGAAGTGGGTACAAGACACGATCCGTAGGAGGCAAAAATACGGGGAATAACATAAATTTGGAAAAGAGTGCCGGTGACGTTGACAGCGCCTTTCTGAAAAGTTGAAAGATTTTCAACTTGAGCGCTCGGAGCAGCCGCACAAAAAAGCCTGAGCTCTCAGAAAAAAAGACGCTGGGTGATGCGCCTTTTTGCCGGACGACCGCTTTCTGCTGCTAACGCTCGCTCCTCACTGAAAACAATTGAGAAAACGCTAGGTGGACACGGCGCCTAAGAATTCAACTTCTACAGATAATTATGAAACAGTAGCAGGAAACAGTAAACTACAGAATGATCACATTACAGTGCAACATGTCGTCCATCTCTGCAAACACATGCCGATGCATGTCAGTGATTGTCAATTTCTTTGTTTGAATAGTGCAAAATCATCGAGTCAACAATGTCAGTTTGTGCATTTTCATTTCAACATTTCAGAGAGATTGTTTGTTCAAATAACTGAAGCCTGATACTGTCCCAGCACCAAGCCTGACATTTACATAAAGTGAAACATGTTTTAAATGTTCATGTGTGGACTCTTCCACACATTATAACAGATTAGCAAACCAATTAAACATTGAAGAAATGATTAGAGCAGCAAAAGCAGCAATAGAAGCGTATGAAGAAGGGTCCTCCTGAGTCCCCTCAGCGATAGAGACACATGCTGGTGTTCTCATACAGGTACATGTAGGCGTCACAAAACAGACGTTTGGCCACACCTTTCATGTCTCGGGGCACCTGATTGGCCAGCTCCGCCGGAGACATTTCCAGGTACATGCCGACCTCGGGGCAGGCCTGAACCTCTGGGATGTTGTAGCCGTCTCTCTCTCCTGAACACAAGGCAGCAGATGAGCCAAAGAGCACATGTAGAAATGAAGCATGTAGTGCGACGATGCAGCGTAACTCACCTTCTCGGTCGGCCATGCTGTCAAAGAAGATCCAGTCTTGGCTGTTTGGTCCGTGTTTGATGAAGGACACGTAGTGGCTCGTCTCGATGCAGAGCACAGCGAACAGCTGCAGTTTGTCTCTGGTCAGAGCTTGAGTTTGAGGTGTGCCGCGACTAATATAACCCTTTGGGATTTCCAAATCAGCTGGTTTATGGGACTGGCGCTGAGGATGGGAGTGAACCTGGAGAGAGAAAAACATACAAAGTTAGGAACAGTTTTTTGTATTTCAACATTCATTTTCTTTTTTGACACGTCATGATCAGATTTCATGATTTTATCACCTATTTCACTCATCCTGCCACACTTAGCTTTTGCTTAAATAGACAGAATGAAGGAAATAAAGTTAAAGTTCCCGTCTTCTCCTCATGTTCACCTTCCATGCTGTCAGTCTGTGAAACCTTTAAAGGAGCTTTCATGGATTGCAGTTCTAAAACCTCCTTATGTATCTGATACTGGTGTCAGTAAAAAACGTCATTTCAGCTTCTGACTGAAACTGTTAATTTCAGCTGCTGTCTCTTTAAGGCCCCCCTCCCCACGTGCCCACTTTCTTCTGATTGGCCAGCTCTCTGGAAGCCTTCCAGGGGGGCAGACCACTGCAGGGCTGTCAGGGGAGGGCTGCTCTCCTGAGCAGGGAGAGGAGAGTCTATTTAAGAGGTTTCAGCGGCTTGAAGTCGGGGAACAATCACGTGATTTGCCGAACAAGCCATTTAGCGCCCTCTACAGATTTATCCCGGGATTACTCCGACATAAGTTTACCCAAAGATCTGAAACTTTGCCCACGTTTAGTTTGGGCATCCGGCATTCTACCACTATAAGTTATTTTAAAAATGGGGATCAGTATGATAGGTCAACTTCAAGACAGAAAGTGACAAAAACGGGAAAGGGAAAAAGACGAATGAAGAAGAAGAGGGGGGGGGTCCTTCTGTACTAATTAATATAAAGTCATTTATTTACATGTGCCTCCTTTTACTTCAGTTTTTACGACTTCCTCCTCTCTGTGTGTCAGCCTGTAAGTGATTCTTCTCATTCCTCTAATATCTCCAGCTGTTTGCTTCAATGCATTAATAACATCCATCAACCTTCATTAGATGTGCTTTAAAGCAGCTCGTATATTATCATTTACAGATATGTACCCCAACATTTCATTGAGTTTTAAATGTGCTGTCTGTTAACTGAGATGCTTTCAGTGTTATAAACTTCACCCAGAGATCTATAAGAGGGTCCACGTCTGCCTTTGTTCCTGCACCTTGAAGAGAAGCCTGTCAGAACAGCTTTGTAAGGTGGCAGTGAAGTTCTTTTACAGGCTTTGAGACGGATGTGAGCTCTACTTTTAAAGGACAAAAACATTATATTTTAAACATTTTAACTATTCTGTGAGGGCAGGAAGTTGTTTGTAGCATGTGTGGGATTTTGGTACAGCTCTCACGGCTCCTTACACCGTTTAAACTAGAGAAGGGAATATATGTTTTGAGGCGTTTATTTGTATCTTATCTTGAACTCCTGACAGCAAGCAATAAATCCAGAATGCTCTGACTGAAAGAAAGGGGAAAGGTAACGCTGCTGGACTGTGGTCGTGATTAGAGGTGGGAGGGGGAAGAAGAACATTCTGGTGAACAGAAATAAGGATTGTTTTTTTAAAAGCTTTGTTTCCTTTGGATAAAGACGGTTTCACATATGCAATCCTGAACATTATTAGAGAATTTTAGGTGGACTGCTCCTGAAATCCTCCTGATCCGTTCGTTCACGCATGCATCTCACAGAGGGAGACTGTATAGGTCGGACGGGAGGGCGGGCGGCGGTCTCCTGAGGCAAGAAATGACTTAAAAACAACGACGAGGAAGTGGCGGACGAAGCAACAGAGTCCTCTATACGATGCTATAATGAGAATATTTGTCTTTCTATCAATGCTACGTGTAGTTCAATAGAATCACAATCTGAACTAAAGAGTGGAGAAGAACATACTGGAGAACAGGAAACAGAATGCAACAGTTTAATGACGTGCATAGACATCACGATGCATGCTTATAGTCGGTCGTCGTGCAGCGATCACAGGGAATAAACGTCACCACCCCCTCCCACTCGCTCGAGGTGAATTCTCCTGATTATATCCTGCTGAGTTCTCTCATCAGCTCACTCTGACTTCATTTGGATAAAATACCAGGGGTCTCGTAGGAGAAACTCCAGATAAAGTCAGAGTGAAAATGTGTCTGTTTGCTTTCACACATTTTCAGGACTTTTGTGCACGTGTGAAAGCACAGACAGCTGACCCTTTAATCATATCCAGAGCTGACCTTAAAAAAAACCCTCTAAAAACAGACATGAGTCAAATGTTCGACAAAGATTAAAGTGGCACCTGAAGAGAACACTTCCTGCAGAAGATTTTGAATCCCGTCTGGCTGAAAACAGGATCTTCAAAACAGTCCTTGCACTCTTCCTGAGCCAAGTTTCCACACAGCATGCACTGCTGAGGACCTGAAACACACACACACACACACACACACACACACACACACACACACACACACACACACACACACACACACACACACTTGCAGTTGCATTCAGTGTGTTCAATTGCATGTGTGTGTGTGTGTGTGTGTCTGCGTGCTCAATGTTACCTTCAGAGAGGAGGTCGGTGATGTCCAGCTCCAGAGAGGGAATGATTTTGTCAAACATTTTGAATTTCTTCCCAAAGCGAGGCATCTGGAGGATGAGGCAGGATGGAGCCTGAAATTATAAGAAAGAATAACTCGATGAAATGAGCTCAGCGTTTGGACAGAATACAGAAAGAGAAACTCAACCAAGCTGCTGAGAAGATCTGCTGAAAACTTGGCAACAGAGCCATCTACTGGAGAATCAGGGGAAGCAACAGATAAATACATTTCATGATGACCAAGATGCAAGAAACAAACGTATCATTAGTAACAGGTCCACGTAAATTAAGAAGAATGATCAGGCAGTAAATTTAGAAATATAGACAGAAAAGAAAATAGTACACTGAGAAAATAACATAGAAACAAGACTACAAGCTCTGGATTGGATGGTCTGAGAGCCGATATGCGTTGTGGGGCAGTTCAGTATGACCAGTGTGCTCCTGTTTCATACCTCAATTCTGGCCGATGCATTTCTCGCATTCACAAAATTGCATTGAGATCATACTTCAAACTCGATGGACGTCATATTTAGTATGAATGGTATGAAAGTATCGATTCTGACTCACAGCCACACCTACAAGCAATTTAGAGTCACCAACGAGCATGTCTTTGGACTGTAGGAGGAAGCCGGAGTACCCGGAGAGAACCCACGCATGCATGGGGAGAACATGTAAACTCCACACAGAGAGGCTCCTGTCAGACGGGGATTCAAACCAGGAACCTCCTCGCTGTCAGGTGACAGCGCTAACCACTGCACCACCGTGCAGCTCAATGCAAAGACATAATTACAATGTGACAAAAACAATGTGATCTCACCTCTGCCAGCTTGAGTCCTGCGCTGTGAAAAGAATGTTCTAGAAGCTGCTGGACGGTCGGCAGCACCAGGCTGTGCTTCTGGTCCAAGAAAATCTGGTAGCAGTAACTCTCCTGCACTTTACTGCCGGCTGAGCTGCAATGGAGAGAAATGTAAAGCATGATTATTCAGAGGTTCAAAGTGTTCATGCTTTGTATTCAACTAAACTAAAAACCGAAGAGGAGCTGTGATGATGTCACTGTACAGTTTGAGCAGAGGATCCAGAGCCAGAATGTGGTGCATGATGACGGTGAGAAACTCCTCTGGGTCTGAAAGACAACAACCACATCATCCTCAGGCTCTTTAAACTTTCTGATCTGCTGCAGTAGATTGATTTAGCCAGAAGGCTCACATTGTTGTCCTAAATATGTCAAAATAACAGAATGTAAACGGACCCTTCTCATCAGTCGTGAAGGAATGACTGTAGCCGTGTTTCTGCAGCTGTTGCCGCAGCTTCATGATGTGCCGTCCCTCCACAAAGCCTTTCCTGCGAGATAATACACAAAGCATGGAACACGGAGTATTTGTCCTCTATCAAATCACCACTAAAAATAATGAAATGCTTTTCAGAGTAAGTAAGAGCACACACCTGCGGAGGGGGTTGACGATGTCGAAGAGCAGAGTGTTCTGGATCGGGGCATCTTGAGGTTTTGTTGAAATGAACAGCATGGAGTCGAGCACGGACGAGCAGGAGAACAAGCTGACAACACGGAAACACACATTGCATGAAAATCTTACACATTAAAGTCAGGAAGTGGCTCTGTTTAGAGTGTTTGAGAAATAAAGCAACACAGGTCTGAAACTAGCTTTTAAATGCTAATCGAGTACAGTAAGCTATACTGTGCAGTGAAGCTGTCGATGTGAAGGAAACTCCAGCGCGGCGATCCAGGGTCTCCTTTTTCATTTGGTATGATTTGGTTCCCAGAGTGGGGAAGTTACGCCTGGTTTAGGTACCAGTGAACATGCCTTTGTTTCCATCTAAACTTTAGGTGGGGGGAGGTGACTTCACGTGCGGTTATGGCGGTTGCCTCCGTTCTCTGCGGTTGGCTTGTTTATACGGCGGTAATTCATTTTAGCGGATACAGTGATAGCCTTACTGAGCAAGGAGACCATTTTCTGATCTCTGTTCATTCAGTTTCTCCTTTTTTTAGTTCTTAAGTTTATCTGTGCTGTTTGTATTTGACTATCTGAGGCACCTTGGGCTGTCTGTTTGTATGAAAGGTGCAAAACAAATAAAGGAGAGTTGACTTCATCATCCTACGTCTGTCTGAAAACAGGGAATTAGTTCCAAAAAATGACTCAATACTCCTCAACGATATTGTGTGTTCATTTTTTACAGTTAATGGAATAAACCCAGCCAAGAATAAATTGTCTTGTAATCGTGATCCTGACCTGAAGAGGGCAGCATCCATGTAGCAGGAGTTGCAGTGGCCCTGGATCCCCTTCATTCGTCCAATCAGAATCTGGTTCACCTGCTCCGTGCTGACAGGAGGAACGGTCTCCAGCTTCCCTATGTCGGGCTCCATCTCTGTATCTGAAGAAACACACACCGATAAATAATGATTGAACTGTATGTGAAACTCCTGTCGAGTAAATCTTTGGTCGTGGCCGGCTCTTCTCTGTGTCATCAGTTTGTGTAATGGCGCCCTGAGTGTGTCAGAGGCAAAGGCACTAATATGGAATATACTTTAGATTGTCGTGATGTCTGCAGGATTTCACTCTTCTGAAACAAGATACTGAAGCAATGTTTAATTATGACCACGGTTAAAATGTGCATTTCCCTTTAAATGGAACTGAAATCAAAACAGAAACAACACTTTGTACAGTCTCTCCGTCACTCTGCTTTCTTCAGCGCCACTTCCTCCACAGGAGGGCACTAAGTCACTGACTCACTTTGGATTTTCAAACATGACAAACAACATAATTGTGAACAATGAGCTACTCTAGACTAAAACAGAAATGAGCTGACACAGTAGATCTTGTCCTCACCTGCGTGATTTACTGTTTGCATCACCTCGCCGTGATTGGCTGATGGGCTCTGAAATCGTGAGTCAGGATGGCAGGAGTTGAGCTTCACAAACAGAGCTCTCCTGGGGGGACACTTGAAGAGTTGCTCACCTTTGAAGCTACCATCACTCACTCCTTTGTCTTCCTCCTGGAGACAAATACACACAGGAGATCACGGTTACACATTCAAAGGTAAACAAAGGGAAAAATGCACAATACAAATGTCTCGGGAAATTAAGCTTTCACATAAGATGATGTGTTTCCATAATGGTCGTATGATACATTTAAATCCGTCTTTAAAGGCAGGGTTGGTGATTTTCGAAAACTAGCATGATTTTGAAAGTAGCATTCCCTCAGTGCTCCGTCTACACCCACCCCCTCCCCTCTGTGCTCCCTCAAAAGCCACGCCCCTCACTTACATGCACAAGCGCCATTGGTCCAGAAGCGGACCTCAGCTCATGCTTTGAGTGTGGGCTCGTGCACGCAAGAGGTAGAGAACGAGAAGGGAGACAGGGAGGTGTGATTGGTTCATCAGATTGGTACCTCGTGGCAGACATTGGTCGAAGTTTTTACAGGCTTACAACTGCTACAGATGATGGATTTTCTTCGTTCCTTTTTCAGAGAACATGAGTTATTAATTTCTGTCAGGACCTAAAGACAATTTCAACCTAAATCTTAAAAAAGTGGATCTGGAGAAAATCGCCAACCCTGCCTTTAATCTGCACAGTAACATGCCACTGTAAATATTACCAGCTCTAGTCCCGCCATGGTTTCCGGTCGACCAGGAAGAGTACCGATCCAGCGGATGATTCCGTATAAATTCCCTGTAGTCACAGACACCTCGACCAGAGAGTTCAAGGTCAGATCCAGGTACAGATCCTCAGTGTGAGCTTCCACTGCGGTTGTATCAACATCCATGCTCTCTGCCTCTAAAAGAAGGAAAGAAACGAGGGTTAGAGTTATAACATGTGTGGCTTCAAGGCTTCACGCTTCATGATGCAAAGAAACCCTCAAACCTGCAGGGACCTCCCCCTTCGCAATAGACTGTAGAGGAACTTCGATCTCGCCCCCTCGCTTTCCACTGTGATCTGTGTCCTGAAAACAGTAACAAAGGAAGACCACAGAGGAGTTGGAGACTGATAACTGAGTGCTGAAGACAGGGACACATTTTTAATCTAAAGGTTGAAGGGTGAACAACATCCATCCTTTCATTATCTATACCACTTTTCCTGTTTTGGGTCGGGGGGGAGGAGGAGCTGGAGCCGATCCCAGCTGTCACTGTGCAAGAGGCGGGGTACACCCTTGACTGTTCGCCAGTCAATCACAGGGCTGACATACAGAGACAGACAACCAGCCACACTCACATTCACACCTACGGGCAACTAAGAGTCACCAGTTAATCTAACGAGCATGTCTTTGTACTGTGGGAGGAAGCCGGAGTACTCAGGGAGAACCCACGCATGCACAGGTAGAACATGCAAACTCCACACAGAGAGGCTCCTGTCCGATGGGGATTCTCAGCTCTCTCTCTTCCACTCCTCCATGTGACATACACAGTATAATAATACAACTTACCGTGGAGATCCGAACCATGAATCCGCATGAATTCACCACCATCCCATGAAAAAGTTTGTCACCAATGAAGTAAGTGACTCTGTCCCCCGGGGCGAGCTCCTCTGTCTCTAGCGGAGGGTTGGACTGATGGATGGACGGTGACAAGGAGCTGGAAACGACAGGCCTGACTCTGGAGAAGGGCGCAAAAATACCACAGTCTTTGGGGCAGGAGAAGAGCTTTTTATACTGGTATTTTCCATCAGTTTTCCCCCTCCCCTTGTCTGCTTCCTGTGGAGGAGAGAAGCACAGCAGCACCCTCCGATTAATGTCACCCTCACTCTTTAAATAGTTCTACTAATGAACATGCTTGTTTTGCTATATTTCATAAAATCATTCAATTCTTTCTTATGAAAAAAATTGCTTTTTAAAAATCTGTGTTGAGACTTTTCAGAGTTGAAAAGTTTCTAATATCTTATGTAGTGGTGATAATCCTTGATTTGTGAGCGCATCAGCCAGCACGGTGAGGTTTCATCTAAAATCAACCATCATCATCATCAATTAAAGGAGTACAGACCCTTATTTAAAGAAACTGTCAGGTACCTTTATGATGTCCACAAGGAGAAACTTAAATAGAGTAAAGGGATACCAATATAAAATTACAGAGGACAGAAAGTTCAAATATAAATAACTTCAATAATTTAACGGTCACATATTCTGTAAAATACACTTCCCCATGTTCCTCTAACACTAATATGTGTCTCTAGTCTGTCTACAAACCCCCAATGATGAGAAAAGTCCATCCTCTCCGTCTTCTGCCTGCTCCACTTTTCAGAAAATGTGTGCTCAAACAGGCCGTTTGGAGATGTTCCCTTCATGACATCACAAAGGGCAGTAACTCCTCCCCCATGTGGGTGACACTCCCACAGCTAGGTGTTTGTTCTGCCCTCTGAGTCTGCCTTCTCACCGTAAACAATAGGGCATGGAGCGAGAAAGCCCGAGACACCCAAGCCCTTCCAGAAAGGGGCGTGGTCAGAAACAGCTCATTTACATTTAAAGCTACAGACACAGAAACAGCCTGTTCTGAGCAGGGCTGAAATAGAGGGGTTTATAGGCATGATCAAATACAGGATCAGAGTGGATTTAGAACAAGACACTTCACACACATGTGTTGGGGCTCGGAGGAATTCAAATATCCCTGTAGAAGAAGTCAATCTTCAGGCTGATGATCTGGTTTGCTTTTGTAGGTCAGAGACATCCTTATTAAATCCAGACTGCTTCATAACCAGATGAAAACTAATCAAAGAACATTTTTAATAGGGCGTGTTGTTTTAAATAGGGCGGACCACATGGACTAAACAACTTTCTTGTTCCGGAGGAGGGTTCACAGGCTAAGCAAATAAAACTATACACTTGGAAAGATACAAGAGGGGAAAAATAAGTTTTAAACTGTGTCCCACCTGCAGTTCAATGCCAAAGAAGGTTCCTGATAAGGGGTCGGAATATGTTGGTTTTGTCAGTCCTCCAATGTAGCGGATGATGCCTCTGAGTTCCTCTCCTTCCTCTTCCACGGTCACTGCTGTACCCTCAGCGAGTCCCAGTGCGGTCTGGAGAGTTTTTTCCTCCTTGTACCACTTTAGCCTCTCTGCGTCCTCAGACAGGGCCAGCAGCAGCCCGGCCTCCGGTTCACTCAGCTCCTCCAAGATGCTCACCTCGATTTCATAATCCAATGATGAACGTGAACCCACAAAGATGACAGAAAACTTTGAGGGGGATGGGTATTTTCTAAGTGTTGATTTGTGTTTGTTTACACTCATGTAGCAAATGCAACCAGCATTGATGTGTTTTGGGTATTCAGGTTGTCTTGTTAAGATGAAGTACATGTTGTCTGACGTCATGTTGCCCAGGACAGGAGATGAAGTATATCAGGATACTGTACAGAAGCAGAACACACCAAGGTTATTGTCCTTAACAAAAACTCACAAATAACAAAAACAAATCGTCAAAAACATTTACATCAACTGGAATCAAATAAAAAGAGGCTTTACTCAGAAACAATGACTACTCGAAGTGAGTACTCGAAATCGGTCTTGGTCTCCAGTCCGGTCTCAAGACCACCTTTTGAGGGTCTCTGTCTCGTCTCGGAATCGAAAGCATTTTTACTCGGTCTAGTTCTCACTCTGGATTTTAAATCATGACCGGTCAAGACCCCCACTGACAGGCTACTTTTCCACGTCATCACTATGATTGGAAGTTCTTTTATGTTTCTTCGGTACAGCCGCCAGGTCGCCTTTTTCTCCTCTCACTGTCTGACCTTCTTCACCCTGCTCGTCCTCTCTGAGCAAAACTTTAACAAACAGCCTGCACAACCAGTGGCCATTCTGGAGTCTGGAGGGGGCCCTAGGCCAAAATTCACAGGGGGCCCCTCCAACCCAACATTCATCACCGTTATGTCACAAACAACCTGACACTGATTTTTTTTTTTACTTTGAAGCTACTGATGTTTAAAGTTTGTCAGCTCTCGGGGGCCCCCACTGGCCAGGGGCCCCAAACAGTTGCCTGTCTTGCCTCTCGACAAGCAGCGCTTCTCTGTGCACAACAAAATACACAACTGTGTGTATGTTCTTCTGCAGGAAAGTACATGTCGACGCCTGCTGCTAATGAAAGTGTCTGTGTGTCACTTGGCTTAAAACTGAAAACAACCCCAATGAGATATCGTGTGTCGCCATTCAGCCATAAAATATAGAGATACCAAATCTTTCTCTTATCACGCAGGCCTTATCTGAATACTTTTCTCAGTGGTAGGATGTTTTGTGTTTTTCTTACACTACACTAGTGCTGCTACTTTTGGCTGAACAACCCCCTACACAACAAAACACTAAAACTGACAACTAAAAGGAGGAATAATAAACACTAATTAAACAAACTAGCATGAAAAAGTCAAAACGTAATGAACAAATTAACCCTAACCTTGTGATGTTGGTACACAATGACACAGAGAGAGTACATAAACATTAAAGTAGACAACACTTTAAAGCTAACTAGCTGCCTAGCAACACTACGTCACAGACAGTTACAAAACGTTACATGTAACGTTACATGTCACGGCTTTTCTCTGACAGTTTTCTTCACTTTTTAACGCATTCGTGACACAGTTGGAGTTAGTTAACGTTACCTTCACTTGTTAGGAAACTTTTGAAGTTAGCTTTCAGTTGTTTCTTCGCCTGTGTTGGCAGATGTCCGATCAAGCTGCTTAAACTTTCACTTCCCCTTTCATTTCATTTCAGAGCGACGTCATCGTCGACATGACACTACACACACAAGCTGAGGGTGAACTACACCGTGTGTTAGTAAACCCAGAGAACTACTTATTCTGATGTTCTTTTTCGACAGACGTCATTAATCCTACGAAGGATTATTCTGTAACTCTGTTGTTTTCAAATCACTTGACAGCTAGCAGCAAGTCTACTGACAGGACCCGGGCTGTGTGAGACCCTCAGTGCGGTCTTACAGGCGACATCACGGAAGGCTGCCTTCACGTGCTCCCCGGAAATATCGGACGTCCCTGTTGTGCAGTTGTAATGATAACATAATGCCTTCAGGTGCCCATTGGAAAGATCGAATTTACCGTATTTACGTGTTAAAATGATATTATTTTCCTTTAGCCACTCAGTGCTTTGAACATGTCATCAAACAATAAATGCCTAATACTTTAAAGTCTATTTTTGTTAACATAGACATATAAAGGGCCATATGGGTGTACGAACTGTCATTCTTTATTATTGCTATATTGTTATTATTTTCTTAGTTTTATATGCTGCCTTCATGTGCCCGTCGGAAATATCAATTATACCTTATGTATGTGTTACGAGCATAGACTGTAAATAATAATCGGCGAAGCCTGTGTGACGTCACCCATCAGTTACAGCATGGGGCTTTGGCCTTACTCCTAGCCTCCATGTTTGTTGTTTTTTTCCAATCAGAGCACTGGAATGCGTGTATGTCTCAATTACGACTGTACAACTGCAATGTACAATATTTCCGAGGAGCACATGAAGGCAGCATGTTCGTAGTTAAAGTTGTAATTTGTCTTTAATCTTAAATTACATTATAATTAGCTAATATTGTTTAGTTTAATTGCTTAAAGTAGTCTTACTGATGGGGCATATTATGTGTGTGTTATCCCTGTCCCTGCTCCAGTTGTTGACACTGTTTCCAAGTTTCCACCAATTTTTGCTGCCCTGAAACGTCACAACTTGGCATAACCCCTCCCACTCGTAATTACGACTTTGGAGGGCTCTTCGTGTGCTCATAACTCGTAAATAAGGCAAATACGATATTTCCGAGGAGCACATGAAGGCAGCACAAGCCCCATATTATCCTATGGAACAATAAACTAAAGATATTTACAATCGTTTCAACATATGAAAGGCAGAAATGCCCTGACATTTTCTATGTATTTGTCTTATTTATGCTTCTAAAGTAGGACCCTCACTCTTTCTTTAATGGAATGTATTTTCTTGCATAAATGTTTTTGTGTTAATAATATTTCATTGATATATTTTTAGTGTTTATGTCTTTTTTACCGTACCAACATCAAAGTTATGTTCTGATAATTAAAATATTTTTTAAATGAAACTCACATTTCATTCGAAAACCGGATTTTTACACATTTACTTGATCACATACCCTGAGTTATATATCCTTAATGATAAATTCACTTGTTTCCTTAATGTCTGATGATGTAGTACGGCCATTTTATGATTTAATGCAGCAGATATCTTCATATTGGTGCTTTAAAGAAGCCTGGAAGACATTACTGAGGTGTGTCGAGGTCGGATTGCGTTACATAAAAACACGTTCTGTGATTGGACAGTTCAAATACGTCATCAGCAATGGCCCTGTTCTCGTCCATATTTGATGACGCACCGGTTCAGTTGTAAACATGGAGGAGAGAGAAGCACTGAAGAGGCAAATTGAACTTCTACAAAGTAAGTGCTCCTTGTTAAATGTCGACATGTTCTTTAGTTTGAAGCGGAGTAGAAGCAGTTTGCCCTGTACCGTCTTTTATAGCGATAACGTCCGCTTTGTCGGTATTTTTTAAATACGGCCGGTTACGTTAGCTTTTACCGCCAGCTCAATCTAACGTCACCCACGAGTCTAAAAAAAGAGACTCTGGTGCCTTTTATCTTATCTCTCACTAGATATTCCTCATGGAGAAACTTTTGTGACACTGAATGCTTTACATCTTCATTCAAAGTGCTTCATAGTAAGTCTTTGTTCATGCTGTCAACAGGTTACAATGAGGCCTAACGGTAACCCTCCTGTTGGTTGTCTTGACAACAGTACTGTAGTTCATTCGCTAAATGTTAAATTAGCATAACAGCAATTTGTCGACTTCCAGAGCACATTTTATAGTTAACAAGTCTAACAAAGGTCAACATCTTTGGTACTTTACATACCCGCAACTCTATTGAATTTGAATGCACTCCATTTTATTTTGATGGCACGTTTCATACAAATGTAAAGGTTCAAGGTTGTCTTTAATATCCCTTGGAGAGGGTCATTTGTCTTGCAGTCAGCAGTATAAATCGACATACATCCAGCCAACAACCAACATACAACATTAGAAGACACCAAGAAGTGAAAGTCTGATGGACAATGTAAATGTTCCCCATGTGTGTCTATTGTGTTTATACAATAGACTCAAATAGGTAGCAAAAACAGCCAGAGGCACGAGAGGAAAGCAATGTTTTAATACTGCTCTTAAAATACAAACGTTTCCACAGACCTCAGGTCAGTCGGCAGTTTGTTCCAGAGAACGGCACCACAGGGACTAAAAGCACCTTCACCTGATTTAGTTTTGACTGTAGACCAACACCTGCAGATCTGAGGGATATATGATCTGAAGATATGGACGTGCCATACCATCAGGGCTTCGTAGACCAGTTGTAATACTTTGAAATTCAATTCTATACTGAACTGTTACCACTCTGGTCGCAGCGTTTTGGTTGAGTTGGAGTTTGTTTATTGCATTTTTAGGAAGTCCAATCTGCTGGAATGCATGAATTCTTAATGTGATGAATGCATATGGTCTTAAAGTTGGGACCTGCATTATATCTATCTTATCTTATTAGACTCTATGCAGAGCAGACATGTACTCTATTTGTTGCTATTCAGAAGTTCTCTTGCTGCACAGGGTGGCTTCTTTGTTTTACTATGTTTATTTTCTGTAAGTGAATGTACAGCTGAATCATTTTTTTACATTTCCAGATCTCATCAATACACATAAGAGTGTCCATGGTGACACGCCGTATGCAGGAGTTGAGCAGAGGCACCCAGAAGCTTCAACATTATCCAGAGGTAGAGGTCACAGCTCATCTGTCGTCCATCCTCAGAGCTCCAGAGGGAGGGGAGTGTACGATCCTCAGAGTCGTGGAAATTGGAGGAAGACATACTCGCTGAGAAACAAAACCCCTCAGACCTCTGTTGGACCTCCCTCAGCTTCTACCCCCTCTTTTGGTCATCAGTCTATCTCCACCAGTGCACCTAACAGCACTTCACTGCCCAGCCACAGCCGAGGAGAGGAAAGCGATGCAGCCAAAATGACTGTTCTGTCATCAATGGTCTCTCAGCACAGGAGAGAGGGACATATTGAGAGCATTGCAGGGAGTAGTGGAGTTATAACGAAGAAGAAAAACACATTTCCTCTTAGCAAAGCAGCCGGGTCACAGCACGGCGATGGAAAAGGAGGTTCAAGCTCAACAGATGTTAATGCCCAACATCAAACACTTCACAGACAGACTCAAGGATTCCAGCAGAGGCCTGAACACAGACGTACAGGTCTGCCAGAGAAGAAAGTCAGTGTTTCTGCAGAGGAGCCATCTTCCCCCAAAGCCAAGACCTCAACCGGTTTGAATAGCAGCCCCCTCAAGCCTTATCAATCAAAGAAAACCAGCACTGAGTCAAAACAGACTAATACCACAACAAAGCCAACCAGTCTTACTTCTGGTCATACTGTTCTACCTCTCTCTGCCCCGTCTAAAATATCAAAACAGCCTGCAGTTAAACCTACACCACACTCCAGCCAAGTGAGTGCTTCTTATTTAAAAAAGTCAAAGTTCACTTGGGTTAAGAGTCAAAACGTTGAGGGAGCAGAGCCTAAACAAGCTAGCTCTGTTTCTTTACCACCAGCCAAAGCTGTGACTGTTGCCCCGACATCGATCTCAAAAGTTGGGGTTGCTCTTGGAAGCTCCTGCTTAACCTCAACTGGTAAAAGAACCCCCAACAAGAAGTTACCTCGAAAGCTAAGCCCAGTCACTGTAGCCCCAAAGACCTCTAAATACAGATGGGTCTCCTCCTCTGCTGGATCACAAACTAAAATATCTAGAAAATTAACTCCTCCCAAAGCCCTGTCTCTCTCCCAGCGAGCTCTGGAGAAGAGAGAGGCCACCAAGAAAGTCAGAACACCTTCCGCTCCTTCTGCTAAGCTAAAAAAGGGGAGTGCAGGTTCCCCGTCCAGCTCCTCACTGAGTAGCCGGTACCGCTGGAAGGCAGGAGGTCAGAGCCCTTTAGCAGCAGTACAAGGAAGCATAACAGTGGTCCGGCGTAAATCTGCGTTCCACTGGACGTCAGACAAAAGCTTTAAAAGCGTAAAAGGAGGGCTTGTTTCTCCTCCATCCCAACGTACCTCCTTCCCACCCTCGCCTGGTGGGTTCAAGCTCCGCAGCAGGATGAAAATCATCAGGAAGTCTGCCACAAGGTAAGTAATGGAAACATGATCTGATTTTATTTTAAATGTATATTGCTTAGAATTTATCCTATTCTGAGACTGTTTTTTTTTATGACTTCTTTTGGCCAGAAGGTGGCAGAAAAGTATGACAGACTGTTGTTTATGTAGGCATGAATTAAATAGAGATTTATCAGTATCACTTGCTTACCTCGTACCATCTGGTGTATCAATGATAAAACTTTGGGCCCCTGTCCTGTGATCGCAGTGGAGGAGGGTCGGAGAAGGGCTGCAGCCCGTCAGCAGTAAAGTTCTCCCCCCCGGAGCAGGATCCACAGCTCAGCCAGGACTCCCACAGGAGTGAAGAGGACTCCCTCCAGAGAGCTGGTGTCTTTTGGTCGACACAAGTTGAGGCGACTCTCCCCGACCTCATCGAGGACAAGTAAGAAACACACATGAAATATGATTGTTGATAAGCATTGCATAGTGTTTCTTTCAGAGTATTTAATCCTCACAGTTGGTTCAGTCAACCTGCAAATGTGGAACGTCACTGCAAGTGTGATTCAAAAGAGAATTTTTTAAAATGAAATTCAAGACTTAAAAATTAAAAACCTCAGATTTTGAAAATGGGACGAAGAATTTGAGTAAGTGTCCCTCATGCTGCAACTCTGACAGCAGTTGTTACACTTATGTCCAGTAGAGGGCAGCAGCTCCCACC
Organism: Tautogolabrus adspersus; assembly: GCA_020745685.1. NCBI lineage: Eukaryota > Metazoa > Chordata > Actinopteri > Labriformes > Labridae > Tautogolabrus > Tautogolabrus adspersus. The sequence goes on along the minus strand of CM036536.1, from coordinate 2,669,864 downwards.
CATGTAGTCTGTGTAGGGCTTTGTGTTGCATGCTGTCACTGGAGAGGCTTTACAGGCAGACTATAAGAGGAGAAGGGGGAGGTTAATTGATTGCCCAATTCAGCCGTGATGGCGAACAAGTGCCGATAGCGGGTAATTTGCAGAGGTGGAAGCAGGCAGCGCCACTGCTATCAAGCCCTGGCACTGCTCTCCCTCCAGTAGATAAAAAGGAGCTAATGCATAATTATCCTTTTGCAAATTGGATTGTTTTAACGAACTGTAGAATATAGGCCTAACCTGATGGAAAGCAATCATTGTTTTTACAGCCGTCTTCTCCCTCTTTTCCCTCCTCCCTCCTTCCCTTCCTCTTGCCCCTCCAACCCTTCGGTCATTCTGCGTGTACCCTACACGCCTCATGCCCATCTCACTGTAATCTCCCCTACTCAATGGAGTCAGAAGACATTAGAAAAGCCATCACTATTAACATTAGGCTTTATTCGTCCCCATGGTTCTGTGTCTATCAGTCTGCTTCTCTTTTTTTCTGATTCTTTAACTTTATGCGTCCTTTCTCATCCTTCCTACATCCTATCACCGTCTTTCTTCTCCTCATCATCATTTCTCCATATGTCGTTTAGAGAGACCTGAATGGCCCACAGCAGGGACACATGCGGCTCTAATTAAACATGTGGATTCAGAATCAGAGACACAGGACAGGTGGAGCAGGGGTGAGGGTGGAGGAAGATGGAGTGAGGAGAGCTGCATGTAGCCGTCTGTGCCTCCGATAAGAGCTGCTAATAAAGAGCAAATTGAATTACTAATGATGGGAAGCAGAGTCCCTATAGATGAGCCCGTTAAAAAGCAACCTTATGACCACTCACACATGCATGATAATACACTCGCAAACAATGTGTCTTAATTTCGCCCCCTCAACGGCCGGCTGCAGCCTCTCCTCTGGGTGTGAGGGGGGCGGATGTTTTCTGAGGTGCTCCGTTATCTGTGCTTTAATTTAAAGAGGGCATACACCTAAGTAAGCAGTTAAGGCTGTAATGAATCGAGAGGTGTGTGTGTAAATGTATGTATCTATATGTGTGTATCTCAGAGACAGCCATGTAGCCCAGATAATCTAATAAAGCAGCTGAATGTCAGGACCGGACAGAACACAGAGAGAAGAGTGCTGAGCCGTGCGGCTTGCAGCCCCCTGTGACAGGCTTGTGGAGCGTTGTAGGTCTCTATCTCACTTGGGTCTTATTTTCCTCCCTCTCCATCTCTCATCCAGCATCACTCAGACTCTTCCCTCTCTGACGCTGTCCCCGCTGCTCCACTAATATGCCTCCTGACTTTTTCTTTTTAAAGCCCAGTACTGTATATCACTTTGCTGACTACAGCCATTTTCTGTATAATCTTATTCCTAGTCTGAGCTCTAATGTCATGACAGGCTCATTTGAATGTGTGAATCACTTACTGAAAATTAACATTAAAGAGCTAATGAGCCATGAACATCAACATGTTAAAGGGGAATTCTAGAGTTTCAAACCTGTGCTATATTTTCTTTTTGGAGTATGTGTGACTAAAAGGTACAAAAAGGTCCTCATCAGAAGTCATCGGGTAGTTTGATCGATTGATTGAATAGATGAAAGAAGCTGTAATGGCTGCTTCAGAGTCCCTGTAGGCAAATATGTCTGGTCAACTTCCATCAAAAGTAATCAGGAGAACTCACCTCGAGCGAGGGGCAGGTGGTGATGACGTTTATTCCCTGTGATCGGTGCACAACCACAGACTGTCTGCACGCCACCGCTACGATCTCTGTGCACGTAATTAAACTGCATTCTGTTTTCTATTCTCCAGTATGTTCTTCTCCACTCTTTTGGGAATAGTGTTGTTTTGTCGAATTACACTTTCATTTGTATTTGTAACTTTAGCTTTTAAGAGAGAGGATGAGATCTTTCTCGCTTCGATGAGTTTTTAGATTCTGTGTCTGGTTTGCTTTCTCAAATGGATCGATCTAATGGATGTCCAACGTAAAGGTCATCGTCTCAGAGGTACCATAAGCAACATGCTATCACTAATTAAGACCCATCATTATTTTTTAAATGTAGGGCAGTTTCAGTCTGACTACAGCCTCACTCTCTCTTGTTACTCTTTTGAAGTATAATAAAGTAGATGTATGACACACACACACACACACACACACACACACACACACACACACACACACACACACACACACACTGTGTTGTTCTGTAGTAGTGGCCTCTCTCACAGTTGCTGTGCTACCTTTGCTCTCTCAGCATCAACTTGCCAACACCCCCCCCCCCCTTCCCCCCCATCCCATCCAAAGATACCATGGAGCCCATTACCACCGCCAAAGATTCCTCCCTCCTCAACCCCCTCTTCCATGGATCCTGTTACCGTGCCAACAGTGATCCCATTTATTTCACCCATAAATCATATGTGCTTCTCTGCATCGAGGTCCTGCTCTCACTGACATTTTCCCCTTTCTCCTGTCTGCAGACCCCCCCCCCCCCCACGCAAACACTGATGGTATACATGGAAAAAACAAGGATTTGGTATACATGCACAAATCAAGGGGTTTGTTGTGCTTTATATTAATTTGAGGAGCAATTGATAAATAGCCAAGCTGAGTACTTTTACCTTTAGCAGTAAAACACTGATAACAAAGTGCATAAAGACAGACACATGTTCTGCCAGCTGTTGAAACAGCTGCTTCTAGTTTGTTTGGAGAAAACGTTATTCTCTGTGTAGACAAACCTGTTATTTAAATAGCCTTCTGAGCCTTCATGTCTCCTCCACGCTCAACTTTTGGACCGCTATGAGTGCACCCTAGGGTACCCATCATGCACTGCATTTTGCCATTAATGTCATAGTGAAGGCATTTATGCACTTAATACTCGTTACAGCCAGTGTTTAAGCTTGAACACTTACTGAGTTGAAGACTTTGTATCCTCAGGTTAATGTCCAGGAAGAATTTCATGACGTGACGACACACAAAAACGTACAAAACATTACTGCATTGGAGTTTGTCTCTGAACTGCACTCTGATGTCCACGCTTTCCTTTTTTGGCTTCATCTTGGCACGACACACGTTTGTTTATTTTTGTTTGTTTATTTGCATCACTCTCTGGTTCACACTTGCTCCAGTTTCTCCCACTTTTCCTTTTCACTGCAGCCACTTGTCGTGTGCTCCCGTCTCACTGTGTCACTCCCACATATGTACCCACAGCATACACGCACACTCACACACACACACACACACACACACAAAGAGGGGACATTAGCTCACTCTCTGATTGGACATTGCAGCACACAGCTGGTGCTGCCTTGTGTATACTGGAGCTATAACTCTATCATATGTGTGTGCTGATCTATCCGAGAACTTTTATTGGTCAAATGATTTTAATAGTTTGTGTGTTTGTGTGTATGATCGTCTCATCAGCTGCTTGTTCCACATACTGTTCTCTGGATGCCATTCCCAGAGCTCCCATAGTATTATCAGTTGGATAACACACACATTTGAACTGTGTGGACCTCAACCTGTAATTCACACGCACGCACGCACGCACACACGCACGCACGCACACAAGCACGCACACACGCGCACACACAGGCATTCTGCTCATTCCTCTGCACTTTCTCAGGCTCTCTGTGTCAAACAGGTGGACCTCTGTCTGTCTCACTGTCTGTTGCTTTCTTTCTCTTCCCTTCTATTTATATCCGTCACCATTTGTCATGCACAAGCACACACACAAGTGCTCGACAAGACAAGTGCGCCCACACGCACACAAATAGTTCACACATCCAGAATTGTTGCATTGCCATAATGATTTAGATAGAAGCTGCTGTTGCTGCAGCAGATTTCGAGTGAGAGGTTATGTGTGTTTTAGGATTATTCTTTGAATTTATTAGAAAACGTAGCTCTTTATTCATTCATCTGTGTGTCTTTATATGAACGGTATTGCTATCTGGTTGCATGAATGATTCAGTTTCTCATGCAGGATGATGTCTTGTGCAGGGCGGGCTCGGTATAGCGCTCTGCCACGGTGCACTGTAACATTTGGCATTTTGATCAACCTCTCCGGACTGGGGGGGGGCATGCATGCATGCTGGTGATCAGACCCCTACAGTATGTCCACATGAGGAACTCCTCCCTGTCCGTGTCATAAAACCCCTCCTCGTCCTGCCACTCATCAAACTGTCAACTGGCCATAATTAAAGTTCTGAATCATTTGAGGTCAACGTGAAGATGGGCCTCGCTGGCCTTGAGGACAAGCAATTAATGGTCAACAACGTAGTCAGAGACCTGGATAACGCTTGTTTGTTAACATTCAAATAGCTCGAGATGATTAAATTATTTTACTTTAGAAATATCGGTCTCTTAACATCTTCTCAACATGTTCGCGATGAGCTTCTATGAGCTCATAGTGATGTTTGCCATCATGATGGGGGGGGGCTTATCCTTTGAACCTGTGAGGAGCGGGGGGGCAGCATGTGTTGAAATGTGTAATCAATACGATTGAGTTCAGAAACTTAAGCCTGAGATGACTGTGACCCCTTCCCAGTTAAGGAGGTAAATGTTTTCTTGGTATCCGAGGAGTGGCCCATGTGCCAGGCTGTCTGAATAAATCAGAAACCTAACAGGACACAGAAAGACTTCTTTCTAATTATTTGAGAACACATGGCGGGCGCTGCCTCTGCCATGTATTGGTAAATAGTTTGGCTGGGGTAGGAGGTGTTGCCATCTTTAATTATAGGGGTATCAATCCTGAACATAATCTAGCTTTCTAGTATTGAAACAGACACAACTCCTCATGTCTTTGTCTTCTGCCTGTCACATCAAGTGCAGTCCATGTGTTATATGGATATCATATAAGAGTTTAAGAGCATTTCAGACACAGGGCAACATGCTGTGGTGCTTCACTTTCAGTGAAAAACAAAATCACAACAATATCATAGAAGTAAAAAAACAAGAAGTGAGATACACAATGTAAGAGCAGAATTACAAAGATCAAAAACTGCACAACATGCACACAACACATATGCCTACATTGATTTACTCTACAAACGCAAGCACACACACACACACACACACACACACACACACACACACACACACACACACACACACACACACACACACACACACACACACATACACACATAAAACGCACACACACTAAAACACATACACACATTGGGGCTCCTTTGGATTTGATTGGATTGGATTTGGCGTGTAATTGAACTCTGCACATCCACATGATTTCGATGTTGATTTTCATTTTTATAACGGGCCCTTTTTATGTTCTGGGGTCGTAGTGATTCAAAGCTACAGTTCAGTAGATTCCAAAGCATCCCTCTGTCCATCTTCAATACAAAAGAAAAGTCAAAAGTCAAAGTCATCTTTATTGTCAATTTTTCAACATGTGCTGGACATACAGAAGAATCGAAAAAACGTTACTCTCCGCTCCACGGTGTAAGTTTACTGTAAAAAAAGATTTAAAAAATATATACAAAAACTAGAGGATTAAAATAAAAATACAGATATACAACATACAAAATTTATATACATGATAATGTGCAAGGATGTGCATGAAAAAAACATCAGCAGCAACAACAAATGTGCATGGACTTGGATTTGACATAAATAAATATAAGGCACTAACTTAGCAGAGAAAAAAAAAGTCCATTTTAGTTTTTTAAAGTGACTGATGCTTCTGTGTTGTTGATGAGGGACAGAGGTAGGGAAAGAAGTAGAGATCATACCGTTTACTGGGGGGAAGTGACATTTACAGAGCAAATAAGTAAATATTTAATGGATGCGGTGTGGACAGAGCGTCTGATGCTGTGCAAGGCTACGCAATATCCAACGCTGTGATTTGAAGCTTCATTTGGGAGAAGTGTGTACAGCACAAACCCACAACAATGATATGTCACCGTCTAAATGTGACTCTCAAAAAATCAAGAAACGCAAACACAACATGAAATGTAATTACAAACCAAGTAGATAACTGCATTTTTGTACATAGCCTTAAAGTGAATTTAAAGACAGAAACTATTAATGAATACAAAATGTGTTTAAAGTGTATTGATCAGTATCTGTTCTGAGCAGTGTGGGTCTTGTGTTACATAAAGCATGTCTGTAACAGCGAGGAGAAAGTCAGGGGCCTTTAAGAGCTGCGCCATAAATCTTCCCTTTTAGTCAGCTGGAAAGCATGCTGGTATAGCTGTCCCCCCCCATCCTCTTGTACCCCCTCCCTTAAGAGAGTAACCCTATACCCCCCAGCTCTTCTCCTTGGTCTGCACACACTGATGTGTAACCATAATAATCATTGAGGTCTGCCGTTTACGTGGGAAGATGAGCAAAGAGAGCAAAGAGTCTAAGGAGCGCTCGGCATGTTAATTATGTTTCACACACACACACACACACACACACACACACACACACACACACACACACACACACACACCCACGGTCGTGGACACATGGTGGAGCAGGGATTGTGTGACTGATCGTCACTGGTTGGTCATTATGGTTGAGGCAGGGTTAAACTGGCACTGGGTTTGGCTGTTGACATGAGGAGGATGGTTTATGACTTCAGGGTTGTGTCAGGATTTCTAGGAAGTTTAAAAATTGCTCTGAACAATTTAATCACGCATTACAATCCAGTTTTAAAGCAGTTTACTTTGGGACCTCTGTATTAGCTTTACAGAGCCTCTCGGTAAACCTCTTTAGGGGGTCTGAAGTTCCTCTTCTCTCAGTCCAGACTACGACGTGCTCCTTCTCCTGAACTGTTTTGATCAGCTCCTTCGGTGACTCCAGTATATCAACATTTTATTTTAGAGCTGCCTTTAAACTGTATCATTTGCCTACAGTGATAAAGAATATCAAAACAGATGATCAAAACCAACATCAAAACGTGTAGTTGTCTGTCCATTTTGGATGAGTCAAAGTGTCTCTGGAGCAGCCACAGCCAATCAGGAGTCAACTAGTCTTTGTTTACTTCAGGGATTATTCCTACAAGAAATTCCGACCATTTAGAGAGCATCTCCTCGCCCATCACACATGTTGGTCCTCATGTAAATGTCCCAGGTTCAACACTGACCAAACTTGAGATAATTATGCAGCAATGGAACAAATTGGTCCAAGATTCAGACCAAAGCAAACGATCCAAAGGTGTGAAAACGCCCTTAAAGCCAGTGGGGGGCTACATAGACAGGCTTATAATTGACGTGCACGCTTCATGGCCTTATCCTGAGCGTCTTCTGGAATAAGATGGTTCAATATCTTCTTTATTTTATGAAAGATTTATTCCTCATCCAATAATGGTCCTCGATGTATTTCACATGCAAGATTCCAGATTGTTGAGCAACACCTGACACCTCAGTGGAAGTTCCTATAAAGTGCATGGCCTGAACCCAAAGGTGACACCTGCTGGAGCTATTTGTGTCTCACACTTTTGTAGCCCTGAAACACGGCTCCTATATCTTATTCTATTTGAATAAGGTGCCTTGAAACAATAAGAGTTGTTTGCTGTAAATATTTGTGTCTTACTGATAGCTGGTGCTAATTGAAACTCAGATTATGGGCATCTTGCAGGTTAGTGTTGTAGTACTCAACAGTACGCTCTACTAGCTAAGATGAGCCTTACGTCTCTGTGGTAACCAAACAATGATTGAACTTTAATTAGAACTGAAGTAGTTTCAAGGTAAGGTTCAGTGTGGACGTTACACCATAACTTCAGACAGAACGTACATAGAGCTGGTGCAACAGGCCACTGGTTGCTTTCCATACTTATCTCTCTGCACGATCCGTCTCTCTGGTCTTTTATCTCCTGTCACTGTGTGTGATTGCTCACCAGCACCATCACTCTCTTTCTCTTCTTCCTCCCCGTCCACAGGGACTAAACATATTCCCCTAATTAGTGTCTTGGCTGCAAGTTTCAGTAGGTTGTTGGAGCCAAGTAAAGGTCATGACCCATATTCCTGTAAAGCTAGGGGGTTTTTGTACTGCTCTTATTTATTTTTTTTATCTCTGTCTTTCTGTCTGTCTCCATCTCTCTGACGCCCACCACGGCCAGGCTTCAGGTCGAGGCCACAGCCCTGGGGAGAAACCTGACCTCTTGTCTTCTTTTCATTTTTTTTTCTGGCCATTTCAACTTTCCATTTTAGTCATACCGGCCCGGACACCCAAACCCTTCCAAGTCTATTCTGGTCTTATTGAGTTATTCAGTGACCCTCTACTATCTCCCCCACTAGTCTACACTACTCCCATCCCAGTGCCTCCTTTCCCTTCTCTCCTCTGCTTCTTTGTCCCTCCCATGGAGAGAGTTAAGTTTTGCCCTCTCTCTCCCCTGGGTATTTGACTGTGTGCCTCCAGCCATGATTGGCATGCAAACCTCTGAGCTTAATGCCCAGACTTTCCCTTACACCCCTGACCTCCAGGCAGAGGGTAGGGTTCTTAAGCCCACCATGGCCTACCTACAGGTGTCTCCCAGATTTAACCATTAGCAATAATGTTGTCTGTGCTGGTAACAAATGTGCAGCAGATACTTGAGCAGAGACATGATGGACAGGTGTAAACTGAATGATAGATGGGTCCTGTCAACCACCTACTTTCCCTGCGCGCTTTAAAAGAACATTCCAGTTCATAACAACTTGGGTTTCATTTTTATGGTGTGTTACCAGCAACTTAAGCAACATATAAACAGTGTTTTGTTGCAACAAGCAAACAGATGCATATCTTTATAGCTGTACAAACAAACATTATGCAGTTGATATCATGAGAAATGTATCTTTTATAAAGTAAATCTTATTGAGATTTGTCTTGGGAGGAAGCCAGAGTAGCCGGAGAGAACCCACGCATGCACGGAGAGAACCCACGCACGCTGTTGCCTCCTCACTGTGAGGCAACAGCGCTAACCACTTTACCACCGTGCAGCACAACCATTGTCTAAATTGAACAGAAACAAACGTTTGAAAAGTTGCCATTGTAGGGGCGCCAGTGGCTGAGTGGTTAGTTTTTGCGCCCCATGTACAGAGGCCGTTTCAAGCCGCGATATTTACACCACTGTAACGTTTCCCCTTCAATCTGAATGTCGAGGGGGCGTTATGGGGGGACAAGGGACCCCCCCTTCCCCAGTTCTGGATGCATTTACTAAAAATGCATTTGTCCTTAATCGTTTCTCCATTACATTTCTCTAAAGCTGTTTTCAAACATGCACTCCTGAAAAGCTAAAGACATTTTGTTTTGCCCTGACATTTTCCTGAGTTGCTTGTTCACACTTGTACCTCACAGCATGAAGTTTCCCCTGTCAGTCAATGGAGGGGTGAGGGAGGGGGGAAATATTAGTGGAGCTGGCAGGATAACGTCTGAGTAAAGCCTGGGTGAAAAATGTGACTGCGTCCTTTCACACATGCAGCTTCTCCCATAAATGCTGTACATTTTGAGGAGTTTTATCTGTTTCTCAGCCCCCCACCCTAAACTTCCTCCCACTGACACTTACTCACACCCTCCGTTAGTTCCTGTGTCCCTCTCCTCCTTCCACAGGGCCCTGTTGGTGTTTGGGTATTTAATAATGGATGCCAGTTTGTGTTTGTCAGTCTGCACGCTCTTGTTAAAGGGCTTTAAGATAACTGCTAATTCCAGCAGGGTTGTATTGATTAGCCTCGCTGGGTGTGGATTGTTTTATAGCCTGAGCAGAATATACCCCCTCCTCCATCACCCGCTTCTCATGCTCCTTTAGTACCCTCTCCTGTGCCTCCCCCTCGTCAAGGGTCTCTCTCACTGGTTGAATAATTAATGCTTAACCTATTTAATTAGTGAGATCTGCTCTGAACAGAAGCAGGGTAATTGAGTCCTCAACTCTGCGTGTGGTTGGAGGAAGTGTGTTTGTCTTTATCTGTGTGTATCCGTCACACGTAAAATGATGGCAGCATTAAGAGGCTCCTTCCTAAACCAGCTCGCATGATTTACAGAAGCACAGAGATCTTGTAGTAGTCGTGCCAAGAGTTGGTGTTAGATGAGTTGACAGTTGTGGTAGCGTTGATGTAACCGTTTGGTACAGTATTTTTAGGCCTGGCACTGGAAGCTGTGGATTGTCTCCAGCAGCCGTCACGCCAGCGGCTTTGGCACTATGGTTGGAGAAAGATGAGCATTTGTAGGTGGAGAGCTCAGACTGTTAGCTCCGGTCATGGTATTAATAACTGTAATTACAAGCCCAATAAATGATGAAGGATTTGATGATCCTCTTTGGCGTGCTAACTAAAGCCTGATTTATACGTCTTCGTTGAATCGGTGCTGTATTTAAGGGATAAGGAAGATTCTCTATGATGGCGGATAGTAGGGATGTAAAGATTAATCGTAAAATCGTGATAAATCGATTCAAAGGTGTCAAGGTTCACATCGGTACTCTGTAAAAAATGAATCTCAATAATATGGTGAGCGTCAGCAGCTGTAGAGCAGAGGCGGTTGGCAGCTGCAGAGCAAGATTTAGAAATTGAGGACGCACCACTGTCTTTTAAATCGGAGGTGTGGAAGCATTTTGTCTTCCCCAAGACAGAAAATGAAAGAGGTGAGAAGATAACAGACGAGACAAAAACTGTGTGCAAATATTGCAAGAAGACGGGGAACTACACAAACAGCACAACCAACATGATGCAGCATTTAATCCACACCACAATGACAAGCTCCAATCACCTCCCCTTGTTGAGAGAACAAAAAACATTTAAAGGCCAAACCACACTGACAAGCCGGTTAGCAGCCCCTAAAGGAATCTGTTTCACTCATTATTTGTCTACAGTCTCATTTTGTGAGAGAATCGTATCGTGAAACGTATCGTGAGTTGAGTGAATCGTTACATCCCCTAGTGGATAGGTGTATCCATTTGTGGGTCACAGGAGGAGAACTAAGGTAGCACATTTAAAAGACCCCTTATCAGTAGACTGTTGCTTGCTGCAGCACTGTTGGTCAGTGAAGGCCGCTGGTCTGGATTCCATGGCCTTCATTTTTGACCAGCACAGACTTGGCAGAAAACCCCAGAACTGGAGGTCAGCGCTATTTATACTCACCTACGAGTGGGTCAGGGTGTACTGCCAGATTCAGGACTCACTCACCTGCACGTGTACACTCCTGCTGCACTTCTGTGGACCAGCAGATCCTACTGCTGCGCTCCTGTTGGTGAGCTGCAGAGGGGGCTCTGCACATGCTCTCTGCTGGCTCAGCAACCTCAGCTGCTGCTGAACTCCTGCCCCTGTTCATATCACTGTGACAACAACCTGCCATTAAATCATAAAACCAGGACTGGAGTTTATTTCACACATATGTTTGTTTCAGAATATTTGTTTTTTTAGTGCTGAACATTGAAGGCCCCAAAGTTACCTTTACATAAACTAAACTAATGACCTGCAGCAAAACAAGACACCAAATCAATCAATCAATCATCTTAATGTTTGGCATCAAGAAATGAAGACACTTTACAAAAAGAGCAGGTCTGGACTGTACTCTTTGTTGTATTATTCATAGAGACCCAACATCAATCCACCTTGAACACAATGTTTTCTGTGCGTCAGTGGGTTCTTCTCCGCTCTTTAGTTGATAATGTGATTCATTACAACTACACGTTACATTGATATAAAGGCAAATATTCTCATTATAGCATCGACTCTGTTGCTTCGCCCGGTACTTCCACGTCGTTTTTTTTACGTCACATCTTACCTCAGCAGACCCCCAGCGTCATCTGACAGGGATAGTCTCCCGCTGTGAGGAGCATGTGTGAACAGCCCGGTCAGGAGAATGTCCGGAGCAGACCTCCTGACATTATCTAGATATTTTCAGGAGTGCAGATGTGAAAACGGCTGAACTGATCAAGGCAGCCATGATGATGTAGCTGTTGCCCGTCTTGGCCAGGATTTTCTAAACTCAATGAGGTTTTTCTTTGTTAAAATCAACTTTAGAAAAAATAAACATGTTGAGGGACGTCACTGTCACTGCTGCTCAGTTTGGACTCACTCCATATCTTCTTTTATACTTTTATGCTTCTGTTGGCAGATCTTTGTATTTGTGGGCATCTTGCTCCAGGTGTATGGTTTATACGTGGAAGCAGGGATATTGAGTTGCAGTATATTTAAGATGCATGTAAGCATGTTGACCTTAACCAGAGTATGACGAATAGCCCGGCTGCGTCATGAATGTAACATACAGAAAAACTCGAACACAGGTACGCTGCTTCTGTATCCGTGTCCAGGACTCTCACTAATTAAAACCTCTGCACACTTAAACCTTTGAAGTTCTTCACTCTAAAACATTTATTCTTATGTATCTGTAAGTCCACCTCATATCTGAAGCGTTTCCTTCCTGGGGGTCGCTCTTTGTTGAGTGTCTGAGGAGAGCAGAGATCGCTGTGAGAGGGAGTACAGTATTGATCTGGGGCAGTTCATTTTCTGCTGTCCCCGGTGAGTTGCTTTGGGGGAAATAGCTAGTTTGTCTCCTGTCATTGTAGCTTCAGAGTTAAAGAGGAGTAAAAAAAAAAAAAAGGAGGAGAGGTGAGGTTAAGGATGCCACTTGTCTAACGGGGACAAGAAGACTCTCTCGTTCACACACAGGAACACCAGGATGAAAGTGTTCTTTTTAGGGCCTCATATATACCACTACAAACAAGATTGATAATTGCTTCTGTTTATGTGTCTGAACATGTACTAAAATGTATTCAACATTTCCACATGTGAGGCGTACATTGTGTGGGCGATGCTGAAGAAAGCGATATTGATCATTTGCCGTTTACTGTCCCCTGCTCCCCTGTGAATTGCTCTGTGGGAAGTGGTTAATTTGTCTCCTGTCTGGGGGGCTTCTCTCCCTGTCTGTGTGCGTGTGTGTGTGAGCCACGTGTGTGTGTGTGTGTGTGTGTGTGTGTGTGTGTGTGTGTGAGCCACGTGTGTGTGCCTGTGGCGCGTGTGGTTAATTTGTGTCCTCTCTGTGGGGGGCTTAACTGTTAAATACTTCACTCTGTCTCTGTGGAGACGCACGCTGATATCATTGACCGTCTTCTTCAGTCATTTTAGACTGATTGCTAAATAGCTGCCATTAACAATATAAACTGTAATGAACAGAAGGTTGAAATTGACCCAGTAGTATGAAGGATAACCACCAGTAAAACATTCTGAATCCTTTATCCTTTAATACTAATTTAAATATTTTTGGGAAGTACAACATCTACAAATGTGGATGTGTGCACTCACACGAGGCAATCCCATTCACCTTTGACCCCCAAAGCCGAGTTTGAATGTGTGAGTGCTCTGTACACTTCATTGGCCCTGGTGTGGTTGGAAGAGGTGTGCTTCAAGCACAGGTACGCGACGTGGACATTACACGTATACGATGCGACCGTGCTCTCAGCAATCTTTGTCAATCATACACTGACAACCTGAAACTCCTCCACGATTCATTATTATATTTATGATTCTGATTTAAAACAATGACAACAGCACAATTACCTAAAAATGACGCCGTGCATAATGGAGAAATCCAGGCGTGTTAGAGGGCCCTGTCTGACCAAAACGACTCAAAATAATCCTCAAAGTCAGGAAAGATGCAGTCGTGTTCTCTGTGTTGTTGTCCACTGTGAGCCTGCGCCTCTCGTAAACTAAAGGGCGCTTCACGATGGCGTAAAGCCATGTGTGTGTCGTATTACGACACAATGACGAATGTACAAGATAGGGCTGGGAATCTTTGAGTGTCTGACATTTCGATTCAATTTCGATTTTTGGGGTCACGATTCAATTCAGAATCTATTTCGATTCAAAACGATTCTGGATTCATGATTCAAAGTCTATTTTTGAATGAGTACATACCTCAGGATCTACTCCTAGTTAAAGAGCTAGCCTTAGCACTTAGCATGGAGTGTCTGATTAGCCAAAAAAAAAAGAAAAGATTTTTGGAAGTTTTGAATGTATTTAAAATCTCACAAGATAAGAATCTTACATTTTTACATAAATCGATTTTTCCTTCCACCTCATCCTCACAAGATGAACGTGCTCTGGCCTGCAGCAATGAGAGTGCAGGCCGACGGGCACGGAGACAATCGTGCTGCCGCATGGTGTTGGACAACTGGGCCTCGTGTTTGTGCGCCCTGAGTTTCATCTTAACGTCCATTTCTTGTATTTTTTGCATCCTTGCTCTTTATAATCTGACAGTTTTCCCGTCTGTCGATTGGCTCTATACTTTTACTATCCTTTACTCCTGAATCAGTTCATCCTCTCTCCCCGTGATTACTTTAGCAGCTTTTAATTCAGTGTTGATCAGTTACTTGTCACCAATTAGAACATTTTCTTTAGTAGAATTAAAATCACACAGGTAGAGTATGTAACCCACAGGGACATCATGTTCTTAGTGAGGAGTCTAACATAGTTATCAATATGAGATGTAGTTCATCTGATCAGATGTTTAAGAGAGAATTAGACTTTTGAAAAGTTAAGAAGTCTCATGAGTGAAGTTTATAGTTGTTATTTATCACATAAAGCTGGAATCACATTATATCGTACTATTCTAATAAATCTTGTTTCTGTGTCCTTTTCTTGCACAGTAACATTAGACTAATGCCTCCTGCTAACACCTCTTGTTTTAAGAAGCCCCGCCCCCTCTGCATGCATGCATGTGTGCATGAGTTCATGTGATACGTAGTTTAAAACATCTCCTCTCTTACAGTTTAGGTTGGCTCCTCAAGGTTCATGAACCCTGGTCTATTTTTTGCCTGGATTAGCACACTGCTATTCCCCCCTCTGCCCCCTCACATCCAGGCTTGTCTTTCAGTGCATTCTCGTCTTAATGAGTTTGTTCATATAAATGACCAGTTAGGAGCAACATGTGTTGAATTACCACAATGATGGAGACTACATAACGAACTAACTCAGAGTTCCATGATGAGGCCACAACTTGGTCTTTCCAAATCTGTGGAAATGAAAACTTTGAAGCATGTCATTTACACTTGACATGTGGAACATGACTTTATTTCGTGAGTGACCTGACGAGTGTTGGTCTCATTGCATTAGGCTGTGGCTTTCAGCTGCTGTGACTTTGAAGGACCTTTCTTGGTACATGTTTGTAAGCTACTATACCAGCGGTTCAGCAGCGGTGTCTGCACCGAGCAGATGCCCGCTCCTCCTGGTTGTGATCAGCATTTTAGTTGGCTTCTGCCAGCTCTTCCCCGGCCCAAAGGGACCAATTAGGTCCTGGCAGCTGGACCCAGAATGCCGCCATGGAATGAGGGGGCAGTGGGTGGATTGGCGAGGATGCTGCACAAGAGAAGGGCACTTTAGCAAAGGACACACATGTAGACCTCGGGAGTCTCAATGAGCTATTTCCAAGTCTTCTCCAAAAGAATAGTTGTTAGTGTTGATAAGGAAAACACGATGGAGAATAGTTGGAGGGGCAGTTTTTATTTGGAGCCTGTTTTCTTCAGACCACCTGCTGCTCTTTTAAAGGATCAGACAGGGGTGTGGGAGCCTTGGCCCCCTGCCCTCACCAAATTAGCACCCATGCACAAGAGACCTGACTGTCCCTCATCACGCCATCGTTCTTCTTTCTCCCTCCTGAACTTCACCCCCTGATCCCTCACTTTTCACCCCGGTAAATGCTGTGCCATGTCAAGGGGGCTGGCCCCATTTACTGAGCTGACCGTGGCCCAGGGCCAAAGTGAACCTTCAGGCACAAGTTCTGTAGTTATTTCAGCAGGCCCTCTTCATTACACCCAGACTCAAAGGTCAAATATCAGTGTAACTGCCAAGAGTCATGTGTAAATCTATACTCTATATATTATTGGAGACACAAACCTTACAGTTACTCCATGATTTATCATCCAAATGCTGTCGTCAAAAACAGAGTGGAACATATCTAAAAATAGGAGTAGTTAAATTCTTAACAAAGTCAAAATCTTTTAATTGCATGTTTAATAAGTATTATTAAGAGTTAAATCAGGCACACGTAAGCCTGGCATACACTGTACAATTTTTAAAGATTCATGGTGAAATGTCAGCTCACACCGCACGACTAACAATGCGTGATCGCGCTGAAACTCAGGCCATCTTTAAAATGAGTCGTACGACTCAGAAACCAGGCTGAAACCGTTCAGTGTTCATGCCACTTTTATCTTTTATCTGTTAGTAATGCGGTACTATCCCCAGACGGTGGCTGTAGTGCATCTGAAAACTGTTTTGCAAGCCGCCATAGATAACAAAAGAAAAAGAAATCATCAGTGTCCAGATGTAACGCTACAGATGTTACAGATGCCAAAGAACTAAGATAGCGTCTCTTACCTTTGGAAACAGTCACACATCCCTCTTTGAGACCTGGCAAAGTTTCATTTTTATGGTTACCTGACCTGGAAGGAGTTGAGTTAAGAGAACAATTAATTTCTCAAAATGTCACCAACCACTGTTGGTCATTGGTTGTTTTTTAAAAAAGCCCACCACCCCTCTTTCCTTGGCCCATGCTCAGCTTCCCTGCTCCCTTCTCACTCTCTCACATTTGTGATGCTTGTGTCTCCCGGCGGGCGTGTACATCGCCTCCTTGTCTCTCACTCAGTGGCTGAAACAGAAGTTGTAGGACTGTGTCCGACCGGCTGACTAGGGTCCATCACTCACTGGCCAAAAAGAATCAGCAGCATGATGGATGCTCACCACGCTGGCATCTGCAACCAGAACCTCAGTCCTGGTTTAAATCTACACCACTGAGCCACCTCTGCTCCCCGTGTGTGTGTTTGTGTGCTGACAGACATACAGTCCTGCTGCAGAGCGCTGCATGTGTCCTAAACCCATCACTCAGTGACCAACACACTGTAGGTCCACACGCCATCTCTTCTTTCTCAAAATCACTTTATTCCAGTGCAAGAATGTTGTCAGCTTAGACATCCAGGGCCAAATCTATTTCTGGATGTAAAGTTAAGCCTCCCAAAAAAGCAACAACTTTCAATCGGAACCAGCACACAAATGCTGGAAACCATTTTGAGTAGGACTGGACTCTATTGGAAATAAAAAATGTTATTTTCAAAATGTTTTATCTCCTTGCTATATGAGTAATTACAAAAACATTCTGCAGATATTTGCAGTGTGTGAGATATACAATCAACAAACATAATTGTTATAATTTGGTCTAAAAGTTATTTTTCTGACCATCCTCTTTCAACCTCATTTGGTTCAGCCGTCTGCCAGCATCTCCGACATCAACCTCCGAGTTACCCCCAGCCCTACCCCAAAAATGAGAATAAATGCATCTAGTAAGGTTGTCCTGAATAGTTTCTTTAGTTTGCATAGAAATCCTGTGCTTTCTTTTCCTTACGAGACCCCCCCCCCCCCCATCGAAAACATCTTGGGTGCTGTCAAGTCCTTCTACTGGAGTGCTCAGGGGGTCTTGAAGTGTTTCGTTGGGGGCAGAGGTTCACCTCCCTGGTGGAATCTTGTGTTTCCCTTTAGGGATGCACTCACTTAACCTTCAGGTGCCTCAGTCACACTTGGAAAACATTTTATGAGACACACTAACCCCCCCCTGTGCTTTCACTCTCACAAACAAACACACACACTCTATCAGATGCACATGTAACATATGTAATGATGGCAGTCCTTAAGTGGACAAAGCCCCAGGCTCTTCCTCTTGATGCGTCTAATGGGATCTGCTGATTGACAGCCACAGTCATCCCCTTTGACCTAACAGGACACTGTGTGTGTGGCGCACATGGGACGGACATGAGATGTTTGAGGGGAATCAAAACCTGACGGAGTTCTGATCATCTCAGAAGACTGTCAGCTCTCAGGGTTGGGGTCAGGGTCAAGGTTGGGTTCAAGGGAAATGCATGTTTTCATCATGTCTTATTTACGTTATTGATGTTCTTTACGGCTATAAGAGCTACTCTGGAAAAGCATGCACAGGGGCTATTATTGTTGAATTATTCATGAAGGATGTTGTCAGGTCTCTTTGTATATCATTCAACATTTGGAAAAATACTTAAGACCTGGTTTGTGCTCTTAACATGTGCAAATATTGATTAAGATGATACTGTTTTTGAAGCTAGAAAGATTCAGAATCCATTTTTTTTTCAGATTATTTTTTGAAAATGATTGACAGTCGAGAGAATAACATTCATTAGAGGGAATGTGTGGCCTTAAGTTACACTACAGACCTTTGGAAATCTATAACGCTCCATATTTCAAGTTCAGTGGGTAATATTTATGTACCTATGTTGTCTCGCCTTCAAGTTTAATGTCACAGAGGCGTCATGAGGGGACCAAGTTGTCACACGTCTGCGTTGGCATTGGCGGTAGTAACAGAGGCGTTACAGTGGCAAGATGAGGTCACTGTAAGAGAGTGCAGCCAGCAGGAGAGCGCAGTGCTATATGTCTGTATGTAGAGCTTCGGCAACACCCTAACGCTATGTGAAATCACAGACTGGGATACGGATGTTCTGCTGTTTTGGATTAAAGACACCAATTCATAGCTTTCACGTGACATCACACACTTGTGGGACTGCCCACCTGGCGGGCAAACACGGCTTTCCACCGCTGTTCACTACGGAGAAGTTGCCGGTCTCTGTTGCTACTTATGTGTTAACTAGTTCTATTAATTTTTCTTGAAGAGAGACTTTTTGTTTGTACATATGCTCTACAGGACGAGCAGACTGGACCAGCTTCTACTTTTACAGAATCCCATCTGAGAAGAAAAACCCAGAGAGAAGGAGATGCTATCAGACGCTCTGCTGTCAATGTTTTCTCCTAATCTTGCCATAGAATATTCTAAACTACTTCCCAAATGGCAGTAGTTTTACCCCAGACACATCAAAAAAACTTAAAGCTGTCCGTACTTCAGTAGACTTTCTTTCGTGCGGCTGTGTACGGGGAAGGCTTCTCCTCTAGAAACATGTTTAAACATCGGCGTAGTGACGTTCTGGAGAGCACTTTGCTGTTTCCTGTGATTGAAATAGTGTTGCAGGTGCACATACCAAACATTTTACCATAATGTCTCTGTTTCTCTGAGGTTTTCAGGTGATGTAAACGTGTGTCAGCGCTGTTGCATAATCGCACACTGACTTTGTTTCTGTATATTATATTGGCTTTTAAGAATTACAAACATAAGGAGCCCATACTGGCTTAACTGTGCGCAAATTATTTTTCCTTTCCAGACATTTCAAAGTCTTCTAATGTCCTGTGAGTTATTTTATTCCTTTTTGTTTTAAACCATTATGTTAGTGATGCTTAGTGTTTGATTTTTTTAGCATGGTGTGGCATATCGTATAATCCTATTTGTCAAAGCTATACATATCATGCACACTGTTAATCATAGCAACAGCCTTCCAGCAAACACTTGTGTTTTTATTTGCCTGTGTGCGGCTGATTAGAAGAATTCCCTTCCCCTGGCTGGCCCGAGGTTCCCCGGGTCAGCTGGTGTATGTTACAGCTGATGGCTCCACTGCGATGATGGACGAGGCCACAAGCCAGTGGCTCCCCCCACCGCCCTCCCCCAATCATCACCACCACCACCCCAGCTCCTTCCCAAAACACAATCTTCCCCCTTGAACACGCCTCTCTGTGGTGACATCACCACCAAACTGGCTGACAGCTGAGGGCACACACCAGGGGCCTCCTGTGTCAGTATGTGGCCCCCACACAGCCATCCGCCTGTCAGTCAGTGTCAACTCTTCATCCACATGCACACTAATGGAGCCTCTGAGTACTTCACTGGAAGAGTGTAGCTGGTCCACCATACAGAAATACTTTCTTAAATATAATACTGTTTATTCTCAGGCGTCTCGCTTGCATGCAGGTGTTAATTCAGTCATGACACGGAACAGAACTGAAGAGTAATTGATTGTCGAGCCACCTGTCCGTCATTGCACTTATAGTAACCTTGATTCTCTGAAGGCAGGTCTGTTTTTAGTCCACAGGAATGAATCAGGGTCCCATGCAGAATTACTGGAAGGATTCAAAGATAATTAACTGTCACCTAAAAACACTGCGTTTTATGTGTTCATCTTAAAAATGAATTAAATATGTTTGATCTCACCACGTTAATCAGCCATCATTCTGTTTGCGCTGGATGTTTGAATAGTAGCGATTCTATGACATGTTTGCAGTCAGAACTTTGTGAGGCACTAAAACATTAAGGCTGTCTCTGTGTAGATTTTTAAGGAGGTTCTTCCCTTTGTGGTGGAAAATGAATACATGTATGGGTCTCACGTTTTACAGTCCTTTTTGATAGGGACGCCTTTAAACTTATTCTAAAAACATTGAGTCCAAGATATGTACCGATTTATAACAACAGTTACATTTGTTGATGATCTCTGATTCATAAAGTATATCATATGAGCCTTCTGGTGGGATTTCTGGTCGCTGTCCTGTAGCTTGTTGTTTTGAAAGAGGCAATGAAGAAGTTTGGGTGGGAAGCCGGGGGAGGCGCAGGCGCATTTTAATAGTGTTCTCCACAGAAAATTTTGGACACCTAACATTCATTCTCCTGCATTCTGATCAGTTTTTATGCACCAATTTGTGCCTTTTCACTCGCACTTGCCTTGCCTGCACACGCACTGAGCGCTGATACAGTACGCTGCACGGAAATAATTGCAAACGGTCTGGACGGCCGCACTGAACGCACCGAGTGTCTCCGTGCAAGACAACAGCACTCCTGTTTTAAAAAGTTCCGATCCCGGACCCGCGTGTGGGGAGATTTCTTATCAAGATGCAGCAAACCCAAGAGAGCGCCGAATCACATCTCCAGCAAGGAGCTGCACAAGACGGGGAAATACATCGTTTGTAGTTGTGTGCTTTGCATTCAAAGACCTAACAGCGGACATCGCTCTCTTTTTCTCTCTCTCTCTCTGGTCCACTGCAGAGTATAAAGTCAATTGCAGGTGATTTTTTTTTTCCCAGAGACCCCCCAAACGTTTGCTTTTGAGGCTTTCAGGGGGTTTCAAGTGTCAATCAAGGGGTCTCAGACCCCCCTAGACCCTCTGTATTTCGCACCCTGGAAGCAGATGTTAACTTTCGTAACCTAGAAACTGGTGAGAAGCGCTTTGAAACTGAGGTTGTGGACAGGCCGTCTTTGTCAGCAGGTATTTTCTTGCAATGCAATTTGTATCAAATAGTCCATATATATCAACTGGTTGCATATCTATCAAACCACTACATGACACATTAAGCACACGCAAACACAAATCTTGACTCTGACAGCAGGTCAGGAATTTTAAATGGATCCACATCCTACAGCAGTGAACCCATTGGCCTATTTGTATCAATATAATATTACACTTGTAGAACTCTACACTCAGATAGGTTACAGGATGCAGTATTTATAAGACCCTGGAACGCAGCTCTGTGTTGGCAGGGTGGGGCATCAAACTCTGTTGACAACTCTTGGTAGTCCATCAGAAAGTGCTGCTGGATGGCAGACACGCAGAGATCATATTATCATAACCACACTGGCTTACAGTGGGATATTAAACTGTGGTAACTCCCTTGTTAAATCTGATGTTAGCATGGCACCGCTGTCTCCTGTAAGAGCGCTGCAGCAGTGGGAGTCAGACGATGAGCCCCAGGGGACGGGGACACGGGATGGCAGGGGGAACAGGCACTGTCAATAATAAGATTTATTATCCATCGACTCGTCCCAGGGAGGGGGCAGACAGAGACCGCTGTTCACTGAATTAGCCGTCAGGTATGGAGAAGGAGATCACTGGGGGGATCGCTAAGAGGATGGAGAAGGGGGGGGGGGTGGTGGTGCTCTGCCCTGTCAGTAGCCCCAGTCAGAGGGCTGAGGGTAGAGAGATAGAAAAGCTCTGTAGTAGCAGACAACTTTATCCAAAGTCTAGTCCACATCACTTAGACGAGGCTCAGTCATCTTAAGGATGTGACTCTAGTTCAACACTTCTAGAGCCACTTATGGGATGGAACATTTGCTGCTTTATGCTGATAATGCAGCATCTACATTAGTGATTTGTCACGACTTTGAGTGGAGTCCTCAGTTGGACTTCCATGTATCCTCTTATATCAGAGAGAGGATATATGAGGAGAAAAAATAACCTTTGATGTGGTTTGAAGAGTTGGTTCTCCAAAGTAACATTGAGAGGGCTCCAGGCCTTCAAGGATGTCGTAGTTTTCTTTTCCCGGATTCTGAGATGTCCTTTACATTTTTGGCTCTGCTCCTTTAAAATGCAGGTGAAGGCGCCTGTTTGAGAAAATCCTGGAATTCCTCCAAAAACTCAAATTTCCTTCCATTGTTTCAAAAAATGAGACGATTATCTTTGAGATTTGGATCAAAACGAAGAAGCCATTTGAATAAGTTACTTGAGTTTATAAAAATCTTAAATTGCAATACTTAACAGTTGGATGCTGATCTATCAAGAGGCTCATACCTTATATCAGTTAAATGTTTACATACAACTCAAAGACAAATTTCACTATGAGCTCAGTAAATTGTGCTGTGTCACATCTCATCCTGTGGAGACTAGCTGATTTAAGGATTCAACGTTGTCACCCTCACTGGTCGGCACCAGAATGATCAGTCGGTTGAACTAGTTAGGGCGGGCCCGAAGCACTGACAGTGCGAAGGACCCTATTGGATGCAAGGAATTGTCGTGATTCATGGTTTTCCTTTGCACAAATGAATCGCTTATTTGGGGCTTTAACATGCACCAAAAGCTCAAATTTTTGCACCAAGTTCAGGAGTGCGTAAAATTTACTGGTGATAGTGTTTCCGTACAAGTGTGAGGAAAAATGGCTGAGTGGCGCACCCTTGAAATTTTCCTAAAATACCTCTCCTAATGGGTATTTTTTGCCCACATGCATGACAATTTTTGTTAACCATGCCAAGACCTACACAAAAGTCCATAAACGTCGTGGTGAAATGTCTTCAGGAAGTCCGCCAATGATTTTTTAATTCAAAAGAAAAGCGACACACCCCGACATGCACAGGGGTGTGAGGGCCCTTCATCAAC
Organism: Tautogolabrus adspersus; assembly: GCA_020745685.1. Classification (NCBI taxonomy): domain Eukaryota; kingdom Metazoa; phylum Chordata; class Actinopteri; order Labriformes; family Labridae; genus Tautogolabrus; species Tautogolabrus adspersus. The sequence continues at coordinate 2,646,903 of CM036536.1, read as the reverse complement.
GCTTGCAGTTTTGATTATTAATACTTTTGTTATTTCTGGTCCACAATGCCGGTCAATTGTTGTGTCTAAGCTGTAACGCAGCCACCCACCACTAGCTGGGGCTGTAGCTCCCGATAATGGGCCTTCTCTCTCTCCGCTCTACTGCCCAGATGTAAACTAGCACAGTGGACAGATAACATTTTCTGTGAAGGCTGTGTCAGGTTAACCTGGCATATAACCACTTGACTGGAGCAATGCATAGCCACATTAAGTAGAGGTTCACCTGAGAGGAGAGCTGAAGGCTGGCGGTGATTGCACTGCTAAAATCCATTTTGACATTATTCACATCCAGAGCAATGCATGTCGCAGGTGTCACATTTTCTTACCTTCAGACTAGTCGACTAGTGTGAATTTAAATTTAAATCCCCAGGATAACTAATCATAAGGAACATCCCTATACATCACAGTGTATAATATAATACCATACCATACTGAAATAGCAGGTTGCAGTGATGCATGCTTTGGTTTTGCCTCCTCAGAAGAATCTCAGAAACGTTATTGACTCAAATCCTGAACCAAAAATAGCCAATTATGTGTGAATGGGTTCCAAGAGACTGAAAAAACCAGTTTGAATCCACCCCTTAGCTCTGGTGGTGAAAGGGTGAAAGGCAGCCTGCCTGCAGGAGGAGAGGGGAATCTTGAGTAGATTATCTGTAGATTCACAGCAGCGAGTCAGAGGGAGATAGATGGACGGTGTGTGAGCTGCATGCGTTTGCAAACAGTGTCTTCACAGCTTCACAGGGCAACACTGTGCTCGCTCCCCCACACTGCAAAGGCAGGCCACTGTCAAAGGTCTATTAGGGGAAGATTGAGACCCCAGGTGTATATGTGTGGGTAAGTGTGTGTTTGTGTGTGAGTGTGTGTGCTCACATGCTCATTGGTCATGGGCCTATAGTGGAAGATTGAGACCCCATTGCTCCCAGAGCCACTCAACCAACACAACCTGCAGTGGTTTACAATCAGAGCAACAGCGTCCATCCATCCCTGCTGACACACACACACACACACACACACACACACACACACACACACCGGACACCACAGGAATACACACTAACAATACAGCTCACTATAGATGTCATTTAACAATAGCTGGGTTGGAACAGCTGTGTGACAATGTTGAGGACACGGCAGGTGTCGTGATGTTGAAGCGAGGGTTTAGAGGCAGATTGAGGTGCAGGTTAGAGATGCTGGGGTGCGGGGGATGTGGGGGAGGTGCGTTCACAAGGTGGGAGGTGGAGAATCATGGCAACACCTTTGACAAGCCCTATTTGTCATCTGCCAGGACGCCCAAATACCTCTGACTGCAATACAGATGGATTGTGGGAGAAAAAGTGACTAGAAGCCAGGCAACTAATACAAACCTCCTCTCCACCTCCACCTGTACACTCTCCTCCTCTTACTCCCTTGAAAACTTGTTAGCATACCTTCCCACTGCCTTAAAGGACAGGATGTTATGTTTGAATCTTGTTGCAGGTATCCTGCCATAACGACTGGTACAGGAATGGAAACGTATCCATTAATAGCTAGAGTGAATCATGCTTACTGTTAAGTGAACATCTGCAACAAACAGTGCACGTAGGTTTCTGTGTGTGTCCTCAACGTGGTGCCAGTACTCTGGTGGCCGCCCAGCTTGCAGTGATTTGTTCAACGGTAACTGTTTGTCTGAGATGAATTCTCCAGCTGATCCGGAGCTGCATCCCGGCTGACAAATGAAACCAGCGCCCGAGGGGGAGGAAGAATGAGAGGGAGAGGCTGGAATGTGTAGAAGTGGAAATCGAATCATTTTATTGTTTGTCACCACGGCCCTCGTGGTCACGGTTTGTTATTGGATGCTAATTAAAATGGCAACAATCCTGACAATTGGCAATTAAAGACTTGTGAAAGAGGTGATAGGAAATGAGCTCCTCTCCGCGGGTATAAACTCATTTGTTATCCCTCTTTCACACCTCTCTTCACTCTGTCTTTTCTTCACTCATTAGGAAGACAGAGTGCTGTCACTGACCACCTCGGTGAATGATTGGTAGGGGGGGAGGGAGTGCTGATAATGACATGCAAGACAGTTCTTTTTTCTTTTGGTGGAATAATATAAATGAATAGAGTGAGAAGCTGATTCATGCTGCATGAAAAACCTTTTTTTCACGCTTCAGTAGTGTACTTCTTTGTCTTTTCTACAAAGTAAAGCTTGTAAAGAAAACATTATTTTTACTTTAGCCTTTTTTAAGAGACGGAATTAAGGACAACTTAACCTTTTTTCTCCCGTCATGTTTGACCTCAGCAAAGAGGATCCTGGGGCATGTAGTGTTTGATTTGGGTTTAAAGCTTAAAGGCAGGGTTGGTCATTTTCGAAAACTAGCATGATTTTGAAAGTAGCATTCCCTCAGTGCTCTGTCTGCACCCAGCCCCTCCCCTCTGTGCTCCCTCTAAAGCCACGCCCCTCACTTACATGCACAAGCGCCGTAGCTCCAGAAGCGGACCTCAGCTCATCGCTTGCATTGTGTAGAAACTACGTCGTCTCATGTCTCATTCAGCGGTAAGTAAACTCACAGTATAAACTCCGTCATCGGTGACGCGCTTTGAGTGTGGACTAGAGCACGCAAGAGGTAGAGAACGAGCAGGGAGACAGGGAGGTGTGATTGGTTCATCAGATTGGTACCTCGTGGCAGACATTGGTCGAAGTTTTTACAGGCTTACAACTGCTTCAGATGATGGATTTTCTTTGTTCCTTTTTCAGAGCACATGAGTTATTAATTTCTGTCAGGACCTAAAGACGATTTCAACCTAAATCTTTAAAAGTGGATCTGGAGAAAATGACCAACCCTGCCTTTAAGTTACCAAAGACTTAAACAACCCTCGATGCAAATCCTCCTCTCAGCCAGCGTAGGCCATCATAAAACAACGTGATGGATACACAGCCAAATAAATAAATAAATACACTCAGTCCTCTCTTTTTTTTCTTTCCCGATCTCTCGACTCTTACGCCTCTACTCTGATGGATCTGTGAAATGATATAACGAATGAGACTTATAGTGAGAAGGAGGGAGGGAGAGCAGGCAGGAGGGATGAGGGCAGCGAGGAAAGAGACAGAGGATGTGATTTATTAGGCTCATAAAAATTCTGCCTTTGTTATTCCCTCTCATTTTTATATGTGAAGCTTATTAAAGAGCACACCTGCCAGAGTCCTCACACAAACTCGTGAGCGTGTGTGTTGTTTGCAAAGTTTGATGCATTCAGATAAATGTGTTTATGTCAATGATTTCAGATACTGACTGGTGGTTTCACTTTTGTGGTAATTATTTAAAATGAGCAGATTTTCACACGGATCTATCACTGCTCTCTTTAGGTCATGTCGCCTCCTTCTCCTCCTCCTCCAATCGCAGCCCCACATATCAGCGGGTGTTCAGGACACGCTACAAGATGGTGACCCGTCCGGGCTCCAGCACCGCACACACATCCCACTATAACCCAGCCCTCACATGGAGAACCAAGAGGATCCAGACTGCCAGGTAATCCACATCACCAAATCCACAAACACACACACACACACAGCTCGTGCATGTCTGGGTTTAATGTGCTTCAGTGGGTAACATTCTTCAGTGCAGAGCAGCGCCCTTTTATGTCACCGTCATGTGCAGCATGAGTGGAAGAGGTCGGGAATTTATGGTGCTCATTTTTACACAGTAGATAACCCAGAGAATAAACCATTTACACCACTGTGCTGCTCACATTAATTTCCTGCAGGAGGGAAAGCTCCTCACTCAGGACAGATGCACAGAAAGAGAACCGGTTGGTTTGTCTTTTTTCTTAATGTCATTACAACTCCGCCCTCTTCTTTCTCCTGTTCGTTCATTCGTCAAACTTCAATCCCCTGCGCTCAGTTGTTCACATGTATTCTCACAAGGCCTGCAGGATATGACGAAACGAATGCAAATGCAGCGGGATCCCACACCCCAGGCGTAATGTAATACCCTTTAACTTATTGAAACACATTTAAAAAGATGTTCTGTTCTGTGAAGAATGAACAGAGATAAGAAACATAGAAAAAGTTCTTCATTCAGACCAGATATGGTAACTGGTTAACTTTCATGATTTGGATCATTGCATGATTGGCAGAGCAAAGAGGTGGGCACAGTCAATTTAAAAATGTAACTCCATTAAAGATACAATATGTAGATTCCACCACCAGGGGGCTCTCAATCAATACTACAATAACAAAAGATGATGTCAAGGCTAGCGGGGAATCATGGGAGTTCTCTCTGCTACTCCCCCCCCCCCCCCCCCAATTAAAACAAACTCCTAGTTGACCGTAATTAATACGTACGGGCGAAACCGACCTGAGGAAGAGAATATGTTTAAAGACGAGCTAATGTATCCGAGTAGAATTTACGTGACGTTTTTATCACAGCAGCACATACAGCGACAGTACGGCAGCTTTCAGTAGCTGCTCACGCCTCCCTATGCAGCGGCCTTTGACGTAACATCCGGTGTTACCATGGCAACGATAAACATTCTGTCTGTCATGGCGGCTCATTATGGCGACCCCTCAACAAGACATGACCCGTTACATCGATAAAATGATGGATTCTTCTGTCTTTGATAACTGTTGGACATATTTGAGGTGATGTAAGAACTCAACACAGTCAGCACCACACATCGTCTTTATTTTATTATTTAGGAAACAGCTCTTTAACGTCCATGTTGTAATGAATGAAACATGGAACACCGATACTTACCCTTTAACAGATGAATAGAGGTGTTCCCAGCTCTGTTTGAGCACACGCACACACTTCTCTTTTGACTGAATACTTCAGATAAGGAAGTCTTTATCAACGAGTAACGCCAAAAAATCTGAATTAAATTAAACTGTGGGATTCCCAAAGATTACCAGCCCAGTTAGGAGCACCACAAACTAACCAGCACACAATAACATGAAGTTAGAACGAGTTCAGAAATCTGACGTTCAATGTCCAAAAATAAGTATTCAACTTTACTCTTCTTTTGTTTTAAGAGCCTTTAATAACTGAAGCACTTTGTTCTTATCTGCCTGTCGTGTGTGGGTGTGTGTGGGTGGGTGTGTGTGCGTGCGTGCATGTGCGTGCGTGCTGGTGATGGGGGTTCATTTGTGTAATCCAGATTTGGTGAGACAGAAGGGCCTGTGCTGGGACTGGACTCTTGTGACTTATTACTATTCATTTAGCTGCTGCAGTAAATATTGATTCATCAAGGGATTTTCAATTTGAGCCCCGTGACATCTCGTGAAATATCACCAAGTGTGTAGAAGTGAGGGAAGAGATAGGGAGGGAGGGGGGGACAGGTCGGGTCCCCAGGGATAGTGGATTACCACCCACCCCCCTCCCTGCACCCATCAATGTGCTCCCTTCTCATGCTTATCTATCTGTTTAACTCCAAAGAACGTCCACTTTTATCAGTTTGAAGCCATTGAGTGCAGCGTGAGCTCATATTCTCTGCTCTTAACTACTGAGTGCTGCTCTTCATCTTGGGCCTATCAGACCCACTGGATCCTGTCCTCATATGTTCTCTGCTCTTATCTGTGGCCCAGCGCATAGCTGAAACCCCCCCTTAGGGCCATCTTTAACAGTATACCAGAGCCAGGGTTGCATTTTTCTCTAGGTGGTCCCAAGATCTTCAGTCCAGGTGGCCTGTAGAGAACAATGTTTAACACTAAGGTGAGATCCAGCTGTTCTTGTAAGATTATCAGGGCACCTTAGAAGCTCTGTGGAGTGTTTTTTTAATCCTTCATTTCTTTATTTTAACGCCTGGTGATACTTTCATAAATATCATGATGCAAACAAGTATACTTTCTTTTTAGAAGGTTTATTTTGGGGCTTTTTATGACTTTATTTTGAGATTGGACAGTGGATAGAGTCAGAGAGAGAGAGAGAGAGTGGGGAATGACATGAGGGAAAGGAGCCACAGGTCGGATTTGAACCCGGGCTGCCCACTCGGAGGGCCATGGCCTCCGTGCATGGGGCGCACGCACTAACCACTCGGCTACCGGCGCCCCAACAAGGATTATTTGTTTGTAAATAAAATAGTATTTCCTACAGAAATTCTGGAGGACTGCGGGGGGGTCGCCTGAGGCAAAAGATGACGTTAAAAGAACTGTGGACAAAGCAACAGAGTCGGCTATAGACAGAGGTGCTGTAATGACAACATTTCCCTTTATATCAATGCTGTGTGCAGTTCAACAGAATCACAATATGAACACAAGAGAAGGACGACTGTTGATCAGAAAACATGACGCAGCAGTTTAATTACGTGCAACGGTCGCGTGCAGAACAACATTCAGCAACAATCATTTGAAAAGAGATATGCAGATTGATAAAGCCGAATAAACGACTTTCATCACAAACCCTCTCACATGGATGTTTTTTTTGCTCCCAGGCCCACAGGAAGCCGAGTTCTCCCTACCCAGCATGCCTTGCTCTTACCTGTTTCCAGACATAGAGTGCGTGGCGAGTGATTTAGTGAAGGGGGGGGGGGGGGGGTTAGTTTGAAGGGGGTGGTGGAATCGGCTGCAGTATTTCAGCCCACCACCAGCAAATAGATATAATCTCAACATTAACTCCATTAATAGTAGCAGGAGTTGAATTAAAAAAGCCGTAAAGCACGCACACATCAGAGGATAAATTACAGCCCAGCCCTCCCTTCATCGCCCTCACACCCTCCCTGTTTCTCTCGCAGCTGCCGCCTCTTTCATTTCAATATCTGTGTGCTCGGTCCGTTTGTGTTTGCTCTCTGTATGAGGGATTTCTTGTCATATAGACTTGGTTGAAATCTTCCGATTCTTGATGCATATTTCTTACCCTTTGTTTTTCTTTTTAGTTTATTTAGCCGCCAACATGGCTTAACCGTCCAACTCTAGAGAAGTACACTATTTTTGAGTGTATACATCTACACACACACTCACACACACACACACACACACACACACACACACACGCTCATCTCCTTTAGTGCTTCAGTATCGATCAGTACAGGATGTAAGAGACCGGGCAATAAAGTGAAGCAGCGCTCCCTCTTCTTCACTTCTCTCCTCTTTTTTCCCGCATCCACTCCCCCATTCATCGCCTTTGATTCCCTGATTCATTCATTTACTCATTACTTATCACATTAGTCATCTACCCAGCACCTACAGGCTCGCGTTTTAATCCTCCTCTCACTCCGTATTCAGCACAAACTCCCTCTCAGAGTTGTTTCTTGCTCTGAAAGTGGAGTTTTGTTCATTACAGTCGGATCCCTTTAAGTTGGATTTGATGGCATCTTGATGCGTAATGACCCTGCTTTGGTTTCCTTTAAGTGCCTGAAGAAGAGCAGCAGTCGTCGCTGTTAGAATTAGCCAGATGACTGTTTTTGCTGCGCTCTGTTTCAAGGGTAACTGTTTCCCAATATGAGCTTACTAATGCTTGGGTTGCAGACAAATAGACAAGAGCAGCATTATTCAGAGCAGCCGTGCGACCCTCCAAATTCTTCCCTGTCACTAAAACAAAAGTCGGATCATTCATCAACACAGGCGGTAGTGCTGAATTGCGCTCTCCTTTATCCGTGCATCGCATGGTCAGAGCAGTGCACGCACACACACCTGCCTGCACACACACACACACGCCTGCGCATGCAGACGACTCTGGGGAATTTGTGCATGCCCTTGTCCCCTCCTTCCTTTCTCCCTTTTCTTAACATAATTTCACCTTTTCTTTTTAGGCAGATATTTTACTCTTACTGTGACCTCAGATGATTTCCTTTATGTTTTGCAACACAACACAAGGAACTACAAAACTGCTTTTAACTTTGTCCAGAGGAATCTAAAATCTAAACTCATGTGTATCCAAAGCGGCGAACATCAGAGAGTAAGAACAACACAAGTAAGGATCTAGAGAGGAGGAAGTGCTAACGAACAGCTTTAAGTCTGATCGACAGGCAGACCAGAACAATTAAAGGTGATTTATCATCATCAGCAACAGCATCCACAGCTGTTCTTAAAAGTTCTAATTAGCATCAAAACCATCCTAAATATCGTCGTCATCATTCTTTGTGAGTGAAACTTGTAAAAGTCAGTCAGATCGTTATTAACCACCGACTATAATCATATTGCTTTTAGCATTGAACTTCTTCTCCTACTAAAACATGATGGACTTTGGGGAGCCAATGGCCTAGTGGTGAGTGCGTGCACCCAATGTACAGAGGCTGTAGTCCTCCATGCGTGCAGCACGGGTTTGAATCTGACCTGCGGCTCCTTTCCCGCATGTCATTCCCCACTCTCTCTCTCTCTCTGATTTCTAACTCTACTACCACTGTCCTGTGACTCAAAAAAAAGCCCAAAATGAGCCTTAAAAAAAAGTTGGACTTAGTGAACCATGCTTCTAACGTTTTGTCTGTGGTTAGTGAATCTGCAGAAATCAGTGAGTTGTTTTTTTTCTTTCTTATTCAATAATATGTTGGAGCATTCGTACATCAGAACATGAAGTGTCTTTCTATTGAAGTTCTTTACAGACTTGTAAACTTTCATTCACCTGGACAAACGAAGTATGAACGTGTCATTCTTTGATTTGTCTGTGTCTCTGGGAGGATTTGTCCGTCAGGGTCCTGGAGGGTCTCTGCTGACTGATTCCCCTCTGAAGGTTTGGGACATCACTGAGAACAGACCAAAGAGAGTCCAGAGACAAAGAGGGAAAAACCCCAGTCCTCCTTGCTATTTGTTGTTCTTAGAGTTGTACTTGATGGTTTGATTCGCCTCTTTTCTCCAGTCCCCTCATTGCAGGCAGATTGCCTTAATGCAGAGCTAATCTTCTCCTTTAGAGGCTGTTTACACTAATGCTGTGAAACACATTCACTTTATATATGTGCTACTGTTCCACAGGAGTCTGAGAACTTCATTTCAGTCCAAATGAAGCTTTCAGGACACATTGACCAAATAAGAAACACAAGAACCCAGATATGTTCACGTTTGTATTAGATCTATTCTTTTTTAAGAGTCTTCACACTGCTTTAAAACATGCAGGCTCATCTGACTGTATTGTTATTCCTAGGAACTCCTTTTTAAAATCAACATAAAGTTCTGAATACCAGTGAAGTCAAACCATGTGAGCCTCTTCACAGTACACTAAATCCTCCTGGTTTGAAGGCTGTTTGTGAGTGTGTAAAATACTCTGCTCACCATAATGTATGTACGGCCTAGTCGTCTTTTATTTAGAAAGTGTGCACAGTCTATTCATGTTAAGTCCAGCTGCAGAAAACACTCCCTCTGCTGATCGCTTCATTTTCGCCTCACTGTTCTCAGAAACACTTCTTCCTTCAGTCGTAATCACACGAGCTTTTCTGAGTTGCAAAGGTGAATCACGCCCTCTTTTGTAAAATTGTAAACAGAGTGTTGGTTAATAAATTCATAATTGGTCTGAACTAACTATTATACGAGTGAGGTTTAACAATACCTGAATCCCCCCTCAGCAGACCATCTTGTTGGACATGCAGGGCTGCAACAACACGCTGAGCGTTTGATCTGCAAGCCAACAAAACCCCCAGTTACCTCCTAAAGTCTGTGTGAATCTGAAGACTTAATGTATATTTCATTACAAAAGAAATGCCTGCATTCAGTGAGGTAAATATTAAATCTACTGAGATAGAAAACAAAAATGCGTGGAGGAGAATCATTTGCAGGTTTCGGACACCATATGAACCCCCGTGTGAAAACCTCCTAACTGACTGGTGTGTAACACCCCCGGTCACCCCCCTGACTGCAGCCCCGTGTCAGGGTTAACTGCCGTCTGTGTTAACTGTTCATGTCATATCCCCATTAACCTCCATTGTGGCTCCCCGGGCCGCCCGCTCCTTGTTTAAGCCTCCCTGGGTGGCAGTCAGCTCTCCAACATTAGCCTCCATTACAGCTCCCATGGCTGCAGTTGCCCTGTGTAGGGCAACCACTGATCTTGTATCAGTGAAACTGAGTGTCTGTGCCGCTGAGTTATGGCACGCAGTCAGGTAGATCGTGTACGTGAGTGCAGCTGGTGGCTGGTAGTTGCTCAGTTTTTTTCTTATTTGCAGCAGTGCAGCAGCTCTCGCCGGCTGCAGCGCGTTAAGCATCCATGTCAGTTGTTTTGTGCGCTGCGTGCATTCGGGGTAACCCTCTCTTTTCTCTGTAATGGGAGGCATGAACTCTCGCTCTAAACCCATTTCCAGCCCATCTGAAATACGGCAGCAAATTACCTCCAGCGGCACCCTGCACACCAGCCCCAATCCGCCCCAAATAGAAGTGACAGGACAGCGCAATTTATCGCCATAACCCCTGCACCGCCCCACCACCACCCAGCAGCCCCATACACACGGTACTCACAGCACCGCACATACACAAGTCTACTGAGTGACTTCTGAATGGTGGGCATGTGTGTGAAGAGGCCTGTGATTGTGTGTACTGTACATACTGTAGCAGGAGTGTGTTTTGTGTGTGTGTGTGTGTGTGTGTGTGTGGTCTGTACGCTCCAGTCTAGGGGCCAACCTCGCTGCCCTGGCCCCCTGCCCTGCCTATTATCTCATTGATTTCCTCCTCTCCTCTTTTCAATTCTCTCCATTTCCACACTGCCGTCCTTTCCATTAGAGGAGCAATTTAACAGAGTGCTGTGACATGGGAGGGAGAGAGAGAGAGGGAGGGGGGGGACGAGGGGAGACTAGAGGATGGGAAACATAAAGTGAGGAGGGGAGATATAGGGGGAAGAGCCTGAGGAGAGGGGTGGACCTGGGGGAGGGATGAACAGATAATCTTTCCAGTTTGGAGGATTGCATGACTGAAAAATCCCCTCACACTTTGTAAGTTTTAATCAACAGAAATATAAACTCAGTCATTATAAAACTATGAAGTAATTCACTATAAACTCTCTCTCTCTCTCTCTCTCTCTCTCTCTCTCTCTCTCTCTCTCTCTCTCTCTCTCTCTCTCTCTCTGTCTCTCTCTCTCTCTGTCTCTCTCTCTCTCTCTCTCTCTCTCTCTCTCTCTCTCTCTCTCTCTCTCTCTCTCTCTCTCTCTCTCTCTCTCTCTCTCTCTCTCTCTCTCTCTCTCTCTCTCTCTCTCTCTCTCTCTCTCTCTCTCTCTCTCTCTCTCTGTCTCTCAGGAGTTTCCTTCAGAATCGTCTGCGAGCTCCCCATGACAGACACCCGCCACACGCTCAGCACTGGAGAGGAAGCGCCATGTGCTGGATTGGTGGTTCCCTGTACCGAGTGTCAGCCAATAAGCTGTCCCGCACTGTGGGGTCCAACATGTCCATCAACAGAACAGGTAGTGTGACCTGTACTGTCACTACAGTTCTCAAAATGTCTCATAATCCAATATTGTTTTCAATACCTCATGTTTAAAAAGATACAATCTCCATATTTTGAATGGTCACATTTCAGCTTTCCATACTGAAACGTTTGCCCCCCCCCCATACTGAGGATATGGAGTCTGTGTGCACCCCGAGGTGATAGAGGAGTGTTTATTCATGTTTGTGGCTGCAGCTCTGTCCGCGTGCTCTCTAATAGACTTAGGGGGGAACTGGCTGGATTTGCCATCTGAAATAATAAAGTTGTCATCTGTCAGAGCAGCGAGGGGGAGGGTCTGGAGAACTGGACGGTGCAGATTAAAGCCTGGATCTACTCCTCTACCACCTCCTCCTCCTCCACTTTTCTCTTTATACACTCTCTGTACCAGCTACACCTGCAGGTCAAATTGAAGAGCTCCATTCTGTTTGAACTCGTGACTGGCATCCCAACACACACACACCTTCCTGCATCCTCCACAAACACATCTCGGGTGTCCTCGCATCCTCCCTCAGCCAGCTCCACATTCGTTTGTTGGTGTGAAGCCACCGATCTGTAATTCTGCTCTGCTTAAATCAAACCAGAGTGAACACTCGATGAGAGATTTAACAGCCAAAAAAGTTCCAAAGTTAGAGGCCTGAATGAGATCAACGGCCTAGTGTAACCACAGCCACCATGTCGTCTTCTCCACTCGCCTCATGGCCCCCAGCAAACCCATCCAAACACACACACACACACACACACGCACACACACACAGAGCTTTCCTCCACCGTTGTTGGAGTGCACTGGGTGCATCATGTTTACTATGTTCTCAGACACAGATGGACGTCACGTTTGGCTTTGACACCAATGTGTCAAACCACAGCAGTATAAATAACCCGGCTCATATCAGGTTGTTATTGCATCTGGCTGCAGCTTCAGTTCTGTCAAATCTGATGTGAGGCGTTGTAATAATCTCCTTTTTTTAATTTCCAAATAAGACTTATGAAGAGTAATCATCAAGATATTCCAGATAAGAAAACTTTCAAACGTTTGAATAAATCAAAACAGATCACTAAGCTGAACTAAAGCTTTACTTTCAATGATGCCTAACTGACGTCTGCTGTGAGATGTAACCACGACATCACAAGCTAGTAGTTTTACACGGTAATGAAAACACAGAGAAATGTTTTGTGGGAAAATGAACATATTTCATAAACAAAGTGTAACACAACTAACTAAAAGTAAAACAATTTAGTACAAGTTCACACGTCATCATTCATCATCTGTTTTATTTAAAGAGGACATATTATCCCCCTTTTCCCCCTTTTCAAACAGTCCCCTGTGGTCTAAATGAAACATCTGTGCTGTGCTTTGGTCAAAATATAACATGAATCAAGCACCAGAGGAGGTTTGTGACCCTGTAGAAACCAGCTCTCTCAGAACGCTCTGTTTTGGTGTGTGTGTCTCTTTAAATGCAATGAGCCCCCCCTGAGTTTTCCCCGTAGACATCACTCCTCTGTAGCGAGAATAAAAATGGTAGACCTGCGCAAAAGTGTTGCTCTAAAAAAAAAAATAGTGAGTGAGAACAATTAAAATATTAAAAGCAAAAAGGGTTCATATCAACAAAATCAGATATTAAAACTTGGAATGGTCTCAGTGTTATTAATAAAGTTATCTTAAAATGTCTTTGAAGCAAATTCAAAGCGTTTGGTGCGTCGTAACGAAAAGCCGACCTTCCTTTGTGCTTCAGTTATCTCCGTTTATACTCCACGCCCATGTCCAAGTAAACACGGTGTGTTTCCATATTTGTGGTTTCATAGAGAGATGTGTCCAAGTTTTACAGGCTGAAGAAGCGTCTACAAACTAAACTGACTCCTTGAGTCATGAGTGAGAGTGGGGAGCGGTCTGGATTGAGCTTCAAACTTAACACAAACCTGAGCACACGATGTCCTTCGATTGACTCGTACGTTCCTTTTTCTTGACGTTTAGGACGGACTTACAGCACCGCTCAGGTTTCAGCCACATTTCCTGCGTACAACCGAGGCTCCAGCACTCGTCATTTAGCCAGGTAAGACTTTCACGCCACCTTCTCTTTTCAGCAGGAGAAGTGAAACTAAAGAAGTGTGAACATATCTGAATACATATACGACTTTAGAAACTTTGTGCTTAACAGTTATATGTGGGTCGTCCTTCATACAACACCATCATGAAATCAAATCCATCCAAGACTTTTACATTTGATCCTCGTCTCTCTCTCTCTCTAATGTTAACTGCCTTTCATCGAGTCATTTTAGAGCTGTGAAGCCATTAAATATCCTTTCCAATGAAAATGATTACAAAGCGAATACATTAATCCAAAGCTTCTCTCAGAGGTATGAGTTAAAACACCTCTGTTAGTTTGAGTTAAAGCTGCTTCTCATTGATCCGTGGATGCCTGTGGTTGTGTCTGTGTCCTCTCGAACTAGCCGTGCGGTCCAGCGGAGCCTCGCCATCATCAGACACGCTCATCACAAGAAGCAGCAGAAGCAGTACTGCATGTACTACAACCGCTTCGGCAAGTGTAACCGCGGCAACAGCTGCCCTTACATCCACGACCCAGACAAGGTGGCCGTCTGCACCAGGTAACAAAAAACACACGGGAACAGCCGATTCATCACACACGTTGGAGGCTCATAATTCTCCTGTGTGTACAAACATGAGTTATCTCAGGTGTAGACGTCATTAACAACAATGCCCTTTGTTTTGCTCTGTGTCTATCCACTGACATCCGTTCACCTCTAAGTAGTCACTTTGTATAAAAGGAATGTCAACGACCTCTGGAAAACATATTACGAAAAAGAGACTGCCCAAAGTAGTAAAACACAAAACATTCCTGGAGGGGTTTTTACGTTTTTAATGAAACCTATTAGTGGAACAGAACTGCTTATGTTGTATTTACATGTGTTAAACTAGTACTGCTCAAAGAGAGGGGCAAAGAAATACAGGAGGGGGTCTTGAGGAACATGTAGTGTGCTGTGTTTCCCAGGTTTATTTTCCTCTGCATTTAAGACCAATGAACCAGAAGGTGATGGATAACCCCCTCGATCTGTAGCCCTCACGTACATGTCACAGGTCTGAGAAGTCAGCAGGTGAGCAGAGAGAGAAAAGAGAGATGTCTGCTGTTAGGTCTCTTTGGATGCATTCTCTCCTGTCCACATGTTTACAAAAGTGTTCAAATCAATGCATTGCAATCATGGTGTGAACATTTGTCTGAAGAACACTTAAAAAGGCAGAATGTGCGACATGTTACACATCAATCAGACATCAAGTCTCTCCTGTGTAAATGTGTCTCTGAGTCATGACTGTCTACAATGAGGGAGAAGCTCGAGTCCCGCTGGCTGTGTTGTTGTCAGAGCCGTGTTTACATGGACGGGACGGCCGGCTCCTCCCCTTGTGTATAAAAGCTGTTTTAGTCAAGAACTAGAGAGAAGAAGAAGAACATACTCACTGATTATTTGGATGTCACGTAAGAGTTTTTAGATCACGCTCATTCCATGTAAATTTACATGCAATGTGAAGCTACGAGCTAACTAAAGAGCGCTAACATTAGCCTGCTAACACAACAATGCAGCTCGAGACAAGGACGGTTTTGTCCGCCGTTTGCACTTAGCACCTAGTGCTTATTTATGGTGCGTTCCAATTTGATAACTTCTTCGTGTGAACGCGAGGGGAGAGGGGTTGGAGGTGTGTCGCTGGAGGAGAGCGGAGGTGTCGCCAAACAGCAGTTTGTTTTGTTTCATGCTGGAGCTCAAGGGCGACATCTACTGGATCAAAAAGTTGCACATTCTTCCTTTAAAAGAGATTTCCTCAGAATCCAGAAAAATAAATGTTTGGTTCTTAAAATGTTCTTGATCAGAATCAGAAATACTTAATTATTACCAGAGGGAAATTTGACCATTACAGTAGCTCTTAAACTTGTTGGTGTGTAAATAGTTTTCCATCATATCAAACTGAGAACAGAACACATTTTTAGAAACAAAATCAAAAACATGGACCTAGGTTTACGTTAACTCCTGAACTCTTTGCAACTCAGGAGGCTCAGACTTTGATTTGTTTTTTTTTCTGCAGGTTTCTACGAGGGACGTGCAAGCAGGCAGACGGGACCTGCCCGTTCTCTCACAAGGTGGCGAAGGAGAAGGTAACAGTCAGCGTCATACACGGCCTAGATTTTAGACAACATAGTGTTTTATGGGTTTTCATCGCTAAGGCCATGGTAGGGTACAGTGTGTGCATGTAAGATGACACAGTATTGGGTACAGTCATCGTGGATCAGATGTACGTTCTTGGCAAGACTCTTGTTTCCATTACACAGGAGAGAGTGAGTAAGACTCAACCTGGTGGGGCGTTCAGGGAAGAGAAGGGCGGGGGGTGATGGGTAAACCAGCAGCCTAAAGGTTAGAGTTTGTGAGAGTCGGTCACCTGTTTGATTGCTCGACCAGAAGGATGAATATGTGTGTGGTCAGCTTCCTTTTTCTTACCCCCCCTTTCAGGGACTATGGGCAACTTTGAAAGCAATCACTCCGTTTCCCCTCCCCTTTTTAAAATGGACTGTACAAACCCTGGTGTTGGTTGGGGCTACCTGAAATATGCGTCACCTGGGGAGGCTTTCAGAGCAGTCAGGGTGAAAGAAAAAGGGGGTTAGAGTTGGGGAAAGGGGCTCTGAAATTGGGGGCGGGAGAAGCTCAGTCTGGAGGGATTTGGCCTGGAAACCGGAGGGTCGCTGGTTCAAGTCCCTTTGCAGTCCTGCTGGAGAGATTCCAGTTAACTTCCTGAGCTACCTTCCTCAGGTTCCCCTGAGCAAGGCTCTGAATCACTTGCATGTGAAGCCCCTCACTCTTATGTTATCCACTCGAGATCTTCTAGAAATAAAGAATCCTAACATGCTGCTTTGCTGGCACACAATCGTTTTTAGCTTCAGTGCTAAACAACAAAAAAACTACTGGTCTAATTTTGGCTCAAACCTCCAGCTGAGTGTGTGTGCGCATGTGTGCGTGTGTTGTTGCCTGCAAAGAGGAAAGTGTAGATGCTCTAAAAGGGAAAGCTTCTTTTATTTCATTCAGACAAACAACCCTGTAACAGGTGCCCTGCCTTAGCTCTCTCACTGTCACAGACACACACACACACACGCACACACACACACACACACACACACACAATGCCCTGCACCTGTGTTGGCTGTCACCCTGCTGCCTGTGAGTGCTGAGAGCCCAGCTGTCTGTTTGCTATGCCTCCTCTCTTACACCCCCCCCCCCCACTCCTAAACCTTTGGCCCATCCTTCCACAGGATACTCCTGCTCTGATTTCATGTGGACCCTTAAACCGGACTGTATGGGGGTCCTGGACAGAAGGTGGCTTGATTTGGGGGTGGGGACTTCAGGGTTATACACCCAGCAGTCCTCCGAACCTAATCCGGGGGTTAGTGTGGATAGGCGAGCCCGAATCCTGCACCCCACCCTTCTGTCCCCCACTACCACAAATACCTTGAAACCAGAGACCTCCCCCCCCCCCTCCCCTGGCATTACCCCACATACTACCCGGGAACACCAGTCCCCCTCCACCCCACCCCTGCACACATCCAGAGCACATAAACACATCATGAGAGTCGGACAAGCTGCAGCCTGGATAAATATTTCTGTAGCAGTTAATTAGGTAGAACTGATCCCAACCCAACAAGGAGGAGTCCCTCTAACCCCCCCGTGTTTCTCCACGAGACCCCCCCTCCGCGATATATTTAGAGTGGCCTCCACCAGGCTCGCCCACGCACTCCAAACAGTAGATCTCTCTGCACACACCCCACACACATGCTGTCAAGACTCACATTCACTTTCACTCCGCCGCTGTCAACTGCAATTAAGCTCATTTAGCTGCTCAGTGTGACAGATTGTTTGGCTGAGGAGACACGTGAACCCAACATGGCGGTGCTGTGGTTTAAAGAAGCGCACGTCTGTTTACAGACTCATACTATCTCATGTTATCTAGTGCTCACATCAACGCTGGTCTCACTGCACAACTCACAGGGGGATGAACTTTCTGAAGTTTGGATAAATCATATTCGATCAATGATCCACCTGCTTCTTTTTGAAGCTTTGGTTTAAATGAACTTCAGATCATCCTAATTTCAAAATCAAATCAAAAAACTCTGCTGGCTTTCCCTGCACACTAAATACTTTCTCTGCTTCAGATAGAAATGAATAGTATCCCTATCAGCTGTCTGCTAGTATTTTCCTAACCAACCCTATCTTCACCAGCCATCTTTTATGGATATTTTAATATTCTTCACAAACTTTGTGTTGTGTATTTGTCTCATGAACACAAGCCTCTCTTTACACGTGTGTGTGTGTTCCTTTCTCCAGATGCCGGTGTGTTCCTACTTTCTGAAGGGGATCTGCAACAACAGCGACTGTCCCTACAGTCACGTCTACGTGTCCCGCAAAGCTGAAGTGTGCGAGGACTTTGTCAAAGGATACTGTCCCGAGGGAGAGAAGGTACCACACACACACCAAACACATTCAATGTGATGCAGCGTTTAAGTGTGTCAGAGACGTCTTCATGCTTCACTTGAAGCTCCAGATAAAGTGAAGTTTTTCTCTGCTTCACTCCAAGCTTCACGCCCATGGTCAGTGTCTCTCTAGTCATCTTTCTCTCCCGTCGTTTTCATCTAGAGATTTGCTAAAAAGCCCTTTTACACATGCTCCATGTTTTTTTTCAATTTTGAATTGATTATTTAACCAAATGATGCTGTCATGTTATTGCCCAAGTGTTGTGATTCGACATGTAAACAAGAGCGCCAGTGTCACACACACACGTTGCCTTGTTTTGGCCCGTTGGTTCCCTCATGAACGCAGACTTCAACTTGGCTCCATCTCTCCGTCCACTGCTGACAAAATTTCCTGTACACAGAAAAAAAAAAAAAATCCTCATTCAGTTTTTAAATGTCTGACATGTAACTCACAATGAATCTTTGGCACTGAAAAGGCTGTTTGTGCCGCATTCTGTTAAGTAACTTCTCTGATACCTAACATACGGGAGGGCTGATCAAACATCCATTATTTATACCGCGTGTCCCGTTCGGGGTCACGGGGGTCTACAGCCGATCCCAGCAGTCATTGGGCAACAGGGGTACACCCCGGACTCGCTGGTCAATCACAGGGCTGAGAGACAGACCAACGTTAATGCTCACACTCGCACCTACATGTACGTGCACTTATTTACCAATTAACCTAATGAGCATGTCTTTGGACTGTGGGAGGAAGCTGGAGGACCCGGAGGGAACCCACACATTCATGGACAGGCCGTGTAAACTCCACACTGTCTGTCTGGGCGGTAGTAGCTCAGTCTGTAGGGACTTGGGTTGGGAACCGGAGGGTCGCTGGTTCAAGTCCCGGTGTGGATCAAAATACGGTGATAAGTTGTTCTGGTAGCGGGAGAGGAGCAAGGGAACTTACCGAGCAAGGAACCGAACCTCCAACCGCTCTTGTGCGCTCCCTGCGTAGCAGTGTGCAGCAACCCCACTCTGACATCTCTCCACTAATGCACGTCCACAGCTCCTGTTTGTACATGTGTGTGATTCTGGCCGATGTGTGTGAGAAGCATGTCTTTCAAGTACAGAGTAAAGCAGGAATTTCCCTCAGGGATTCATAAAGTATTTCAAAATCAAAATCGAACAACAAACCTTCTTGCTGCGAGGCAACAGCGCTAACAACTGAGGCATCATGCAGGCCAAAAACAGCAAGAATCAGTCCTCTTCGTAATGGTCGGGTTTGTTTTTGTGGCTCAAAGATATTCATTTTAATTTCAGTCTGTTTCATAACCAGCTAAAAAACTCCTCACAGGAGCTCTAAATACAATACACTCTCTCTCTTTCTCTCTCTCTCTCTCTGTCACTTTCTCTCTATCTCTCTCTCTCTTTTTAAACAACACTTCACCATCATTATCTTCTAATAAAGCCGATCTTAAGTATTTACAAACACCTGTTCAGTGCTCAGCCTGGGTCAGAAGGGTGTCGTGGACACCGGCCAGTAATCCCACGTAGATTATTCTATCATATCCTGAAGGGACTAATTGAAACAAAACATGTCACAGATTTTAACACCCTGTTAGAGGGACTTTGTTTTGTTCTCTCTGTGTCTTTACTTAGCACCGCTCAGCGTTGATGGTGAAGTTCTTTGTCTAAGCTGTGTTCTTTCTTTAAATGTGTAATTACACTGTACAGCATGTATAGGGTTCCCCTGAAGTTAAATTGAGGCTTAGGTAAACAAGTAGTTTGGTAACCAACACCACCCCCCCTTCACATAGACACATGTACACAGTGACACACAGGCAGCAACAGCTGCAGGGGGTGGCCGTCCATAATGGCATAACTGTAGTGTCTGAGTGACACATTGCGGTCCTGATGGGTAACAGAGAGCTACCTACACATGACTCCAGACACCCGAGTCTCCCTCTCTCTCACACACACACACACACACACACACACACACACACACACACACACACACACACGCTGTCCCCACATCCACCTCACACACACCCTCCTCCCCGCTCCTGTGTTCTTCCCTCCCTTTGTCCCCCCCTCAGCTCCTCTGTCTGCTCCTTTCTGAGCGTCGGGTGTGAAACAGATGCTTTTTCACACTGTCAGACCTCATTTAAATAGTGCATGGGGAAATGAGGATATAGAAAACAAAAGGGATATTAATATTTATTCTATTAGCTGAAGTGCTTAGGTCTGTGATTTTCCCCCTGTGTGTGTGTGTGTTTGTGTGTGTGTGTTTATGGAGCGCTGTGCGGTGAGGCTCTGGTGGCTCTATGATGGATAGCAGGCAGTAATTATAGATGGGAAAACTGCTGAGGATGGCACTACGGGCCAGGCAGGCAGACACTCCAGCAGCTCAGGGGTTAAGTCTGCTCCTCGCCTCCATCCTCCTCCTCCTCTTCCTCCTCTTCCTCCTCGCAGACTTTCCACCATCCTGCCTCGTCCTGGCTTTGTCTCACACTCATCCTCCACCTCACCAGGCCTGTCTGTACCTTCCTAACCGTCCCACTATTTCTGTACTTTGCAGCTTTATCTTTTCCCCGACACGTTTATCTGTCCGTCAACAAAACAA